>OX419707.1:11137500-12337500 GCA_948474745.1 Oligia latruncula | reverse complement strand
ACCGTGAAAACTTAGGTGAAGTGAGCGTGGAGTGAGCTGTCAATAGTGTCAATTCCTAGCAAAAACAAACTCACTTCACCTAAGTTTTCACGGTGAGATTTTTACAGAATCGACCGGCTGCACCCTAATTGCGTAACACACTATTACCTATTACTCTCAATTTGAATCATTTTCAAGCATATTGCTAATCCATTGCTCCATAAGTTCGAAAAATGTGTCTGCTCAACAACGTAAATCACGCAATGAATATTGTTGAACTGTCAAAATGAAACCATTTGCTACTGATAGTGTGTTACGCAATTACCCTGCTGCTTTAACTCACTCCCAGTCGTTAGTCGAACGTGGAAACTTTTGCACGTCTAGCATTATGGCGCCGTCTTTATGTACACGTCAAAAAATTGGCTCCCGGTTTTCCTGTCTCTTATTACACTACACGATCGACAACGCGGCAGGGAACAGGGAGGTCGGAACCACTCGGTCGCCCTGTTTAGGGTCCCTGACTCCCTGTTTCTTATTACATTACGCTGTCCCTGCGGGCAGGGCCCGAGAAATTAATAACCTTTAAGGAAAACGCGAACATTTCTTTCTTTTTAAGACCAGGGACAAATTATAGCGGAATAACTCTGCGGAATAACTCTGCGTAATTTCACGCGCTTAGTCTGCTCCAGTTACAATGCAAAAAAAACGTGCGCCTGCGACGTTGCAGTACGAAAATGGTCGCGGAATTCGGCTGCGTTTTTCCGCTCTGATTTGTCTCTAGCCTTACTGGTTTTTCTTACATTATCCCCACAAAAACATCGAACAAAGCGGGTAGCTATACAATACCTATTAAATATCACAAACGTACAACTCATGTGAAAGATCTCTGGATTATGTGGCCCAGGACTTCAACTGTGCCAAATCATCTTCGTCCTCTGAAAAATAAATAAAATTAATTCAATATTGTACTGCTTCCATCTTTCATTATACGAGTAGGTATACCGACATTGGAACAGCTAGCAAAATAAAGATACAAATTATAAGCATTTTTTTTTATATTTAGGTACTTTTAAATACAATTGTAAAAGAGACGGTGAGTCATTCAGAAAGTTGAAGCTAGTTGCCCATTTCAAAGTGCCTGTAGAGAAGAATGGGAAGGAAATCCATGGTTTATCTTCTCAAGCAAGATCATTTGCCTAGCCTTTTCCCAACTATGTTGTGGTCAACTTCCAGATTAACCGGATGTAGCTGAATACCAGTATTTTACAGGGAGTGACTGCCATCTGACCTCCACAACCCAGTTACTGGGTAAGACGATATCCCTTAGTAAGAGTTGTCTGTCTGGATTCAAAGAAACACTCTCGCCTTAAATAGTTGTTTGCTCCCTTGGAAAACCATCTACTATTAATCCCGGTAGTACGTCGAAGGATAATTAATATTCCACGCGGGCGAAATAGAGGTATGAGAAACAGGGTTTAAAGTTCACTCATACTCTATAGAAAAGGGAGGATCCTCCGACCAGACGGGTGTTGTGTCTGGCGGGCAACTGCCCGATGATTAATGTCGGACCGTTGTATTTAAGCTAGTTGCGCGGTAAACTCTGCTTGCGCGATGCAGGATTTTGCGTGACGTCAGTATGACGCGTTCTTCGCATGTGGCGTTGTAGATACTGCTACAGTTCTAAATACTGGTATAATGGTGGTAGTTTTAATGGTAACTCACCGGCCTGCTTAGACCTGCTGGGCTTCGGTTTGTCGTGCACCAGCTCGGACGTGGGCACGTCGGGTAGCTTGTCAGTGGGCGCGTTGATACCGAGCATCTCTTTGTCCAGGTCCTCCTGAAAATGTGGAAGTAATGGGTTAATATACAGAAATGTTGTTTAAAGATCCTACTCTTTTTGCTTCGTTTACGCCATGGGAAGAAGACGTGAGTTTAAGTAATCTGCGTGCCAAAAATGTAAACAAATATGAATTAATGGAAAAATAACTTTAATTCCTACACAATAAAGTTCAGTTTACGCTACAACTTCGAACATTTTTATAACTTTTTCAATAGTGCTAGTCACTCTGAAATCAACTTAATTATCATTGAAATACAGTTGATATTTGTTTAACTTGAAATAGGGTGGTAGTGTACAGCACTGCGCACTTTTACTATATGTGTACTTATGTGTACTACAACATTTCATAAGTAAATTGATAAGTTCCCATACCTGTTCCAGTTCCTCAAGCTCCTTCTCAAGTTCATCCTCATCAATATCGTTGGGGAAGGCAACGTTGTTGCTGATAGCGTCCGTGATCTCTCGCGAGATGTCGTGTTGTTCCGCTATGTCGTCCATTATGTCGTGCACCTTGTCTACATCGCTGTGGGAGAGAGAGATAGAAGAGTTTGAAATGCAACACGTAATAGAACATTTTGCGACACAACGATTTTTTGGCGCTTGAATGATGTTGACAGGGGGCCCTGTTGGTAAACATTTGTCACAGACATCTGTGCAATAGGGATACTTAATGACTAATATTAGAAAATGTTCTAAATAATAATTTAAGTTCAAAGAAGGCATAGTGAAATGAGATATTCGAAAAAATCTGTATAATCGATATAAAGGATATGGAGAGGCTACACGCTTTACTCGTAAAAGCTTTTGGAGGGATTATTCCTGTCTTAATACTTTTAATATGGTGGATTGACGTAATATTTTCTATACAAAAGCTGTCAAACCGCAATCATTATTCAAATAAAAGTTATCTGAGTATGGAAAAATCAGTCCTTAGTGGTTTCTAATAAACTATATAGAAATATACTAACATATCCTTGTGTGCAAGTTGCATAGCTTTGGCGGCATCACGCATAGTGTTCAATACTTGGGCGTTAGTATTGGCTCCTTCCAGTGCTTCACGCTGCGCTTCGATCTGTGTGAGTGTACCATCAATCTGTGTCAGCTGTTTCTCGTAGCGCTTCTTGCGCTTTAGAGCTGCAATGGCCGCTGGAAAGGAGAGAAAGAAATGCTTTAATAAAATTTGTAAAGAGGACAGTGGTCTTAAGGAACTAACTCCTCCTGAGTTAGTTTAAAAAAAATGGTAAATACAGTTGCGCTTAACCAGAAAAAATAACGAAAACCAACTTGAGCTAGTATACATTAAGCAAAATGTTTCCAATACCTTCAAAAAATTCAAAGATATTCCACATTATGGATTACTATAATAATGTCCAAAAACTGGCCAAGTGCGAGTCGGACTCGCACACGAAGGGTTCCGTACTACAAGACAAAAACACCGAAAAAAAAAACACGTTTGTTGTATGGAAGCCCCCCCTTAAATATTTATTTTATTTTGTTTTTAGTATATATGTATTTTAGTAATTATGTATTTTTGTTGCTGCTATAAAGCAGCAACAAAAATACATAATTTGTGAAAATTTCAACTGTCTAGCTATCGCGGTTCTTGAGATACAGCCTGGTGACAGACAGACAGCGATGTCTTAGTAATAGGGTCCCGTTTTTACCCTTTGGGTACGGAACCCTAAAAATTATAAGCCTCAAAGTACCTTCTGCTTACCCCTAAACATAACCTACTTAAAAGATTTACAAGACTTGGTAATTTAAAAGGCATTACTATTAGTACAATGGCTGGTCTAACGACTTGTCAATTAGTTTATTATCTTTGAGTGAGTATGAGGTCATTGGTTTGATTGACATTATAATAATTTTCTATGGTCACAAAACTCACTCGAAATGGGCCGACCCAACCCCAGTATCATATTCTATACAATGCGGCGATTAGGTTGTCTCATTGTTGTTTTTTATGATTTTAATGAAATTCTTGTTTTTCAATTTATATTGCTTTTAATTAATTTAAAAGAAGTAAAAGATTTTAACAATTTTGATTTTATATATTTCAGTTATTTAATTTTAGTTTTAGTTATATGTAATTGTGGCATGAATTTTTAATCTTTGGTTACTAACATAATTTTTAAGTATAGTAAAATAAATATGGATCACTGTGTCTGATTTAAAATAAATGATAATAATGAATTGAAACCACGTATTCTACACAAGTTGATACCATCGCCCCACACCACTTATATTCAAGAGTGGTATATTTCGTGCCAAGTTTTTAAGTTATTTATTTTGTTTGAAAAATTCAATTTAAATTTTTATGTAAAATTTATTATTTTAACAGTCTGATAACAATTTGTAATAACTGCTGTACTATGAAATTATAATCTGATTTGAACTGCAAAACGGTTTTTCTATTGCGCAATAACCAACACATACCCACAGTACGCCCACAGTAGTTAAAACATGGCTGATGAAAACGAGATATACCTTCTCCGTCATGATGATGATGTACTTAAGTTTTACATCTTTCTAGCTAAAGACTTAAGAGTAAACTAGTCACGACCTCGAACTCACTGGTGGTCATGGCCAAAAAGCATGCTGTCTCAGCAGGCTTCGTGTCCGACAGAGATAGTATCAGTGATAAGCAGTTAGACGCTAGTCTACACGAACAACGTGTAGTTCTCACGCACAGAAACACCGTTCCGAACTGAAAGGTGCGTAAAAAAAAAACGAAAAGTGCTTCAGAAAATCGAGTTTTATGAAAAAAACACTGCATAAATCAATTACACTTACACTTTTTTATTTTGTGTCTATCATGCAAGGTGTTGAGCAGTGGTGGCCCAGTGGTAATGGTCCCGACTTTAGAATAGTAGGTTGTGGGTTCGTACCCAGGCAGGCACTTTACTTTGTGTAAATTATTTCATCACCACTGCTCTCAAAACGGTGAGAGAAACCGGCCATGTTTGAGAACCAAAAATTCGAAGACGTGCGACATCTACCAACCTACACTGGGCCCGTGTGGTAGATTACAGCCCACTCCCTTTCGAAGAAAGGAGGCCAGTGTCCCAGCAGTGGGAACATTAAAGGCTGATTATGTATGCAAGTCTTACACAAATCACTACAGGTAAACTAATTATCATTTTCCTTATAATAATTATGTTTGCATTCAATGGCAATGTTGCAGTTTCTAATATTCATTTTAGTTTTAATCTCTCAATGACATACATGTAAGAAGGATGTACCAACGAAATATGTAACAATTAATTGAGAAACAAGGTCATGTACCTACATGTCAACAAAGAATGGGCTCATGATTGCAAAAATTACGAGCAGTGATTACAAACATATCTTAGTAGCCAAACTTACCTCGCTTATTCTTCGTGCCATTTTTCCTAGCTGTCTGTAATTCTATATCGATTTTCTTTTCTAGAAACTCTTGTTTTTTGAGCAACAACTCCTCGGTCTCATGTAATTTTTGTATCGCTTCGTGTGTCGAAGGACCCTTTTCTTCTTTCTTTCCACCGAATAACTTCCCCAGGAAACTCATCTTAGCTATTCAATAATCCTAATAAATGCTAAATAAACAATGTGATGCAAGGATTATTCACTTTTACGCGTAAAAAGATGATATTAGTATTTCGGATCAGTTTCTTTTACGGGAGTATGCGTCACCCAGGTGACAATCAAAACATAACAATATTGGCGGAACGAATGTGGCATGTGGTTTATCGATAACAAAACATTGATCGAAGCAGACTTATTAAAATGCTGGCATGAATACATTTCGATCGGTAAAACATGTTCTATTGATTACTTTTATTCTATCATGAAGATTATGCCAATAAATTAGTTTTACGTGACAAACTAAAATGGAATAAAATGGTTCAGAAATTTGGTTTCAAAACGCACCATGACTCAAGCTGTTTTCTGTCAAAATATAACACGACCGCTTAAAATCAGATTCAAAGTTTCAAAGACTACAAATAGAATGCTGTATTTAATAAAAGTACTCTGTGCTTAAAATGCACGGTTAGTACATACATTTTCTGTCTAATACAATATTGCTAATTTGCTATCTTTATAACCGACAACAGGTGGATGTAAATAAACTGTTTTTTTAATCTGGTAGGTATATTAAAGGGTTCCATACATAGTATGATGATTATAGGACTCCCTTTTCCGCACTTGGAATCCCATTCAGTCCGTGCGTGGGGAGGGTTCCATAGTAAAACATGGAACCCCTAAAGATTCGATAAGTCAGACTGTCTGTCTATCTGTCCGCGGATACAAGGGGGCTTACCATCACCTCTTATAGCAGGGCAAAAGTTAAACTGCACTACTTTTTTGTACCTACTAAGACGTCATACAAAAAATTGGTATGTGAAATAATGATATTATAAGATGATTATAAGTGTATCACCATAAACATAAAGTATGCAGTTTGCGTGGTCTGACATGCACTTGGCTAGCTTTTTTAGTCATTTTAATTTTTGACTTTCCATAACCATATCAGTACCAGTTTCAGAACGTATCGACTTTTGACAGCTCATTTGTTTTGGTAATTGTCAGTGTTTTGACTTTGACAGTTTAGTTTGACTTACAGTTGTCATCATTCGATAAAAAATCAGCGCCTCATGTGATTAAAACATACAATTTATTATAAAGTACTACAATATTAGTTTATTTTCTGAATTAAAAACCGCAAGTAAACTATAAACATGGTTCGTGTAATAACTCAAGAGACCTACGATGAGGTCGTCAAGGAAAACATCGACGAGTTTGATATGTCTCCGGAAGAAGCTGTAAAAGAGGCTATTGCCCAATTTGAGGCACAGGTATGTATCCCAAAAATCCTTTTTAGCTTTCATACAATACTTGAAGATAATATACGGTCGATTTATAGAACACTGTAAAATTCATAGGTATTTTGTCATCGCCTATAAACTATGGTGGTTAGTCATGACCATAATGAATTCAGATTGGAGGATTTATTCTCTAGCTGGTGATCTAATCAAAGTCCTTTATACCATAATTATGTATGTCTGATGACCTAATACTTGACAACTATTTATAAACCTCCTTGGTTAAGAAATCAACCAAGGAGGTTGTAAATCTAGTGAATCAACAGTTTCACTCGATTTTATATTCTGCTGTACATAACAAGAATACAATTAAATTATAGGACAGCAGTACCCTCATTACTACTAGAGATGCCTAATAATTTTTAGTCTAGTGCACTCCTTCTATTACAGGAGGCCACAGCATACTTTAAATGATTGACTAAATTAACTTAAAATTATAATCCACTAAAAAAGGCATAAGTTTAAATATATCAATCTATAACATTCCCACTGCTGGGACACAGGGCTTTGCTCTGTGAGAGGGAATGGGCCATAATCCACCACACAGAAACTAGTGGTAGATGTTACAATATTATGTAGTTCTGATTTACGTTAAACTAACTTTTATTTTATTATTTAATGTGCAGATACATAGAAAATTTTTGATGTATATTTGCATGTTTATTAGAAACAATTTAAGTTGGATATAATCTGGTCGCTTTTAATAATCAAGCAAATGAAAAAAACATGTCACTGTTTTTGTTAGAGCTTGCACCACTTGTGATACAGAATTACCCTAATACAGGCATCTAATATTTCTAATACCTAGATTATTTACCATAGAGTCATATGACGGCACGGTTGGCGCAGTGGTTAAGCGATTGACTGCTGCGCTGCGTGGCGTGGGTTCGATTCCCGCACGGAACAAATATTTGTCTGACCTACAAGTAGTTGTTTCGGGTCTGGCTGTTTGTGTATGTCAGTTTAAATGTTTGTAAAAGCACCCACAATACAGGAGAAATTCCTAGTGTGGGGCAACGTTTAAAAAAAAAAAAAAATTGGGTTTTACCAATTTTATTCTTCTAGATTGGAATAAAGGTTTATTATTTTTCATCATCATTTATTGGCTGAATGATATTCTACACAACAGCTGGTCCTGTAATCCAGCGGAAGTGGGCTGGTTAAAATAATGAAGTTTCTTTAAAAAAAAACATAAATGTACCATTTGGTTTTTAGGGAGTAGATCTATCAAACATTATAAAAGACCTTTCTCTTGGATCTGGAGACAATCATTTGGTAGTGGACACTGTTACGAAGCTGAAGGAGCTTTTTGCTGCGGAGAAATATAATACAGATGTTTTTCTCCAGGAATTAGAGGTTTTGAAGGTAAGTTGTTGTCATTTAGTATTATATGCATACTTCTATAAGTAATACCCATACTAATATTATAAATGCGAAAGTAACTCTCTTTGTCTGTCCATCTGTCAGTGTGTCTGTCGATCTATCAGTCTGTCTGTCAGTCTCTGTCTGTCTGTTACCTTATCACGCCATAACAGCTGATGTGCATCTGGATTGAGGGCCTATTTTTTGAACCCTTACGGAACGAAATAAGATTTATAGGGAAATTAGTTAAAAATAGTAAAAACTTAAAGCAATGGTCCATGAATTTCTTAAACGTGAATTAAAACTGTTATGATTAAATAACTTGGGCCCTCAATCCAGTCAGTGGCATAGCCTTAATCTCAATAAGTACTATCTCTGGGTTAATAATTTTTATTTAAAAATTTAGTTAAGAATTTCTTAAATATATTAAGAAATTCCCAAATCTGTAGAATATGACATTACAGATTTATGGCGGTATAATTGGGCAATTGCATATTGGTTATTGGCATATTGGCAATTGCAATTGCATATTGGCAATTCGGTAAAAAACATGGGCTTCATAATTTTATCACATTCTAATTTGAAAATATTCCATTTTCCAGTCGGAATGCCAGAAGGACATAGCCCACAGAGTCCGAGCAGGCAAGGAGGGTGCATACAAACTCCTTTTAGACTTTCTATATTCAAAGTACAGTAAGCTATGCCAAGAGCTCAGTGAAAAAGATACAAAGATCATTATAAGCGCACTGAATACTATGACAGCATTGATGGAGATGCAGCCTGACTTGTTGGATAATAAGGGCGTGGATTTGATTAAAAAGTAAGTAAATTTTTCATAAGTATATAGGATGGTAGGGACATCAACGTCAAACTAAAACCATGAATTCATGAGAACATGATGATGAATCAAGAAAAAAATGCTGTTCCATACATTTTGACCGTGTATTTTATTGGTAAAATTTCTACGCCCCCACGTAGAATGAAAGGGGGTCTAGAATCATGTACTGAATCGGTGGTAACCGATTGCGCGTCGAAGTCGGAAGTTTGTGTATGGTGTGCTGACGATACTCGTCTTCACGCACACATTCACAGCGTGTTACAAACATGCTGTGAATGTGTGCGTCGCACTTGGTTACCACAAGTAAAGTACGCGCCGCTTCGTGTGATAAAAATACTGAAGTAGATATTTTTTTTCTATTTCTCAGTATTCTAGATAATGTAGAAAACGAAGATATATTGATAGCTACTCTGACATGGACCACGACATGCTGTATCAAGCATGAGATGAACCGACAGAAGGTCTTCGCAAAGAATATCGCTGAGAACCTGAAACTTTTGCTGAAGGTCACTGGCAATGTCAAAGTGAGTACAAAATTAAAAAATATGTTAGCAGGTTTATAACTAGCCATAACAGAAGAATGCCTACTACAGTAATAAATTTTTATAACTGAGCAGACAGCTGTGCTGCTGGGGAGTTTGTTGCGCCACTTCTTCTCCCCAGCGAAAGCACTAGTAAGTGGTGAAGGGCGGGCGTTTTGGGGGACTGTCTTTTGTAATGCTGACGTTCCAAAAGTGCTGATTCTCACCCTAGTTTGAATAAATGACTTTTGTGATTACTTTCAACATTCGGAGTGATTATTTCAACAAAATGTAAGCAAGTTAAAAAAATATTAAGTAGATGTCACGTGATCAACTTTGAACGTTAATGTCTCGGAAACGTGACACTTTACTTTTTTGTCTTATTATGTTATCTGTTTGCATTGCTGACATGCGTGGCCACCATTTTGAAAAAAATCAACATGGCGGACTGTAGGTATGCCACAGACACTCAAAGTCCTTTGATCATGTAATTCAAATAATAATTGTTGGGAAAGGTCTAAGATATACAGGGTTATTTGTAAAACACCAGCAACCTCTTAAGAGGTCATTGTACTCATCATTATGAACAACTTTTACTATGGGACCAAACCTGAAATCGCGAAAAAAAAATCAGCTGTTCCCTACATTTATGTTCGTATAACTCGTCAAAATGTAGGGAACAGCTGATTTTTTTTTCGCGATTTCAGGTTTGGTCCCATAGTAAAAGTTGTTCATAATGATGAGTACAATGACCTCTTAAGAGGTTGCTGGTGTTTTACAAATAACCCTGTATAAAATTTAAACCTTCTAAATACACATGGATTTGTTACTAATTCCCTTTAGTGAGCGATTGCGTAAGAATTTAACCTGAACATGGTTTGTTTACACTTTCATCTGATACTTTTGGAACAGACCGTAACACTTAAACCTGTTTCAGCTGCTCAGTGAAACTCTGCGAGTAATACGGAAGATGACACTGGACGATGACGTGCGAGTTGAGTTCGGTCGAGCTCACGACCATGCCAAGGAGTTGGGCGCTCAGATGTTGGTGCCTTTGACTAACCTGTTGAAAGGTTAGTCTGTTACGTATACCAAATTCAAAAACTTGCTTTGTCTATCTATATACTAATAATAAAGCTGAAGAGTTTCTTTGTTTGAACGCGATAATCTCTGGAACTACCGGTCAGATTTGAAAAAATCTTTTTGCATTTGATAGCCCAATTCTTGAGGAAGGCTATTAAATATCACGCTATGACCCTTAGGAGCCGAGCAAAAAGAAAAAAAGTCAAAATGAACGCTAAGCGAATACGAAGTGTTGCGACGGGGTGGGGGTACAAGAAATTTCACGCGGACGAAGTCGCGAGCAGAAGCTAGTAAATTATAATACTGGGTGGCGGGGACTCGACGTGCTAACTGAAACCATGAATTCATTATATGAATTTATGGGTACTTACAAGATTTTTCTTAATAAAAAAAGGGCTGTTCCATACACTTTGAACCGTTTTCAGACATTATAAGATAATTAATCAATTTAATAAGAGCTGATCTGTTATTCTTAGGTATAATTCAACAACATTAAACAACAGCAAGAATAAAAGTAGAATTAGTATAGAGTCGTTTGAAACAACTTATTACTTACATTATAGTAGCAATATAAAATCTAAGATATAATAATCATAATCATAAATATGTATTTATCTCAACGTATTACAGGCACTGGTTAAAAAATGCACAATCGTAACTAGAGAAAGTTGTCTGAGGTAGGAGGGTCCTGAAATATTACAATTATCATTAAATATTACGATATCATTTATAGTAATAATATAATATTAGTGTTATTTTGTGAACACAATAATCAAATTATAGTATCCGTCACGAGAAGCTAAGCACACATTCAGGGGTTGGCAACCTTGGAATCAAATTAAAAAAAAAACAGTTTTGTAATGATTTATATTTTTATATAGGGATATACCTAATTATGTTAATATACACATTTAATTACTGTCGTCATGAGAGTCAAAATGGCGGGTGTACCTTAACTAATCGAATCCTTCCATTTACCAAAAAAATGTACCTAAATTGTACTATTTAGTACCTAGGTTTAAAAAAATTGTACCTTCTTCAGAACGAAATTATTTCGAAATTAAGGTACACCCGTCATATTGACGTCAAGATGGCGGGTGTTCTAAAGTATTTTATTATTTAACCATTACTCATAAAATATAATTACACCAAAAAAATGTACCTAAAATGTACTATTTAGTATCTAGGTTTAAAACAATTGTACCTTCTTCAGAACGAAATTGTATTAAAATTAAGGTACACCCGCCATATTGATGTACATCAGAACGTTCAGCCTACCGAGGTTATATTGTCACCCTCTTTCAGTCGCTATCCGCCAATTTGTGACAGAACATCACAAATTATTTGGCTGGCATCTTTATGCGTCACAAAATCGTCACTAAAAACTGGAGTAGCAGCCAGCTCCCTACCAATTATATAATTTAATATTAATAATTATTTATTAATAACAATGCAAGAAATTTAGTATTAAGTACAGTAAGCTGGGCTCCTTCGGCCGGGAATTGCGAAAACAGGGAAGGGAGGCTTTTGCCCTGCAGTGGGAAAACACAGGCTTACAATAAAAAAAAACAATGGCACTCCGGGAGTGCCGATAGTAATGAAAACAAAACACAAATAGAATACTTTGCCATCACTCACTAACATTATCGGATATACATTAAAACCGACTACATCCCGAGGACAGGCGAACACATCCGAAGCGGGTATTTTTGAATCGTCTTATAAACAAAACACGCGCGGTGTCGCTTACGGTAGCAGTGGCGCGAGTTCAATGGTTTTTCTCCCATCTTAAAAAATGCCCAACGCGCCTAAATAAGTGTTTACTTCAATAAAATACATTGTGTAGGTATTGTAGAACTTCTTTTCCTCAACTTATACATCAAAAACCGGCCGCCAGCCAGGTTCCCGAACAATTCCTCCATTCATATTGTTGCCGTGTTTCCTACGCTTCGCTGGGAAAAACCTTTGTTTTAATTTACTAACATAAAAATCATGCCATAACTCTCGGTTACTCTTCAGAACAACCAAATAAACCTCTAACACTAGTAAATTAAAATAATACATGACTAATTTTAAAATAATCAACGTTGTGTTTGAATAGAAACCATGCTTTAAGGACATAAAAAAATCAGTCAACATGATGACGTCACTCAATATAAATATCAAAGTGGCGATGTACAAGCGACGCCAGGTGTTAGTAGCTGTGTATGAGCTCGCCTTGTAACTACGAAAAAGTGAGCATACGATTATAATGTAAAAACAACAGTTGACAACCAACGGTAAAATTTGACTTGACCCGAAGAAGATTTGAAATAAATCAAATTTGAATTGATTTGAAATCTTTTTGAATTTCAAGCCTATTTCTGGGTATCGAATTAAATGCTCGTATAGACAGGTAAAAAATAGTGTTGTAACTAAAGCGAGAACCCAAGAAAAGAGAGTACTTTTTAGGAATCTCCTTTGGATATGCCCATTAAAAACTTTTACAATGTCCACGTAGAACATATGACACAAGACCAACAACCAATGGTTGCTCACTGTTTTTAAGTAAATTATTAGTTCGGTTCTTATATAAAGGATAGTTAACGTATAAATCGAAATTTTGTTATTGTAAACGGATAAAAACCCGATTAGCACTGCAAAGCCTAAGGTATTTGCCAAAATGATGTTGAGAATCACAAAGTTTTTTATGTTGCGAAACTTTTTGATGAACCACCATGATATTACTCCGTACGTCAAAGTTGCTAGGGTCAGCGCAAGCACAATGATGTCTATAATCTTCAAGATATGGAATCTTAATTGCAGATCATCTTCATTAGCAATTCTCACAGGATACCCAATGCTAGTACCGTTGTTAGACATGGTGACTGCAGCAGTTTGAATTGTTATAAAATAAGTTTAAACTATACTGAAATTTCAGCAACAACTTGCCGGTAAAACACTGGCCTGCCGTAAAACCAGTACAAAACTAATGATGGACCCACCTATATGTATTTATAACATTATAATCATTAATTATATATGTATTATTTTTCCTGTTTATCACAAATATCTAATCCAGAGCAAAACCTACGACCTAAGGCCGAGATTTACAATCGTTACTTAACTCGTGCTTTGACTAATGCTCGGTTCCTATAAACTAAAACTGTCTAGGGCTAGGACTGGGCCATATAAACAGATACCTAAGCTAATTTTACTATGCAAAGCTATGAGGTCTTTGCTTCATTATGGGTAAATTATAGGAATCTACCATTAGACGTGTTCCTGTCTCTGTCTTGCACTTGTAGTTTGACAGTGACAAGAAAAAAACGCTAGAGCCAAGTTCTTGCTAAGTAACGTTTATAGATATCGGCCAATATTGGGCCATACCGCCGAGTTGCGTAACGCTATAATTTTCCTTTAAAATAATGTAACACAATATGTCAACGACTTGTCTGAAAAAAAGGAGGCGGTTATGCTTTCCTCGAGTTTTTTTCTTTGTGCACCGATTTATTATGCCTGGGCAATTTATGTGATTTATTAGGGTTCCTCACGCCGTTTATCTGTTTATCTGAATGCCACAGGGCAGTATCTTGATAACCGTAATAGTTAGCTGGTTGATTTTTTATAGAATACGTAGCAAATAATAAAAAGAAGGTAGTCTATAACATTTATGGTGCTACGGGATCTTAGCGGTCGAGTCCGACTCGCACTTGGTCATTGTACAAAAAGTTTTCACGTTTTCATTCCTATTGTTTGTGTCCACAGAAAACACAAAACCTCCTTTAGTAGCAGAGCTGATGCTAACCATAGCGAGTCTGCTGGTACGTCACGAGCTATGCAAGATGGTGGCTGACTGCGGCGTCGACTCACTGTTCACTGTACTCGCTGATAACTACGACAACGTCGCCGTGGTGCAACAGGCAGATAAGTTGTGAGTTTCTTTAAAAAAATTATTTTCCATTTAAATTACAGACGCCAGCACATCAAACTACTACAATCTGTCAATTTTTTTTTATAGATTTTCAACTTTATCGCTAAAGCTAAGCTAAAAAAATGAGGTTCAAAGTTAATTGGGAAAATTTGACAGTTTCGGGTAGCTTGATGTGCTGGCGTCGTCTGTACAAACTGTTACTGAACTACTCTAATTCTGCTACTTTCTCTACTCTATGACTACTCTACATTAAGGCTATCCTTCTCTATGACTACTATACTCGTGTAAGAGCTCTATTCAATGACTACTCTACGCTACGACTACTCTACTCTATGATTACCCTTACCCTACTTTGAGACTCAGTAAGTTGTGAGTAGTTGTAACAATACCGTTGTAGTAATTGTCTTCCTGACCTCGATATCGCCTAGTATTGACAGCTGATGTTTGCGATGGAACACAACGGTAGGGTCGATATTACTGAGCTCGCCCCATAATGACAGTATTTCATATTTATCAGTGACTAGCTGCGCCCCGCGATTTCACCCGCATAAATGTCGATCCCGTGGGAATTTCGGGATAAAAAGTAGCCTATATGTTAATCCAGGGTGTCAGCTACCTCCATACAAAATTGTATCAAAATTGGTCCAGTCGTTTGAGCGTGAAGAAGTAACAAACATATAAACACACACACACACCCCCACACACAAGCACACACACAAACTTTCGCCTTTATAATATTAGTGTGATTTCTTTCTCTAAAAGATTGCCTACAAATTATTATAGATACAAATATTTTAATGCATTTATTATTATTGTAAATTGTTTTTATTTACGCAAAAAACTAAGTACCTAAGTTAACAGAAGTAAATATCTACATACAACACACGTGCACTTTGAAACTTGATTTCACATTTAACTTGAAGGCTTTTGCCTCATGCACAGCGAAATCTTGAGTTTATACTACAATTATTAAAGTCTAGGTATAGAAAAAGTTTACATTGAATTTTAAAAAAGGGGTCACGGAAACCCCCAGGAAATGTAGTAAAAAATCTTCCACGATGGAAGCTGTCTACATTAATACTAATGCTAAGATCTATAGAGCGAACGTAGACTTTACTCAAGCTAAGTACAGCCGGTCCATTCTGTAAAAATCTCACCGTGAAAACTTAGGTGAAGTGAGTTTGTTTTTGCTGGGAATTGACACTATTGATTGCTCACTCCACGCTTACTTCACCTAAGTTTTCACGGTGAGATTTTTACAGAATAGCACCGCAGTAGTGTTTCATATGAAAATGATCCTTATTCGTGTGATCCTGTAAGCGATTGATCAAGCTTTTCACCCGTTTATGAACATTAACTTTATATGAATAAGATTCATTTTCGTATAAGATTCAAATCGTTTTCGTATGAAACGTTACTCTGCTTAGCTTGAGTAGATTAAAAAAAAAAAAACAAAATAATTTATTTCACATAAACCTACATGGGCACTTATGAAACTTCAGAAGTTAGGTGCACGGTTCACTCAAGTGTCAAGTGATTCAAGGTTTACTCTTTAAATTTATTAGCCTTAGTTAACTTTATACTATCAAGCATTAAAACCCACACATCTTTTCAGCAGACTGATAATGCGACCTCAAAAACAAGCACCGTTCATTGTCAATAAACAACGTTTTCTTCTTCACTATAATCTCATTCTCTATCAAACTCCTTTCATGTATTAACTCAGCCCTCAATTTCTCCGTTTGCAAAGACCGCTTTTGCAACAAACTCATGCTATCATTGAGGTCTCGTACTTCTTCGATCAACGCTACTAAAGAGCCTTCCCTACAATTTTCTACGTTCGGCCTACAATTCTTTGTGTTCAATCTGGTTTGTGCGACCTGGATTCTCTGTGATACCTTCAACATTTCTTCGTGTAACATTTCTAGAATGTTCTCGGTCTCCACTATCTTTTCTAAAGTCAATTTCAGCTGATTTTCTAACTCGGTCTTCACTTGTTCCGTTCTCGCAATTCGTTCGCTCAATGATTTGTTGACCTTAATGTCTTGGGAACGCAGATCTCGAGAAGTATTTATAAGGACGGCGTCGACTTTTGCTCGTAAAGCTTTCGATTTGTCGATTGCGATCTTAAATTCGTTTAGGGCGTTGATTGTGAATTGTTCCCACGATGGGACGTTCGATTGGCCTGGAAAGAAATGGTCGGGATTAAAATATTGACTGTGACCAAAGAAATGATGGATTGTGTGAAAGATGATATATTTTGAACGCCAAGCACTAATACATTTGTGTAACGGCAAGAGGTCGATGATGGTGATAATTAGCTCTCCTTGTGTGTATGATTGTCAACTATGTTCTTAATCCGGAATTAATTCAACCTCTACTCAGCCAAATTCTACAAAAAAGGCCTTCAATATAATAATAGTTGTATTTAAAACCCTGTTTCATTTCGAATATGGTTGAGAAAAGCTTAGCAAGAACTGCGTGCGTAATCTGTACCGTTTACAAAAAGATTGTTGAACACAATTTGTGTATCATGGAAGAACAAGGTGCTGGAAAATGGCCTCCTTTCTGTCAAAAGTCTAGAAACAATTCAAATAATAGATCGTGTACCTTCGGAAAGTCTCGTGGCCCCCGCCGAATCCTTAACATTAACAGCCTTAGTCTCCAAATAAGCGTTCTCGCTCTCATACTTAAAAGCCAAATGCTTATCACTCCAATCCCTTTCCAACCAATTCTTCGAGGCCACATTCATATCCAGCTGGTATTCTATATCCCGGAGCAAATCTCTATGAAGCTTCTTAACATTTTCTATCAAAGCTGACTCTGTGAACAAATCTTCTTGAGGTTCATCGTATATTAAGTCAGACTGCATTCTGTTCCGTCTCAAATCTAAGCATTCTTCTGTAATATACTCTGGGATTTTTAGAGTATCCTGAGCATTTTTCAGTTGTTGCCTTAACGATTCTAGAATGTTTATTTCTGCATCCATGTCTCTTATAGCCCTTTCTAGTTCGGCCTTCCAGTAGTTGATGTGTCTAACTCTATGTTTTAGCTGGTCAGTGCTGTCGCTGTAGTCGTCGCATGACGTTTGATTGACTTTTATTATGCTGTTCTTGGTGATAGCTGTGTTGTTGTCTGTGGTCCTGATGATGTCTCCTTTTAAAACTTTTTCGTTGTGTTCGTGCCAAGTTTTTATAGTTGATAACGCGTTGTTAATGTCTCCGAATGATAGGTAGTCGCCTTTCTCTGCCGTTGTCATTTTTAGTCCTTTTTACGACTGTTTGGTTGTTGAAATTTCTGTAGTAATTATTAGTATGAGACTTGATTTCACGGGAATTTTATCTGCTTTTGCTTATCCGTAATCTTGGTGAATCTTTGCTTTAAATCTGTATTTATTTTCGAAAGGTGTGTCCCTGTCTTCCTCTCTCAAAGGCTTCACTTGAATGACAATATTGTTATTGCAATGGTATTGAGTAAACTTTGCTGTTGTCATGGTGACATAGAGTTACTATAGTGATGGCCTAAATTTTTGCTGACTAAACAAAAGAGGGTCTTACTTTGTGCTTTTGAATAATTATTGACACGCGACATTTGTAGACAGTAGGACGTATGAATAATAATATTCCTGAAATTGATAATAGACTAAAAACAATGTTGTGTGAAAATCGGTTGTCATGGTATGGGCATGTGATAAGAATGAATGAGGAAAATGTCTTGAGGAAGGTTTTGAATATGAATGTCGATGGCTATACGAGTAGGGGAAGACCAAAGAAACGATGGATGGGCTGTGTGAATGATTATATGGTTAGAAAGGGGGTGACTACCGAGATGACGACTAATAGAGAAGTTTGGAAGAAAAAGACATGTTGCGTCGACACCAAATAACTCTCTTCTCTGAATCTACGACCTACAACTCATAAGTCGCGGTCGTTACCACTGGGCCGCCGCTGCTCTCATGTCCCTATTAATCTTTAAATATAATGTTGTTACAGGATCACAGCATTGGCAGGAAATGACGATGTTAAGAGAGATCTGGTCAAAAGTGGTATCGTGCCCATCATTATATCAATTCTATCACGACATTCGGTGAGTTTACCACAAAACCCATCGGTCTGTAGAGATAAACTACGATAACATGGCGCGCCCCTCCAAAATTCAAAACGTTTGAAAGTATTTACAATGCACCACCAAGATTCACAACGCATGTGTGCGTAATGAGACGGCCGTCAAACAAAAAAAATCCACGGATTTGTTGCTCGACTAGTCACGTCATTAATCGCTCATTATTATTAGTAATGGAGGGGCGCGCCATGTTATCGTAGTTTATCTCTATTATATAACTGAACGGTAAAATTGTGTTGTGTGATTAAATAATTTTGTAGGTCAATATTCAATTAAGGCTGAGATTTTGTACATTGCATTGCAATGTGGCTAAACCAAAATTCCCTTCGTTCACTTCTTCCTAGGCTCAGCTCACACCGAAAGAGCGGCGAAGCGTCGTGCAGTTAGAGAAACTTGAAAGGTCGCGCGGCCGCCCGCGGCGCCGCGAGCAGTCCGACGACTCAAGTTTCTCAAGCGATACTACGTTTTATAGTAATAAAGTTAAAGCTTAAAATTATATGACACTGAAACTGCTCGCCGCTCTTTCGGTGTGAGTTGAGCCCTAGTGTTTAAGCTGGGAAGAAGTGGCGCAACAAACTTCACAGCAATACATGCGCTGCATGCGCTGCGACATTATTTTTTTAAATTGTCGCAGCATCATGCTGAGATACGAGCCTTTTGGCCTCGTATAGGACTTTCTGTTTAATTTTCTTTTTGTTAATTTTTTTAAGGTTACAGTTTCCGCGGCGACGTCCTTGCCACCCTGTATAGAATCAAATTAAAATAGGCTACTGAAACTCCGGAGTATACAGCGTGTTACGTAAAGGGTATGGACATATCAAACACACTGATTCTTTTGGTGATAATGAACTACATGGCAACATTTTTTAATACCTATACCTACATAATTATAAAGTTAAGAAACATTTAACTAAAAATCAATTATGCTTCCAATTGAATTCTACACATCACTAGACCAAGTCAGCTGATCGGTGTCAATAAACTACACACAAAAGAACAACTCGGTAAAAGATTTGTTTCCCGCCGCCGTTGCAGCGCCGTGATGTGCGTGTGTGCTAGGCGCACAGACACGTAATGGATAATGTTAATGACCCTCGTAGTGCTGTGACACGTTTGTTATGATTTAAATTTAATAAACTATCGAAATAAAAAAAATATCAAGCATTTTCAAAGTTATTGCTTTTGAGCTGAAACTTTGTACAGAGATTCTGGACCAGATACACTCTTCAACCCGTTTTTATGGATATACCCTTTCCGTAACACGCTGTATACCCATCGGTATCGACATCTAAACACGACAAAACAGCCGTAGTTAAAACGTGAAATTAAGAGTTAGATTTTTTGTTTTTAAATATAGTTATTTAATTTACAAAAATAGACACGTCTTATTGAAAATCACTGTTTTTAAAGTCGATTATCTTTTGTCCGATTGCAGAGTAACGCAGTAGCGACGGCCTTGACACTAAAAAGCATAGCAGCCCTGTCGCTCCGCGAGCCGGTTCACGGCCAACAGTTCCTAGACTGCGGGGCTCCCGAGGTTATCATTGAGTGCATGAAGGTGCATCCTCATGATGCTTCAGTCCAGGTAAGACTAAAAAAGTGTTCAACTTAATCGGTCCATTAGATTTGGAGTAAATTGGCTGTGACAGACAGATAGACACTTCAGTGACACAGATGTGTCGAACGGTAATTCTTCAGGAATAATAAGTCTTCAGCATCTGGAAACATCCGGCTCTCGAAGGACCAACAGATGTACCGGACGGGCGTGATCCACGGACGCGAGAAGTGAGGGCAGGCACACGAGTGATCCTGTAAGGATCCGGTATTTCATTTGGACGTACGGAACCCTAAAAATGTTTCATTTAATATTAATTCCCGAAGGGTTAGGCAGTGGTGTACCTATATAATAGTACCCACATTTCGCCAGTTATTTTTAAGTCCTATGTAATAGGGGGCGAGCCTATTGCTGACAAGGGGGCTCAGGCGGGAGCAGGCTCAGGGCTGCTACTTAGAAATTCCTGAACTAACTACACACAGCATAATCAGCCTATAAAGTTCCAACTGCTGGGAAACAGGCCTGTTCTCTGGGAGGGAATGGGCCGTAATCCACCACGCGGGCCCAGTGCGGGTTGCTGGATGTCTCGTTTTCGAAAGTTTTTGTTCTAGGACATGCCGATTTCCTCACAATGTTTTCCTTCACCGTTTTTGAGAGCAGTGTTGATGAATAAATTACACAAAGTAAAGCGCCTGTCTGGGTTCGCACCCACGACCGACAACTCGTAAGGCGGGTTCGTTACCACTGTGCCACCACTGCTCTCTACTACACACCTATTCAAAAGCTATTTCTAATTACAGAAAAATGCGTGCTGGGCAATACGCAACATGGTAGCGAGATGCCGCGACCAGAACGTCAAATTCCACGAATTGGGCGTCGAAAGTATCCTCAACAGTGCCTACGAGAAATTCGCAGAAGATTTCGGTTTCGACATAAAGTCGGCTTTAAGAGATCTTGAATGCGATGTGAAATTGGACGAGCAGTGGACCGGTAAAGGTGTGGAGTTGGATTATTGATAGTAGATTTAGATTATTATTGGCTAGAACTGCTAGAATTGGCTAGATTTATCATATCAGCTATTTTGATATTTTTGTAATGAGCACGAAATTGGCACTTTTGTAAGCCACAATGTAAACGCTTGATGAGATTCGTTTTTATTAAGATTTTATTTCTATATCAAATAAACATAACAACATAATTTAATACGTTTTAAATACTCCTTTTATACCTCCTCTTTTCATACAATTATTGCTTAAATAAATTGAAAAATGAAAATTGAGGTTATAAAATTAACCGTATTTATTGTCAAATGAAAAACTAGAGTATGAATTTAATATTAGAGTTTGGAGTATTTAAGTAATCAAATCAAAGCACTCAATGTTCAATAGATACTATTGGAACAGACCATAGTTAGTAATATTTCGCGACTTATCAGGTCTTCGCTCAAGTGATACGTCGAGTGTCGGTTCCGATTCATGGCCGCCATTCGATAGAATGACATTAACACGGCCCTCGAGGTTTGTTTGTAATAGAGAGAAATTGCAAGCAATGTAAACAAACTTTAAATTAGTCTTTTGGAAATCGGATGAAATTGTAGCGGTATCTACAACGCCACATGGGAACAACGCGTCATACTGACGTCACGCAAATCCTGCATCGCGCAAGCAGAGTTTACCGCGCAATTAGCATAGATACAACGGCCCGACATGAATCATGGGCAGTTGCTATAGAGTATGAGTGAACTTTACACCCTGTTCCTCACATACCTCTATAAAATAAAAACTGCCGGACTTGGTAAACCAAGAACTATTGCCAGATCAATAAAAACAAATTGCGCGTGCAGCAGCTATCGCGAAACTTCTTGAATATATGCAGGCTGTGCCTAGTTACCTCCATAGAGTAATTTTGAATGTTGAAATAAATTATATTACTTTAAATAAAGAATAAAAGTGATTTAGTGTGAGAGGCAGTTATATTTCTCTCTCTCATCTAACGAAATGTGCCCGAGAGCCATACTTCCAAGAGACGCCGCGCCATGGCGACGTCGCCAGGTCGCGCTGCCAACTAAAGACAGCTACAGTCCGTTTACAGTTATTTTACGTCTGACAGCAGCAATCTTATTGTGACGAGATCAAAATGATTTTGACAGACTTGACAGTGGCAGCAACCATAATAGAATGACAACTGTGATTTGGACAGTGATGCAAAATCAGAGGCAAAGTAACTGTAACGCCCAGCTGGCGTCCGCTTGGTCACACAGCCAACCATACATTTTGTTGGCGACGCGATCTGGCTGCGCCGTCATGGCGTCCCGGTGAGGCATGGCTGTAAATAAACGTTACAAGTCTTTGAAATGTCACTCTCAATTCTCACCCAATTATCGAATCGCCGCCTAAAAAGTTTCCCTTCAAAAAACCCTGTATTGTTTACATTGCTTGCAGGTTTAGAGAAAACAGAATACACAGCTTGCTTATTCTCTTAAAAGGCAACTATTTCTTTATGCATTCCCAAATTATATTATGTAGCGCCAATTTTGATAAGTTCGAATTCAGGCACGTTTACCTATGGAGATTTTCTCGCCCGTCGAGAAAAGAAATTGTCCAATGTCCATGCGAGTCTCGTCGGCGATTCGCGCCTTTCGGAATGCAAACATCTATTAATCTCCTTTCCACCAATTCTTGGCGAGAATATTTCCTCGTGTGAATGAGCCACTAAAACATTTTTTTTAGTTATTCCTCAAAATTGGGTTGTGATAGATTTGTATTTTTTTTTTATTATTTTGTATTTCTTTATGCCTAACAATATTAACACGATGTGCTTTAAATAAAAATAGGAATTAATAAAAAAATATTTATTGTTACATTAACATTTAATGATAATTATTAATAGGTATTTAATACAAACGTGTATTTGGAAACTGAATTAAAACCATAATAAATCTTACAACAACTATTATTTTGAATTCCTGTATTATTGCAATCATATTATTGTGATTGGATAAAAATGAGTTTTTAAAACATTATTTTGTTTCATTTACATTTATTTATTTAAAATGTTTGTTACCTTGTAACTAAACGATGAATTAGTAAAAAAAATCAGAAGCATTGATTGATTCTTTTGTTCTGATCCGCAATCGAACATAAAGAGTATTGAGGTAAAAATGCGACGAAATTGTTGGTAGCATATCTATACAGGTTCAAAATAAATTAGCTAGATAAACTCCGAAGAACGCGATGGGTATCGATATTACAAAAAAGTATTGCATTAGTACTATTAAGTACTTCTTTCTATATAATATATAGCCTAAGTCTATCTGGAATAATGGACCTTTTAAATGATAAAATATTTTTTCTATTATAGTTGTGGTTCCGGAGATTACCTAAACAGAAACTCGCAAAATTTGCTCTCATCTTTATATTATTATAGATAAATACCCCTTAAAATATTTCTCATTCGTTTTTTGACCTTATACACTATATTATTATAAACAATGCAAGTGGGTTGTGACAGATCCTATACAAACTTAAAATCGAAAATCTCTACAAGGTGGCATCGACGCACAAACGTCATCATGAATTGAGGACATGATGATGACAAGACATTTAAATATTTTCAGTATGTTATCAAGAAAAAAAAAAAAACGGCTGTTTGAAAAGTGCCTTCGCGGTTAAGGGTCAGTTCACACCGAGACGCGACGCGACGCTGCACGCACACTTTTAAAAGAGTGACTCAAAATATACTTTATTTTCTACACGAAAAGGTACACATTGCATTGTGAGAGTTCAGAATACGTTGCGCTGCGCAGCGCGACGCCGCGAGGTGTAGCGCGAAGCCGCGCGGCGCAGCCGAGGCCGCCGTGGCGACTTGTCTCTACTATTTCCGTCACACGTCCCACTGCGCCGCGCGGCGTCGTGTTGCCAACGATTTTACGATGCACCTCGCGACGTTGGGATGCGTCTCGCGGCGGCGCGCGGCGCAGCACGACGTCACTGGCCTCTTCTAGTATCGTCACGTCGCGTCTCGGTGTGAACTGACCCTTAATTTTAGGGTTCTGTACCCAAAGGGTGCCAACGAGACCCTATAACTAAACCGCCGCTATACGTCTGTCTGTCTATCAACGGGCTGTATCTCATGAACCATAATAGGTAGACAGTTTTAATTTCCACAAAGCGTGTATTTCTATTGCCGCTGTAACAACAAATAATAAAAATAAAGGGGGTCTCCATACAAGAAACGTGCTTTTGCCTTGTGATAACGGAACCCTTCGTTTCCGAGACGGACTTGGCAGCTTTTTTTTTTAATAACCTATGAAAGCTGGATAGGTTCCACAAAGACTGGAAGGAGGACGCGCGGGGTCGCGAGAGATGGAAGGAGTGGAGGGAGGCCTTTGCTCAGGAGTGGGACAGCGCAGGCTAATTAAAAAAAAAAAACCTATGAAAATTTTTAACACTGGGGTGTTCAAAATCATGTACTGGATCTATGGTAACAAGTTGCGCGTCGATGTACAGACGCCAGCACATCAAGCTACCCGAAACTGTAAAATTTTCCCAATCAACTTTGAACCTTATGCTTTAGTGATAAAGTTTAAAATCTATTAACCTTTTGAACGCCAGAGCATAAACGCACGCGCGTACCCTCCACGCCAAGCCACAATTTTAAATATTTATGGTATACATATAAAAACACACAAAAGTAATGATTTAATTGTTTATTTCGTGATAAAGTGCACCGCATTTTTTGTCACATATTTGTGTCGGTGGCGTACAGGGCACGCGCTTGCTTGTCACGTATATGTGACAATGGCGTTCAAAAGGTTAAAGAAATCTGACAGATTGTAGTAGCTTGACGTGCTGGCGTCTGTACATGCCACCCTCTATAACTACATTTTACGTAAAATACGCGCGGAGTTGCGGACACCAGCCCATTGTACAATACAATAACTTAAATATTAGAAAAATATTTAGGGAGGGCGCCCCTTTTTGTCTCTGTCACTGTCTCACCGAGATTTGGACGATGCGCACACGGGAGCGACAGCAACGCTACTTTTTTGTTAAATTTTCGGCAACGAGAAAGCAACTAACTAGCCGGCAACTTTTTTGTCGACAGGCGACAGTTGCGTCCAAACCCGCGGACAAAAATGTCTGCCAAAAGTCGCGTCGCTACATCCGCGCACGTTCATACAAACCCGTATATTTGGTGTGAGAGACAAATTAGTTGCGTAGACAAAAGTTGCTCGCGGACGCCCTTCCTTAGCAAACTATAAATCTAGTATACATACAAATAGTCAACACAGATTGATATCACGTTTATTATCATCAGTTTTACAATTATACATTGCATGTATATTGTATACAACGAGAGAAGACAACATCACTGGATTAAAAAACATATTATAACATTAAATTTAGACAATAATTATAGTAAAAACATTACAAAGATACAAAAACACAATTGGATAACATCCATAAAGGGCCTGCGCCCACTAGCGGTATGGCACGGCAACGGATTCTTATGCGAACGCATAATAGTATGACAATAAAATTGAAATTTCAATGATATTTCACCCCCATTCAAAATACAAAAAGAATTTCATCATAAACTTCATCCCCTGTTAAGCATAGGCCTCCCTTTTCATGTGCCAATCCTCATCCCGCTTTATCCAGGTTCTACCTGCGCACACCTACCTGGTAACAATGTGGCGACATTGTTACCAGGACCATCTCGCCGCCTGACCACGGACATTTCGTCTTCCAGTCCTTGGAAGTAGCCACCGCAAAATAACTAAGTCTGTAACTATGTTCCTTCTCTCGGAAAGTCAACAAATATCAAATAATTATTATTATTAAACTATACATTTGTAATATGAATGTTCAATCTTGACGTTTCCGAGTGCATACAACCCGAATCTCTTCAAAGTAAGAGTGAACAGGCTTCTTCTGGGTGAGCTCACTCCATCGTCGACTTTTTGTCTCTGTCAACTCTGACCTAGACTAGAGTCAAGAGCAAACACATAAAAAAAAAAAACTTTTTTTTCCCTAAAATTTTATAATTTATACTAGCTTCTGCCCGCGACTTAAACCGAGTGAGATTTCGACCCCCAGCCCACCGCGTCGTATCCGCGCTATCGCTATTACTTGGTTTTCGTTTAGCGTTCTTTCAGACCTTTTTTCTTTTTGCTCGGCTCTTAAGGGTCGTAGCTTGGTGTTAAATAGCCTATAACCTGCCTCAAGAATTGGGGTATCAAATGCAGAAAGATTTTTTCAAATCCGACCAGTATTTCTAGAGATTAGCGCGTTCAAACTTCAGTTTTATTAATAGTATAGAATATAGATTCATCCCAAATAAATAAATAAATAATGCCTGAGGAAATTGGTGCCGACAGTGGGCGCTTGCATGTAGTGGTCCCCGCCGTGTGCCGCACGTGGGCGCAGGCCCCTAAGTAGCCTGTTTGGGCAATATTATCCAACGCAACTCAACAAATTTGAACTTACAACAATCTTACAGTTGCAACCAGAGTTGCCAACTCATAGAATAAACAAACATCCGAGAGACGTAACACAAAGTACAAAATAAAAAAATTAAGTTTGACTCCAAATTTTCCATGAATGTCGAATCATCAGTAGGTAAAAGGTATATTTTAAAACTTAATTGATAATGCTCCTAAAGTTAACACTCCTATTATGATCTCATTGTTAATTTTAAATTTTGTACGTAAGCTGGGAACGCGAAGTAGTTGCTCTTGCGTTATCTAAGGCTGGTTTTATCGTCACGCTTTTCGGCAGCGCCGTTGGAGCGCGCGCGTTCGAAGATGTATGTGTACACTATTACGCATACTGCTCAACGCATACTGCTCAACGCATACTGCTCAACGCATACTGCTCAACGCATACTGCTCAACGCATACTGCTCAACGCATACTGCTCAACGCATACTGCTCAACGGCGCTGCTCAAGCGCGTGACTTTGAAACGCAACTACTACCCCATACATCTTCGAACGCGCGCGCTGCAACCGCGCTGCCGAAACGCGTGACGATAAAACCAGCCTAAGTGTATCTATACCTGTGCTTGCAAATAATTATGGTGCTGTCCCAAATTTGCCCCTAGCCTATTTAGAAAAGAACTGATGCATAGTAAATATTGTGTTCTATTTAATAGGAAAATAACTAAATTCTCTTTGTACTGGCAAATAGGTGGTTTGATAATGACACACACTTACAACATTACTCAGAAATTACGCAATTTCTTCATTTGAACGACAATTAGCCCGAATGTAATTTAAGGCCCGCTTGCACAACAAATCACGAAATACGTGGGCTTATGGGATGAAATTTTGTATTTTAATTATTAGCATAAGGGTCAGTTCACACCGACACGCGACGCGACGCACAGTTTTCAAAATAGAAATACAATTACAGATCTTATCTACTACACTAAAAGGTACATAATGCAGGGTTTACTACGTCGAGCTACGCCGCGCGGCGTGGCTCACTGAATCTTGTACCTTCTTGTGTAGTAGATAAGGTCTGTAATTGAATTTCTATCTTCAAAACTGTGCGTCGCGTCGCGTCTCGTTGTGAGCTGACTCTAAAACATTATTGTTGGTTATCAAAAAATAAAATCTACATAGGCATAATCAGCCCATAATGCTGCCACTGCTGGGACACAGGCCTCAGCTCTCTTTGAGAGGGAGTAGCCTGTAATCCACCACGCGGGCCCAGTGCGGGTTGGTAGATGCCACATATCTTCGAATTTTTAGTTCTAGGACATGCCGGTTTCCAAACCATTTAAGCAGTGGTGATGAAATTATTTACACAAAATAAAGCGCCTGTCTGGTTTCGAACCCACGACCTACAACTCGTATGTCTGGGCTGTTACCACCGGGCCACCACAAAACCACCACCGGGACATACAAAAGTGCAATACGCGGTCAAAATGTATTGAACAGCAAATTTTTTTTTTAAACCTTCGATTTCTTTTACCGTTGGGGTCCAGAATCATGTGCTGAATTCACGGTTACAGTTTGCACATCACTCTGCCACCCTGTATAGTTTATGATAAGATGGAAGGAGAGGGAAGAAGTCCAATGAAGAATTCGCGTACCTTATAGTAACTTAAGTACCTACATTTACAACAAATGAAGGCTCATTTACAAGTAGAGAGTTTCTCGCCTTATATAGAATTTTCGATTTAGTTCGTGACAATTGCCTGACGAGGCTCGTGATATAATCGTAGGAGAGTTTTTATATTTCACTTGAACTATTATAGAACGTATTTCCCGCACGAAAAGGTACAGATTTCAGTGAAAGTTCTAAAACAAAATACGCACGTCAAGTAAGCATTTTGTTTTCGCGGGTTCACTGAAATGTGTACCCTATAGTGCTTTAGATTAAGTCTATATTTAAATACATGACTGCGATATTCGCGTGGCGAGTGTCGCATGATAATTCTCGCGGGAGAGAAATTCTCACTGTGTAAATGAGCTTTAAAACAAATATTTTACAAAACTTAACCGTCATAACAATGTCAAGACATTCTGTAGTGATGTGCCTTCTCCAGAAACGTGTCGATGTTCCATTCATTATTTTTCATTATTTTCTGTCCGTTCATTATCGTGTGAACCATTATTTTCTCGTTGTATTCCAGATTTGTTAGCAGCTGAAAAAAAAAAGTTGTTTCAATAATCGGGATAAATTAAATCGAGGGTTTTGTACAGTCACGAGCACTAATATGTCCACACTTGGCAACTTTCAATCGCGATTTGTTCGTGAAATAACGAATGCAACGTTGAAATACGACACTTTACACAAACCTGTGCGTTCGAAAATACTTTGATCGTAATAACATAAAATTTCATTCAAAACTAAAGGAGAAAATCGTCTTTGAATAAAGCCAAGAGTATACATACATACTTATGCTCGTGACTGTACTTACGGGAAAAAAGTTCCGTTCATCAACACTGAACGATAGGACTATTACTGAACGAGAATAATCCAAAAAAAAAAAACACGTTCGTCCACGCTGTTTGTGAAAAAAAAATTAATATAAAAACTGACTTCAGAATCCGGACGAAGCAGCTATACCTACGGGCGATTCTTTACCGCGGCGACTTTTTATCGCGCACTGGATTTTCAACTCTCGGTGTTGAGCCGAGCATTGAGAATCCAACAGAGTGCGTCCCAGCGCGTCAAAAAAGTATACTGTTGGATTTTCCACTTTCGGCGCTTAGCAGTTGGTTGAAAATTCTTTGCACAATATAAAAATATACCCGTAGGTACGTGGGCTTAGTAGACTGGAAAGATAGACTAGTTTTGTTTTTTGTATTAAGACCGTTTATATAGGACAAAGAGCCAGACAAGTGACAACAGTTCGCCAGTAATGTTTTAGTCTCACGATGTTACATGGACGAGCATACTGCCATTAACCTTTTGAACGCCAGAGCATAAACGCACGCCCTCCATGCCAAGCCAAGCCACAATTTTTTTAATATTTAAGGTATAAAAATAAAAACAAAAGTAATGATTTAATTGTTTATTCCGTGATAAAGTGCAACGCATTTTTTGTCACATATTTGTGTCGCTCGTAATAGGATAGGCGACGCACGACTGGCGTACAGGGCACGCGCTTGCTTGTCACGTATATGTGACAATGGCGTTCAAAAGGTTAACAGGGCAACAATAACAAATAACCCTATCCGTAGTCACGAATTTAATTTTTGTATGTAAGGTTTCCATCAAGAATTTCTCAGTAGCACCCCGGAGTCTGGATGTGTGTCCAGTTGATGACAATATTTTTATTTTTAGGCAAAATGTTATGTAACTGTAATTTTATTACAACTTACCTTAGGAGTCAACAAGAAGTACTGCGCATTGTCACATTCTGTCGTCACCTTCACTAATAGCTCAAACATTTTGCGCTCGTTTATAGGGTCCATGCCTTGATTTATTTCATCAACGCATCTGTAGAAAAAAATACGGTGTTAAGTCTCTGCGACGTATAAAGGTCATCATAACAGCATCGCTCCGATACAGCAAATAACTTGTCATTCAAGTTAGGATTTTAAATCAACTACATTAAAGTAAATTTTATGATGACAATACAGAGCACACGTCCCACGTGCTCGCTCGCAGCCCTACGTCTGCTGACCTGAAGGGCACAGTGGTGAGTCTCTGCAGCGCCATCAGGTACAGCGCGGTAGACAATACAGAGCACACGTCCCACGTGCTCGCTCGCAGCCCTACGTCTGCTGACCTGAAGGGCACAGTGGTGAGTCTCTGCAGCGCCATCAGGTACAGCGCGGTAGACAATACAGAGCACACGTCCCACGTGCTCGCTCGCAGCCCTACGTCTGCTGACCTGAAGGGCACAGTGGTGAGTCTCTGCAGCGCCATCAGGTACAGCGCGGTAGACAATACAGAGCACACGTCCCACGTGCTCGCTCGCAGCCCTACGTCTGCTGACCTGAAGGGCACAGTGGTGAGTCTCTGCAGCGCCATCAGGTACAGCGCGGTAGACAATACAGAGCACACGTCCCACGTGCTCGCTCGCAGCCCTACGTCTGCTGACCTGAAGGGCACAGTGGTGAGTCTCTGCAGCGCCATCAGGTACAGCGCGGTAGACAATACAGAGCACACGTCCCACGTGCTCGCTCGCAGCCCTACGTCTGCTGACCTGAAGGGCACAGTGGTGAGTCTCTGCAGCGCCATCAGGTACAGCGCGGTAGACAATACAGAGCACACGTCCCACGTGCTCGCTCGCAGCCCTACGTCTGCTGACCTGAAGGGCACAGTGGTGAGTCTCTGCAGCGCCATCAGGTACAGCGCGGTAGACAATACAGAGCACACGTCCCACGTGCTCGCTCGCAGCCCTACGTCTGCTGACCTGAAGGGCACAGTGGTGAGTCTCTGCAGCGCCATCAGGTACAGCGCGGTAGACAATACAGAGCACACGTCCCACGTGCTCGCTCGCAGCCCTACGTCTGCTGACCTGAAGGGCACAGTGGTGAGTCTCTGCAGCGCCATCAGGTACAGCGCGGTAGACAATACAGAGCACACGTCCCACGTGCTCGCTCGCAGCCCTACGTCTGCTGACCTGAAGGGCACAGTGGTGAGTCTCTGCAGCGCCATCAGGTACAGCGCGGTAGACAATACAGAGCACACGTCCCACGTGCTCGCTCGCAGCCCTACGTCTGCTGACCTGAAGGGCACAGTGGTGAGTCTCTGCAGCGCCATCAGGTACAGCGCGGTAGACAATACAGAGCACACGTCCCACGTGCTCGCTCGCAGCCCTACGTCTGCTGACCTGAAGGGCACAGTGGTGAGTCTCTGCAGCGCCATCAGGTACAGCGCGGTAGACAATACAGAGCACACGTCCCACGTGCTCGCTCGCAGCCTTACGTCTGCTGACCTGAAGGGCACAGTGGTGAGTCTCTGCAGCGCCATCAGGTACAGCGCGGTAGACAATACAAAGCACACGTTCCACGTGCTCGCTCGCAGCCCTACGTCTGCTGACCTGAAGGGCACAGTGGTGAGTCTCTGCAGCGCCATCAGGTACAGCGCGGTAGACAATACAGAGCACACGTCCCACGTGCTCGCTCGCAGCCCTACGTCTGCTGACCTGAAGGGCACAGTGGTGAGTCTCTGCAGCGCCATCAGGTACAGCGCGGTCGACAATACAGAGCACACGTCCCACGTGCTCGCTCGCAGCCCTACGTCTGCTGACCTCAAGGGCACAGTGGTGAGTCTCTGCAGCGCCGTCAGGTACAGCGCGGTAGACAATACAGAGCACACGTCCCACGTGCTCGCTCGCAGCCCTACGTCTGCTGACCTGAAGGGCACAGTGGTGAGTCTCTGCAGCGCCATCAGGTACAGCGCGGTAGACAATACAGAGCACACGTCCCACGTGCTCGCTCGCAGCCCTACGTCTGCTGACCTGAAGGGCACAGTGGTGAGTCTCTGCAGCGCCATCAGGTACAGCGCGGTAGACAATACAGAGCACACGTCCCACGTGCTCGCTCGCAGCCCTACGTCTGCTGACCTGAAGGGCACAGTGGTGAGTCTCTGCAGCGCCATCAGGTACAGCGCGGTAGACAATACAGAGCACACGTCCCACGTGCTCGCTCGCAGCCCTACGTCTGCTGACCTGAAGGGCACAGTGGTGAGTCTCTGCAGCGCCATCAGGTACAGCGCGGTAGACAATACAGAGCACACGTCCCACGTGCTCGCTCGCAGCCCTACGTCTGCTGACCTGAAGGGCACAGTGGTGAGTCTCTGCAGCGCCATCAGGTACAGCGCGGTAGACAATACAGAGCACACGTCCCACGTGCTCGCTCGCAGCCCTACGTCTGCTGACCTGAAGGGCACAGTGGTGAGTCTCTGCAGCGCCATCAGGTACAGCGCGGTAGACAATACAGAGCACACGTCCCACGTGCTCGCTCGCAGCCCTACGTCTGCTGACCTGAAGGGCACAGTGGTGAGTCTCTGCAGCGCCATCAGGTACAGCGCGGTAGACAATACAGAGCACACGTCCCACGTGCTCGCTCGCAGCCCTACGTCTGCTGACCTGAAGGGCACAGTGGTGAGTCTCTGCAGCGCCATCAGGTACAGCGCGGTAGACAATACAGAGCACACGTCCCACGTGCTCGCTCGCAGCCCTACGTCTGCTGACCTGAAGGGCACAGTGGTGAGTCTCTGCAGCGCCATCAGGTACAGCGCGGTAGACAATACAGAGCACACGTCCCACGTGCTCGCTCGCAGCCCTACGTCTGCTGACCTGAAGGGCACAGTGGTGAGTCTCTGCAGCGCCATCAGGTACAGCGCGGTAGACAATACAGAGCACACGTCCCACGTGCTCGCTCGCAGCCCTACGTCTGCTGACCTGAAGGGCACAGTGGTGAGTCTCTGCAGCGCCATCAGGTACAGCGCGGTAGACAATACAGAGCACACGTCCCACGTGCTCGCTCGCAGCCCTACGTCTGCTGACCTGAAGGGCACAGTGGTGAGTCTCTGCAGCGCCATCAGGTACAGCGCGGTAGACAATACAGAGCACACGTCCCACGTGCTCGCTCGCAGCCCTACGTCTGCTGACCTGAAGGGCACAGTGGTGAGTCTCTGCAGCGCCATCAGGTACAGCGCGGTAGACAATACAGAGCACACGTCCCACGTGCTCGCTCGCAGCCCTACGTCTGCTGACCTGAAGGGCACAGTGGTGAGTCTCTGCAGCGCCATCAGGTACAGCGCGGTAGACAATACAGAGCACACGTCCCACGTGCTCGCTCGCAGCCCTACGTCTGCTGACCTGAAGGGCACAGTGGTGAGTCTCTGCAGCGCCATCAGGTACAGCGCGGTAGACAATACAGAGCACACGTCCCACGTGCTCGCTCGCAGCCCTACGTCTGCTGACCTGAAGGGCACAGTGGTGAGTCTCTGCAGCGCCATCAGGTACAGCGCGGTAGACAATACAGAGCACACGTCCCACGTGCTCGCTCGCAGCCCTACGTCTGCTGACCTGAAGGGCACAGTGGTGAGTCTCTGCAGCGCCATCAGGTACAGCGCGGTAGACAATACAGAGCACACGTCTCACGTGCTCGCTCGCAGCCCTACGTCTGCTGACCTGAAGGGCACAGTGGTGAGTCTCTGCAGCGCCATCAGGTACAGCGCGGTAGACAATACAGAGCACACGTCCCACGTGCTCGCTCGCAGCCCTACGTCTGCTGACCTGAAGGGCACAGTGGTGAGTCTCTGCAGCGCCATCAGGTACAGCGCGGTAGACAATACAGAGCACACGTCCCACGTGCTCGCTCGCAGCCTTACGTCTGCTGACCTGAAGGGCACAGTGGTGAGTCTCTGCAGCGCCATCAGGTACAGCGCGGTAGACAATACAAAGCACACGTTCCACGTGCTCGCTCGCAGCCCTACGTCTGCTGACCTGAAGGGCACAGTGGTGAGTCTCTGCAGCGCCATCAGGTACAGCGCGGTAGACAATACAGAGCACACGTCCCACGTGCTCGCTCGCAGCCCTACGTCTGCTGACCTGAAGGGCACAGTGGTGAGTCTCTGCAGCGCCATCAGGTACAGCGCGGTCGACAATACAGAGCACACGTCCCACGTGCTCGCTCGCAGCCCTACGTCTGCTGACCTCAAGGGCACAGTGGTGAGTCTCTGCAGCGCCGTCAGGTACAGCGCGGTAGACAATACAGAGCACACGTCCCACGTGCTCGCTCGCAGCCCTACGTCTGCTGACCTGAAGGGCACAGTGGTGAGTCTCTGCAGCGCCATCAGGTACAGCGCGGTAGACAATACAGAGCACACGTCCCACGTGCTCGCTCGCAGCCCTACGTCTGCTGACCTGAAGGGCACAGTGGTGAGTCTCTGCAGCGCCATCAGGTACAGCGCGGTAGACAATACAGAGCACACGTCCCACGTGCTCGCTCGCAGCCCTACGTCTGCTGACCTGAAGGGCACAGTGGTGAGTCTCTGCAGCGCCATCAGGTACAGCGCGGTAGACAATACAGAGCACACGTCCCACGTGCTCGCTCGCAGCCCTACGTCTGCTGACCTGAAGGGCACAGTGGTGAGTCTCTGCAGCGCCATCAGGTACAGCGCGGTAGACAATACAGAGCACACGTCCCACGTGCTCGCTCGCAGCCCTACGTCTGCTGACCTGAAGGGCACAGTGGTGAGTCTCTGCAGCGCCATCAGGTACAGCGCGGTAGACAATACAGAGCACACGTCCCACGTGCTCGCTCGCAGCCCTACGTCTGCTGACCTGAAGGGCACAGTGGTGAGTCTCTGCAGCGCCATCAGGTACAGCGCGGTAGACAATACAGAGCACACGTCCCACGTGCTCGCTCGCAGCCCTACGTCTGCTGACCTGAAGGGCACAGTGGTGAGTCTCTGCAGCGCCATCAGGTACAGCGCGGTAGACAATACAGAGCACACGTCCCACGTGCTCGCTCGCAGCCCTACGTCTGCTGACCTGAAGGGCACAGTGGTGAGTCTCTGCAGCGCCATCAGGTACAGCGCGGTAGACAATACAGAGCACACGTCCCACGTGCTCGCTCGCAGCCCTACGTCTGCTGACCTGAAGGGCACAGTGGTGAGTCTCTGCAGCGCCATCAGGTACAGCGCGGTAGACAATACAGAGCACACGTCCCACGTGCTCGCTCGCAGCCCTACGTCTGCTGACCTGAAGGGCACAGTGGTGAGTCTCTGCAGCGCCATCAGGTACAGCGCGGTAGACAATACAGAGCACACGTCCCACGTGCTCGCTCGCAGCCCTACGTCTGCTGACCTGAAGGGCACAGTGGTGAGTCTCTGCAGCGCCATCAGGTACAGCGCGGTAGACAATACAGAGCACACGTCCCACGTGCTCGCTCGCAGCCCTACGTCTGCTGACCTGAAGGGCACAGTGGTGAGTCTCTGCAGCGCCATCAGGTACAGCGCGGTAGACAATACAGAGCACACGTCCCACGTGCTCGCTCGCAGCCCTACGTCTGCTGACCTGAAGGGCACAGTGGTGAGTCTCTGCAGCGCCATCAGGTACAGCGCGGTAGACAATACAGAGCACACGTCCCACGTGCTCGCTCGCAGCCCTACGTCTGCTGACCTGAAGGGCACAGTGGTGAGTCTCTGCAGCGCCATCAGGTACAGCGCGGTAGACAATACAGAGCACACGTCCCACGTGCTCGCTCGCAGCCCTACGTCTGCTGACCTGAAGGGCACAGTGGTGAGTCTCTGCAGCGCCATCAGGTACAGCGCGGTAGACAATACAGAGCACACGTCCCACGTGCTCGCTCGCAGCCCTACGTCTGCTGACCTGAAGGGCACAGTGGTGAGTCTCTGCAGCGCCATCAGGTACAGCGCGGTAGACAATACAGAGCACACGTCCCACGTGCTCGCTCGCAGCCCTACGTCTGCTGACCTGAAGGGCACAGTGGTGAGTCTCTGCAGCGCCATCAGGTACAGCGCGGTAGACAATACAGAGCACACGTCCCACGTGCTCGCTCGCAGCCCTACGTCTGCTGACCTGAAGGGCACAGTGGTGAGTCTCTGCAGCGCCATCAGGTACAGCGCGGTAGACAATACAGAGCACACGTCCCACGTGCTCGCTCGCAGCCCTACGTCTGCTGACCTGAAGGGCACAGTGGTGAGTCTCTGCAGCGCCATCAGGTACAGCGCGGTAGACAATACAGAGCACACGTCCCACGTGCTCGCTCGCAGCCCTACGTCTGCTGACCTGAAGGGCACAGTGGTGAGTCTCTGCAGCGCCATCAGGTACAGCGCGGTAGACAATACAGAGCACACGTCCCACGTGCTCGCTCGCAGCCCTACGTCTGCTGACCTGAAGGGCACAGTGGTGAGTCTCTGCAGCGCCATCAGGTACAGCGCGGTAGACAATACAGAGCACACGTCCCACGTGCTCGCTCGCAGCCCTACGTCTGCTGACCTGAAGGGCACAGTGGTGAGTCTCTGCAGCGCCATCAGGTACAGCGCGGTAGACAATACAGAGCACACGTCCCACGTGCTCGCTCGCAGCCCTACGTCTGCTGACCTGAAGGGCACAGTGGTGAGTCTCTGCAGCGCCATCAGGTACAGCGCGGTAGACAATACAGAGCACACGTCCCACGTGCTCGCTCGCAGCCCTACGTCTGCTGACCTGAAGGGCACAGTGGTGAGTCTCTGCAGCGCCATCAGGTACAGCGCGGTAGACAATACAGAGCACACGTCCCACGTGCTCGCTCGCAGCCCTACGTCTGCTGACCTGAAGGGCACAGTGGTGAGTCTCTGCAGCGCCATCAGGTACAGCGCGGTAGACAATACAGAGCACACGTCCCACGTGCTCGCTCGCAGCCCTACGTCTGCTGACCTGAAGGGCACAGTGGTGAGTCTCTGCAGCGCCATCAGGTACAGCGCGGTAGACAATACAGAGCACACGTCCCACGTGCTCGCTCGCAGCCCTACGTCTGCTGACCTGAAGGGCACAGTGGTGAGTCTCTGCAGCGCCATCAGGTACAGCGCGGTAGACAATACAGAGCACACGTCCCACGTGCTCGCTCGCAGCCCTACGTCTGCTGACCTGAAGGGCACAGTGGTGAGTCTCTGCAGCGCCATCAGGTACAGCGCGGTAGACAATACAGAGCACACGTCCCACGTGCTCGCTCGCAGCCCTACGTCTGCTGACCTGAAGGGCACAGTGGTGAGTCTCTGCAGCGCCATCAGGTACAGCGCGGTAGACAATACAGAGCACACGTCCCACGTGCTCGCTCGCAGCCCTACGTCTGCTGACCTGAAGGGCACAGTGGTGAGTCTCTGCAGCGCCATCAGGTACAGCGCGGTAGACAATACAGAGCACACGTCCCACGTGCTCGCTCGCAGCCCTACGTCTGCTGACCTGAAGGGCACAGTGGTGAGTCTCTGCAGCGCCATCAGGTACAGCGCGGTAGACAATACAGAGCACACGTCCCACGTGCTCGCTCGCAGCCCTACGTCTGCTGACCTGAAGGGCACAGTGGTGAGTCTCTGCAGCGCCATCAGGTACAGCGCGGTAGACAATACAGAGCACACGTCCCACGTGCTCGCTCGCAGCCCTACGTCTGCTGACCTGAAGGGCACAGTGGTGAGTCTCTGCAGCGCCATCAGGTACAGCGCGGTAGACAATACAGAGCACACGTCCCACGTGCTCGCTCGCAGCCCTACGTCTGCTGACCTGAAGGGCACAGTGGTGAGTCTCTGCAGCGCCATCAGGTACAGCGCGGTAGACAATACAGAGCACACGTCCCACGTGCTCGCTCGCAGCCCTACGTCTGCTGACCTGAAGGGCACAGTGGTGAGTCTCTGCAGCGCCATCAGGTACAGCGCGGTAGACAATACAGAGCACACGTCCCACGTGCTCGCTCGCAGCCCTACGTCTGCTGACCTGAAGGGCACAGTGGTGAGTCTCTGCAGCGCCATCAGGTACAGCGCGGTAGACAATACAGAGCACACGTCCCACGTGCTCGCTCGCAGCCCTACGTCTGCTGACCTGAAGGGCACAGTGGTGAGTCTCTGCAGCGCCATCAGGTACAGCGCGGTAGACAATACAGAGCACACGTCTCACGTGCTCGCTCGCAGCCCTACGTCTGCTGACCTGAAGGGCACAGTGGTGAGTCTCTGCAGCGCCATCAGGTACAGCGCGGTAGACAATACAGAGCACACGTCCCACGTGCTCGCTCGCAGCCCTACGTCTGCTGACCTGAAGGGCACAGTGGTGAGTCTCTGCAGCGCCATCAGGTACAGCGCGGTAGACAATACAGAGCACACGTCCCACGTGCTCGCTCGCAGCCTTACGTCTGCTGACCTGAAGGGCACAGTGGTGAGTCTCTGCAGCGCCATCAGGTACAGCGCGGTAGACAATACAAAGCACACGTTCCACGTGCTCGCTCGCAGCCCTACGTCTGCTGACCTGAAGGGCACAGTGGTGAGTCTCTGCAGCGCCATCAGGTACAGCGCGGTAGACAATACAGAGCACACGTCTCACGTGCTCGCTCGCAGCCCTACGTCTGCTGACCTGAAGGGCACAGTGGTGAGTCTCTGCAGCGCCATCAGGTACAGCGCGGTAGACAATACAGAGCACACGTCCCACGTGCTCGCTCGCAGCCCTACGTCTGCTGACCTGAAGGGCACAGTGGTGAGTCTCTGCAGCGCCATCAGGTACAGCGCGGTAGACAATACAGAGCACACGTCCCACGTGCTCGCTCGCAGCCTTACGTCTGCTGACCTGAAGGGCACAGTGGTGAGTCTCTGCAGCGCCATCAGGTACAGCGCGGTAGACAATACAAAGCACACGTTCCACGTGCTCGCTCGCAGCCCTACGTCTGCTGACCTGAAGGGCACAGTGGTGAGTCTCTGCAGCGCCATCAGGTACAGCGCGGTCGACAGCGCGCGCTCGCCTCCCGACTGCGCGTGGCGGGTCAGCTGTTGTAGCTGCTCCGACGCACGGAAACACACCAGGATCGATATGCCGTATTTGTCGTAGTCCTCCTGAAAATAAAAGGAAATGAGCATAAATAATAATGAGATAGTCTAACACTCGATTTCTGAACTGAGAATTTGAAGTTAAAAACTTATCGAACTCTATTTTAGCATAACCGATTTTCGTCATAAGAGAAGAAGATTGTTGTGGTGATGCCTTCAATGTAGCCCGCGAAATACAACATATACAGGATGTAAGGGTAAACAGTGGCAATTTTCAAAGGACGGATAGATAACCTTAAATAAAAAAATATTACAAAAGTTTTAAATGTATAAGTCGTAATTTCTTTGCGAATTTTACGGTTTTCTAATTCCGAAATTTTACGCGAAGTAACCGCACGCTACGATAACGCACGAACCGCGCGCCCGCCGCCACGATCGCGTACGCGGCGCACGCACACATGCACACGCCATTCGATAACTCCCATTCACGGATGCACAAAAAATCGATGCACAATGGATGCACAGGTGCGGAGCGCCACACTCGAAGTAAATTGTATGGGCGCGCATACCTACGCATCGGCCACATTGAATGAATTTGTAATTTCTGTGATTGACAGTTTCCCTTCATACTTTTCCTGGCTTAGGACAGGCAAAAACACCTAATTCATTGTTAAAAGCGTTTTTAAGAAAAATGAAGAAAAAGAGTGCGAATTAGCGAACTTTACTAAGTACATCTTAATTTCTAAGTTAGGTATTTTTGGCGTATTTAAAAAGAGAATCACGTTATTTACAAGTAATTTAGTTAGGTTGTCCCTTTCAACACTGCACTGATTTTGATTTAAATTTTAAATAATGATTAAATACCTACTTACTAAGAAAATCAATAATAACTTACATTGGTCTTAAAATCTGTTCAAAATGTGAACCGTTTACGGCTAAACATGTCTCCGCACGTCTTCTTAAGTTATTTTGCACTCGATTAGGTACAACACTCTCACTCTTTACGTCATTGAAAGCACTTTTAATACGTCTTTTCAATTCGCGTCTGGTATTAAACTCCGTGGCATACACACGGCGTTTTAAATCGCCCCATAAAAAATAGTCAAGGGGAGTGAGGTCAGACGAGCGAGGAGGCCGGGCGACAGGTTCTCCGCGACCAATCCATCGCCCGTTGACCCGGGTACAATTCCTGGTACAGGTCCTGCCTGAGCAGCAAGTAAACTATCACCGGCTATCGCATAGAGTCTACCCATTTCGGTAAGTTGTTCGTTCGAGAACGCGGCCATTGTCGGTAACTAATATCGCGTCGATACACGTATCTACGTGATGCGCGAGAGCAGTCTGTACGCAAACGGCACACGTACACTCTCTAGCGCGACTGAGCGCAGACTGACGTTGCGCGCGAGCCGCCGGCGCGGTCCCGGTACATGCGGGGCAGAGGTCTAACAGTAATGTGACTATGATTTTTTATTTTTTGGGATATTAGAAGAAAAACTTAGAAAAAAAAAGGGTCATATTTTTTCAACGGTTTTAGAATCTACTCATGATACTTATGCACCTCCTTAAATATTGCCACTGTTCACACTAACAGCCTGTATTACGATTTTTGCTAATAAATTATGATTTTTGAATAACCTTAAGAAATGCTAAAGTATAGTTTAACAAGTTCTCAACTTCAAATTCTCGATCCAGAAACTGGGTGTTACTGTATAAAGTTATAAAAGGTGGCAGTAACATCAACGTCTAACCTGGTAAAGCTGGAACTCTATTAAAAAAATAATATGCTCTTCCATACATATTTATTACGGTCGCGAATCATATTTTGATCAACATACAACGTGTACTGACCTGATTAAAAAACTGGCCAAGTGCGAGTCGGACTTACACACGAAGGGTTCCGTACGGGTACGGAACCCTAAAAAAGGTTTAAAAAAATGAGTTTCGTGGGCTAACTTGGCGTTTTCACCTACAACAAGCACAAATCTAGACTGCACTCGGAATAGGCTATTTGACTGGTTTCTGATAAACATCTCAGATTATTTAATGGTGTCTAACGAGCCCACAAAAACCTATTACTTCAAATTGCATAATGTATTTCTTTTAAAAAATAGTAAATAAAAATGTACTGTTTAAATAAGCTGCCAAAACGCTATCTTTAACAATATGGCGTCGTGACGTCACGATTCACGTAAACAAACGTTGAAACTGTCGAGATACTAGACAAAAGTCATCTGTTCTGTCAACGATAGACAGAAATTTACTAAATCATGACGTCATCTTAAGTTCAGCCAATCCAGACCGTTTTCGATTACGTGGCGCCAGATTTAAAAAGATGAAGTTTTTTCGTTTTTTTTTTAATAAATAGTACATTGTTTTGTAGTAAAATTAATGCAAATCGATTTTAAAAGCGATAATCTATACGAGTGTCAATAATTATGACCTTATTTTTTACATTGTCAAATAGCCTATTAAGCAACTACATATTATAGCGCTAGTAGACTAGAAAAAGACAGTAGAAAATATTAGAATACGCATACTCACATCGCTTCCACCCTTATCAAGTTTAATTTCGCCGACGCAGCCTAATTTGGAAAACATATCGCCAAAACTCTTGTCGATATCACGAAGTAGCTTCTCTAAAGGTGGCAGCCATTTTGAGCTGTCAGAAACAAAACATCACGCATGTATTCCCCGAAGGGTCAAGCAGAGGCATTTCCCTAGTTACGCAAGAAAAAAAAAAGGGAGTCTGGTTCATGGATACATGGGACTTAACCCATGTATCCATGAACCAGACTCCCTGTTTTTTTTTCTTGCGTTTGGGAGAGTGTCAGATTCTTACTGACTAAAACCCACCCGCGTTCCTTCCTTAGCCCTTTATCTTCCGGGCCAGCGGTAACCCTTTCGGACAATCCCGCTGACAACCAGACTCCCTTAAATATCTTTACAAAATTTGAAACGAAGCATAATAAGGGTGTTATAGGTATTTTCAGTAAGATAAGATATTCAAAATCTTGTTTCCAATTGATGTTATTTCCAGATAAATGAGCTTCAATTGTATTATTGTGTACATTGCGTGTTTTGATTTCAGAATGACTAGTACTGTTGTAGAAGTCTTAAAATGTTTAAAGTTATATCACAAACTGAGCATTATGTGTGGATTTTAAAGTGGTTCTTCCAATAACACATGTTTGTTTACATGTTTGGGAACTAAGTCACGAACGCAGTATAGAACACTTCTTCATGTTTACAGTTTTCATCACGTACATTTCCGTCTTGGCCGCCGTTTTGAGCTCGACACAAATCCAGATCATCACATAGCGTCAACACGTTTTACATCGCGGTAAAGTAAGGCCCACTATCGGCATCGGCACGGCTGAGGATTTTTATGCGACGAATAAAAATGTAACTTAATTGTATGACGATAAAATTGAAATTTTAATGAGAATAATCATCATAGGTGCAAAAATAAAGATAGGGTATCCGATATACCGTGTTATTGAAATTGAAATTTTATTGTCATACTATTAACTTATATTTCTATTTGTCGCATAAAAATCCTCAGCCGTGCCGATGCCGATAGTGGGCGCCGGGCCTAGGGCGATTTCAGAAGTATTGTTACTATTGAAGCTGTAGTGGAAACTAAACGTTATGTGTAGGCATTAAAGTTATTTTTACAAAAACTACATTTTTTTGGAGAGCTTACCTGATTTCCTTCATTTTATAGTCAAGACTCCTATTCATGTTACTGGAGTTGTTTACTTCAGATTCCAATTTTTTTATTAGTTTCTGTCGTTCTTCATACTCTTTGATTACCTGGTAAAAGAATTGGAAATTGAAATTATACTGTGGCAAATGAGACACAATTGAATTTCTATTGTTAGATATAAATTAAATTTTGATTTTTCAACAGTCGAAGGGAGGGATGCTCTTATTAACATGATGCAGGCCATCGTATCACACTAATATTATAAAGGCGAAAGTTTGTGAGTGTGTGTGTGTATGTGTCTGTGTTTATATGTTTGTCACTTCTTCACGCTCAAACGGCTGGACCAATTTTGATAAAATTTTGTATGGAGGTAGCTGACACCCTGGATTAACATATAGGCTACTTTTTATCCCGATATTCCCACGGGATCGACATTTACGCGGGTGAAACCGCGGGGCGCAGCTAGTTGAATCATATTATGTGAGCAGTGGGGGCCCCCCAGTGGTAACGGCCGCGACTTACGAGTTGAAGGCCGTAGGTTCGAACCCAGACAGGCGCTTTACTTTATGTAAATTATTTCACAACTGCTCTCAAAACGGTGAAGGAAAACATCGTGAGGAAACCGGCATGTCTTAGAACCAAAAATTCGAAGACATGTGACATCTACCAACCCGCACTGGGCCCGTGTGGTGGATTACAAAATGATAAAAATAATGACTTTCGGTATGTCTGTCTGTTTGTTCCGGTTAGTCTCCGAAACGGCTGGACCGATGTTAACGGGAACTTCACACTGGTAGATAGCTGATGTTATAGAGTAACGTATAAACTTTGTATCCCGGTAGCTTATTTCCGTGGGATATTTTTCGACATCTACGCGGGCCAAGCCGTGGGCAGAAGCTAGTTATTAAATACGATTGCAAGTACAAGTATTCATAAAACATTGTTAAACTATGTTACCTGCTCATCACCTTGATCCATACAGTCGACCCTGGTCTGCAACTCATAGTAATGTTGCTGCAAACTGGTTATATCTGAAGGCAGTACATCGAAGTCTTCCTTATAAGGAAAGTCTGGGTCCTGAGGTAGTTTGTTGTTGCAAGACCTTTTGGCTTCAATAAGTTTCTCTTTGGCGCTTGACTTGGCTCTCGTTAGCAGGTTTTCTATGTTTTCTAGTGTCGCCTGTAAATAAAAAAAATAAAAAATACATCGTATGATATTTTTCGAGTGCATTATATACAAAACTAAAACGATGTCTCTAAATAGCAAATTTTTCCAGAAATCAACAAAAATTACATTAGCTCCACTATCGGTCAAGAGATGGCGTTGACCTAAAACTACAATCCGACGAAGGGTTCCGTACCAAAAGGCAAAACACGTTAGTTGTATGGGAGCCCCCTAAAATATTTATTTTATTCTGTTTTTAGTATTTGTTGTTATAGCGGCAACACAAATACATCATCTGTGAAAATTTCAACTGTCTAGCTTTCACGGTTCATGAGATACAGCTTGGTGACAGACGGACAGCGGAGTATTAGTAATAGGGTCCCGTTTTACCCTTTGGGTACGGAACCCCAAAAATTGTCATCATCCCTATTAATTTCCCTGACTTTACATTGGGATCTTTAAAAATATGTTTACACCTTACCTGCGCATTTCTCAATTCATTCTTTAACTCTCTCAACTCATTTTCTTGATCGACGATACCGTTTCTGAAGAACTCTAGTTTTGCCTGTAAATAAACATACAATAGTGAATGTCACGTTTATTCTTATTCTTAGAAAAAAACTTACTTTATGCACTAGGGCATAAAAAGCGACTTTATGTCGCCTACGCCCAACATAAAGACGAACTTTTAGAGTATGAGTATGATGACTCATTTACTTTTAACTATTATGTTTAGTATGACCAGCCCGTGGTTTCACTCGCATCCTCGATGAACTACTTATTTGAAATCTGTACTAATAATAATAGCTGAAGAGTTTGTTTGTTTGAACACGCTAATCTCTGAAACTACCAGTCGGATATGAAAAATTGTTTTTGCATTTCATAGCCCTTTTCTTGAGGAAGGCTATTTAACATCACGCTAGGACCCTTAGGAGCCGAGCGAAAATAAAAATCGCTTTAATTGATAATTTTATCGTTATTACTTTTATCGATATTTTTACCATGTAGGATAACAGCCGCACAGGTCGATCGATCAGGTTAACCTGCGTAGCTTAAGCTACGCTTGCCTCGGTTGGTCTGTGGATGGGTGACCATCTTTACATACCGATACCCTCGGAAAGCACGTTAAGCCGTTGGTCCCGGCTGTCATTCGTGGATCTTTGACAGTCGTTACGGGTAGTCAGAAGCCCGAAAGTCTGACAACCAGTCTTACCAAGGGGTATCGCATTACCCAGTAACTGGGTTGTGGAGGTCAGATAGGCAGTCGCTCCATGTAAAATACTGGTATTCAGCTGCATCCGGTTAGACTGGAAGCCGACCCCAACATAGTTGGGAAAAGGCTAGGCAGATGATATTACCATATACCGATAATTGTATCGCAGTTCTTATCGATAATTTTACGAAAAGAAAATAGTCATGTTACTCCAGCGATTTTTTTTTTACTAGGGCCTAAATTATAACGCAATGAACATGCTGTGTTATAATGTCCACTCCACCTACCTTCCAAACATCAGCATTCATAATCTCGGAACACAACGTATTGAAACAATCTTTCAACTCGGCGTGCAGTCTGCATTGTTTCAACACAAAATCTTTCTGTTTCTTTCTAGCCCGTTCCATTTCCTGCTGAATGTCGAAAGTCGGTTCTGTTTCTATGTCTTGAACTTTCTTGTTCTGAATACGGATTTGGGCTGATATTGTACGAACCTAAAGAAAGAAAGAAATATGTTTATTTGGCAAGTTTAAAAACGATAAAATAAATATTGTGTGCCTTATGGCTTCGACAAATAATAGTCAATTATTTAATTACAATCACCGTTTTGAGAACAATGGTGATGAAATTAAATACACAATGTAAAGTGCCTGCTTGGGTTCGAACTCACGACCTACAATTCGATACCACTGGGCCACCACTGCTCTACGAACTACAGGGTAAAATAAAATTAACTGGAAAAACTTCACAGGTATGATGGGTATTGATATTAAATTAATTTAAACAAAAAAAAAAAGAATATTTTGGTCCTTGACTTGCGATCGTTGTGCGCGCCATTGAGACCTAACATTATACCAAAAATCTAATTCATCCATGCATGTGGCGGCATCTACATCGCCACATGCGAACCACTAATCGAACTGACGTCACGCAAATCCTGCATCGCGCAAGCAGAGTTTACCGCGCGACTAGAATATAAACAACGTCCCGTCATCCATAGACGAGCATTGATAGTGCAACAGAATATATCCTAGCGCGTCAAAAAACCACTGTAGGATTTTCACCTGTCAGCGTTAAGCAGTGTTCATAAATCAGTGCGCGAAAAATATAATTAATACACACACACATATATACATTTACATTTACTACTACTACTCTCTCTACTTTTTTTTACATTTTTATTTTTTTTTATTTTTAATACTTAATATTTATTTATATGGTGTACATAATAAAGAGTATTCTATTCTATTGCCGCAAGAAAAACTGGGCGTAAGTGTCAAAAACAGAAACTTACTTTCTCAACGCCTTCGTTAATAGCTTTTCTCTTCATATTCAGCTCGTTCAAGTTGCTCTCCAAAATCGATAGTTTCTTGTCAAAGTCCTGCATTTTGGTTCTGTGACTTTGCGCGGTTTGTTCAAATATCGATAGTCTGAAATTAAAAGTTTCACACACTTATTGTTTTATATCATGAAACGTTTGAGGGCTGATTTTTCAATCGGCAGATAATTTTTATTTGTTGAATAAAATGGACGTCTGGCAGTTTTTGTATGGAAGAATTGTCATAAATTTAAAACTATTCCACTGATAAAATTATCTGACTTTGGAAAAATCAGCCCTTAAAATAATAAAAAGTTTTTTTTTTTTATTTGGGAAATAGCCTTTTCTATTTAGTAATCTGTGCTTTTTGCCAGTCATTAATTGAAAGTAATTCATTTATTGTTACACTACAATATTTTTACCTCCTTGCATGGAATTCTTCCTCTTAGAAAGCTAAACAGTATTGTTAATTAATTAACACCGTTTATTTACAACTAGCTGTTCCCCGCGGTGTCACACGCTGCGCGGCTCCTAAGGGTCGTAGCGTGATGTTATATAGCGTATAGCCTTCCTCGATAAATGGACTACCCAACACTAAAAGAATCATTCAAATCGGACCAGTAGTTCCAGAGATTAGCGCGTTCAAACAAACAAACAAACAAACTCTGCAGCTTTATAATATTAGTATAGATAACAAACTAAAACTGAATACAATACAATAATGCTGTACACTTGGCAGAATAAATATAAAATGGCAACACTAAACGTGAATGAAAAAATCTAATAACTTTTCATTTAAAATATTTTTTTTATCCGGCCTTATCTCGTTAATGTGATACTTTGAAAAAACGTAGAAAAATAATCGAACTTCCATCGTATATAAGTCACTTTTAGACGCTCAAATTAAATTCAGCTAAGATTTCGCCATTGTTCTTTGAATAGACGATGAACTTACTGTTGATTAAAATTGCCAATTTCCTCCACATCCACGGTGTTCGCACACAGCTTAGCGGGTCTGACTTCGATAGTGGAACTCGACTTCTCACCGCTGTACGCCGAAACGCGCACTACGAATCTGTGGTTCTCTGTGAAAATTAACAATGCAATGGAAATATTGATTCATTGAAACTAATATTTGCGCAGGGAAGGTTTGCATGACACATGCCAAATGACTTTGCACGATGTGTGCAAAATCAATATGATTTCTCGACTAAAAATGCACAAATGTCGTAAATCGACAGCGGTATTTTTGCATCCTAATAATCTAGTATTTTTTTATTTCTAGCCGGCACTTTAATGTTAGGTTTAGATATTCAACTTACCAGTAAAAAAGAAGTTAATATTCGCGGGGACTTTTCCGCTGTTCTTGAACGTATGATCGTTGCCTATCGGAATTCTGTGTATGTTGTACTGCTTGCATAAGTAGTTGACTATCGCGTCTGGCGCAGATATCGTGTCTACTAAGTACGTGTAGAAGCCCAGGTAGCTGAAATAACGTACATCTACAGGGTTATTGGTAAAACATTAACAACCTCTTAAGAGGTCATTGTACTTATCATTATGAACAACTTTTACTATGGGACCAAACCTGAAATCGCGAAAAAAATCAGCTGTTCCCTACATTTATGTTCGTATAACTCGTCAAAATGTAGGGGACAGCTGATTTTTTATTATACAAATAAAGATAATTGAAGTGTCTGTTTGTAATGTCAAAATGACAGCTTTTTACTGAATGCATACATAATCAGCCTATAATGTACCCAATGCAGGGACACAGGCCTCTTCTCTTCGATAGGGAGTGGGCTATAATCTACCACGCGGGCTCAGTCTTGGTTGTTAGATGACATGTCTTCGGATTTTTGGTTCTAGGACATGCCGGTTTCTTCACGATGTTGTTCATCATTTTAAGAGCAACTAAATGCATATAAAAGTATATTATATACGGTACTTATAACGAAAACACGATTTTCAAAATTTTTGTCTCTATTCCGGCTAATACGAAACGGCTGAACAAAGTCGCGGGTACAGTCAACAGCAAAAGTAGATGATCAAAATCAGAAATTCAATACTAATGAACGGAGTTCGCGTCAGAACTGTGTGGCGTCGAAGTGATTCAAAAGTATGTGATTGTAAATTATACCAAACATTTACTACTAGTACAGCTGCCATATATTTGTGATCAGTTTTGACTCCTATTGAATTTCTGATTTTGATCATCTACTTTTGCTGTTGACTGTACTATTAGTTGTTAACAGGTATGATGACTAATATTAGAAATGTGTACTTAATATTATTTCTATGACAGTAAAATGACATGATCGAAAAAAATGGGAACTATATTTTCTATCAACAAAATTTATATTTGTCATCAAGTTGTATCACCTAATAAATAGATCTATCGCCACGAAATATTTTCGTTCTCAGATAAACAAAAATTGTTCCCAGGTATGAATTATCAAATTAATGTTAATATATGTGTAAAATAAGAGATCGGACATTATCGAGAACCGAATTAGTTACGAGGTTAATTATTAAAAAAAAAATGCTTAGGTTAGGTTAGGTTAAAACTGTGACCTCCTACGCACGAGCCGAGCGAGCGAAGCGAGCGGTGCCGCGGCAGCGGCCGGCGAGTGCCAGAAACGACTAAATTTTAAAGAAAAAAAATATGGAAAAAGGATACTTGAAGGATATGGAAAAAGGATATTTGAACTTAATGCAATTTTCTAGTAACATAATATGATTTATTGGTGATCTCTTTAAATTAGTTTGCTTAAATACTTATTAGGACACACCTATTATAATACATACAAAAACATTTATTTGGTACTAGACCTTATATCTCAGGATTTTAGGTGATTTATTGTGGAACTGATTTTGCATTGTTTGGTGACTACATTTTGGTGACAGATCTACTATTTGGAGGACAAACCCTATTATTTAAGAAACACAAAACTAATTAAATTGGTGATAGCTTAAATGATACCCCTGTAAAATCAATGGCAGTATGGAGAAGCTACACGCTTTAAAAGGTTTTGGAAGGCATAATGCCTTCCAAAACCCGTCATAGCTTCCAGAGTAAGCAAGCTGAAGTGGCAGTGGGCTGGCCATGTTTGTCGAAGGAGCGATGACAGGTGGAGCAGACGAGTCCTGGAGTGGAGACCACGTATCGGCAAGCGTAGTGTGGGACACCCCAGCAACGATGGACCAACGACCTTAAGAAGTTGGCTGGGACGGACTGGATGCGGAAGGCGGAGGACAGAGTGTTGTGGCGCAGTCTGGGAGAGGCCTATGTCCAGCAGTGGACTGCGATAGGCTGAGTTGATTGATTCCCATCGGGTTCCGTAGAACCCTTCGTGTGCGAATCCACTTGCACTTGGCCGGTTTTTTTGTTTGTTCCTAGTGATTACCCTTACCTCAACTGCTGTATATTCTGCGAGCGCGGGGGCGTGTTCCCCTGGCTACATATCGCGTTGACCCTCTTCAGTCCGAGCTCGTTGCGTACTTTAGACAAAAACAGGTTCATATCCTTTGTGGACTCGAACGTGAACGCGACTAAATCACGACCAGCCACTGTTGATTCCAGGTAGCGCGCGAATTTTGGGTCTGTGAATCTTATCTGTGGAAGAAAAATGTGTTTTAAAAATACATTAAATAAGGTCCAAATTACCTCTTGCCTTGGAAAGCTTGTTAAGCTGTCGATCTCGGCTAATATTCGTAGATATTCGACAGTCGTTACGCCCGAAAGTCTGGGGTATCATCGTGCTGCTCAGTAACTGGGTTGTGAGGCAATCGGTCCATGTAAAATACTGGTCTTTTCTCTTGCTCTTCTTCTTCTTTCAATTGCTTACGGTTAGACTGGAAGCCGACCCCAACACATTTATGAAAAGGCTAGGCAGATTGACATACGGAAAGGATTACTTTCCAAAAACTGTTTTGAATGAATTCGCCAGTTATTTTAGCATCCAGTAATTGTTTTTAGCCGCCTTTTTAAGGATGAAATTTGGTACCCGCGAAATTCAAATTTTCTTTAGTTTTTTTTGGAATTTGCAGGTCAGTGTCAGGTTGTAATTCTGTTAAGTCTGTATACCTAACATATAATAATAGTCCTGGGCGGATCTCCTCAAAACAATATTCTTGACAAAAATAATTAAGATTTTATAAACCTCGCGGCAGAGCTTCTATTTAAGGCCAGATGTATAGATATATCAAATATAAAGTATGTTGTAATGAAGGCACCCCAAGCAGTCCATTAATTTTGGATATTTTTCAAAATCATTAAAAAACGTTGTTGCTGATAATGTCACATTGTGAGAATAATGACGTTATTGTAAAAAATAATGACGCAATGTTGCCGACAATGAGTTGAATAAGTATTATAAATATGGAAATGAATTTACATGTGACTTAAATACTATTTTGGGTATTATTTTGTTATGATATGGACAAGGAAAATAAAATGCAATATTATAATAAAATAATATTTTTTGACAAAACATTTAAATAAATATTTGGCAAAAACAGCTTGGCAGAAACTTCTTTTAGCCTTCTTAAAAGGGCCATTGTGAGCGACCACGTTTCAGTGCCATAAGTTATCACTGGCAACACGCACTGATCAAAGACTTTCGTCTTGAGACACTGCGGTATGTGAGACGAGAAGACATTGCGTAGCTTCCCGAACGCTGCCCAGCCGAGTCGGATTCGACGATTGACCTCTTTCTCGAAGTTAGACCTACCTAACTGGACAGTTTGTCCGAGGTAAACATACACGACTTCAAGTGTAGCGTCTCCGATCTTTATGAGAGTGGGTGTTACATGGGCATTTGACATGACCTTCGTTTTGTCCATGTTCATTTTAAGACCCACTCTTTCGGAGACTACTGAGGTCATCGAGCATTGTACCGACTCTGAGGTCCTCCATAGTCTCAGCCATGACTACGATATCGTCGGCAAACCGAAGGTGCGTTATGTACTCGCCATTGATGTTAATGCCAGCCCCTTTCCAGTCCAGAACCTTAAAGACGTCCTCCAGTGCAGCGGTGAACAGTTTCGGAGAAATAACGTCTCCCTGTCTCCCACCTCGCTGCAGAGGGATAGGTTTCGAGGTCTGATCCTGGAGTCGGACTGACATAGTGGCGTTTTCGTACAGACACTTCAGCACCTCGATGTACCGATAGTCGATCTGGCACCGTTGAAGAGACTGCAGTACAGCCCATGTCTCGATCGAATCAAAGGCTTTCTCGTAGTTCACAAACGCTAAGCAGAGAGGCAGGTTATACTTTTCGGTCTTCTGTATAACCTGTCGTAGCGTATGTTTGTGGTCTACGGTGCTAAAGCCTTTACGGAATCCGGCTTGTTCGGGACGCTGGAAGTCGTCAAACCTGCGCGCGAGACGGTTCGTGATGACTCTCGAAAACAGCTTGTAGATATGGCTCAGAAGTGAGATGGGCCTATAATTCTTAAGAAGGCCATTGTTGCCCTTCTTAAAGAAAAGTATCACCACACCTCTGTTCCATGCCTATGCAGGTGTTCTACCCTCGAGTATGACCGAACCAAACAGCTTCTGAAGGGCCTTCAGAACGGGTTTTCCGCCGGCCTTCAGCAGCTCGGCCGTAATTCCGTCATAACCTCGCCTCGCCTTGTTGTTTTCGAGCTGCTTCAGAGCCATCCTAATCTCGTACAGGCTGACGTCCGGGATGTCTTCGCTATAGTGTCGGGTCAATCTAGCTCTTGGGTCGTTTGCCAGATTCGTAACTGGGTTACTTGTTGACGTCTATAACTGTACATATAATCTCTCAATCTCTCTCAACAGCTCAGGTTTGGAGGATACGATCCTGCCATCATCGGTCTTCAGTTTAGTAAGCTGGCTCTGTCCAATAGACAGATCTTTAGCAAAGACCTTGGAGCCTTTATTTCGCTCTATCGCGTCCTTAATACGGTCTGTATTATAGCGGCAAAGATCGCTTTTCAAGGACTTAGAGATCCGTCTATTGAGTTGCCGGTAATTTAGCGCATCATCTGAAGACTGCAGGATCATCTCGCGCCTCTCCTTCATGAGCCGTAAAGTCGGATCAGAGAGCTTCTTTTCTAAATTCGTACGACGGGTCTTGAAGATCTTAGACCCGACCGTATGGACAGTTTCCACGAACCCATCGTTATAATCGTCCACGGAGCTCCCTAGGCATTCGAAACGATTCTGAAGTTCGAGCTGAAAGCTCTCGGGGTTTTGGACCTGAATAGGTGCTGGGCGGAGCGTAGACTTCATCAGTCGAGATCTTTCCAGCTTGATATTTAAGTTCAATGTGCCTCTTACCATGCGGTGATCACTTCCGGTTTTCACCGCGTTGGTCACAGAGACATCATTGAAAATTTTCTTCTTCGTCGACATAATGAAGTCAATCTCATTTTTAGTTGCACCATCCGGGCTCTGCCAGGTCCACTTTCTGTGCTCACGTTTTCTGAAGAATGAAAACTCCAAATTGCCCCACTCGCAGCTCATCATTGTTTCGTTTACCCAGTTTCGCGTTAAAGTCCCCCATGACAACGGTAAAGTGAGTTGTAGAGCCATGCATGGCTCTGAAAATATCCTCATACATGGTCTCTACCTCATCGTCGGGGTGTGACGAGGTCGGGGCGTAAACCTGTACGACCTTCAACGAATACCTTTCGGATATTCTGAGTATGAGGTACGCCACACTGGTCGACACACTCTCGATCTTCACCACGTTGCTCTCAAGGGACTTATGGACGATAAACCCGACACCACCTTGGGACTGCTGGTTGCCCTCCCGGAAATAGAGCAAGTTTCCGGATTTGAGACTTATCAAGTCCTCCCCCTGTCTTCGGACTTCAGATAACCCCACTATACTCCACTGTAACCTGCTCAATTCTTCCTCAAGTTCGGTGATCTTCTCGTCCGTCCGGAGTGTACGCGTGTTATAAGTTGCCAGGTCCAGTTTTCGGTGATTGTGGTAGCCGGATCTCTTCCGGGGATTCTTAGCACCCCTTGCCTCACCGTGGCCTTGGCCGCTACCGTAGCCAAGGGTAGGCGGGCCGCCGGATACTAGGGGCCAAGAGTTTTTTGTGCTTGTCATTCTTGCGGGGGTGTTTGCCATAATCGCCACGCTTGGCAGGTGGGTGGGCGACCGCAGTATGGTGGTGGAATGTATAGAGAACGCTGCTGCCCATTCTCCGGTACGACCCTTAGTCGCCTTTTACGACACCCACGGGAAGCATGGGGTGGTGCTATTCTTTAAGTCCGGCACCACACAGACCAATCCTTTACGTACTGGTACATATTTTGTATCTGCTCCGGACTGTTACCGTCTAGTTCAATTTGAACACTTTCGTATCTAAACTCATTGTTTATATTGTAGCTACGATATAATTTCAAATTTTGCTGGTCTTCACAGAACCTTGATATGTTGCAATTATAAATGCGAAATCTTCTAAAATATTGGTGAACTGATTAACGTTCACATTCTATTCATGTCTATTACTAAGACATAATATGTCAGCTTCATTTTTGGGCTAAAATGACAATAAATTTCAAATAAACGTTATGCAAACAAAAAAAAAAACAAAAACCTCGAAACGAACAATAGCACCATGCAGACAGATAAAATAAATAAAATAATGCAATTAACCATACATTCATTATAAATTTGTTAAAAAATAAAAGAAAAAGTGTATTTTTCCGAATTTGCCAAAAAAATATGTTATTGTACCAAGCTTTATGCCGAAATTAACGGAAACCAACAAAAACACGATATATCTAACTATTAGGTCGAATACTAAAATCATTATCGGTAACAACCGTCATTGCTCAATCAAGACAATATCATTGTTAGCAACACGTGTCATTGTCGTCTCATGCGACGTTGCTGAAAATGATGTTGCCAATAATGACGAATTCTAGAAAGTTCACCATTTTACAAAATAATTAGGTATATTCGTCGGAGAGAGTGCCACATGCAGTATTAGTTTCACGCATACTTCAACTTTGTTACATAAAAACACTTCATTATGAAGAAATAATTGAGATACAGTCAAAAATAAGAATGACGATTGTGATGACAAACTTTGGAGAATCAAAATGAAATACTTCCTGCTCAAATCACGCGACGTCCTTACACTCCAAAGCGTGTCAGCCGACTGAGGCGCGGGGTGAAGCGTCGCTTAAACATCATTTGACTATTCGGTCGCATTTCGTTATAATTAAAAAAATTACATACAACATTGTTGCCGATAATGACGCTTATTTTTTGAACATTGTTTGATTACATTTTAAAGTAACTTTTTATAAAGTTTTCTAACATTATTGTAATGAAAAACGTTCTTTATTTATCTAAGTTTAATATTTATTCACACAATGTATCACATTCAATACACTGAATTTTTTATGTCACGAAATGTTGGAAACTATACCCAGGCGACACGCCAAATATTGCCGATTTTTAAAGTAATATTTGAATATCTTTATTTTGTGTGATTTAAAGCTCAAAATGGCTCCGATAGCATCTTTATAATTTATTTAAGTAATGGAATAAAAATGTTTGACTTTGAAATTCTTTAGTATTGATGAGTATTGTAGCGAGACATAAATTTTGGCTCTCTGAAATATTCACCCTCCTCCAGACTGAATTTTGGGCACGGCGGCCAATCTCAAAGGAGACCATCCATCCATCCAGCCATCGGCGCGGGAGATACAGGGTGTAAAAAGCCACATAGCCGTCAAATTTCGCCGTTGAATTTCGCGGGTACCGAATTTCATCCTTAAAAAGGCGGCTGGAAGGCTGGCCAGTTACTGGATGCGGAAGGCTGAGAAACGGGTGTTGTGACGAAACTTGGGAAAAGCCTATGTGCAGCAGTGGACTGGAGTTAATTGATTGATAAATGATTTAATTTCTGTCAGTAACTTATACAAACATGTTTAAACGTCAATAATATAAAACTAGACGAGGTAATCTGTACTAATAATAGAGCTGAAGAGTTTGTTTGTTTGTTTCAATGCGCTAATCTCTAGAACTGTTACTCATAACATAATCAGCCTATAATGTTCCCACTGCTGGGACACAGGCCTCCTCTCGGTGAGAGGGAGTGGGCCGTAATCCACCACGCGGGCCCAGTGCGGGTCGTCAGATGTCACATGTCTTCGAATTTATTGGTTCTAAGACATGCCGGTTTCCTCACGATGTTTTCCTTCACCGTTTTGAGAGCAGTGGTGATGAAATAATTTACACAAAGAAAAGCGCCTGTCTGGGTTCGAACTATTACTCGGATTTGAAAAATTATTTTTGTATTTGATAGCCCAATTCTTGAGGAAAGCTATAGGCTATTTAACATCATGCTATAAACATAAGGAGCCGAGCAAAAAAAATATCACAAAGATCGCTAAGTGAAAACAAAGTGACTGCTCGGGCTGGTGATACAATGCGACAGGGTGGGTCGGGGGCACAAGTAAGTTCACGTGGACGAAGTCGCGGGCAGATGCTAGTGGTTGATAATGAAACCAGAAATCCTTGAAAGTCCAGTGACCCGGTAGCATTGTGCAGTTTTGATTAAATCCTAGGACTGATTAGATTATCACCATAATATATCGAACGAAATATCGATAAAGAACTATCGATATTTTGTTTTAGGGTTTCAGGTAATGATCTCGAATTCTTTCCAAATCAAGATTCAAGGCTGATTTTTCAATTACTATACGTTTGAATTTTATTCTACACTAGCTGCGCCCCGCGGTTTCACCCACATAAGTGTCGATCCCGTGGGAATATCGGGATAAAAAGTAGCCTATATGTTAATCCAGGGTTTTCACTAGTCGATACAGATACAGTCAATGTTAAAGATAAAAGTTCTCCAAGAAACATTAGGTCTTACACTCGTCTGTCGTACAAGATATCCATGAAATTTAATATTTATTACACAAGGGCTTTAATCAACATTACCTAGACTTCAACTTACTAGTCTTATCAAAGTACTCTGTGACTTCAACTGTGCATTTTCAACAAATATAAAAAGACAAGCCATCATTTTCTTTTAACTCTAACATCCAAAGACATTCTATGAAGTACAAGCTTGCTTATTTATCTCGAAGTATCTTGTTGAAGAGTTAGATAAGAAACTCGTTTAATTGGTGATAATAACTCTATGCACATTTCCTTCTTAGACGAGGCGTTCTGACAAAAAGTTTAAAAACTGTTTGTGGTGCGGAACTGCAATTTTGAAATTCGAACGAACGTTTGTTTTGCTTCCATTTCGTAATTGTGTAATAATGACGTATCAAGAACAATTCGATTTATTAGAAGCTTACTTTTCAAACAACAAAAACTGCAATTTAGCTCTACAGTGGTATGGTGACAGAGGGCCATGTGAAATGTTATTTACAAAAAGTCTTGAGACTGTAGAAGAGCAAGGGAGGTTGAGGTAGAAAATGTTATAAGGAGCATATACATCACAATACTTTGCAGAAGGCTACACGAAGTGAATTTAAAAAAAAACTGACCAAGTGCGAGTCGGACTCGCACACGAAGGGTTCCGTACCACAAGGCAAAAACGCCGAAAAAAACACGTTTGTTGTATGGATACCCTTAAATATTTTATTTTATTTTGCTTTTAGTATTTAATAATAATAATAATAATATACGTTTATTTCTCTCAAAAAGGTACAATTTGGTACAAAAAAATATAATTCACATGCTTATTCAAACCTTTGTGAGAGCTGGAGTCTATACTGGGCACAGGGCCTGTATGACAGAACTCCAGGCTCACACCCTTTAAATTAAAATAAACTAGCACTTACGTACACAGAATTGTGAAAGCTCTACGTATTGAGAGAGAGATAAGTAACAACAATAATTGTTATAAAATAATAATAAAAAAATAAAAATAAAAAATAACATGGTCACATGCGAAGTGTGTCTTTGACAAGGTTCCAGAAGGTCAAACGCGATAATGAGAATTATTTTGAAACATTAAGGATGTTCTCAGTCTCGGCATAATCCAGTTCAAGTAACCAACTCGAAACAGTTCTTTTGCAATTTGATCTGGGCATGGCGTAGATGTTCAGAATTTTGTTTGCCTTATTGTAGATGTGTCCACTGAGGAACAGGAAACTACGTTGGGCCGATCGACAATTTGTTCGGGTGGTGGGACAGACAGCGTGCTTGCGACGTTGGGAGATGAACTTAGATGGGGTGTATGGAGTAACAGAATGGGTTGACAAAACTAGGTTCAGGATAAATAGTTTACGAACAGAGAGCACCCTGCAGGTTTTATAGAGATCGATAGTGGGAAAGCGGTAAGGTAGCCGCCAACCGACCTTCAAGAGTGCTCTCTGGGCTCGTTCTAATTTCAGCATATGACTTTTTGCTGATCCGCCCCAGGCGACAATGCAGTATTGGATGAGCGATTGGCAGAGGGAGAGATACACCAACCTTAGCACCGTAGAGTCCGCAACGTGACGAAGGGACTTAAAAATGTAAATCAACCTGCGTGTTCGAGAGGTGAGTGCATGTATGTGAGTAGTGAAGGACAAACAATCGTCAATTTGTACTCCTAGATATTTAACAAAGTTGTTACGGGAAAGGCTGGGGCAATTACATGTTAAGAGGTGTTGGGAGCTACAGGAGTGGGCCGTCAAGGAGTAGTTTGAGGAAGGTTTCCCAGCGGCATTAAAGGAGAAAGTTAGATAAGTGGTTTTGTCAACATTTAAAGTAAGGAGGTTTTGAGTCAACCAATTGGTGACATGGTTGAGACCAAATTGTGCATTCCGGAACACTAGCTCCCAGGAGTCTCCGTGGAATAATAAAGCAGTATCATCAGCATAGGTGAATATGGACACGTTTGGAAGCGTTAGACGACAGAGTTCATCGATATAAATGAGAAAAAGGGTCGGGCCGATGATGCTGCCTTGGGGAACTCCGTATGCTATAGGAAGCTCGTTGCTAATCCAGTCACCGATCCTGACACATTGTCGCCTACCCGTGAGGTAACTTTCGAAAAGAGCAAGTTGAATGCCTCTAATTCCGATCCTTTCGAGTTTAGCAATTAGTTTGGGGACAGAAATCGTATCGAAGGCTTTTGCCAGGTCTAAAAAAATACCAATTACCTTCTGCTTTTTATCGAGGTTGGAAAAGATGTTAGTTGTGAGGTCTAGCACAGCATTGTTTGTGGAGATTCCGGATCGGAAACCATATTGAGAAGAAGAAAGAAGGCGATTTTGCTCCAGGTATTTAACCAATCTGTTATTCATAAGCCTCTCGACTAATTTTGAGAGTGTAGGCAAAATGGATATAGGCCTATAGTTATTTGGTCGATCACTATCCCCACCCTTATGCACAGGGTGCACTACTGCCAACTTAAGCGCATTTGGAAAGATTCCGGTGGCAAATACCAAGTTGCATATATGAGTGAGATGTGGAATGAGAAGATTTTTAAATCTCTTAATAAATGTGCCCGATATGCCATCAGAACCCACCGCACAATCGCCCCTCAACCCTCCGATCAGTATATCCATTTCTGATTCGTCAGTACCCAACATGACAAAACTATTGTGATGCCTTGAGAGATCATCGGAATGTTGCGGTATGGATGTAGAGGTGTATGTGATTTTTTCGGCCAGTTTGCGCCCAACGTTAGAGAAGTACGAGTTCACTTCATTTACAGAGCGCTCAGGTTCGGATTCCGATAAAAGAGCGTTGGCATGTGTTTTTACTTTTGATGTATAGGTAATAGATTTTACAGCGTCCCAGAGCTTTTTACTGTTTTTTTGTGCGTTAGAAATAAGGGCTTTATCATAATTAGCTTTAGTAGTCTTAAGTATTTTAGAGCAAAAGTTCCGGTATCTTTTAAAAGTTATTTGGAGAGTTATATTTTCAGGATGTTTTTTTAACTTCAAATGCATGTTGTCGCGATTTCGTAGGCATCTAAGTAGCCCTAGAGTCATCCAGGGCTTACTGAGCCTTTTACGGTTGGGCACAACTTTCAAAATGGAATTTTGGACTATAAGACGGTAAAGGGTGCTGATGAAGAAATCTGTTGCTTCATTAACATCTGGGGTGCTATAAACGGGGCTAAAATCAGTTTTTTGCAACTCCAATTCAATTTTGCCAAAATCCAAGACCCGGGTCTGTCTGGCTTTTTTTAATGTTAAGTTAGGACGGTCATTACACTCCAAGAATAATACAACGGTGTCATGATCAGTGAGCGAAGTGTTGGCGATAAAACAGAAAGCAGGTCTTCTTGTTTTTAAAATGAGGTGGTCGATGCAGGTGTTATTTTGCCTCGTGGGAAGAGTGTGTGCTGGTAGCATACCGTGATAAGCGAGCATTGTCAAGTACTCAGTTGCTCGTGAGTCAAAGCTGGTGTCAGAAATGTTAATGTTTATGTCACCCGTTATGATTACGTTTTTGTAGGAGGATACACTTCTTAGTAGAACATCAAGGGAGTCAACAAACGCGGACACATTATGGACAGCAGGCGGGCGATATACTGTAATCAGGGCGGTATCATTGTTGACTATTATTAACAGACAATTTGCATCTTGGACCTGGGGCTCCGAAACTGAAACTTGGAGGTGGGAGCGATAAAACACTACCACACCTTCATTCTGCGATCTATGTTGAATAGTAGAGGCACAGGTATAGTCTTGAATTGAGGGTATGGGAGGGGAGTTATAGAGCCAGCATTCCGTAAGAATGATAAAATCCCAGGATGTATTACTTCGCTCCAAGAGCATTGACAAACCATCGAAGTTCTTAATTATGCTTCGAATATTTTGACAAAGAAGCGAGAGAGAATTGTTATGCAAAACAGCAATATTTTTGCAGTCCTCAATCATACAGGTCGCTGACTCTGCCACCGAAATACTGTCCAGATCGGACTGTATGTCTCTTAAACTATCGAATGTATTCACAACAAAGATCAAACATCAAAATAATGAGGCAAGGGTTAAAAATTATGACATAAGCAATAACAGAGAACTGTGACTCCTTATTGGAATAGTTATGCGAGCTATGTGTGAACTGAATAAAATGCAGAAACATGTATAAACAGATGCCGTCTACTGGTGCAAGAAGGGAATCGAAAGCGTATGAGTTTACGTACGTTACGTATAACCTTGCGTAGTTTTTTGTACGGTGTGAAAATAAAAGCAGAAAAAATAAAATAATTAAGAAAACAATGATAAAAGAGCATGCGATATTAATAGGCAGAATATATGTAACCTTGATGGAATCCAGTCACAAGGCGGCGCCCATAAGTTTTTGTAGGTCGCTTTCGCAATTTACACAAAATGGATTCGAACCTGCTGCCTTTTTTATGTAGATTTTCCCGTGACTCGACCAGCAGCTATCACATCTACCTTCTTTCTGAAGTCTGCGTCCCAAGTAGTAAAGATGCTTAGCATATGAGGTCAGTGATTCAGCTATATACACACATCAACACGGTCTAGGGATATTTTTAAAAAAGCGAATTACTATCAATGTGTTAATTATTTATATGACATGTATATATTTAAAAGATACGTTATTTAATATTCTACCATTTTTTAATAATGGTTAAGGTACTTAGATTAAAATTTCAGGATTTTATGGAAAAAAAATGAAGCATAGACGGAAATCGTATATGAATGAACTTTTAATTTGTGAGTAAAAACTGAAAAAAATAGAAAAATCATTTAATTTGTGTTTATAAACTTGAAGTTAGTAGTCTGAGAAAGCGCCCATGATGTTCATAACACATCGGCAACGATTCGGCATGCTCAGAACAAGGTTGTCAATGTCTTGCTGCGGAATATTGTCCCATGTCCTTCTGAGGTGCGCAAAAAGTTGATCTTCTGTAGCCAGATTTTCAGGAACTTCCTTCAGAGCTCTTCTTTGCAGCATATCCCACGCATGCTCAATGGGATTTAGATCTGGCGATTGAGCAGGCCAGTCTAAGGCCCTAACATTATGTGTATGTAACCAAGCTGCTACCGTTCTCGCTGTGTGTGCCCGGGCATTGTCGTGCATGAGCAGGAAATCTTGCCCCATTTGTGTTCTGTGGGGCAAGATTACGGGCCCCAGCACCTGTTGGACGTATCGTTCTGCCGTCATATTGCCCCGCACCCAAACGAGATCCGTCCGTCCTCCAAGACGAATTCCTGCCCAAACCATAATTGTTCCTCCTTGGTATGGGTGAACTTCCTGAGGGTTCTGGAGACGGCTCCATCGTCCAGGAACTCGCCAAACACGCGTCCTTCGTGAATCTGGATGGAAGCCGAACCTGGATTCATCCGTGAACAGCACATTGGACCATTGCTCACGGCCCCAGTCCACGTGGTTCCGAACCCATTCTAATCGTCGTCCACGATTGCCTCTCCGTAAAGGTGGGACCCGGAGTGGTCTACGAGAGCGTAGATTGCTTTCATGCAGTCGCCTTCTTACAGTTTGGTCACTCACAAGCACTTGGTGTTCCACTCGCAGCCTTTGGACCAATTGAGTCGCCGTTGCAATTGGTTGTGCTCGTGCAGTAATTTGCAAAAATCGGTCTTGTCTGGGGGTAGTGATGCGACTTGGCCCCCGGTGCCTCTCCGCTACTTCACCTGTGGCACGATAGCGTGTCCACAATCTTGAAATTACATTTTGATGGGTCCCTATGGCCTCAGCAACATTACGCTGAACAGATCCAGCTTCCAGCATTCCCACAGCTCGTAACATCTCCGCCCTCGTCAAATGTCGGCGTTGCATGGCTACAATACCTCAATTTTAACTTTATCTTTCGTTTAAAAATGAAAAAAAACTGTAAGTAAACGTAATTCGTATTGTTTTCTAAATTTCGCACAAATGAAAATTCCCTCTCCTATACATCAAGACATTTTTTGCCACCGAAACAAAAGAATTTTCAAAAATTTAAATTTGGAATTAGTCTGAGATAAATTACAAACAAATCGGTGTATAAAAGATTCCAATGCGGCCAGTACTTTTCGAGTTATTTAATTGAGTATGAAATATCCCTAGACCGTGTTGATGTGTGTATATAGGCTTTGACGGGCCTGGCAGCTCAATACTGGTTGTTGACAGTTTATTATTACCGCTGTGTTTGTTAAAGTTCCTGGTGGCTTTTAAAACATTTTCCTTCACAGTTGCTGACTTAAATTCTGCTACAACAGTACCATATGTGTGCGAGTCCTTTTTTGCCTTCAATCTGTAAATATTGTTGATTTCAGATGGTTTAATTTCCTCCTTAATTACAGATCCAATTTTGCAAAGGTTTTGAGTCAATGTTTCTTTACTTTCCGAGGCAGAAGTTGGCAGGTTATTTATCTCAAGCAGAGTAGAGCGAGAGCAGCGTTCCAGGTAATCAACTTTGGTTTCAAGCGAAGAGATTTGCCGTTTCAGGGTGGAGTTTTCTCGTTCAGTTGCTTCCAGACGTTCGATTAGTTCATCGTACTTTTCGCTAACAAACTCCACTGATGTTTGGATTTTTGAGTTCTGATCCGAAATTTCGGCCATCGAAGCTTTTAGGCAATCAAACTTTCGGTTTTGTTTTGACTCAAAATCCGAGAAAAGCTTAGAGATTTCAATTAGAAGCATCGAATTGTCCGTTTCACTATCCTCAAAATGTGCAGCGGCGTCGAGACGGCGTTTTGTTCTACGGGATGAGTTTACAAAAATATCTTTAATTCGCTCTTGACTGCCGGATAAAGCGCTCAGTTCCGGCTCGGATGACGCTGCGTGGAGACCTGAGGCCATCGGCGATATACGTTCGGGCGCAGGTGGCTCTAGCGCAGCATTGTTTGACGGTGGCGGAGAGCGCTCCATGCGCGGCATCGTTATCAGCTGTGCAAGTAGAAACGTCCAAAAGTACTCACTATTTTTGCTTGCAAGATTAGGAAGGCACGTACGAAGCAATGTATATGTTTGTCGCAGTCCTTATCAAACCACGCCAGCGGAGCGCCGAACGCAGGGTCTTGGTGTGAGCGAGAAAGCAATTATGGAGACCGTGCTGTTCCCACGGAGGCGAAGGCGGTGCACGCGGGGCGAGGACTCGCTGCTGGTGTCCGTGGTCGCGGTGGCGGGCGTTGAGTTTATTAAATGTAAAGATGAAGTACGTAGGAAATTGGGCACTTTGTCTGTATCGCTACGTACTAGAGTCGCGTATATGCAAATTAGTATTTTTATCGGAACAAAGTCACACGTCCACTCTCGAATACGGTATAGAGCGGCAACAGAAATACATAATTTGTGAAAATTTCAACTGTCTAGCTATCGCGGTTCTTGAGATACAGCCTAGTGATAGCCAGACGGACGGACAGACAGCAAAGTCTTAGTAATAGGGTCCCGTTTTTACCCTTTGGGTATGGAACCCTCAAAAGACTAAGTTGTGTATCCGTAACAAGGGGTCTCATTTCGAACAACTTATCAGTTAAATTTTGAAAGTGTAATAAAATTGTAATTTTAAATAGTTCACGTATCAATGTTAATGCTATGTTTTTTGCGTGTTCTTCATATTAGAATTGATGAGAAAATAAAAATAATGTTAGATTTCATGATCTTTTTTATTTCTAACACCAAATGACTATTAGAGAGATTTTATCCTGAACAAGAATCCTATCGATTAGTAAATAAAATAGCGAGTGTTTATTTTTATCATTTTTAGCTGGTTCGATTCCCGGCTTAGGTAAGCTTGTCAAGAAATCTGTGAAAGCAGTTTTGAAGTTTAATTAGACATTTCCAAGTCGGCCACTGTTTTCAATAAGTAGAAGGCATCTGTAGAAGCTAGTAATAGATATACAACGTTATTTTTAGTATATGCGAAACCTGAAAGTTTGTTCAGAATAAGTAACTGAATCGATTCCAATAATTTTTACCCCATGTTATATTTTGTCCCAAAAATATTTAAAAACGTTTAAAAGTTGGACACCGAGCGACACTAAGTATGTTATCCAATCTCCGCGCCGAACGGTTAGGTACCTAGGTACTAGTATCAATGAGCGCAAGACGACGCGGCGCGGGTGAGCATGTTCTTGTACGGACACAGGTAACAAGCTTATAACTTTGTGATTTGTCATGATACAGTTTTGAAATTTTGTACATAGATTCCTTACATAAAAATACTAGGCACGTGTTTCGGGTTTCGCATATACTAAAAATAATGTTGTAGATACACACCTCGAGCATCATAGGTTCGTGTACAGGGTGTTGGAACATGTCCCTGTTCTCTCGGAGCCATGCCACTGCTTTGTAACAGTCCTCGCTGTGAGCGCGCAGTACTTCTAGACGTTTGTTGTCTACGTCTTCTAGCTGACGTATCCTGGAAATAAATATGACATAACATCACGCCTGTGCACTACGAAGGTCAGGCAGTAGTGGGGTACTCCCATTCCTCGCCAGTTATGTTTAAATCCCATGTAATGAGGAGCGAGCATATTGCCATCGACCGGGCACCATTCAGGCGGGATTTGTGCCCAGTACCTGCTACTAAGAAATTCCTATAACAATTTTCCTGAACTGGGGGTCGAACACAGGAGTGCCCAGGTAGGGACCCATTGGGTCGTAAGTTTGGCCTATTTGGTCGTCTGACATGCGGCAGATGTGTCCAGGTATTATGACGGTTTAATGCCATCATGATTTCAGTGTAAGAGGGAGACGGAGATAGCACCATCCTTTTTTCGCATTAGGATCGTGATAGCATTAATACTTCGTAATACGACCCCAGGACTCGCTTAGAGTCACGCTTGCGACGAGTGAGGTAGTCTCTATTTGCCTGACCAACGAGGTAGTCTGTGTGTGAATTAAACAACGCATCCCAGCGCGTCAAAAAAACACACTGTTGGATTTTCAATTCTCGGCGGTAAGCAGTGCGTTGACAATCCAGTGCGCGAAAAAAATCACCGCGGGAAAAACGTACCAGTGCGGACCTGGGCGTAAGGTTTAACTAAAACTGACCTGTTCTGATACAGCCTGATCTGAGGCATCACGTTGTTCTCCAGATCGTACTGAGCTTCTAACTTCTGTTTCTTCAAATTGTCTATGGCTGCATTCGTTTTAGATAGGGGCTTGTGTATTTCCGCTAAGTCCATTTTCACTTTCTTTTCTGTGGATTAAGTTACAAAGGGGTTTGAAGATTTTTATATGGAGCCTGGCATATATGTAGTACGGTCGCACCATTTTGATCTTTTTTCAAAATGGCAGCCATGTATGAAACCTTTAGAATTGATTAGTTTAAACTTTCAAAGTGATTATTTCAAACATCTAAGCAACAAGATGTAAGCATTTTCAAAACTGGCCAAGTGCGAGTCGGACTCGCACACGAAGGGTTCCGTACCACAAGGCAAAAACGCCTACCCTTAAATATTTATTTTATTTTTAGTATTTGTTGTTCTAGCGGCAACAGAAATACATAATTTGTGAAAATTTCAACTGTCTGGCTATCGCGGTTCTTGAGATACAGCCTGGTGACAGACAGACGGACAGACAGCGAAGTCTTAGTAATAGGGGCCCGTTTTTACCCTTTTGGTACGGAACCCTAAAAATTATAATGTCACATGATCAACTTTGAACGTTAATATCTCGGAAACGTGACACTACGGAGTTTGGTACTATTATGTTTTCTGTTTGCATTGATGTATCGATTTATATAAGTTTCAAGCGTGGCCGCCATTTTGAGAAAAATCAAAATGGCGGACAGGTACGTGCCTTCAAGATACCTTCAAACTCCTTTTCTTAAGTTTTTGCAATTTGCAGGCCAGTGTCACGATGAATGTTGACTAAAATATGATTCGCGAGAGCGTAACAAATGACTTTACAAAGTTATAATCATTAAAATCATCAATACAACCCTTTAAGTTCATATAATCCTATTGAATGACTATTTCATGAAATATCAATCAATTGGAATAAGTGTATTTTCCTTAAGAACGTTTACGCCGTACGGCATTTCATACAAACTTTCAAACCCTTGTTTTTCGAAATGAATGAACCGATTTTAATGAAACTTTATACGCATAAGCAGGATACAAAGGTCGAAAAAGTTAAGAACATTTTCGAAAAAGTCGGTAAAAATAGTGTTACAGCCAAATTAGACCGATTTTAAATTTTCCATAGAAACAGATTTCCAGTTATCCTTTTTTTAATTAAGACATTTCGAAAATGTTCTGTACTAACTTTTTAGACTTTTGTATCCTGCTTATGCTTATAAAGTTTCATTAAAATCGGTTCGTTCATTTCGAAAAACAAGGGCTTGAAAGTTTGTATGAAATGCCGTACGGCGTAAACGCTCGATTAAGTGTATTTTCCTTAACCGTAATCGGAATATAGTTCAAAATTCAAAACATAAATATTTAACTCACCATCTCCAACTTTCTCCACTAATCTGCTCTTATCCATAATCAGTTTGTCTAGCTTAGCCTTAGCCTCTTGCAACTCTCTCTCTCTGTTCCTATGCCGTTCTAACTTCTCTTGATAAGAACCCTCAATCTCCTTCAGTTTGAACTCTTTAGTGCGAACCGCGTTAATAGTCTCTTTCGCTTGATCTTTGAGAGCGTAGATTTTTCTGTTCTGTAAGGAGAAAATGCGGGGCTGTATTTTCGGATGTTTGATAATTTCCGAATTTCACGTGGGCGAAACCAGTGGCAAAAGTTAGTAAGTACGGAATTATTTTCTTATTATACAGAATTAATTTTATTTTTAAATATACACAGTTTATGTGAGTTTGAAGTGGGCACGTCATGCAAAACTTACCACGCCGCGGTGACTTAGAAACTTTGCACGACGTAATCAATTTAAGTTTTATACGTATTCATGTAACAGTGTTATTTCAAAAAGTATTAGCTATATTATAAAAATCACTTTCCACAAAAAAACAACGAAATTTTATTTTGCACACTTCGTGCAATGTGTCGTGCAAACCGTCCTATGGCAATTAGAATAGTTTTAAGTACTTACAGCAGCCAATTTCTGTTGTTCCATCTTGCCGATATTAGTTTTAGCGTTCTGTATCACTTGTTGCAAAGGTTCTATCTTAGTTGTATGATTCTTCACTATATTCACCGCTTTTTTCTTATCGTTTGAGTACTCCACGACTTTCTCTCTTAAGTCTTGGTACTCAAGCCACAATTTCTTTTTCTCACAAATCTCTATTTGTTTCTCTATCTCTTTCCTTTGCTTCATTGAGTCTATAACTACTTTAAGTCTGGAAGAAATTGAATTAATAGTATTTTACAGTTGCTGCCAAGATTCGTGGAATTTGAAGTCATAAGACGTGTGAGTAGGACAGCGAATGATTAGTACGGGATTCCTTGGAACTCTCGTCTTATCTCGCTTCCACGTTTAATGACCACCGCTGCGACAGAACCTTTTTTATTATGATTTTGTATTTTGCCACCGTATTGGTAAAGAAGTTACCTATTCTACTCATTTGTAAGAAGCCTCATTTTCCATTGGCCGACACGGTGACAGTACGATCAAGATGGGGATAATGGGATATTATTACAAAACAAAACAAATTGAGGCCGGCTTTAGATTAACAAAACACTAGATATATCAGGATCAATGAGCTGTTTGTTTTCTATTAATAAAATTAAATTTTATTCGAGAACATCCATCGGTTTCTTACTAAACTTCAACTATACCCGACAATCCTGCATACTTATCTCTTTTGTTGACTGTACGTATATGACGACGTTACGTGACGATTTCTACCAGTTAACACCAACCGCAAGCACCGTAAAAGAACTTCGTTCATAAAAAAAAATGGTTGCCTGTAAAGTCGGTTTTACGGGCGAAGATTTTACGTGACAACGTCTTTCTCTCTCTCGTTCGGTGACTCATCGTAACGTTACCGAGCGTTACACTTTTTCATAAGTGACTCCCAGCCGCAACCTAATTTAAGACGTTGTCACGTCAAAAAAACAAGTGTTTTGTTAATCTAAAGGGCCATCGAATTGGAAATTGCGACCAAGGGCATGCCAGATAGCCAGGGAGTCGATAGCCGATTCCCGGCCACCGTAGGCGCGGGCATGCGGGCGGCGAGCAATGGGCAGCTCGCCGTCCGGTAAGGACCAGACCCGGGGCGACGGCGCGTTGTGTTCCACGCGCGCCTCAAGGAGATGTCAGCACCAACTGACGGGGTCCGCTAGGGCCGATGCCCGCCGGGGTCGCGGGTTGTTCGAAAGAGATACCGTGGCCCCTGGCACAGGCAAGTGAAGGAATACGGGTGGGTTTTAGTCAGTAAGAGTCTGACACTCCCTTCCGCTCCGCCCAGAGCGGGAGGGGTCATTTGATGATTTCCCACCCAAAAAAAAAAAAAAAAAGGGCATGCCAGATTTTTTTTATTTTTTTTTATGCCACATACCTCTCATTCAGCCGTTTAGCTTCCTCCATAACCTGGGCGTTACTCTGCAGCTTGCTGGACAGTCCTCTTTGCTCTGACCGACATTGGATCAGCTCGTCTAGCTGACCGACACTCTCTTGCCCACCTACTGCGGCGAGGGTACTTCGCAATAGCTGCTGGGGATCCATCTTCGAGAAGTCCTGTACTCGATCTTGTGGTAGAAGTTGGCAGAGGTTGTCTACCTAGAGGGGTTGAATTAGATGTGTGAGAAATTAATACAATGTAAGTATACAGTCTATTCAAATATTTGTTTCCAATTGGCATTGATTTCCTTTTAAACAAAGATCGACTTTATAAACATGTATATTAAGTTGATTTGAGAATGACTAGGCCAATCGACCGCACTTCAGTGGTAACACTTGTACTGCGAGAACAGCTCTTACTGCTACTTTTTTTGTGAAAGGCGTTGTTAGTCAAATTGTAAACACAGTGTGGTGTGTGCGGTTGACTGTCCTGACATAAAAATATTAGTTATTTTTCCGAAATCACATAAATTGTACCTTTTTATTGTGAACACAGTAATTAAAGTTAATTTAATTTAACCCTGTATATTATGTAGGTAAATAAAAATCAATGTTAGTTAGTCTGTGTGTCATCGTAGACTGGATAACCACTCGACCCCTCTTACATTTCGGTAAGTTTTTTTTATTAGTGGCATCTCCATAACCATAACCATAATCAGCCTATAACGTTCCCACTGCTGGGACACAGGCCTCCTCTCGGTGAGAGGGAGTGGGCCGTAATCCACCACGCGGGCCCAGTGCGGATTGGTAGATGTCACATGTCTTCGAATTTTTGGTTCTAGGACATGCCGGTTTCCTCACGATGTTTTCCTTCACCGTTTTTGAGAGCAGTGGTGATGAAATAATTTACACAAAGTAAAGCGCCTGTCTGGGTTCGAACCTACGACCTACAACTCGTAAGTCGCGGCCGTTACCACTTGGCCATCACTGCTCTGCATCTCGCAGTTCAACATATGAGGTTGTCGTCTGCTTTACCGGGCTTGCCTGTGGTGACCTCAATAAATTAAGGCTTCCAGCCAGGGCGAGCGCGCATCGCCGGCGGCGCACTGAAATATATACTTAGTACTTTTATTTTATTTATTAAAAAATCAAAGTATATATTTTTTTAACTTATTGATAATGTTCAAGCAATTATTGGAGACTAGTTTGGTATAAATACTACGTGAAAATGATGTAGAAGTTCGGACATATTCAGACTTGTTTCCAGTAGAAAATTGAATTAGGTCCAGTCGTTTTTACTTTATTTATAAGGCATATAACAAAAATGTATTCTATTATTATAAAAGTATATGATTTTGTATTATGAGAAAAATTGTTTCGATGGATTATATTCAACAGAATCTGCAAATCAGCTCTCCATGAGTTTTTGCCTAAACATGCATCAGGAAGACGATTATTGCTAAATAAATAGATAAATAAAAAAAAAACGCTTTATTATTATTGTAGAAGAGAATACGAACTATCTTTACCAATTAATTGTTATTTATACCAACCAACGAATAGTATTCAATTTCAACGAGGAAACCATGCATCTACGCGCATTTTTGTCAAAGTCTTCTTAAATGTATAAGAGTACTAGCAGCGCCCCGCGGTTTCACTCGCATAAGTGTCGATCCCGTGGGAATATCGGGATGAAAACTATCCTATGTCCTTCCCCGGGAAGCAATTTATCTCTCTGCCAAATTTTACCGAAATCCGTTCAGTGGTTTAGGCGTGAAAAGCTAACATACAGACAGACAGAGTTTCTTTTGAATTTATAATATTAAAGTTTTTCGTGGTAGCGTGCATTCGTTGTTAAGTGTTTCGTATTCGTAAACTTACGGGGACGTGTTATTCGGTGTTACACTTTTCTAAGTCACGTATCACACTCATAATATTAGTATTGATGCGTCATATCTGATTGATATAGCTACATAATATCCGCTTTGCATCCTTGCTGATAATACGAGTAGAGCAGTGTACTGCACGTGTTTGTGTATATTAAGGCACTGTACATACTGTGTTGTGACGACAATCATGGATTGAGTACATAATTATGATTCTGGACGCCCCTGGGTTGAAATATTTCGTCTGTTATTTAAAAAAAAATTGCCGTTCCATAGATTTTTACCGTATTGCAGTTTTCTATGAAACAGCAAATTTTTTTTTCAACGCCAGTGTGTTTATAATCATGTGCTGAATTCATGGTTGCAGTTGGCGCGACGATGTCCCCCCCACTCTGTATAGTAGACCAGTGTTTTTGAAGTGAAACTTCTTAGGCGGCGATTCGATAATTGGACGACAATTGAGAATGAAATTTCAAGGACGCGTCACGTTTCGGCACATGAGGGAGAAGAAAGATATAACTGTCTCTGTCTCTCACACAAATCTCTCTTATTCTTTTTTTTAACCCCCGACGCAAAAACGACGGGGTGTTATAAGTTTTTTAAGTTTCACTTTTGTCAACTGTTGGTTTTTTTTTTCTTTATTGTTTTCTTTTGTCACGATCCACTACCAATAAAAAACAGAGAATAAGAAGACTAGTAATGACAGTTGTCGATCGACAAAAATCGTTACGATATAATGTGAATGGTGCCTTATTTGTTACAATGAAGGGCGCATTGATTTGATAAAATTGTCGTATATTATAAAACTATGTATAAAATAGTGTAGATGACGCCATCCGCTTAGAAACACTCATTACTGATCCAGCTGTGCTTCGCGGTTTAATTAAAATAAATTCGATTATTTATAAATAACTTCGTTTCCTCTTGGCATTCTTTCAGGCTCTTTTTCTTTTTGCTCTTCACATGAGGGTCGTCACGTGATGCTAAATAACTTATGACCTTCCTAAAGAATTGGGATATCAAATGCAAAAAGATTTTTTCAAATCCGACAGACAGTTCCAGAGATTAGCACGTTCAAACAAACTAACTCTTCGGCTTTATTATTAGTACGTGACGCCATCCGCTTAGATCCAATAACATTTATTATTGAATACGTATCGTTTTCGCTAAACGTTATTTCTGTATTGTTTTCCTTTTAGCTCGGCTCCTAACTGTTGTAGCGTGATGTTTAATAACCTCATGAATTAGGCTACCAAATGAATAATTTTTGAAATCCGACTTGTACCTTTAGAAATTAGCGCGTTTAAATAAACAAACTCTTCAGCTTTATTATTAGTACTTATAGATTTTAACATATCTCGGGACCATGGGGTCCCGGTCCTCTGGAAGGCGTACGAGGGGCCGAAGCCAACTCGCAGAGGCCCGTTAGAGATTTTCAATGAAATGAGGCACCAACCGACGATTATCCCTGTTCGCACTATACAAGTGCACCCAAGGACAACCCCCGGTTGGTGTAGGACTATTGCAAAATAAGGAAACAAAAATATTGGATTATGGGTTTTGGTGGCTAAAGTGAACTGGTTATCTAAGACTATGGAAAAACTATAGCCCCTGCCTGACCGATGTTCTATATAAATTACACAGATTAAATGGCAGGGGGTAACTTGCACACTCAATAATGGGCCCCCGAAAACGGTCGCTAGCACATAGTGTCGTAGCGGCAAGGGGGCAACATGTCCTGAAGTGCTTATGAGGAGTGGAGAGGTATTCCACGGCTATCACGACAATCCCGGAAGTACGGTCAAGATCCCTACCTTAGTATAGATTATTATTAGTATAGATAATAATAAATATAGATGAGTTATCAAGAAATCATAGACCCCTATTAATTTACAAAGAACTATTTTCCGTTACTCCATAGAGTCAAATTCGTCTCATAAATCCACCCTGTATTACTCAAGACAAGGGTCATTGGAAGTCTTGTTCTAACTTGTATTACCTTTCTAATGATATATCAGTGAGCATAATAATAAACTACCCAAGCAAAGTTAATAAAATTTATATGGGACCATCCCTGAGGCATACTCTATCCATCAAAAAAAAAGATTTTTTAAAATTGATTAACCGGTTGAATGCCGGAATTACAGAAACAATTAAAAAGCCATTGTGTCTCGCGTGGATCTACGTTCCGGCATACTCAGGGTTAACAATTACCGGAGATATTGTATAACAAACATATAAAAACAAAACATACAGACAAATTGAGAACCTCCTCCTTTTTGAAGTCGGTTAAAGATGTAAACAAATGCATCAGAAAACGTACCTGTGGATGTCAATTTGTAGGGTCACTTACAAATTCAGTGCTTTGATTTGATTACTGAAATTCTTCATTTGACAATAATTGAGGTCAATTTTATAAAACCTATTTTGTCTATGATTTTTCGATTATAATTTTAATGTTGTTCATTAATCAAATAAGACACTATTATGATGAATTCAAACAATTTATGGAACAAGTTGTGAGATTACTAAAAGTTGAAACCATCTAGATACAGACGGATGTGTTACTTACTAATTCCCTATAGTGAATGATTGTATAAGAATTTAACCTGAACTGGGTTTGTTTACATCAGATAATAATAATTTTGGAACAGACCATTAGCAGAGACTATAAACTTTTTGTAGAACTTCATATACTTTTAAGAGTCCTCTTACCTGTATATTCATTGACGCTATAAGCTCTTGCACTTGCTTCTCCCGGACCGACTTTCCATCGATAAGCCATGCTGTCGCATCACTAGTGTCAAATTCTCTGGTGATAATGACATTTCGGTCCCCGGGATTACGGTACAGCTCTATCTCGATTTTGGAGGTCTCACAGCCACTCCGGACATATTCAGATATCTAGAAAGAAAAGATTTTTACCCTATTATAAGAAGTAAGGGTTGTGGAGGTCACATATCTTTGAATTTTTGGTTCTAGGAAATGCGGGTTTGTTTCCTCACGATGTTTTCCTTCGCCGTTTTGAGAACAGTGGTGATGAAATACACAATACAAAGCGTCTGTCAACTCCCACAAGGTGGACCGACGACCTTGTGAAGGCCGCAGGAGCCGGTTGGATGCGAGAGGCACATAACCGGTCAAAGTGGAGGTGCTTGGGAGAGGCACGAGCATAAGTATGTACACACTTGGCTTTATTCAAAGGCGATTAACTCTTTTATTTTTTAATAAAATTTTATATTATTAGGAACATAGTATTTTCGAACCCATAGGTTTATTTAAAGTGTCGTATTTCAACGTTGCATTAGTTATTTCGTGAAAAAAACGCAATTTAAAGTTGCCAAGTGTTGACATATTAGTGCTCGTGACTGTACAGCAGTGGACGTCTTTCGGCTGAAATTATGATGATAATGAAGCGACTGTCTAGGTTCGAACCTACGACTTACAACTCGTAAGTCGCGGCCGTTACCACTGGGCCACCACTGGTCCGAAGACGACAGAAACAGAATTATAAACATATTTAGGGCTTTCAGTAATGAATAGCAAGCGTTTAAACATACATTTTTAACGTTAAAACCTTCGGCAAGTAGCAAGCTTCGTTACGCATCCGGAATATGCGTGTACTATTACAGGGTTTGTTTTTAAAGACCAGCCAAATTTAACCCTTTGAACGCCATTGTCACATATACGTGACAAGCAAGCACGTGCCCTGTACGCCAGTCGTGTGTCGCCTATACTATTACGAGCAACATAAATAAAAAAAAAAAAAGCGACGGCACGGTTGGCGCAGTGGTTAAGCAATTGACTGCTGCACTGCGTGTCGCGGGTTCGATTCCCGCACGGAACAAATATTTGTATGACCTACAAGTAGTTGTTCCGGGTCTGGCTGTTTGTGTATGTGAGATTTAATGTTTGTAAACGCACCCACAATACAGGAGAAATTCCTAGTGTGGGGGAAAGTTTAAAAAAAAAAACAAAAAATGCGGTGCACTTTATCACGAAATAAACAATTAAATCATTACTTTTTTGTGTTTTTAAATGTATACCTTAAATATTTAAAATTGTGGCTTGGCGAGGAGGGCGCGCGCGTGCGTTTATGCTCTGGCGTTCAAAAGGTTAAGGATGTGGTACAGACCATCAAACTGAACAACTTTCTCCATGGGACCAATATCGTAATCGCGAATAAAAATTCAGCCGTCCGTTTAGGTCGAGTAGGTATTGAAGTTTTTTAGGGACAGTTGATAAATTATTCGCGATTACGATATTGTTCCCATGGAGAAAGTTGTTTAGTTTGATGGTCAGTACCACATCCTTAAATTTGGCTGGTCTTTAAAAACTAACCCTGTATAGTACATCCATATTTCGCCAGTTATGTTTAAATAACGTTTATGAATAACGGCACGGCACGGCAGAGGATTTTTATGCGAAAAATCTAAATATATAAAACTCAAAGGTGACTGACTGACATAGTGATATATCAACGCACAGCCCAAACCACTGGAATTTGGCATGCAGGTAGATGTTATGACGTAGGCATCCGCTAAGAAAGGATTTTTCGAAATTCCACCCCTAAGAGGGTGAATGGGGAGGGTGAAATTTCACGCGGACGAAGTCGCGGGCGGAAGCTAGTAGAAATATAACTTAATAGTATGACAATAAAATTTAAATTTCAATGACAGGGTATGTCGGATACCCTATCTTTATTTTTGCACCTACGATGATTATTATCATTGAAATTTCAATTTTATCGTCATACAATTAAGTTACATTTTTATTCTTCGCATAAAAATCCTCAGCCGTGCCGATGCCGACAGTGGGCGCCGGGCCTTAACGCGTTAAATAAAATGGATACTTACTTTCTTAGCACGTCCAATGACACTGGGCTTGCCGCATAATCCAAGAATGATGGCACATACAAATGTGGACTTTCCGGTGCCATTTGGTCCAATTATCAAGTTTAAAGATGAACTAGGGTACAGTTCTACCTTTTTGTAAGTTCTGAAATACAAATAACATAACATTAGATCGGAACAAGGAGAATTGGAAGGGGTTGGAGGAGCGGGAGTCGATAGCCGATTCCCGGCCACCGTAGGCGCGGGCTTGCGGGCGGCGAGCAATGGGCAGCTCGCCGTCCGGTAAGGACCAGGCCCGGGTCGACGGCGCGTTGTGTTCCACGCGCGCCTCAAGGAGATGTCAGCACCAACTGACGGGGTCCGCTAGGGCCAATGCCCGCCAGGGTCGCGGGTTGTTCGAAAGAGATACCTTGGCCCCTGGCACAGGCAACTGAAGGAACACGGGTAGGTTTTAGTCAGTAAGAGTCTGACACTCCCTTCCGCTCCGCCCAGAGCGGGAGGGGTTATTTGATGATTTCCAACGCAAAAAAAAAAAAAAAGTTGTTGGAGAAGGCCTTTGCCAAAGGGCACACAGAGGCCTAGAACTGAAGGCCAATTTCCGTAATTTAAAACATTCATAATCTAGTCTCAATCTCATCTCAGCGACAATCAATGTCAAAAACTTGTCAAAAAGGTTGAAGATTGAGACTGAGATCAGACTGTGAATGTTCTTAAAATAACGAGAATTGGCCCTCTGATATTCATTACAATTACTTTGAAAAAGGCTATAAATAAACATTACATCACGCCTTTAGACCTTGAAGGGCTAGGATTACTATCAGCCCGATTCAAACTTTATGGCGGCTCTGAAGTGCGCTAATCTGGGGGTTTAACCCAGGAACCAATTGCTCAACATACTTGCAACCATTATTACTAGATTGCCAAGGCAGTCCACTATGTATTATTCCTTCTTGGACAAAGCTTTGCTCAAATTCAGAGATCATACTTCTGGGTCATCATCATCATCATTTCAGCCAAAAGACGTCCACTGCTGGACATAGGCCTCCCCCAAGCACTTCCACTTCGACCGGTTCTGTGCTTCTCGCATCCAAAGGGTTCCTGCGGCCTTCACAAGGTCGTGGGTCCACCTTGTCCACTTCTGGGTCATAAGGTCACAAAAATCAAGATATTAAACTAATATTATTACAAAAATGTTTTTGTTAGATTAAAATATCAACTCTTAATTTTATTGTGTCAAATTTCAAGTAAACAATTCCTTATGAATGCATGAGTACCTAATGAGAATGACTCATATTTACTTCCCTATCTTAAACATTGTAACTTAACACCCATTCCTAAAAGGGAGCGGCAGAGGTATTTCACCAGTTATATCAGTGTAGCGGTATCTACAACGCCACATGCGAACAACGCGTCATATTGATGTCACGCAAATCCTGCATCGCGCAAGCAGAGTTTACCGCGCAACTAGCATAGATACAACGGCCGTCGGCCCGACATGAATCTTTGGGCAGTTGCCCGCCAGACACAACACCCGTCTGGTCGGAGGACTCATACTCTATAGAAAGGGAGGCCTTTCTATAGAGTATGAGTGAACTTTACACCCTGTTCCACACAGAACATCTATACCAGTAAAGACAAGAAACATGACTTTGAACTTTTTAGAAACAACACTTTGTAACTACCATATCCAACAAATAAATGTCTTTGTCTTTGTCTATGATAAATATGAATAGTTCACAATCATCACACTTCTGGCCCAGGTTCGCACAAGCGATTTTTGTCGCGCACAGGAGTTTCAACGCACTGCTTAGCGCCGAGAGTTGAAAATCCAACAGTTTTGTATTTTTGACGCGCCGGGGTGCGCTCTGTTGGATTCTCAATGCTCGACTCAACACTGAGAGTTGAAAATCCAGTCCGCGATGAAAATGTGTGTGTGCGAACATAGGCTAAGATGGCTTAGTGGATGGATGGAGAGGGAGAGAAAGGCCAAAGAAAAGATGGATGGATTGTGTAAATATGAAACAGAAGGGATTGAATGATAGCCTAATGGTTGACAAGGGAGAATGGAAGAAGAAAATGTGTTGTGTTGACACGAAGTCACATAGACAAAGGCAGGAATATGATGAGACAGTCATCATTAATAAACTGTTTGCCTGACATACAAAACTAAGTAAGTTATATGTATAATAGTTGTTCTGTGTTATTGCTATGTATGAGATTTATATAATTTAGGATAGGTAAGTAGTATGTTCAAGAAGTTCCTTATTAGGTTAATTTAATATTGTAAGTATATAAATACCACACCATTTTGCATTAGGTTAATGATAGTTGTAAAGGTAATTATTATAAATAAATAAGTAACCTAAACTCTAACTAACACAAAACAATGACTATCAGTTGTTTAGGTTAACCAGGATACTGCCTTTTAAAAGACCTACCCGCTATATTTCAACGGGCCTTTTAAAAGACCACATTTTCCTGACTTTCCTGAAAAAATAGTTTCAGTAACATGTAAGTTAACAACTGTTAAACAAAACATTTATGTACGGAGTTTGACATTAGAATGAGATTAGGCATGTGTAGATTAAGTATCTCCTCTACCCTAAAGTGGCCAATCAAGGCTTGTTAATAATTTTAACCATGTGTTCAAGTTTAAAAAAATCTTGATTGATTGTAAAAGTTAATAAAACCATTATTCTGTGTTATACGTGTCTTCTTCTTCGTAGCATGTCAATGGCAAAAATAGAAAAAAAAAACAGTTTTTTTAATTTGTTTGGGCCAAAATTCTACAATGCAGAATATACCATTCTCTGACGCGGCCATTAGGTCCTCACGTGTTCAGATGACAGGACATGGAGTGCAAGATGGGAGGTGAGCCATTGTCTGTGGAGAGACACCGCATGCACACCGGAGGTCAGAGCCTTCCATGAACCCCCACTTGTGGAGATTGTCCTTGCTGCGGCCTGCTTGGGTGCGTTAGCACTAGTACTTGGGTATGTTAGTTACCTAAATATTATTTATTTCATACTTTTCCTTAAATGTATTAAATGGATCTAGGTAGTCTAATGATGATGTCAGAGGGAGTGGCCTGTAATCCATCACATGGGCCCAGCACGGGTTGGTAGAAGACACATTGTTTTCGAATTTCTGGTTTTAGTAAATGCCAGTTTCATGCTCAATCGTTTTCCTTCACCATTTTGAGAGCAGTAGTGATGAAATTATTTACGAAATGTAAAGCGACTGCCTGGGTTCGAACCCACAACCTACACCTCATAAGCCGGGGCTGTTACCACTGGGCCACCACTGGAGTAGGAATAAGAACTTCTTAGAGGCTTAGGTACAAAGAGTACAATATTACAAATCAATTTGCAAGAACTAGTAACAGCATAATTTGGGTTTGTGACTTTTGTTCAGCAGTAGCTGAATACAGGTAGATTTAAGTTGGCTAAGCTAAATACTTACTTTTCATAACTAAAAGCATTATAACTACTTAACTAGTTTACTTGCAAAGGCAAGAGAGAGGACTAGATAAGCCTACAATATTATTTAATAGCTGGCTACAAACTTGTCGCGACATGACTCACAAAATGAAGCGTTATTTTAATTGTTTTTAAAAGAATAATTGATAAATAGCACAAAAAGCAACTCAAACTACAGTAATCTTAGCTAAAGCTACGCAAAAAAACTAATATTATAGACTATTTCAAATCTAATAGTTGGATTGCGCGCGAAAAGTAATTTACTTACACAAAGTTTATAAGGTCTATCCGGTAAATGCAGCCGGCTTGTATGCCTTCCGTGTTAAATACTTTCGATTTCGACATTTCACACTTCTTGAATCATAGCTACTGAAATAACAATCACACAATTTCACACATACAAATTATTTGCAAAGAAAACGTTTGGAATAGGTACGGAACGGAAACCGATACAGCTTGCTCATGCTGCCCTTTTCATGTTTTCTTGCCTTGACGTCAGTCACTCGTTACTCGTACGTCACGTCACTGTCACATTGACAGCTCTAGTGCTGGAAAGAGAGAAGACTAAAAAAAAACAACGATTTTAGTAACAACTTACTAATAAAAAGCGTGTGGCAAGCGTTTGTGATCATCTTGCAACATCCACGCGTTTTTGCGTTAGTAGAATTGCTTGCAGAGGTGTGCTGTTTGCTGCCGAAGTTTCGAAAGAAATTTTTACTCACCCAAATCCATACATTTTTTGTAAACAAGCGACATCTTTTACGCATAATTGACTATTATGACCGATGCGCAGCTGTTGACTGCAAAAACACGGGGACGGGGACCCATTTATTTACCGAAGATGTTGAAAGATGAAAATTGTGGAAGAAAGCTCTCCGAAAATAAAATTGGAAACTTGAACGTTCGTCGAGACGATGTGCTATCCTTTTTAAACACGAAGACTTTTACTGGAGATATTCGTATAAACAATGATGCTCCTAACCTAAGAGAACTAAGTCTGTTCTCATTACATACAGGTACTTTTATTGTGATAATGTAGAATGTGCGCTAAAACACTAGATAAAACGCTAAAACTCAAGATTTCATGAAATAGTCATTCTTGGGGATTACGTTATGTTGATGACTTTAATGATTATAATTCTGTAAATACATATTTGTTACGGCCGCGAATCATATTTTAATCAACGTACAACTTAATATTGACCAGCAAATTACAAAAAACATAAAAAAAAATGAATTTGCGGGCTGGCGCTTTCGCCTTAACATGTTACAGTTCGCGTCAAATAACTTTGCCGCTCTGAAGTAGGCAACAAATCACTGCGCAGTAAGAATAAAACAGCAGCGCGCATGCGCGGCTAGTGAAAAGCCTAGCTTCAGAGCGGCAAAGAGTCAGTGCGTTGCCGGATGGCGGGTAAATTACCCGAAAAGGCGTATTTTGGACCCTGGCGGGCAATTTGGGGGGTATTTTATTACTGGCGGGTATTTGACGGGTATTTTCAGTGGATTACATTATACATCATACATGAAGTAAATAAAACCGAGAAAGTAACGAGAATCAAATAAAAAGTAACTAGTAGAATATACAGATACTCATTTTTATCGATGCCTTCCATCACTAGTTCTAACTCTTAATTCTACCTACTCTGTGGTCTGTAGTGAGTTTCTCTCTGGTTTAGTGGTTTCCTCAGTTCTCTGTAGTTTACGTCACGGAACCTTATTTATCTATTCCGTGGTTTACGTCATACAGGTCATACATACGTAGTATCTCTAAGTAGTTTGTGGGTCATACTCCACCCACAGACTATTATTTTTGGTTATTATTGTTTGTTATTGTGACTTATCGTCAATCAATATGGAAAAAAAACCGGGCAAGAGCGAGTCGGACTCGCGCACCGAGGGTTCCGTATCATCATATGTTTTTAAATTTTCACCGGCGAGCTACTTACTAGATCTCGTTCAAATCAATTTTCGGTGGAAGTTTACATGATAATGGTACTTACATCATATATATTTTTTAGTTTTATTATTCCCTTATTTTAGAAGTTACAGGGGGACACACATTTTACTACTTTGGAAGTGTCTCTCGCGCAAACTATTCAGTTTAGAAAAAAATGATATTAGAAACCTCAATATAATTTTTGAAGACCTATCCATAGATACTCCACACGTATGGGTTTGATCAAAAAAAAAAATTGAGTTTCAGTTCTAAGTATGGGAACCCCCATAATTTATTGTTTTTTTCTATTTTTTTTGTGAAAATATTAATGCGGTTCACAGAATACATCTACTTACCAAGTTTCAACAGTGTAGTTCTTATAGTTTCGGAAAAAAAGTGGCTTTGACATACGGACGAACAGACGGACAGACAGACATGACGAATCTATTCCGGGTTCCGTTTTTGCCATTTGGCTACGGAACCCTAAAAATGGCTTAAACGAAGTTTGACTGCTCAAACAAAAGTTTCCGGCGGCAGGGGCGATGAAGGCGGCGCGGCGGGGCGTGTCAATAAATTCTGTACTTCATGGTGAGACATTCCGGAGTGTAAGAGCTGGCTAACAAAATCAATTCACAATTCTGACGAAAGTGACATGGCTTTTTGTAAGCTATGTAATGCAGAAATAACAGCTCATAAAAGTGAAATACTTAGACATGGTCAGTCCGCTAAGCATATTATATAAAAAAATCAGATAATGTTGCTATGATGAGACCCATAGAAACCTACAATAACGGTTTCCGTGGCATGGAAAACACCACACTACAAGTTAGTAAGGTTGAAAATAAGAAAATCATAAAAAAAAACCCGACTGCAACTACCTACTTTTAAACAGCTCAAAACCCAGGGGTCTACTCCGAAGCGAAGCGGTTAACCACCGTATCGGCCGAATGTTCGGTCATTTAGTCCGCTCCTTCTTACTAGACAAAACGTATGACGAAACTGAATCTTTTCTTCCACACTGAATCATTTGTCTTCTACACTTTCAGCACACACACACGCTTCACTCATACTCTCAAAACACAAACACACACACATGACCCCACCCCCACATACACCCCCACACACACACATACACCCACACAGCACACTTACTCATATCTGATATAGACTTTAATACTTTCAGGCATATTCCATTAAAACTAATATCATTATTTTTTTTAATTGTAACACTAAGCAATTGATTTCTCCATTCTTGAGGGATACGGCACTGTTTCTCTTTACTACAGGCTATTCTATTATGTAGCCTATCTAAGAGGACAGTACCCCAACCATTTATGTTGTATACCAGTGCAGTGTTCATTGTAAAGTGCAACTGTTTTTAACCCCCGACGCAAAAACGACGGGGTGTTATAAGTTTGACGTGTCTGTGTGTGTGTGTGTGTGTGTGTGTGTGTGTGTGTGCGTGTCTGTCTGTGGCATCGTAGCTCCCGAACGGATGAACCGATTTTGATTTAGTTTTTTTTTGTTTGAAAGGTGTATTAGTCGGGAGTGTTCTTAGCTATGTTTGATGAAAATCGGTCCAAGATGGCCGCCGCTACAAAATGGCGGATAACATATTTTTTCACAATTCCCTCAATATGGGTATCAAATGAAAGGGCGTCAATAGTAGAAAACTATACACTATAACAAATGTTGAATCCAAGATGGCGGCCACAACAAAGTGGCGAATTAATTTTTTTTTTCTCAACTCCCTCAATATGGGTATCAAATGAAAGGGCTTGACTAGTAGAATACTATACACTATTAAAAATTTCAAATCCAAGATGGCCGCCACCACAAAATGTCGAATTACATTTTTTTTTCACAACTCCTTCAATATAGGTATCAAATGCAAGGGCTTGACAAGTAGAATAATTTACACTATATTGAAAGGGAATGAGGAATATTACCTAACGAAATGAAAACTAAAAACTTGAAAAATATAATAAAACAAAAAAATCTGTTTAGTCTTAAAAATTATTCTTAAACTATAAATTAATCAATATTTTTTGACGGATAAAAAACCTGATTAAACACCAAATTACCAGAATCTTAAAACGGAAGAAAATAAAAGAAATGAAATACAAAAATTAAGGAGTCCCTACAAAAAGCATGAAATAAAAAATTAAATTAAAAATTTAAAAAACCCCCGACAAAAATAAAATTAAGGAATCCCTACAAAAAGCATGAAATAAAAAAATAAATTTGAAAAAATCTTATGGAAGTCGGGGGACCTCAGAAGTAGAATAGAAGGTCTTCCACAGAACGGTCCCCCGACTTCCATAAGATTTTTTTTTCATGCTTTTTGTAGGGATTCCTTAATTTTATTTTTATCGGGGGTTTTTTAAATTTTTAATGTATTTACTGCAACACCTTTTATGCAATAAAATTTTTATTTATTTATTTTTATTTTATTTATTTATTTTCTACTACCTTTCATTTCCTATATTGACTTTAGGTCCCGACCAAACTGTGCCAATCCAAACCTTTTTAAAACCCTTACCCTTTTTTCCCTTTTTTTTTTAAATTCGTAGTAGGACAACAATATTCGAATCAGAAAATGACCGAACATTTTAACAGATTTAACTACCTACAATGGAATAGCTGCCAAAAGTGATCTTCTTTTGAACTTTTTTAATTGCAGTCGGGTTATTTATTCATTCTATTTTTTTAAATCTACATAAATACAAATCAAACAAAATAGAATAGAAAAGAAAACCGGTTGATCTTTATTTCTATAATTTTACAAATATCTGACTCTCTGAGTAAGTTTATTACAATACTGATGACTACACTAAAGTCTTGATTCATGATCTAGCTGACACCACCAAGACAAAATGGAGAAAAAAATATTCAATATAAGGTCCCTTACGTCTGTTAATCCGAAAACCGCCGGTTCCGGTTCGGAATCCTCCGCTCTGCTCGAGGGAGTGTCAGCCTTATAATGAAAGTAATAAAATAAATAAATTAATACAACAATAATGGTCATATTTGATATTATTCTTAATCCATTCAAGATATTCGTATGTTACATTGGTGTAAACTGAAGGAATGTCCTTTTGACCACATGGAATCGGTCCAACGTTGACGATGCCAAGTTCAAGACAAAAATGATTCACAATGAAAATTATTATCAAAGGATAGATACCGGTTTGCAAAAATTTTCCTCATAACAGACACTACCAAATACATTTTCAGTAAGAACGTCGTAAAGCTGCCAGTCGGTCTCTGACCGTTGTACCGAGCTGATCAGACAACGAGCTGACTCTGACGGGTTCAGTGCAAGTTCAAGTGTAACTTATTATATTTCTCACGAAATGTTTTTATTAACTGTTACTGTTGTGACTATGGTGGGGCTTGTGGATGGACGTAAGACTGATATTGTTTTTTTTAACATTAATTAAATACTTACGGAAACTGTTTAGATACGTGTTATGTTAATATATGAGTATTTAGGTTGAAGGCTTGTGTGTAAACACGTTAAACTTATTGAAATTTTATTGAGGTAGATACTTATAGGTGAAATAAGTAACGAGTGATTTCGAAAATGATTGTCCAGTCTACCTTGTTGTTCTTATGGTCGTAAGCGTGATCACCGAGCTGAGGTCCAGGGCTCAGTTCTCAGGTTGGGCAAAGTGTTATTGCGTTCTTGTTAACTGCAGATTTGTGGCCGGCTGACGGCTAAACGTGGGTGTACTGATACGCTTCTGCCGAACCTTTCGGGAAATATAGACGTGATGCTAAGTTATGATTACAGAGTCTTCACCATGCTTCACACCAGATGGTATGAGTGGCGAGTGTATAGATATCTCCCAATGCGAACCTATACTGACATTAGCCAAGAAGCCGATGAAAACAGACCGAGATTTGATGCTGCTGCTGAAATCAGATTGTGGGGTTGAAGAAGGTGTGCAGAAAGTAAGTAACTTTTGATATCTTCATCATTGGACAAGCATGCCTAGGGTTCTTGTGTCAGCTTTGTGTGTTTTTAAGAACTTTTGTTAGTGAAAATGTATCTAAGTAGGCCTTTGTAACACGAACTTAGTTTTTCAAGCAATAATCAATTTCCTTCCTTATATATATTTCCCTAATATGCACGTGGTATGGTGCCCCCGGAGATATCGCAGCAACAGATAATAAAAAAGACAATTTTTTTTTTTAAACTTCTCGAGATCTAACAAAAATGATTTCTGGTTTTTTGACAGGAGATGTTTGTGCGTCATTGAGAACTAACATTAAAAAACAAATTAAAAATTCTTACGTTGCATAGATCTCGAGAAAAACGTCTGTGATTATGAAGGTCATTATGTTAAAAAAACCAAACACGAATACAATTTTTTAGAGGATCAATTAAATATTACTTGTATCTCATTTTTTTTTTAAATTTTGCCCCACACTTGGAATTTCTCCTGTATTGTGGGTGCGTTTACAAACATTTAAACTCACATACACAAACAGGCAGACCCGGAACAACTACTTGTAGGTCATACAAATATTTGTTCCTTGCGGGAATCGAACCCCCACTGCGCCAACCGTGCCGTCAATTCTGACATTAGTCCAACAGTTTCCTCTTTACCTCTTTCCTTCTCTGGGATACCAGACCATTTCAAAGATGGGAAGACGACTTGAAAACTATTGCGGGAGCTATGGAGGAAACCAAAAAACTCACCATTGTGAGCTATGGGAAATCCTGGGGGAGGCCTACGCTAAACAGCAAAGCAATCTGCTCCCTAATTGCGTAACACACGATTACGCTCAATTTGAATCATTTTGAAGCATATTACTAATCCATTGCTCCATATGTTCGAAAAATGTGTCTGCTCGACAACGTAAATAACGCAATGAATGCTGTTGAACTGTCAAATTGAAACCCATTACTACTGATAGTGTGTTACGCAATTACCCTGCAGGTGTTATCTGATGTCTAAACCTTTAATTTAACATAACCTATTAAATAATTTAACCTTTAATGCTAAAGGGTAGTTCTTCGAAATTTGATTCTTTGACTGATCCATATGGCCAAAATTTAATTTCACTTTCAGCTCTGTAACACGTGTTCATATGAAAATAGGTATACTAAATAACATATATTTGAATGAGGGACTCGTTTTTATAAAGTAGTTTTCAAGATATTAATTTTGTGCCCAGATGAATCAGAATGTGTTACATATTAATCAGAAACAGAAATAAAAAGTAATAAATACACCGTTAGTTATGAATGTAAATTCTAAACAATAATTATTAATTCTTAAATAGGACTAAGACATATCAAAAGTATCATATTTAGAACAAGATTATACTCCTGTCATTTTTTATTATTCAAAAGGTTATAGCTAAGTAAATAATAATAAATAAGATTAAAACTACTGACTTGTACACGGTCAAAAATTGGACAAGGAGAATTACGCAACAAAAGCGCTCCTATCGTGCTGGAGAGGGGAAAAACTAATTTATTTTATTATTCATCTGGGGTTTTGACCATACGAATCAGGCACAGATGAATCAGGATTTTGCCTACAATCATGCATAACTCATCGTACATACAGACTTCATTATTTTCATTTTTCTACAAGAATCTATAACCCAAAAGCATCACACGAAACATAGATTGAAGTTTTAAAACAATAAAATAAATTTTATAAAGTAGGCATTGTAATCAGGATGCCACCTGAACCAAACACAGATGAATCAGGTATTTTCCTTCGTAACACCGGATCTAAGCCAACCAGCCGCACATCCACCTTCTAGGTCGTCCGTTGCACGACTGGCTTCCCCCCGCGCTGGAAGCCAGACTCTCATTATTATTACCCGACCAAGTACGGTCAAATGCAGCTTACGCCACATTAATCAGTATTATACGCCGGACACTTCTTTTTTACTTATTTATAAACAGACTAACGTAGTTATAACTAATACACATTTTTTTTGTAAGAGGACAATTCATTTCCTTTCGATATAATTATAATTTATATTGATATATCAAAGGGAAAATGCGACATCGACCATTTTGTTCCGGAAAATGGCAAACGGACGCGCTATATGAATCAGAAGAACGACCTTCAAATATTTTTATTTTGTACCTAGACAGCAATTATTAAAAAAAAATCATTTGTCCTAGTAAGGGATAAAGCTAAACTGTACAAAAAAAATATTACATGCCGTTTTTTTAGTTGGTTACAGAAATATACCCACAGACATCGAAAATTTTGTCCCTGAAGAATTACCCTAAACTAGTTTCTAAGATTGCAAATAAAGGTCATTTGAAGTCTGACAGTTTAATAAATCATCTTTTTCTTTGCAGGTGTGCTGTCCAAAACTTTTAGAATCAGAACCTGTTTATAGTATCAATGGGTCGTGTAACACTCCTGATGGTAGGCCCGGTACATGTGTCGGTCTGCACTCGTGTCCACATATAGAGAACATGCTCATTCCACCCGTGACCCAAGAGAACGTAGATTTTGTGAAAAATTCAAGGTATGTATCGGTAGTCTACCCCTAACACACACGATCGTAGTTTCGGCCGAAGTTTCGGTCGTGTTTAGATATTGATACCTATCACGTCTGTGAAGTTAAAATAAAATAATTATTGCAAACTGATTTTTTCGGTCGTTTCAAGTAACTACATACGATCCTGAAAAAACTATCGTCAAATAATTTTATTGTGTTTTATCATGTTAAGAAACCGACCCATCATGACTGTGGAGTTTCGCTAACTACTTTAAATTAGCCTGTATATTATTGTCACTTTTAGATGCAACAGTCCTGAACAATATCCCGTTTGTTGCGGTCCCCAACCAGAGGAAATGCAGACTGGCGATTGTACAAGGATGACTGCTTTCCCACCAGATCGTGGCTCTGAATGCTGTGGCGATTCGGCCGGTTTTGGCAATAAGATAATCTGTCAGTGTAATTTTTTGATTATGAAATACGATCGTCCGGTCTCACTATAGGGCCCCGTTTACCCTGAAATCTCAAAAAAAAAATCTGTATAAAATTTTGTCGAATTTTGTGAAAGGTGGAGAAAAATGTATGGATCAGCCGTTTTTTTTCTCGACCCTTTTTCCGTTTATCATTTAAGTTTCTCAAAAACATCTTGTAAAGCCGAAACCTTATGTTCCAGTTGGTGACAAGACCGCAATAGATGATCATCCATGGACGGTGATAATAGAGTACTTACATAAGAAATATGCAACAACAGGAACATATTGTGGTGGCGCTTTAATTAGTGGCAAATATGTTCTAACTGCTGCCCATTGCATCACCGGACCAAACGTGGAGCTAGTCACGCCGTAAGATGAATATTTATTTATTTTGACGTGAAAACGTGTTTTCGCTCGGGCTAAATTGCATCAAAATAAAAAATATAATAAGCTTAGTATTATCAAAAAATATTTGTGAAAACATACTGCTGAGACGGCCCTCTCGGCGAGAGAGCCGTATCCACCACGCGGGCCTGGTGCGGGTTGGCGGATATCGCATGTCTTCTAATTTTTGTTTCTAGGACATGCCATGTTTCCTCGCGAAGTTTTCCTTCACCGTATTGCAACATTTCAAGCTTCTAAATAACCCAGCGAGCAGAGACGAGAGCAGTGGTGGCACAGTGGTAACGGCCTCGACTTACGAGTGGCTGGTCGTGGGTTCGGACCCAGACAGGCGCTCTACTTTGTGTAAATTATTTTATCACCACTGCTCACAAAACTGTGAAGGAAAACATCGTGAGGAAACCGGCATGTCCTAGAACCAATAAATTCAAAGATATGTGACATCTACCAACCCGCACTGGACCCGCGTGGTAGATTATAGCCCCCTATCGAAGAGAGGAGGCCTGTGTCGCAATGGGCCATTTTGGCTCGTCATGGCGCTAACCTAGCGGTTTAGACCGTGCCCTGTCTGCCAATGAATGAATGTTATTGTAAGATTGTTTAAAATAGATAATTAAGTAACTTTTAAACTTATTTCCCAGGAAAGTAGTTCGTCTCGGAGAATACAATATTACGAATGAAGGCATGGATTGCGTAACGGCACCAGGAGGAGGCCAGGACTGCACTGATGGAGTTATCAGGATCGCGATTGAGAGGACCATACCTCATCCGATGTATAGTCCTGAACAATCTAAAATAAACGATATAGGCTTGATCAGGTTAAAACAAACAGCTCCTTACACAGGTTTGTAACGAGTCTCATTATCATCAGCTTAGCTTTTATCCAACAGTATTGGGGTCAGCCTCCAAATGCAGGTGAATGTCAGTATTTTACATGGAGCGACTGCCTATCTGACCTCCACAACTATCTCTTTGTCTATCCGCTCAGTCTGACCCCATGCGATGTGTATGACAGCCGGATTAGAGTCACTCCATCGTCGACTATTTTCATTTGACATCGATCAATGTTTTTGAATTTACTAGTTACGATCGTCTGTTCGGTCGACTTTGTTTGATGTAATATCGACTTGCAAATCGTACTTCGCCGTTTTACATACCTACTTTATTGTTAAATTTCTAGATTTCATCCGCCCCATCTGCCTACCAACCAAAGACCTGACACGACCAGAGAATACGCCACCTTCCTTCTCGATGTATGCCGTTGGCTGGGGTGCGACGGAATCGAGTAGCCAGAGTGACATCAAGCTACATGTTAAATTGCCCTTTGTCAGCTACGAAGTAAGTAACAAGTAGTTTTTTTTTCCAGAACGAGCCGAAAGTCTCTGCTAAATAAAAATATAGGAGGCAGTTATTTATTTATTCAAATGACTCACAAAACTTTATCATTTCACAGAAATGCCAACCAATTTACTACAGGAGTGGTCGCAGCGTCACTTTATCGAGAAGTCAACTCTGCGCAGGTGGTATGGGACGTAAAGACACTTGCAAGGGCGATTCCGGAGGTCCCTTAGTGTACGAGAATCAAAGCAAATATGAGCTCGTTGGAATCGTCAGCTTTGGACCAACAGAATGTGGTCTACCGGGTATCCCTGGAATTTACAGCAATGTTTACGAACACCTTGATTGGATTAAGAGTGTCATTGTTGCATGATAAAGGACATTACGTCGAAAGTCAGAATAAATGATAAGTAATTTAAACAGCCCATTCCAATTTTACTGTGTTTGTAACCGAGAAATTCAAATATATTATTGTAATGAAATATACAGGGTTTTTTATTTGGTTACACATTGACGATTCAGCCTCTTAGGTTAAAACCTTTCTTTTCCAAATAATGACTGTTCGTTTTTGTTTTTTTAAAACGAGTTCGTTTTTTTGACATGACAGAAAGTTTGATTAGGAAAATTTTCTTTGACTAAAGGCTGTTTTTTCAATCATCTGATAACTTTATTCGGGGAATAATTTTGAAATTTTGACAGTTACTTCATAAAAAAACTGTCAAACGTCAAATTTATTCCTCGAATAAGCTGGCGATGGAAAAATCAGCCCTTAGGGTCAGTTCACACCGAGACGCAACGCGACGCACAGTTTTCATGATAGAAATACAATTACAGACCTTATCTACTACACAAAAAGGTACACGATTCAGTGAGCTACGCCGCGCGGCGGCGGCGCCGCGCTGCGTAGCTCGACGTAGTAGGTAGACACCTAGACACTGAATTGTGTACCTTTTAGTGTAGTAGATAAGGTCTGTGATTGTATTTCTATCTTGAAAACTGCGCGTCGCGTCGCGTCTCGGTGTGAACTGACCCTTAGTCAATATAACTTTGATTAAATAATGTCAAAGGCTAGTAGTAGGTATATATGTCAATATTGACCTGGTTTGACCTGATGTATATTAACAATACCCCCAACACCAATTTATCTCGTCTTCTCAACGTCCGTGTATCACAGCAGGGATCCAGCAGAATATCAGCGTCAGGTACATTCATGGTTCAACGGCCAAGTCACACAACATCTTCTATATATATATAAAATGTTAAACTGACTGATTGTTGATATATCAACGCACAGTCTAAAACGCTGCTCCTAGAGACATGAAATTTGGAGGGTGTGTTCTTTGTGAAGAGTAGGTATCCACTAAGAAAGGGTTTTTCGAAATTCCACCCCTAAGAGGGTGAAATTTCACGCGGACGAAGTCGCGGGCAGAAGCTAGTTAACTTATAATAATAAAGAAATCGCAGTAAGGAACCTTAGACTTGGTACGACTTTGTCTAGATTTCATTACTTTTTACTTTGACTGGCCTGTTGGTCTAGTGGTCAGTGACTATGACTGCTATGCCGGAGGTCGTGGGTTCGATTCCCACCCAGGACAAATGTTTGTGTGATGAGCATGATCATTTGTTCTGTGTCTGGGTGTAATTTATCTATATATGTATGTATTTAGAAATATATAAGTATGTTTATCAGTTGTCTAGTACTCATAACACAAGCTCTGCTTAGCTTGAGACTAGACGGCGTTGTGTGATAGTTGTGGAATATTATATTATATTATTATATTACTTTTTAACCGACTTCAAAAAGGAGGAGTTTCTCAATTCGTCGGAATCTTTTTTTTTTTGAGATAAACAAGCAGCTCCATTGAGACTCTGCTAGTTTTTTACAGAATGTTTTTGGTGGGATAATAGTTTACAGGTACCTACTTATATTCTTCATACGACTTTTCTTTAGTCTCCCTCTTATAGATCTCTGTTAGCCACTGGAATTTCAAACCGCTTATAATTAATTATAATAACACATTTAAATTTTTTAATTGCACCTTATGTAAATTTTGGGCTCAACTCAAATGAAATCAAATTAAATCAAACGTTTATTTGCTAGAAAAACATTGTTTCGGTAAAGTTCTTATTTCTTATAAATTCTGCCTGTTAGCAAGCGTGCAAATTTTTGTTAAGTTTACATACATTCTTATTACTTATATTATTATTATATACTATTACCATGCAATTATTCACTATTCAATTTATTAATTTCTATTGTTAACATTATAATAATGTACTAATTTTAAATTTTTATGTTCCAAATCTTCAGAAGCCATTCTGTCAATAATTTGTCTCTTGAACACATTACCCTGTAGTAGTTTAAATTCGTTTGGTACAATACGACCGACGTAATTTGGCTGGCCTGAACTTTGCCCAGAAGGCTGCGCAGTAAGATTTTTTAGGAACCAAATGGTGACATGAGGCGAGTGCGAGTGAGAGAACATGCGCGAAAGTTCTTAGTGCCTATGTTCAGGCCCGTCAAGTTACGTCGGTCGTATTGTAAGTTATTAGAAACTAAGACACACAATAATAAACACATTTTTGTAGATATCTTTCTTTATGACAGGGTGGTTGCGAAAATTTTAGCCCTATTTTGTCTAGGGAAGACCTCACTACCTTGTTTAAAGCTTTTAAGTAGAGCATAATGTTTTTTGGTAAAGATGCAGATACCTTTTATGTATGTACCTACATACAAGGAATTGGAAGAATTTTAAATTTTTTAATTATAGGTTTAAGTACAACCTCAACTATCTAGGAACCAAGCCTTATTGATAACCTGTACCTTAATTGCGTAACACATTATTAATCACAATCTGAATCATTTTGAAGGATATTGCTATTCCATTGCTTCTTATGTTCGAACAATTTGTCTGCTGAACAACGTAAATAACGCAATGAATGTTGTTGAACTGTCAAAATGAAACCCATTGCTACTGATAGTGCGTTACGCAATTACCCCACTGGATGCAATAGTTTTAAAAACTCTGTTGATACCAATCGAGTTGCCCCACATTATGAATCCATAGCTCAGTACCTACAGATGACACTTATCCATGGTAAGCTGTAGAGCAGCTTCTACAGAAACATTTTGCCTCAATTTTTTAACACAAACCTATCATGTTTCTGACAAATTGTCTCTAATTAAGTATGGCTTTTCCAATTTACATTTTTATCTACGTTAAGTCCCAGAAATTTCAAATCTGTTTTAATTACTTAACATTAATTATTCTGACTTTCGACACAATGTTCCTGATTATGGAACAATGACACTCTTAATCCAATCAAGATATTCGTAAACATTGCTGTAAATTCCAGGAACACCTTTTCCACCACATGGTGTTGGTCCAAAGCTGACGATGCCAATGAGTTCAAATTTATTTTGCCTCTCGTACACTAAGGGGCCTCCGGAGTCGCCCTTGCAAGTGTCTTTATGTTCTACACCACCTGCGCAGAGTTGACTTTTCCATAACTTGGTGGAGCGACCAGTTTTGTTGTATTGTAGTTGACATGTCTGTGAAATGGTAAAATTTTGTGTCAGTTTATTGTCAGTGATTTCAATCACCTACATCATGATATTACGTACTTCATAAAGAAGGAATCATTGTGAGTATCTATCGGTATTTCTGCGACTAGAAGTGAGATAAAAAAAACAAAGAAAAGCTAGGTACTATAAATAAAAAAATGTATTTTAGTAGAGATTCGACCAAATAATCTCTGAGAAATCGGTATTCTATTAAAAAAAAACTCGTCGGATGAATATGGAACTCCGATCCAACTGACTTGCGCAAAGACTTGCGAAAGGAGATGTTTATCTATTTTTTTCTCTATTAAGTGTTTCGTGTCAACAAAGGAGTTAAGTTAGTTTATTAAGAAACCGATGGATATTCTCGAACAAAATTTTAGTTTATTAATAGAAAACAAACAGCTCATTTATTACATTAAATTTCAGTCCAGAACATCCATCGGTTTCTTAGTAAACTTCAACTATATCCGACGCTCCTGTATACTTAACTCCTTTGTTGACTGTACATTAATAAATCAATAATATAAAAAATAACCTCCTACTTTATTTTGAAGTCGGTTAAAAATGAATTTGTAGCAGTGACTCTTGCTTCGTTCTGAAAAAAAAACTAGGCGTGTTACTTACTTCCAAGACGACGAAGGGCACGTTAACATGTTGCTTGACGGGACTGTATGCTCTCGTTAAAGTCTCACCCCAACCAACGGCATACATCGAGAAGTGAGGAGGCGTATTCTCTGGCCGCGTCAGGTCTTTGGTTGGTAGACAGACGGGGCGGATGAACTCTAAAAAGTTAATAACAAAGTAGGTGTTTAAAACGGGTAAGTAGGATTTGGAAGTCGGTGTTCCACATCGAACAATAGTCGACCGAACAACGACTGACAATTCATTGCTGAGTAGGTATGATCGTAACTATAGTGAATCCAAAAACAACATTGATTGACTTCAAATGAAAACAGTCGACGATTGACCATAAAGCTCATAGCACACTATTCTTTGTCTGAAACTCCTTAATGCAACGCACACTAATCGGAATCGTAACGTAATCGCCTTGCCTCGGGACAAGGTCACGAACCGCGTTGCGGTGCGTTACGGCTCGTCGTCCCCGCGCTTACGTCTCTCCGTACCCGAGCTTACGTCTCTTCGTCCACCCTAGCCCCTCTCACCCCTCCGGCCTGCCTGCTGCACCATCAACCAGCGGTCGGCGAGCCGTAAGCGCGGCGTCGTCGCCTAGCCGTAGCCGAGTTGACGTATCGGAGCTTCTGATCCGCTTTGGTTACGTGCTTACGTTAGGTTGACGCCTGTTTGTCGGCGAGGCGAAAGACGATACGGTGCCGATCCCTTTCCGATTTGATACGTGTGCAGCTATGACCTTAATCCGGATGCCATACGCCACACTACACGAGAACGCTTGAAGAACGGATGGACAAATAGGTATCGTGTTATCTAGTTAAGCTTCTGGGTTGTGGAGGGGCCGTCGCTCCATATATACTGCCGGTCTATTCAGCAAAAAGCTCACCGTGTAAACTTAGGTGAAGTGAGCTTGTAGTCAACTGTCATAGTGTCAATCCCTAGCACCGGGGAGGAAGACAGTTCACTTCACCTAAGTTTTCTTGGTGAGATTTTTACAGAATAGACCAGTTGGTATTCAGCTGCAACCGGTAGCCGACATCAACACTGTTGGGAAGAAGCTAGGCAAATGATGTTGAGCTTGAGACTCGCTACAAACCTGTGTACGGAGCTGTCTCTTGCAACCTGATGAGACCAATGTCGTCTCTCTTTGATTTTCCAGCATTATAATTGGGATGGGGTATTGTCTTCGCGATCGCGATCCGGATTATTCCATCAGTGCAGTCCTGGCCACCTCCTGGTGCCTTTACGCAATCCATGCCTTCATTCGTAATATCGTATTCACCGAGACGAACTGTCTTTCTGGGAAATAAGTGTAGGTAAACGTTTATTTAATCTGCTTTATACAATCTAATTGATAATTAATGAGAACCATTTCAAATTAATGGAAGCTCGACAGATTTGCCGATGGAAATCGCATCGGGCGTACGGCTTGTTTATCAATAAATGCATGGTAGGTAATAAATAATATATTTATTTGCAATATTTTTTTTTTTTTTTTTTGTATTTTGTTGTAATCCGCGATCAGTGTTACTTTTAGCGGATGAGTTGGGGGTAAACATTGACGGGAAGAGCGTGACTCCAGCGAGCCATCTACTCGTACGTGTTCGTGCTTAGGTCCACACAGGTGTGGGTGAACTACACGATGTCTTTCCTTTTAAGTCTTTTCCTGTAACTTCTTGTTTTCAGTGCGGCAGCCAGATCGTTGGGATGCCTTTGCAGTTTTTCCTGGTACCTTTTTGTGATGTTCTTGATTTCGTCCATGACATACTTCATAGACAACTCCTCGTGTATTTCAGCGTTCGTGACAAGCCAAGGAACGCCACTAATTGACCTCAAAATTGAGTTCTGCATTCTCTGTATGATGCTAATGCTTGAGTTACAGGCGCTGCCCCAAAGTTGGATTCCATAAAGTCACACTGGCTTCAAGATCAATTTGCAATAAATGGATTGCAATTATCCTTATTATGCTACATAATATAGGTTCGCAGGAATGCCTTTTTGACCTGTCATTGTAAGGAAAACCTGTAGGTGTGACTGGTTTTCCTTGCCAATATACGTTCGGCCCCTTAAGGGTTATTTTTGGCTGCGCATCGCAATACCAATACCGCCGAATGACACAGCCATCTTCTTTATATGCCAGACCCAAATAAAAATGCCAAAAGGTTTGAGGTTGATGTCAGTTCGACATTGATCAAAGTGTATGCCATTTTGATCATTGTTATCAAATAATATAATACACTTTTCTATGTAATAGTCTGTACTTGAATATACCACGCTAGGTGTGTTTATGCTGTAATTGTATCAATGTATAGTTTGAATTTATGTAGTCGTTTGTCAAAAAAAATGTTCATTCATCTTACGGCGTTTTTGTTTCCAGGATTCGTCCGGCGACGCAATGGGCAGCAGTTAGAACATATTTGCCGCTAATTAATGCGCCACCACAAGCCAGTACAGTTGCTCCATCTGCCTTTCTAGAGTACTCTATTAACACCGTCCATGGATACTCATCTATAGCGGTCGCGTTACCACCTGAAAGGTAAAGTTACGGTTGTACAAGGTGTTATTGAAAAAGCGGCCACGTGCGAATCGGACACACACATAAATTAATGCCTGTTGGATTCTCAACGCTCGGCTCAGCGCCGAGAGTCGAAATTACAACAGTGTAATAATAATTTATGAGAGCAGTGGTGGCCAAGTGGTAACGGCCGCGACTTACGAGTTGTAGGTCGTAGGTTCGAACCCAGACAGGCGCTTTACTTTGTGTAAATTATTTCATCACCACTGCTCTCAAAACGGTGAAGGAAAACATCGTGAGGAAACCTAGAACCAAAAATTCGAAGACATGACGACATCTGCCAATCCGCACTGGGCCCGCGTGGTGGATTACGGCCCACTCCCTCTCACCGAGAGGAGGCCTGTGTCCTGTGTCCCAGCAGGGGGAACATTATAGGCTGATTATGGTTTATGGTTATTAATTTATGTTCCGCATAGTGTTACCCCGTCGCCACAAGCTACACGCTCAAGCGACAGCGACTGCGGAGAAAACAAATGAAAGAAGCTGTTTAGAGCATGCCACGAGACACGCGCGGAGCGGTAACCGAAACAGGTGACGAGCGCGCGTGTCGACTGCCGCAAGTCGCATTGCTCGAGGCCGTGAACAGGGCTTTAGTGAGAACGAGCATAAACGATCGTTTTTCATACTCAAAAAATGATACTGACCGTGTATCTTATTGCCGACATCGGCCGAATCACCACAGCATTCAGAGCTACGATCTGGTGGAAAAGCAGTCATCTTGGTTTGACAATCGCTAGACAGCACCTCCTCTGGATGGGAAGCGCAACAAACGGTATATGGTTCAGGACTGTTGCATCTAAAAGTGACAATAAAATACAGAGTAATTTTGAGGTAGTTAGAGAAACTCCGTAGACTTAATTATTTGATGATACTTTTATCGGGACCATATTATGTCATCATCTGCCTAGCCTTTTCCCAACTATGTTGGGGTCGGGTTCCAGTCTAACCGGATGCAGCTGAATACCAGTATTTTACATGGAGCGACTGCTTATCTGACCTCCACAACCTAGTTACTGGGTAATACTTGATAAGACTGGTTGTCAGACTTTTAGGCTTCTGACGACCCGTAACGACTGTCAAGGATCCACGAACCACAGCTTATTTTGATGGTCACCCTTCCCACAGACCAACAGCGGCAAGCGTAGCTTAACCTGATCGATCGACCCGTGCGGCTGTATACCTGGTGGCCTTCTGGTTCCGGAAATATTGAAGGTCAAAATTCCATCATTGTTTATGTTTTCTTATGAATACAGGTTTTAAATGCTGTAACTTGAACCCTGTACTATTGCATACAATGTTTTGCAAGCGGTTCATTACACGCTACCGTTGACGGCCATTTTGAAAAATAAATGTCTATTACTCAATGTAAGATAGTTTCATGTACAAATTGCGTAGGTTTTAACGGCTATGTGATGGCTCTGAAATCCACAAATTATACAGGGTGTATCCTGTATATAATGTGCAGATTTCAGCTTGATAATGGGTCTTTGTAGGGCCGTCATCCACGACCAACTCTAGGAGCCTAGGCTACTCCATAAGTCAGTCAACAAAGATAAAGGCCCGTCTGAAAATGTAGTTTGAAAGTTCCGAGTGAACCCTACAGCCATGCTAGCGACGGAGGTGGCGGGACGGCTCAGGGAGAGAGTAATGGGTAGCTCACCGTCCGATCAGGACCAGGCCCGTGCCGGACGGCGCGTACGTGTTCCACGCGCGCCTCAAAGAGATGTCAGCATCGAGGATGCTGACATCTCTTTGAGGTTCGCCCCATAGGGCCGAAACCTGCCGGGTCAGCGGGATTGTCCGAAAGGGTTACCGCTGGCCCGGAACATAAAGGGCTAAGGAAAGAACACGGGTGGGAATTAGTCAGTAAGAGTCTGACACTCCTTTCCGCTCCACCCAGAGCGGAGCATTTGATGATTTCCCATCCGCAAAAAAAAAAAAAAACCTACAGCCGCTTAATTACCTAACTTTTTCGGACGGGCAAAAACACTTCGGGAGTGGTGATACCTGTCAAATCGTGCTGTTATTCATTCTAAGGTCGGAACTTATCCTATCTTATGTCCGTAGGTGACACGAAGTTTGTGCTTAGGGAGTAGAGCTCCTATAATGATACCTACAAACGGGGTGAATCGGGACGAAATATTAAATATTAACGTTGAAATAATTTAATTTGTTGCCAACAAGGGCACTTCATCGTTAATTATAATACAGTACACATTGGAGTCCTTTTTGGCAACAAATTACTTGTAATAGTTCAATGTTAAAATCCCTTTTATTAAAGTTTCATCCCAATTCACCCCTATTCACCCCTACATCCCAATTCACCCCGTTTGACGGTACATACCTTAATTTTTTAACAAAATCTATGTTCTCTTGAGGAACGGGTGGCCTGAGCATGTTCGCGATATGTGGACACGAGTTCACACCAACACATGTACCGGGCCTGCCATCAGGAGTGTTGCACGACCCATTGATACTATAAACAGGTTCTGATTCTAAAAGTTTTGGGCAGCACACCTGCAAAGAAGAAGATGATTTACATACCTACTAATATAACAACGCACAGTCTAAACCGCTGCTCCTAGAGACATGAAATTTGGAGGGTGTGTTCTTTGTGAAGAGTACCTAGGTATCCACTAAGAAAGGGTTTTTCGAAATTCCACCCCTAAGAGGGTGAATAGTGGGCGGGTATAATTTCACGCGGACGAAGTCGCGGGCAGAAGCTAGTGTTTGTACATAAATAGTAAAGTAAATAAATAAGTTCGCGTTAAAAAAGCTTTACAGTTCAGGGCACATGACCTAAAGCGCGGTAACTGTCGGACTGCATAGAAAAATAAAGAAAGAGATGCGCGATGACACAACGCTGGTAATTTATTGCAAAATATGAAGCAATTATCTATCTAGAAAAAATGTATGCATGTATTGTTTGGACTAAAAAATTAAAACACTAGTGCTTTAGTATGTTTCTTGTAAAATAATCTGACAAAAAATCAGAATGATTGTATGTACGAGTATATTAGTATGGTTTTTATTGTAAAAAAGAAAGTATTTAGAGGTATTTTCATGATTATTTTCTATCGTACGAGTATCAAATTAGTTGTATTATGTTTTTAACACACTATCTAAGTAAGTCTAAATCCTGAAGAATATCATATATTTTCTGATTTTGTTTAGTGTAGTCGATCATATACTTTTAGGCATTATAAAACTTGCGTTTTTTTGCGTTTAGGTCCCCCCCCTGTAGTCCCCTTAAGTATGGAATAAAAACTACTTAGCTACATTTTCATTAACGAAAGTTTAAAAAAACACACAAAAAATTGATAATGATATTAAAGCTACTTACTTTCTGCACACCTTCTACAACCCCACAATCTGATTTCAGCAGCAGCATCAAATCTCGGTCTGTTTTCATTGGCTTCTTGGCTAATGTCAGTATAGGTTCGCATTGGGAGATATCTATACACTCGCCACTCATACCATCTGGTGTGAAGCATGATGAAGACTCTGTAATCATAACATAACATAATATAACATCACGTCTATATTTCCCGAAAGGTTCGGCAGAAGCGTGTCAGTACACCCACATTTAGCCGTCAGCTGGGCACAAATCCAGGCTGTTTCCGCGCATTATCGCTTTGCCCGACCAGCTGTGCGATTCTGTAACCATCTCACCGTGAAAACTTAGGTGAAGTGAGCGTGGAGTGAGCTGTCAATACTGTCAATTCCTAGCAAAAACAAACTCACTTCACCCAAGTTTTCACGGTGAGATTTTTACAGAATCGACCGGCTGTACCCTAATTGCGTAACACACGATTACGCTCAATTTGAATCATTTTGAAGCATATTGCTAATCCATTGCTCCATATGTTCGGAAAAATGTGTCTGTTCGACTACGTTAAATAACGCAATGAATGCTGTTGAACTGTCAAAATGAAACCCATTGCTATTGATAGTGTGTTACGCAATTACCCTGCTGAGAACCGAGTCCAGCCGGTCGATTCTGTAAAAATCTCACCGTGAAAACTTAGGTGAAGTGAGTTGGTTTTTGCTAGGAATTGATACTATTGACAGCTCACTTCACCTAAGTTTTCACGGTGAGATAGTTACAGAATCGCACTGCAGGACCTTAGCCCAGCGATCACACAACTTACAACCTTAAGAACAACAAGGTAGTCAATTTAATGTTAATTGGTTTAACGCGTTTACACGCAAGCAACTTCCCATACTCCGTGTCAAAGAGTTTCCTTAACTATAATTAACGTTTAACAATAACAAAAGCAGTCTTACGTCCGTAAACAAGCCCCACACACATAGTAACAACAGCAACATAAATTATTAGAAACATTTTGTGAGAAATATAGTGTTTCACTTGAACTTGCACTCTCGTTGTCAGATCAGCTCGATCCAACAGTCAGGGACCGACTGGCAGCTTTAAGACGTTTTACTGAAAATGTATTTAGCAGTGCCTGTCATGAGGAAAACTTTGCAAACCGGTATCTATTCTTTGTTAGTAATTACCCGACTGCGTCAGAAGGAGGGTTAGGGGAAAAGTTGGAAGCAGATTTGAATTTGAAAATATAATAAAAAATGGTATGGCCATTTTTTATTATATTTTTGTCCCGCCTGCTTCCAACTTTTATTTAAATTAAAATGGGCTTGTTTTTAGCTTTTCAGTTTTTTTTTTAACTTAAGTTTTTTACCGCAGTCGGGTTTTTTTATTTTTTTTTATTACTTTTTTTATTTTCCAAGTGAAAATCATTTTGACAAAAGTTCAACAACGAGTTTTTCTTTCGTGTCTTTGTGATGCTGAATGCTCAAGACCTCATAACTTCGACCAACACTTTAGGAGTAAGTATTTTTATTGTTGAGTTTTGCTTACTGTACAAAATGTAGGTAATATATGTCGTTAGATACATAGTACCTACGTGACGAGGTAAATACGTAATGTTTATAGAATGGATCAGAATGTTGTTGTTCTTAATACCACTGACGCAATAGGTAGTCATCGTCTGCAATGACTATAAAATACAAGAATAAATGCCTTGTGACTAATATGCAACAAGTAAGCACCAATGCGCCCCATAAAGACTAGCCTGACTATAGTCCGCGCGGAACTAGTTGGCCGCGCCTTAGGTATGTGAGCGGTGGTGGCAACCGCCTTGGCGCCTAACACGCCGAAACCCGCTTACCAAAGGTAAAAAGGTAGGTGGACCTTTGGGATTACGGGCGCACAGAATGGGGACTCTATCCGCCCGCCAAGTGACCCTAGGGAAAACGGTGGCACAGTGGTCACGTGCTGCCGTGCATAGCGAGGCTCAGGGGAGGCCCCTTTACAGTCTCCCCAGGGATGTGCCTTACAGGCGTTGCACGGGGGGGTTCCGGAATTGGTATTTTAAGAGGAACCGGGACCACCCCTATGTGCTAATGGTGATCACTGGGGTGGTTTTAGTAAGGTAAAAATCCTACACTCCCCGAACTTCCTCCCCGGGGGTCGGGTGCCTTTTGAAGGTTTCCCCGACAGCAAAAAAGAAAAAAAAAGGTATGTGAGCGGTGGGAGGGGCGGGGGGCGTTTTGTCATTACTCAGTACGTGGGTTGCGAACAATAGGCAACCCCGCCGCCTTAACCCTTGTCCCCAGCCAAGGCGCGGCCAACTAGTTCCGCGCGGACTATAGGCTTTATGGTGCGTTTTTTTTTGTTAGCCTATTTTATGTCCCACTGCTGGGCAAAGGCCTCCCCTTTTTTCTTCCAACCCCTGTCTTATGCGATCTCTGGCCATGTTGGCCCAGCAAATGATAAATAGATCGTCACACCACCTTCGCCTTGGCCTACCTCGATGGCAATGTCCTGCCTCAGGCGTGCTTAATTGATAATAATTTGTTACACTATCAGGTCCTGGAAAGAAAGAATACGTCTAATTACAAGTCACCCTTAATATACATAATATAAACAGAATAAACTTTGTCAGGAGACATAACGATTTTGTGATGTTTCTTCCAACTGCTTACGAATGTGTTCACGTGCCTTCACTGTATTAAAACGGAAAAGTGTAAAATAAAAAATTCCGTTTAAGTGTAACCCGATTACCCGACTACAGAAAAATAAAAGTGATCTAAAAAGTATGAAACAAGAAAATATTTCAGACAGAAATCAAGAAAGGTACAAAAATGGTCAAGGCCTTAGTCGCATATACAGGGTTATCAGTAAAACATTAACAGCCTCTTATGAGGTCATTGTACTCATCATTATGAACAACTTTTACTATGGGAACAAACCTGAAATTGCGAAAAAAAATCAGCTGTTCCCTACATTTATGTTCGTATACGAGTAACTCGTCAAAATGTAGGGAACAGCTGTTTTTTTTTTTTTGCAATTTCTACATGTCTCTTCAATTTTGTTTTCTTTCAAAAGAACTTTCTGAAGAACAGCGAAATAATACATAGTTTATGTTGTTGTTGACGTTGTTGTTTCTCTGGTGGTAGATATAAGTACTAACACGGGTTGTTTCAGACGGTTTGAATGTAACATACGTACGTCAAATAATAACGATTACGTAGGTACCTACGTAGTAGTTATTATTTGACGTAAGTCAAGGCATTTTTGACGTATACGAACAAATATTTGAAGACATGTGACGTCTACCAACCCGTACTGGGCCCGCGTGGTAGACCCAGCCATCGGCGCTCTCGAAGAGAGGAGGCCTTTGTCCCAGCAGTGGGAACATAATAGGTTGATTATGCCATGCCATGCCGTAAAGGGAGGTTTTTCGCATTTGCTATATCTAACAAGGATTGAGTATAATAAAAAGTTATGTTACGTTAGTCGCTAAGAAGTAGGTTAAATACCTATTATAACGATCGTAGCAGGTGGCGTTCAGTAGTTTCTATTTACCCCATGGAGAGAATGCGTGAGTTTATGTTACATTTAGGTATGTGTGTGTGTATGTATGTATGTGTGATAAAACAAAAATAATATAACAAACTTCTAGACTAAAATAAAAAGTCTAGTGGTAGTTGTATTGGCTATGTAGAGACATTTCATAACTTGTTTTACTTAATTTATTTAATTTTATTCAAATAAGTCAATTACTTTTTAAAGAAACAAGATTTTGTTTATTTTTTTTTCAAAACATTTTATGATTTTTGTGTGAGATAAGGGCTAACACACACCACGGTGCGACGTGCAACGGGTGATGTCGTTGTGGAAACAACGAAGTGCCAGTGTGTGTGAAATTTTTTTACATCCTTCCTTCATGTTCCTGTATTAAATAATCAATATCCATATTTTCAAATATAAAGACAAACAGGAAATAAAGTAAAGAAAGTAAGAAGTTATAATGGAGGTAAATTTAAAAATGAAAAGCTTTACAAATATTGTAGTGACAATACATAACATAACACACCTTAGGACGGTAAAAAATGTCGTCTCAGCGGATAATGTCCTTTTCTCTAAATGTCATCCATATATATTCCAAAGAGAATAATAATATAAATGAAATGAAATGAAATTCCAGAAAGCCTATTATACTGTAAAAGATTATTTAGGACAAAAAGGCTTGGGATTGAGCTGCTCCAATAGGTTTAGACAATGAATGTTGTTTTTATTTTGCTATTTTACACTTTAATTCTTTTTCTTTTTTTTTAAAGTATCTATTTACTTAAATAATGACATGTACATTTACTGTATAAAGTATTATATTATTTTAATTATTGTGAATGTGAGGACTATGTGGGTATTTTTTTCCGTATTTTTTTCATAGTCTTGCAGTTTGAGTAGTTTATGCGGCCGACCCAAATGTCCTGTCGTTGGTATTGTTCGTCGAATCGTTGAGCTCCTCAAGTTCTGAGTTGAGCTGCACGATTTTTGACAAATGCGTGCACTGATTGGAAAGGTCCGCTCAATCTGTGTGGTTCTTTCCTCAAAAGACCATTTCAGACATCAATCTACATGGTCTTCACACGATCTGATCAAGATTTTGTCTGGACTTTAAAAGAGACTGTGACTTCTGAGTTTGTTTCGACCTTTCTTTTCAGAATAGTCAGATAGGAAACGCCGACCTCATCTAGTTTAAAAAAAATATGATTGACGTGTAAAAGTGTTTGTACAAACCTACTTACAGAAATAAAATAATTTATCATTTATCATCAATGTGTATTGGGCGGTGGGCCTAAGAGAAGATGTAGGTAAAACTGCACTGTTGATTCAAGACTCAATAACTTTTACGAAATTGATTTATGAATTTATTTACCATCAGGATCATGGCAAGAGACACCGGTTTGTTATTCGCAAGATTTTCCTCATAACACACGAATAAATATAGCTGCAACACAAAGTTGCTGTTGCCAGTCGGACTCTGAGCGTTGGATCAAGTAGTTTGGGCATTGTTTAAATATTTAATTTGGCACAAAAATGTATTTCATTACCGTAGCGGTGGCTGTCTGCGTTGGACTTGTGGGTGGACGTAAGGCTGATTCTGTTTTTTTTATTATTAATTTACTAGCTTCTGCCCCCGACTTCGTACGCGTCGACTTGTCCCCCCGTCGCAACACTTCGTATTCGCTTAGCGTTCATTCTGACTTTTTTTCTTTTTGCTCGGCTCCTAAGGGTCATAGCGTGATATTAAACAGCCTTATAGCCTTCCTCAAGAATTGGGCTAACAAATGCAAAAAGATTTTTTCAAATCTGACCGGTAGTTCCTGAGATTATCGCGTTCAAACAAACAAACTCTTCAGCTTTATTATTAGTACTAGCTTCTGCCCGCGACTGCGTCCGCGTGAAATGTATGTTCTGCCCGCGCTGTCACTTCGTTTTCGGTTAGCGAACTTTCTGACTTTTTTTATGTTTACTCGGCTCTTAAGGGTCATAGCGTGATGTTAAGTAGCGTAAAGCCTTCCTCAAGAATTGGACTATCAAATGCAAAAAATAATTTTTCATATCCGTTGGGCAGTTGCAGAGATTAGCGCGTTCAAACAAACAAACTCTTCAGCTTTATTATTAGTATAAATAATATAGATTACTAGCTTCTGCCCGCGACTTCGTCCGCGTGAAATTTCTTATACTCCCACCCCGTCGCAATCGCAACACTTCGTATTCGCTTAGCGTTCTTTTTACCGACTTCAAAAAAAAGGAGGTTATCAATTAACGTATGTATGTAATATCTATTATTGGAATTGCATTATATTCACATATGACAATCTATTAGGGCAAAGAGAAAACATCTCAAAACCTTGGTCAAATTCTAGTGCAATATTTACAACAAAACTATTACCTACTTATTACAAACAAATATTCCAGTTTTTACTTAAAACTAAAAATTAAGAAATAAAAAAGTAATTTAAAAAAATTAAACCGACTTCAAAAAGAAATGAACTCAAAATTATGAAATGCCTAACATTCATTTCGGAAGTCGGTGGCAAAAAACTAAAACTAAAATACAGATCCCAAGACACCGACTTCCGAAATTAAAGTTATTTCATAATTTTGAGTTCATTTCTTTTTGAAGTCGGTTTAATTTTTTTAAATTCCTTTTTTTTTTATTATGTAGATCGTACCTGTATTTCGTCATAATAGTTGTTTAAAACGCGATTCTCGCATAGATACATTGATAATATATTCACTGAATAATAATAATAATATTATTGCACGGTCGACTTAGGAGCATTGACTTAATATTATTCATAAACTTATACATACATAAACTTATACATAAGGAAAATTATTTGTCAATAAATAGATTCGTGTTCCGTCTTGCTTGTGTGCCTTTTAAAAGTCGTCTTTCAGGTTCGAAGGCGAATGTGAGTCAAAACAATTTTTGAAGGATTGTAGGTACTCTCTGTATTTTGTGGTAGGTGAGTTACATAGAGCGGCGTTTATATACGCGTATCTAGGTATTCATATAGCAATCACTCAATTACATTTTGAACACTTTCAGATGCCAGTTCTCCTCCAGCGGCTGGGCGATCGGGCAGTTGTCAAGCCAAGATGACTGCGTTCCCTGTCGAGCCTAGTTCTAAATGCTGTACATCTGTAGGACAAGGTCGGTATCCAATTATAGGAAGGAAAATAATCTTTACGGTCATCTAAATAGTTACTTAAATGATTTAGATTTACCAACTTAGGATTGAGCCTCAAATTTTGTGGTGTCTTTGCTTTTCATGTGGAACAAATACGCTAGTCCACATAGAAGCAGGAAAAGGGGTTGTAAAAACCTCATCCCGACATCATCCCGAAGCCCCTTCGCTTCGGCTTCGGGATGTCTGTTCGGGTTTTGGAGCATAATTACGAATGCCATGCACGGGACATTGTACTATGTCCCAAACTAAGTCCTTACCAAAACTCATGGTAAGAATACCGAATGTGAGCATTTATTATTTGTTTGGTGACGATTATCTTGGACGTCCACAACACAGCATTACGATAACACATGTCCACACACATAACTGTAATGGAATGGAGTAATGGAACTGTGGAGTTAACGCTGTGTGAGCATGCGTGTTCCATCGCCGCCCGTTCGATGTCCACCGCGCACAGGATGGATGGAAAGCAGCCATTGAATTATATAATAAAGCAGCACATGAAGTAATTTTTCGCTCCGCCTGGTGTAATATTGCTGTAAGGCGTACCAGTAGGAGGATAATTAAATAAATAAATAAATAAATAACACAGGGAAGTAAAATGTAAGGACACCTAGGTACAGACGCCACCAGCACGTCAAGCTACTACATTCTGTCAAATTTCTTTAATAGATTTTCAACTTTATCGCTAAACTATAACGATCAAAATGTTGATTGGGAAAATTCGACAGTTTCGGGTAGCCTGATGTGCAGGCACCTGTACTTACATGAAATTTCCGCCGATGAAAATGTTCTATTATGTACGTATTTCCATGCCTACATTTTGTGGATCTGAACGTGGACGTCCAAGATAATATCGTGATGATAGAAATTAAAAAAGAGCACAATAGATTTCTCCGTATAAAAACGTAACCTTTCAGGTGATAACCCGATCGATCAGCATCCATGGGCAGCGCTTATAGATTACGAAACAAATAAAACAAACGCTCTAAAGACGTTGTGTGCAGGAACTTTGATCAGTGGCAAATATGTCCTGACAGCTGCCCATTGTATCACCGGACAAGTACTGGCTATAGGCACGCCGTAAGTTATATTACCTTGTCTTTTTGTTTAATTCATCAAAAAAGCATGTACTGTACACTGCTACAAGGAACTTGGTTCGCTCGAATGACCCTGACAAGGGCTGACGGCAAACATATTTTGTGCAATTGTTTTGTGAAATATTAAAAAAAAACATGATGGCGGCGTTAGTTACGATTTTGGTCACGCGGCAAAAGAACCTTGTATCGCTGTACCTACCTACCTATGCGATGTAGCTTAAATTAATCCAATAAATACTCGTCCGCATTGCTGCCAACCAGAATTGATCCGATCCGGCCTGTCCTTTGCTGCCCTCCCCCAGCGACGCCCTACGCCGAGGTTCCCGACAGGATGTGTCCTTAACGTGTAGGTAGTCGTTAGCCCAAACCCTAGCTTGAGGCCTTAATTTATTGAGGCACCCACAGGCAAGCCATGTTATGCAGCTGACAATCAGGTTGACCTGCGAGATGCCTTCTTAAAAAAAGACGTCATCCGGAAACGTGCCCGAAGACTAGCAGCATTGCTACGTTGAATGGCAATGCTAATTATTTGGCCAAAGAACGAGCCAGCTCCCTGATCACGTGAATTGTAACCTAGTCGTCGACTGTATAGAAATTACATACCTATATTTATTTACAACATAAAATGTATTTATTTATTTTTAAACAAGATAATATTAACATTATATTATAAAGCTAGAGTATTCTATTCTGTTCTATTCTAAGCTAACAGTCAGAGGGCAGGCCTCCGTTGGACTATTTTTTGGACAGCCAAAGAATCAGCATCGCTATACAACGTGGCAATGGTTTAGCGGTTTGTCCCGGCTGTTATTCGTAGATCTTTGACGGTCGTTAAGGGAAGTCAGAAGCCTAATCTGACAACCAGTCTTACCAAGGGACACCGCGTTAGTGGGTCAGATGGGCAGCCGCTCCATGTAAGATACTGGTGTTCACCTGCATCCTATTAGAATGTAAGCCTACCCCAACACAGTGGGGAAGGTATATTGATTGAAAGATTTTAAAACTTATTTGCCAGGGTTGCAGTTCGCCTTGGAGAATTCGACTCAAGTCATGAAGGCAGGGATTGTGTGCCAGTCGCCGGAGGAGGTGAAGATTGCAATGATGGACCCACTGGTATCGCGATCGAGACGGCCATACCTCATCAGGAGTATGCGCCTACCGGTTCTTCGAAGTCGAATGACATTGGCTTGATCAGGTTGAAGGAGGTAGCTCTGTACACAGGTTTGTAGCGAGTTAGTTGTAAAACCCTTTTAATGGTTTCGTAGCCAAATGACAAAAACGGAACCTTTTCGACATGTCCGTCTGGATGTCGCAGAGCTATTTTACTCGGAGACTATTTTATTTTAATGTGCATTCTGTGCACCGCTAAACAATGGTGTTGTGAAATTACGAATACATGATTAGGGGTGACACTCCTCATATGATACATGAAGGTACACAAAAGAAGAAAAAATAAATCAACGCAAATAAGCATGTGGGTTATTGTTGGGTCCCATAATTAAAAAGATTATGAGGTTTTTGCCTGGTCCGTTACGCACTTGGCCGGTTTTTCACTGTTTTGTATCCTCCTTTTGGGCTTCGCCACAGCTGGGTCAAAATGAACGCAAAATTGAAACTTTTCGCCGAAAACGATGGCGACATGCTGATTGATGTTTTCAATCGTCTAGATAGACTTTTTAGATGTTATCAGGAATTACACGTAACTCCAAAACTAACATATTGTAACAAATACGAAAAACCGCAGCCACTTTTTATTAATAATAATAATAGTGCATACAGGGATAATCGTCGGTTGGTGCCGCATTTCATTAAAATTTCCAAAGGACCGGGACCGCATGATTCCGAGTTATGTAAAATAAAATATAATAATAATAAAACCTTTATTTTCAGGCTACTATGGCCCATAGATAAATACCTTATAGACTAACATATATATTATAATAGTACCTACAATGTGTGTTAGTGTATAAACTTAGAACTATGTTAGTAAAACTCACTTCACTCATGCTATGCATGCTATGCTTCATGAATGCTATATTCTTCTAGATTTCATACGTCCTATCTGCCTGCCAACCAAAAACCTGGAGAGTAACCCTCCTGACCATCCGTTGTATGCCGTTACTTGGTACAACCCACTGAATGGCCACCAGAAACTGAAGACGATTATTAAAGCGCCCTTCGTCAGCCAGGAGGTAAGTAACCGTCCTTCAAGATTCTCATTCCACCTTCAACTTTCGTTTTCAAACGATTCATCTTGTGCCTTGCCCATGCATTGGCTTATAGAAGTATGAGGAACAGGGTGTAAAGTTCACTCATACTCTATATGGGAGGATCCTCCGACCAGACGGGTGTTGTGTCTGGCGGGCAACTGCCCAATGATTCATGTTGGGCCGTTATATCTATGTACTAGTTGCGCGGTAAACCCTGCTTGCGAGATGCAGGATTTTGTGTGACGTCAGTATGACGCGTTGTTCGCATGTGGCGTTGTAGATACAAGCTGAAATGTCAGTGAATTCATAACGCAGCATGACGGCAATATAATACACAACACGAAGCGAAAATGAAAGCCCAAGATAAAAATTTACCATCGACCGAACGTCTCGCGTCTGTGGTAACGAAACCACCTGTTTTTTTATGAAATCGACGGAAGTCATGGATGTGACGAAGAAGATTAAAGTGCCTTCGAAAACATCGATAAAACTAATAAGAAACATTATTATTTCACAGAAATGCAAACCAATATACAGCACAGTAGGTCGCAACGCCGTGCTGGGACAGGGTCAACTTTGCGCGGGTGGTATTGAAGGCATGGACACTTGCAAGGGCGATGGTGGTGGTCCCTTAGTGTACGAGAATCAAGGAATATCAGAACTTGCTGGCGTCGTGAGCTTCGGACCGCTTCCATGTGGTCAAAAGGATATTCCTTCAGTTTACACCAATGTATACGAACACCTTGATTGGATTAAGACTAATATTGTTGCGTAATTTATATATATTTTATTACTTACAATAAAAGGCTGTCACTCCCTCGAGCGGAGAGCAGGATTCCGCTCAACAGTCGTAACCTTTTATTGAATATTCTTTCTCCCATTCCGCCTTGGTGGTGGGTGTACTGGTGTCAACCGGTGTCAGCTAGATCATGAATCAAAATGTTTTGTGTAATGTTAGTGAGTCAGATGATTGTTAAATGATAGAAATAAAAGTCAAGCAGTTTTCTATTCTATTTTGAATTGCATAAATAAAGTAAATATAGAATTAAGTATAAAAAACCCGACTGCAATTTTAAAGTTCAAAACAAGATCACTTTTGGCAGTTATTTCGTTGTGGTTCAATCTCAGATTTGAAACTGCCGCCGACTGCATTAGACTGCTTTAAGACTGATCTGGTTTTGAACTGTTTTGTTGCTGTCGGGTTTTTTATAATTTTTAAGGTTTCCGTTCCTACCTCAAAAGGAAAAAACGGAACCCTTATAGGATCACTTTGTTGCCCGTCCGTCTGTCTGTCTGTCAAGACCTTTTACCTCGGGAACGCGTGGAGGTATCGAATTGAAATTAAACCTATATACTCAGGTCTACAGTCCCTTGAAAATGTGATCAAGAATAATCAAATTTCTAAGTTAACGTAAAAAAAGATAAGGCCGTTTATGCCGCAAAAAAGTATATTTCAACACTCTCAAGGGAATCAAAATTTATAAGGTACTTCCCGTTGACCTAGAATCATGAAATTTGGCAAGAAGCAAGGTCATGTAGCACAAGTAAAGGAAAAAATCCGAAAACTGTACATTACAAAAACAATTTTTTTTCCGTGATAAACTGTTTTACATCCTACTTTGTGCGGAATCCTCGGCGCGTGAGTCGGACTCGCACTTGGCTGGTTTTTTATTTTCAACCTTCTAGTGTCTATTGTATTTTTGGAGTCGTCCCCTTGATCCCTTTGTACAGACACCAGCACATCACGCTACCATAATAAAAATAATAAATTTCCCCAATCAACTTTGAACCTAATACTTTAGCGTTATAGTTGAAAATCTTGTAGGTACATCTTGTACTACAATCTTGACAGATTGTAGTAGCTTGATGTGAGTCTGTCTGTACATGTCGTTCAAACACAAGTCCAGCGTAGATCATCATCTGCCTAGCCTTTTCCCAACTATGTTGGGGTCGGCTTCCAGTCTAACCGGATGCAGCTGAATACCAGTATTTTACATGGAGCGACTGCCTATCTGACCCCCACAACCCAGTTATTGGGTAATACGATACCCCTTGGTAAGACTGGTTGTCAGACTTTCGGGCTTCTGACTACCCGTAACGACTGTCAAAGATCCCCGAATGACAGCCAAGTCCAGCGCAGATAGCAACAGTAATTAAATACATTTTGTGACAAATAAAATAAATATTTAAATAAGAAGGTTACCTAGACAGTAGACACTGTCCACTGAGCCTGTCCGGTTCGGATCGTAGCCAGATTAACTTGATCCAAAGGTCAGAAACTGACTGTCTACAGCATCTTTGAGGTGCAGCTTATTATTCGTGTTGTGACTTGTGAACCAGTATCTCTTGCCATAGTCGTTAATGAGAGAGGTAGGTAAGTATCTATCTAATAAAGACATTATTAATCAAAGCTAATAAACATATTCGTAAATCAAATTCATAAAAGTTATTTACAAATGAAGCATGAAGCATCAGTACATTAGCTAGGGCTAATAGACATCATTATGTCACACGTGAGTTGTGGCCCCATGCAACGGTGGCGCTATAACAGGTATTTTTTTTTTATCTCGAAGCGATGCGCGGTTTACTTGTGATAACCAAGTGTTCAAACTCGCTCTGAATGTATGCGTGAAGAGCGTACTTAGCACATAACACACCCGCAGGCACACACACACCCACACACACTTCCGACTTCGCCATTTTCTCGGACGGTACCTTCGATCAATAATAGTACTATTGATCGAAGGACGGTACCGACACATGAGTGAAGAAAAGAGCTCCTTCGCTTACACACACACTCACAGCGTGTTTGTACTCTTGGTAACCACAAGTAAAGAGCAAGGCGCTTCGTGAAACTAAAATTGTATTCGACGTGCGGTAAAAAAGCGACGGTGCGATGACTTACTTACTTTAATTTGTAAACGATAAATGATTTTATTTCTGTAAGTAGGTTTGCACAAACGGTATACACGTCAATCATTTATCTGACTACACTGAGAAGAAAGGCCGAAATAAACTCAGAGGTCACAGTCTAAAAAGTCCAGACATAATCTTGGTCAGATCATGTGAAGACCATTTAAATCGATGTCTGAGAAGGTCTTTTGAGGAAAGAACCACACAGATTGAGTGGACCTGTCCAGTCAGTGTACGTATTTATCAGGAATCGTGCAGCTCAACTCAAAACTTAAGGAGCTCAACGAACAGTAAGTATTAAAAGTAATTTAAAAAAATTAAACCGACTTCAAAAAGAAATGAACTCAAAATTATGAAATAACTTTAATTTCGGAAGTCGGTGTCTTGGGATCTGTATTTTAGTTTTTTGCCACCGACTTCCGAAATTAAAGTTATTTCATAATTTTGTGTTCATTTCTTTTTGAAGTCGGTTTAATTTTTTTAAATTACTTTTTATTTGGTAATTTTTAGTTGTTGCACTAGAATTTGACCAAGGTTTTGAGATGTTTTTGCTTTGACACTACACCCGTAGCTCGTATCAATAAGCCAGGCCATCACACTTTCACGTCTTAGTCCATATCTTAAAAATTACTGAATCGATTTTGATGAAACTTTCACTGTTCCCTAAGTTGAAGTAAATGTAAGCCAATAAAAAAAGAATGGTCACGATCCGATTAATAGTTACGGAGATATGCGTGGACAAACATACATACGTCTATAAAATTTTGTATATTTGTTTGGAAGCCCTAATAGATTGTCATATGTGAATATAATGCAATTCCAATAATATTACATACATACGTATCGAATTGATAACCTCCTTTTTTTTGAAGTCGGTAAAAAATAAAATTGGTTGGTTATTTCATCCTGCAATGTCAGTACAAAAAAAAGAGTCACGGTGATTTCCTTCTGCGAAACAGTCGTCTCGCAGAAGGAGGCTGCGGAAAGGGAGAGGGAGATCTCGTCCACTCACCCGGCCCGGAGCAGGCGCACCGGGCGTCGGCGGAGGGCGGGCAACGCCCTCTTCCAGCCCCCCTAAATGGGTTCCGGGGCGACGGACCCCGGGGCGTTCGTCGCTCCCCACACAGCAAGACCCCAGGTAGAGGCGCGTAGTCTTCCACGCGCGCCCCTCTTAGACGTCGCGGGAGGAGTCAAACACCTCACTCCCCCCCTGACCTGACGAGGTCCGCAGAGGCGGGCACCAGTCGGGGGTTGCGGAAGGATCGTACGTTCCCGCGACCCCCGGCGTAGGTGTGAGATGGAACACCGGGATGGTTTTTAGTCAGTAAGAGTCTGACAGACCCATCCATGAGGATTTTCCACCCGGAAACAAAAAAAAAACGGTAGTACTATTAATGTATTCTGTGGTCACGGTTAGGTTAGGTTAGGTCGGAAGGATTTCCCCCCCCCTCCCCGGTGGGTTCCCGCATTGTCGAGGTGGGGGGGCTCAGTAGCCGTGGCTTGGACACCCACGGTGAAGCGAAGAGGAACCCGAGGAGGGGCCGCTCGTCAGGGCTTTTGCCGACAAGCCGACGACGTAGCGGCCAACAAGTAGGTTGCGGTGCCGCTTCGGCGACATCGCAACTGAGGCGGGCCGCGATGTCGTATGGGAGGCATCGCGGCTGAGGGTTGGAGGCCGCGGCGGGAGAGGAGTGCCGGCCGGTATTGCGGTGCGCCGCTCTCCCTACCTTCCGCGGCCTTGACGGGGTCGCCACCGTCTGATGGCGGACGCGGTGGGGCCGCCGCAGGGGAGGAGGAGTGTTGGTATTACGTTGACCGCTCTCCCTATCCTCTGCGGCCGAAAATTGGCAGGCGGCGGGGCCAATGATCTGACCCGTCGAAGGGGGACCAAGGGTGCCCAGACACGGGGTCGTCTGGCGCCCATGTGCTGGTTTGGTCCCTGGGGTGGTCACGGCGTGCTATTTGTTCTGGTGCGCCGGTGATGGGGAGTACTCCCCAGAGGAGGGTCCGGTGACGGACGGCCGTGGCGGGTTCACGGATGAATGCTAACGCGTGCCCGTGTTCCCGCCGTAAGCGGCAGAGGAGGACACCGTGGAGTTTTAGTGGGTTAGAGTCCCACATAACTGCACTATCTCCCCGTGGTAGTGCAGAATGCATGAGCATTTCTCCACGTTAAAAAAAAAAAAAAAAGTTCGGAAGAATTGCGATACCCGCGCGCGAGCCGAGCGAGCGCTACTCATGGACGTAATAACTTCTTTAAATTACGTCCATGGCGCTACTTCAAAGTTAGATTTCTTACCGACATGTAACTTTCCGTTCAGTAATTTTGCTGCCCAATTATTTGTTTAATTACCCATTTAAATATTTCAGTTTAATGCTCAGTTTTTACTGCTGAATAAAAATTACAAAATGCATGTATAGTAACAAGTTACTATACATGCATTTTGTAATTTTTATTTACCAAATCTGCAATGACCAACTGTCGCTTTGAATCAGTGCCATTTTAATACATAAACAGGCATATTAAGTTGGTAGTCAAACAAGAAAAGAAAAAAACAACACAGTCTATTTGGTATGATTAGAGAATTTTAATTTGTAGAATATATAGGTACTTATTAATTCCATGAATAACATTGTTAGAGTCTGTCTATTGAAAGCTGAGAGTGAAAATGAGCGGCAAATTAAAAAAAAATAGGTCGTGTATCCCCGGATCAACTAGGAAAAAACATATTTGATAGAAATTTTAATACATTTTAAGATATTCAAGAAATTTTAAGATATTCAAGTATCAAATATGTTTTTTCCTAGTTGATCCCTATTTTTTTTTAATTTGCCGCTCATTTTCACTCTCTGCTTTCCATAGACAGACTCTACTTAAAATAATTTAGTAACTTTTTGATACAACACTAGAATAATGTTGCTAGCATTATAAAATGTGCGAGTAATACTTTCGTACCTATTTTCATGGTTGGCAACTCAACGATTATAAATTGACGAATCATAGCGTTCTCCAGCAAGAGCCAAACAAACCGATTCCGACCGATGTGCTTGTCTGTCGCCTTGCCAGGTGTATGCGCGTCTTCTAAATTTTACAATCGGATGTTTGTGTATGAAAACAAGTGAAAATACTTGTTTTCTTGAATGAATGTGCGCTCTAACGGCCTAGTAATAAATAAAATCGAAGAATCAATGATATTTTATGTGCATTTAAGTGATAAATCGGCCTTTTCACCCGTGTCTATAAAACGAAGAGGGCATTCATGTTTATAAATATTGATTTGTTACATATCGTGTTTTCTATCGTTTTTATTGTGTCTCAAAACGTGAAGTGAGATGTAGGGAATATAATAACGTGTAAAAGACCCCTGTTAAACGAAAATGCAACAGATAGTCCAAACTTACATGGACGCGATCGATGGTGTAATTTCGTGTTTGATTTGATTGTGTTTTTTGTGTTAAAAGTGTGTGTTTTTGACAATGGAGGGGACTACAGAGAAGGATTGTTCTCCGCTATGGAATCTGTACCAGCAGATCGTGTCCGACATGAAGGTAGGTCACATTGGCTGATTTTCTTTGTACATGCAAACATAGAACCGGTCGCGTGCCCCACATTTCGCTAGGAAGTTGTCCCGGTAATCTGGTGGTGCTGAACCAATGTTTGACGCTCCGATAAATACCGCCGACCAGTTATTCTGAGCGATTTGTATGATAGTTTTTTTTGTGTGGGTAGTTCTTAAAAAATTGTCTAGATATTTTTGCGCATGCCCATTTTAGCTCAAATCTAGGCGACAGCTCTCAAAACAAGACCCATTTCAGATATCAATCTGACCAAGATTATGTCTGAACTTTAAAAGAGAAAAAGGAACTGATAGGAAACGCCAACCTCATCTAGTTTTTAAAATATTATTATGATTGATGCGTAAAAGTGTTTGTATGAACCTACTTACAGAAAAAAAAACATTTATCATTTTTGCTATGCGCTACATTAGCTCCGAGTTGCTTTAAAACACCCTAATCATAGAGAAATACCTACTAAATAAAATAAAATCCTAATAATTAATTTGCAAATAATGTGTAGGCCTTTTTCACAATCATAATATTATTAATATTTATTTGTTTGTATAGATAGCATACATCTCTTAGATATCTTCCCCTAAGACGACCCACTGACCATCATTTGGCATCAGCATCATTTGATGTGCACTACTATCATGCTGGGTCCACACATTGGACATAATTTGACCCAAGATGTAGCCTTGGAGCATTGGCTCCAATGTGTGTATTGGGCCTGGACAGATATTGGACAGGATTATACTGATTTTGCTCAACATTGGATGTGGTGCCAAGTCTGAACCAATGGACTAGGCCAATGAGTAGCGCCGGCATCAGACATAGTTCTGCTGTTGTGTGGCTGCACTGCGCTCCATCATTCACTCATTTCAGTTGCGCCACAAAAAATAAAACCACTTGAAACATAATTATTGTTGTTTTGTATTGCAGTTTCCTTCTGATTGCTAATTTACCTGAAATAAAAGAATGTAGGTAACAATAATGCAATGTTTAGTTTATCAATTAACATTATTAATACATATACTGTCCGATTCTAACTTTACGGTGGCTCTGAACTGCACTACTCGCTGCGCAGTACTTCACCCGTCACCCCCACTGACAGGTGAGTTTGTTACTGTGAAGCGACTAACCTCATGTTTGGAGACGCCATAAAGTTTGTATTGGGCTGTCTTACTTCTAGGAATACTTTGTGAATTACCAATGGGATATTTTGCGTTTGTCTACAAACTAGTAATACTAATGCTAGTTTGCATTAAAAATCATTTGAAACCAGACATTTGGCCCGTTTTAAAACAGCCTCCATGACTGGCAATGTACAGTCAACAAAACAGATGAGTATGCAGGATCGTCGGATATAGTTGAAGTTTAGTAAGAAACCGATGGATGTTGTTGACTGAAATTTAATTTGATAAATGAGCTGTCTGTTTTCAATAAATAAAAATTTATTCCTGCATAGTTATTGTTTTGTTGACTGTACATCTGACACTCCCAGACCAGTCAGTACCGTTAGTATCATCATCTTCCTCGTCATTGTCTTATACCATTTCAATAAAGGACACAGTACTTGATAGTCCATAGTACTTAATAAAGTAAAAATAATTGCAGACAGCATTTTTTATGTTTATGAAAAAATATACACTTCTGGACACATCTATTGGCCCACCTTAGAGTTTAGGTTTCGATGGCCCCTACCGAAATATGATTGCTAGATTGAACAAAAACTGTTGATGCAGTTTTAAACCTGATATATTTTACCATCTTTTTCGATCGTATTGTTTTAAATTTGAATTCAGAATACCATACGACATGGAGCTACGCCTAACAAGTCGGATATTAGGCGCCTTGTTAAAGGCAATTGATTTTTGAATAAAAAACATGTTTTTTAAGTTTTATCAAATAAAGGTTTAATTTAATAACGCGTGTTGCCTCCATGGGCATCTACCACAGCTCTCATACGATTAGGCATAGAGTTTATCAACCGCTCTATGAAATTTTGAGGGATCATCTCCCATTTCTCTTCTATGGCAGTTTTCAACTCCTGCATCGTCTGGGCAACTGGCTGACGAGCCCTAACACGTCTTTTTAACTCGTCCCACATGTGCTCAATGGGGTTCATGTCTGGGCTTCTGGCTGGCCAGTCTATAACTGTGATGTTCACATCCCGAAGATATTCCCTGACGATGCCGGCCGCATGGGCTCTTGCATTATCATGCATAAAAAGGAAATTTGGGCCCACATAGTCCGCGTATGGTATCACGTGAGGTTCTAAGCACTCACGAATGTACCTTTCAGCATTTAATGTTGGCAGCCGTGGTCCTGTAACAACCTCAAGTTGAGTTTTGCCGCTCGCGGATATACCGCCCCAGACAGTCCATGAGCCACCGCCATAAGCAACCCTCTCTTCAAAGCAGCATTGTGCGAAACGCTCTCCCTTACGTCGGTAGACCTTCTTCCTTCCATCATTGCCATGTAACACAATTTTAGACTCATCAGAAAAGAGTACACGGCTCCAATCTTGCTGTGTCCAATTTAAATGACTGCGTGCGAAATGAAGGCGCGCTGTTCGGTGGGCTCGCGTTAGTTTGGGCCCATTAGCTGGCTTGTGTGGTACCATATCGCGTTCTTTTAACCTTTTCCGAACAGTTCGAGCGCTCACAGATACTCCGTGGAAGTCGCGAAGTTGGTTTTGTATCTCAATGGAGGTAAGGTGACGATTTCTTAAGCTGGTCGTCACGATGAATCGATCCTGCCTTTCAGTTGTGACCCGAGATCGTGGCCTTCCTTGGCGACGAACAAAGCCGCCAGTCTCTAGGTACCTCCGATAAACATTTCGGACCGCAGATCGACTTAAATTAAGTTGAGCACTCACGTTTCTTTGGCTGTGTCCGGCCTGAATAAGTGCCACAGCTTGGGCGGCGACTTCAGGTGAAGTATCCATAGATTATTGATAGAACGGTAGAACCTCACCTTAATGTTAAGAATAAGTAATGTTTGTTGCAAAACCAAAGATATCAATCACTTTTTCAAGAATTAAATCCAAGTAAACCAATAAAACCAAGTTTTCTTAGTATTCGATTGTTTGATATCAACAAACAGGCTCCAAATTGTCTTTTGTTTCTTTAAATTCTGTGTTCGAAATTCAAAAAAAGACTTCTGAATGAAATTGTGAATGTGCCAGGTTCAAAACTGCATAAAAACTTTTTGCTCGACCTAATATAAAATTTTAGCTAGGACCAAACGAAACTGAAAATACAAGGTGGGCCAATAGATGTGTCCAGAAGTGTAGTTTATTATAAGTAAGAACACAAAAATTCAAACATAAACTCACATTGTAACCTTATTTGCATGGATAGGCAGTTCCTAAAGTTGGTGCATTACTGATAAGGAAATGCCAAATCTTGCATTTCTGGGTACAATCTGTTCTATTTTACCTCTAATAGCAGCAATCCTACCCAACAGTAACCTTATTGTAACAAGGATAGAGATCACTGTGATTTTGGCAGACTTCATCCCAAAAGCAAGCTTATTCTAATGAGAACAAAGGTCACTTTGATTTTGACAGTGATGCAGGGGTGAAATAACTGACTGGGCTGTAGCTAGTTTCTCTAGGATAGTCAAACTACAGACAAAAGCAGGTGTGTGGTGTGTATTTTTCTTTAAATCAAGACAATGAGTAGTAATGTCTTCATTAAATACAAATGTCAACACAAAGTCAGTGTCAACATTTTAAATTACCATATCAAATTACCATTCATTAGTTACTCAAATAAAGCTCGTTTGAATGCATGTCACTCATTCACAAGCTGAAGTAATAGCTAAATATAAATATTGATTTAATCACATTGTTCTGGCTTGTACAGTCAGACTCAAAAAGGTAAGTACTTACAGTCAACAAGATTATTTTTTCTAGCCTACCCTAACCCACGTCTGGCCAAAGGCCTTCCCCCACTCCTTTCATCTTTCGCGGCCTCCGCGCGTCCTCCTTCTAGTTTTGACGGAACCTATCCAGCTCGTCCCACCATCTCCTACGTGGCCTGCCGCTACCCCGTCTTATTTAATTGTCTACAATTTTTGTTCCCTAATATTGTATCAGTGTGTAGCCACAAAACAATTTTATAAAGAAGCTTATGAAGCTGGTTTTCTACTGCTTAATTTTCGAGTGTTTATTAGGTCACAGTTTTTTTTAAACATGCTTAACCTATCTTACTGATAGGTTCTTCTTGTTCTTCGTGTCACTAGCACGACTGTATTTTAGATCTTGTTTGCCCAAAACTTTGCCAATTCCACGGCGTCGTCGATGGCAGCGCAGAGGTCACTTTGACTGTATGTTTTGGGACACAGAGGGCCGGAAGGTGGAACATGGTTTGCGACATAGCTGCACAACCACACCCTACTGCCGGTTAGATTATAGGTTTATTTTAGTAGGTACACTGACTGCGCGAGCGAATCGGGCACAGCACAGCTAGCCTCTAATATTCCTACTGCTGGGACACAGGCCTCTTCTCTGAGAGGGTTGGAGTCGTCTTCCACGGTCCGGACACAGCAAGTTTTTGTCATAAGAATTCGCGCTTAAGTAATTGCCAGTGTTGGTCGTTTGAGGCATATTTTCGAAAGTCTTCAGTATCTTACCATCACCATTGAAATGATTGAACAATACGGTCCTTTGTCAAAATCTCCGCAGAGAGCTATGCAGAGAAAACGTCGAATACTTATGGACATTAAAGTAAGCTTTACTGAAAACACTTTGAAGATCGAAGTTTCTAGTCACTGAGGTAAAAGCTAGGGAATCGACAATACATAATCAACCTGTAACGTTCCCACTGCTGGGACACAGGCCTCCCATCTGTAAGAGGGAGTGGGCCGTAATCCACCACGCGGGCCTAGTGCGGGTTGGTGAATGCCATATGTCTTCGAATTTTTGGTTCTAGGACATGCCGGTTTCCTTACCATGTTTTCCCATACCGTTTTGAGAGCAGTGGTGATGAAATTAAATACACAAAGTGCCCGCCTGGGTTCGAACTCACGACCTACAACTCATAAGTCGTGCTAAGACCTAGGCAGAGATTATGAGTTTTTGATGTCACGGGTGTATACATCCGCTGTTGGGCATGCTGCCTACCCTTTGTCCAACAGTGGACGTCTATCGGTTGAATGATGATGATGAAATCGGATGAGTTCTTCTTGAATTTATAAGCGCACTAACAGACTGCGAAAGGCCGTTTCGTAGGGAATTTGAGGTGTATGATGTCTTTACTAAATAATCTCGTGATAGGTTAAATCGAACTACCTTTATGATCTTTAGGTTTTCACGGCACAATCCTAAGTACTTTTCGTCATCGTAACCTTTCACGATGTCATTATTTGAGGTCTTTTCTGCGCGATGTGACCAAAAACATTCAAAAATATTCGTCAATCATCATGACGGTCACTTTCATTTTCTTTTTTGGTTCTTGTTGCTTTGCTACCAAGGCTTGTGGAACCAGTAACTGGGTTGTGGAGGTCAGATAGGCTTAGGCAGTTGCTCCATGTAAAATACTGGTATTCAGTTGCATTTAGATTGGAAGCCTACCCCAAATACCTAGTTGGGAAAAGGTTTGGCTTTGAAGTTTGCGGACCGGAGGACCAATGAGATAGGCTTGTCTTAAGTATCAGGGCAACTGCAAAACGCTTGTTTTCTACCTATCCCTGCTCAAATGGTGTGAAGAAGAGACTAAATATAAACTAGGCAAGTCGCAATACCTACAAGGACTTTTTGCTAATCAAATGCAGTTGAATTGTGGCCTGCATTTTAATCTAGGCATTAAAACTCAACATTTGTTAAGTAAATGCTAGACAGGTATCGGAAAAACGTGTTTAATTGATACCTATAAAATCTTAGATCATCACGATTATAACAGTTGATGATGTTCTCTTTGTTAAAGGCGGTAATAGACTAATGAAGAGCACAGTGGCGCCGATTCCCTTGTTGACAAACTAAACTAAATTTAAGTTCAGGCATCTTTTTCTTTCTGTTTCACTGTGACAAGGACAGAAGATAAATATTAGTTTAGTCCTGTCAAATTAGTGAGCGCCTGACGTAAATTGACGTATTTTTAGTAGCCAATTTTTTAATCTCGTCTAAAGTTGTCTATGGAGTATCTTATTTTGACAGGACTACACTAATATTTATCTTCTGTCCTTTTGTTAATGAAATAGAAAGAAAAAGATGCATGAACTTAAATTTAGTTTACTTTGTGAACAACAGAATCGGCGCCAGTATCATCCATACCTACTAATATTATAAATTCGAAAGTAACTCTGTCTGTCTGAATGTTACCTTTCCACGCCTAAATCACTGAACGGTTCGATAAAATTTGGCAGAGAGATAGATTGCATCCGGGGAAGGACATAGCATAGTTTTTATCGACATACTTCGCGGACGAAGCCGCGGGCGGCAGCTAGTATAATATAAAGCAGGAAAATTAGTTTAAAAATCTCATTGAAAGTTTTCTTGAAAGTAAGAAGTATTAAGTATTCACGTCAAAATTGATTCAAGTAGTTTTTGAGAAAGTCGTGGAAACACATGAAGCCGACTTTACAATGTACTGACGCCAGCACATTAACCTACCCGAAACTGTAAAATTTTCCTAATCAATTTTGAACCTTTTATTTTAGTAATAAAGTTGAAAATTAATTAAATAAATTTGACAGATTTTAGTAGGTTGATGTGCCGTCTGTACAACACTTACGGGTACATGGTAATTGTATGAAACCGAATACTGTGAATGAAGATTTCCATACAAAAATACTTACATAATACAGTAAGGTTTTGATGCTACTAGCAAGTGTAGAATACCCTAAACTAATCAATCCGAATTCAAATTCGCAAAACAAACTGACAGATGATTATTGAATAGAAATAAATATGCAGTAAGTGTTGTGTTGTGATGAAGTCAGACATTCCTATTTAGTCATTTGCAATAATTATGTCACCGGCCAAGGGTATTGAAAGGTCAAGTTGGAATTATTAAGTAAACAACTTTTTGCTGACGAGTAAATACTTAAATATTCGGCAATAGATTAAGTTTTAGACTAAAAAAATGTTACATTAGGCAAAAAATACAGCAATTTATTTACAAACGTTGCAGTTGTCTCTCCATTGTGATTTTTTGACAGATTTGTCATACAAAATCTCTCAAAATTCACAATGGCGAGACCATTTTTTGATAGATTTGTCATACAAAATCTGTCAACAACTCACAATGGCGAGGCCTTTTTTGATAGATTTGTCATACAAAATCTGTCAAAAACTCACAATGGCGAGGCCCTTTTTGATAAATTTGTCATACAAAATCTGTCAAAATCTCACAATGGCGAAACCATTTTTTGACAGTTTTGTCCTACAAAATCTGTCAAAATCGCACAATGGCGAGACCATTGCAACGTTTGTAAGTAGGTAGGTCATTTGCTTTTTACCAACCAACACCACCTCATGTAAAAACCGCGCATGAAGGCCTGTTTACACGCTCAAGTTACTTGCATCATGTAGGTACTAACACCATACGGCAGTGTCAGTGTTTCTAACTATGCAAACAACTGTGCTAGTCCGATAAACCTTTCCTGCTCGATTCCTGCTTACTCCACGTAACTGTAGGTGCATTCTCAGGTGCTTATCCAGAATAACTATCAATGCACTATTTTTTTTTTACTATTACGAGATTTATGTCACGGCCTATTCACTAGACTCTTGATTCGTTCAAGAATAATCATTAGAAAAGACTTCGTCAAAAATATATGTCGCAGCCAACTGGTTAAATTAACCGTTTAGTTAACGGCCTGGCCTTTGGAAGTAGTGCTCATCTCGCTTCGCTCTCTCGGCTCGCACGCGGTTGATCACAGTTCTAACCCAACCCATTTGGTCGGGGTGCCCTGGCTTAGTTACTGCGACCAATTCGGCTCGCGCGTGATTGGTTACAGTTCCAACCTAAACTATAATTGAATATCATTCAGGCCGTTAGTTGAACGGCCGCCGTTTAGTTAAAAGGCTGGGCGGTTAACTAAACAGCAAATTAGACCAGTTGGCTGCGAGATATACATGATGGCTGTTTTGCCTCGTATTCGACGATACGATTCGGACGTTCGTGCGTTCCTATTGATTAAAATCTCACGTTTCGCGAATGTGAGAATCATTACGGTCATCGGAGTTTACGGTAACAAAGAAAATAAAAACTGTTCACAAAACTCACGATTGAGAAAAAAAAACAATTCATCCATGTGTGAATGTGCTGTTAGTCTAAGCATCCTCAAGTTACTTGTTATGATCTACTATCGTTTCAAATGCTTATTCTGCATGGGAAATATAAGTGAACCGTCTCATGGTTTCATTTATATGGGTGCATTCAAATAACCTTTAGCAGAGCCGCTATCCACCAACCCGCACTGTATGCCCGGGTGGTGGATTATGGCCCACTTCCTGTCACAGAGAGGTGGCTAGTGTTCTAGCAGTGAAAACATTATAGGCTGATTATGCTTACCGGAGACAATACTTAAATTATATAAATCTGGCGCACATAGGACGGTAAAGTTTCCTAGAAGAGCTATGGTTTCCTAGAACACCTTTTTCGTCATTTAAAACGGACGTCATAAAAATCTGTAATTTTTACGAGTATTTGACATCAAGGTGTCAGAAAACGCTCTGTATTTGGACATTATGTCCGCATAATGTCCAAATACACAGGAAACCGTAGTTTAAGAGGAAGCTCCGATTGCTACCACATTGAAGAGTTACTTATTACAATGTTTCAAAACGCGAGACGAAGAAACAGAAAGATATGGAATCAAAGAAGGGGTTGGTGGGCCCAACATTAATTTACATTGCACTGCTAGGTCATAGACCAAGGCGAAGACGGAGGGACGAGCATAACTCTTAACCGAAAAAACTGATCCATTTTAGTAGAGAACAGAAGTATGTGGTAGAGGGAGAGGGAGGCTTTTGCTCTGCAGTAGAAATAAACAACTTGGAATTCTCAAATAAGGTAGTATTTCTAAGCAGTTGTAATAACCTAATAACATAGCGAACCAATATTATTTAACTACATAACATTAATTACCTACTGGAAGGAGCTTTTATAAAACATATTTTTATTATTAAGACGGTCTTAATTCACTGCTTGTCGCCAACACTAATTAGTGACAACTACCTATTTAAAATTCAAGAGGAAGCTGATATCCGGCGCGAACACCTAATGTCGTTAGGTGTCGGTCTATTAAAAGTAATACATCGAATGTACCTAGTGTGAAGCAGAATTATCAGCACAAAGAAGGCTAGAGCTATACTGCCGTGCAGTGCAGTCCACACTCCACACTAGTCATTTTGGTCATCTCCATAGATATAGATACACCTAGATAACGCAAGAGCAACTACTTCGCGTGCCAAAAATCGCACCAGCTTACGATAAAAAATCATAAGCCGCCACTTTCGCGCTCAGTCCTGTGTACTGCTGGCTGGGTAAGCGTGAGCGAGAGCGCGAGCTTTTGACGTCATAGTAGGTAGTCAAAAAATGGCACTCTTGATTTTCATACAGTTCGTGATACTTGCGTTATCTAGGTCTATCTATATCTGTGGTCATCTCAAATATAATATCGATCGATGAATGTCCAATGACCACTTGAAAGATTTATTATTTATTTTATTTATTTATTTATTAATTTTTATTATTAAGATCGATCTAGTAACCTCTTCAGCTCGATCGACGTCGACCTGAAAGAGTTTAAAGTCGATCAACCGTTCTTATTCAGCACCCTTATTGCGAAACACACTATCGATCTCAATCTGAATCATTTTGAAGCATATTGCTAATCTATTGCTTCATATGTTAGAAAAATGTGTCTGCTCAACAACGTGAAAAACGCAATGAACGTTGTTGAACTGTCAAAATGAAACCCATTGCTACTGATAGTGTGTTACGCAATTACCCCGGTTGCTATGCACTATACAGGATGGCAGGGACATTGACTTGCAAACTGTAACCATGAATTCAGCACATGATTCTAGACCCCTAGCGTACAAATTCTCCGTAGGTTATTAAAAAAAAACATATGATTCAACGTTTAAAAAAAAACATATGTTTCAACGAGACCATTGCAACGTTTGTAAATAAGTAGACTTAGCCCTCTGATGGTAAGTGGTTACTATCAGAGCAAACGGACATTAACAATACCAGTAGCTTCGCAATTGGTTGCCATTCGGTCCTAAAGAAATATGTAGCTGGAATATCTCTTTGGCTTGTGAGTTCACCTCCCCGGCAACTTCTACAAAGCTCCTGAGCTCTATATCTTCCAAGATCTTCTGAGACCCTTCATAGTGTGTTGGGTCCTAAAGAAAATCTTTTCCATTTTTTTCAAACTCAGTTCTAAATTTTACAATATTAAACTAAATTGGTTCTTACAAAAAAGTAATTTAAAAAAATTAAACCGCCTTCAAAAAGAAATTAACTTAAAATTATGAAATAACTTTAATTTCGGAAGTCGGTGTCTTGGGATCTGTATTTTAGTTTTATGCCACCGACTTCCGAAATTAAAGTTAATAGTTCCGGAGATATGCGTGGACAAACATACATACATACATACATACGTCTATGAAATTTTGTATATTGGTTTGGAAGCCCTAATAGATCATCATATGTGAATATAATGCAATTCCAATAATATTACATACATACGTATCGAATTGATAACCTCCTTTTTCTTTTTTGAAGTCGGTAAAAAAATGACAGTCTTCTAGCATTCTCTAACAGGATGTGTCCTAAAAACGAAGCCATTAGTGCTTTCCATTATAAACAGACTGTGACTTTACGCGTAGTAACGTGAGTTCTTATCTAAATTGTATTAATTTCGATCTGGTATGATAGCAATTGACTTAGTAATTTGATAATCTCTGTAGTCGTTCTGATTTACAGTCTGATATCATTGTAGGTTGAAAGTTTACGCAATTTGATGGACCTGCTTGTGATATCTTGTAAAAAAAATAATTTAAAAAAATTAAACCGACTTCAAAAAGAAATAACTCAAAATTATGAAATAACTTTAATTTCGGAAGTCGGTGTCTTGGGATCTGTATTCTAGTTTAAGTTTTATGCCACCGACTTCCGAAATTAAAGTTATTTCATAATTTTGAGTTATTTCTTTTTGAAGTCGGTTTAATTTTTTTAAATTATTTTTATTTCATAATTTTTAGTTTTTGCACTAGAATTTGACCAAGGTTTTGAGATGTTTTCCCTTTGACACTACACCCGTAGCTCGTATCAATAAGCCAGGCCGTCACACTTACACGTATTAGTCCATATCTTGAAAATTACTGAATCGATCTTGATGAAACTTGCACTGTTCCCTAAGTTGAAGTAAATGTAAGCCAATAAAAAAAAAATCGTCACGATCCGATCAATAGTTCCGGAGATATGCGTGGACAAACATACATACATACATACATACATACATGCATACATACATACATACATACATACATACATACATACATACGTCTACAAAATTTTGTATATTTGTTTGGAAGCCCTAATAGATTGTCATATGTGAATATAATGCAATTCCAATAATATTACATACATACGTATCGAATTGATAACCTCCTTTTTTTTGAAGTCGGTAAAAATGTCCTCATTGGTCTTCAGACTTATGATGATCATAGGTCAACTTGACTTTGTGCACTTTTCATGCGCTAAAATACTTACTCTCTAACGTTTGGCTGGCGAGACATCAATTTAACTCGCACCCACGTCTCTTTGTCTAACTATGAGAACGTCTACGTAGCGAAATCACACACGCTTCATTTCAACGCAACGCACCAGGCATGAGCTGTACGAACATAGCTCATATCCTAGTGAAAGGAAAAACCATTCAGTATGGTACAAATAAGACAATTTTCCCAGTTTTCGCTGGACGTACTCATGTAGACCTGTATCGAATTTCGCGAAGGCTCTGTTAATGCACAAAGGGCTAAATTGCTTTCTCGAATGTTGTTCTTAAAGTACACAAGTACAGCTATATTTTACTCGTAATTGCCTTAATGAAGTATTAATCCTTAGTAATGAAACGGCTATTGTGTTCACAGTTCGTTCGTTTCTTGAGGAACAACAATTTAGATGTAACACAGTGGCACAATGCAGTTTTATTTTTATTCATTTCGCCTTATCGTTTCGCAAGATGACTCTTTAAGGAGCAGTTTGATGAACGAATGTAATTTTTACTATCTTTAAGCACTATTTTATCTGTATTTAATAGATACATATTATAATTACACGTGTTTTCCTCGAGGAATTTGACAGGGGTGTACCATTTCACCACATAAGTTTAAGAACCGAGCAAGGGTAACCGAATAAAAAACCCTGTGCTTGACCCTGCCCCTCTGGTCCAAAGAGGAAGTGGTATGAGCTGTTCTATTGAAGCTCGTGTCTACATGGAACTAAGTAGTACTGCATGACAGAATCTCCCAAAACGGCCACTGCCTTCACAATCAGTCCATTAAACCCACCTTCTTCAGTTCGTGGGTTTCTGAGCTTGAAGCCGTCCCACGCTTGCATTTAATAAGGCAAATATATACGTATCAGTTAGTATTAAACTTTCTATCATTGATTGTATGAACAGCACTTATATGGCATGATAATATTTAGGGAATGCGTGGGATTTTAATTCTAACTTGAAGTTTTAGAGACGTTTTATAGCGTTCTGTATAAGGAACTTTCTAGAGAATTTGCCGTAATCGTATCTGATTTTCTTAATCATTTAGTAAGTACTGTTGTTTACGCAACCAGTATCACAGTCTATTTGAATATGATGTTATAATGGAGCTTTCTGATTGGCCTGAAGGTATCCCGAATTGTGTTCCAAAGTGTCGCTAATTTCGCAGTTTTTATCTTGTTTGCAAATTTTTTGCGTCGAAAGTCGAAACCATAGAAGAAAGAAGTTTATTTTTATTTTCTGTATTTCTATGGTTCAAAACGAAATCTTTTATCTGACGTTTACAAGGAGAGGAGTTAAGCTAAAAGATAACACAGGAAATTTTTACATTAATTCATCGTCATAGGTAACAAACATAATAACCCACTTTCTTAAGTACTACTTACTAGTTCCGGGTGGCGTAGAACTCTTAAAATTTTCCTGAAACTGTTCGTAAAAATCTGTTTTATTTGTTCTTTTGTCACTATATCAGGGCTATTGTCGTTATCGATCCATCGAACTAGCCTCACTACAACGTGGTATCATCAAGAACCCTCCCCTTTACCAGTTTTACCCAAACAAAACTCGATGTGTGTACAAAACGTATTATTAACGGAGAAATAAATTATACATCGCACGCTCTATTTACTATAAAAACAGTTGCTTGTTAGCACGATACATTAGTTATTGAAGTCGTTTACTGTTGAAACAGGCTAATTGGGAACTGGATTTATGTCTGATAGACTTGCACTTCCTGGAGCTGTCGAAAGACTTTGGGTCAGCGCACACCAAGAGCAGAGCAGATCATTTTCTGAGCTTACCTATTGAAAAAAATATCTTATGATTATTATCATACTTCGCAAAATTGAATACACCCTTTGATGCTCGACCATGCTCGAGCAAGCCGACTGCGTGTTCGAGTATGCATTCTACATTTTGGTTGACCATGCGCGAGCATTTTGCAGTTCGGTCTGCGCTGACCCTTTATTTTGAACTTAGTTTAGAGTACGTGGGTAGATTTTCATTTTATGATTTATTTTGACAATTTTTGTGAGAAATTTTATTATTTTTTATTAGCTTGGTGGACAAATCAACGACGACTGAGGGGCCGCGCGGGGTAAGGCCCCCGGAATGCGTTCGGATACTTGAATTTAGTTCTTTTGATCGACAAAATTTATCAAACAAAAATCGCCGAAGTTAATGATGAAATCTTTGTGACAAAATTTTAAATGGTTAAATAATAACATAAGGGGTAAATTCCGATGTAACTAATATAGTAATTGTTCAGTATACACTATAATTTTTACATATGGGGTGAAATTAAACAAAATTTAGGCAAGAACTTTGAGTATTCATGAGATCAATAAATGTAGTGTAGAAAATAACGGAGAGGTAAATGATTTCCAGGATAGTTTTTTGTAAGTTTAAATATTTTATCATACTTATATTATGATTTTATTTATTACTAGTTACAAAAAAAAATACAAATTATAAACTGAAGTAAATTTTACGCAATGCTTAATGGATATTTAAGCCTTATTGTGGAAGAACAGCAAAAAATGCTATTTTGAAAATCTACCCACGTCCTTGGGCAATTCAGTCAACTTTAAAGGTGGTCGCCTTGGATTTTTATACTACGCAGGTTGGTGTGAAAGGCGTCACATAGTGAGCTTCTTTTGTGGGAACATTCTAGGAACAAGTAACAGGCTGTATGATAAAGTAAAACGCGCGAGCCAAATAAAAAAAAAAGGTTGTGAAAAAATAAAAAACGCGCGAAAAGCATTCTGCCGTTTCGTTTGTAATTCTTTACTCAAATTATGATTTTAATTACTTTTATAATAAATGAGTATGTCTTCCTCAAGTAATTCTATGTAAATCAATAAACGTACTGGTGGCACAGTGGTATCGGCCGCGACTTACGAGTTTGTAGGTCGTAGGTTCGAATCCAGACAGGCGCTTTACTTTGTGTAAATTATTTCATCACCACTGCTCTCAAAACGGTGAAGGAAAACATCGTGAGGAAACCGGCATGTCCTAGAACCAAAAATTCGAAGACATGCGACATCCACCAACCGCACTGGGCCCGCGTGGTGGATTACGGCCCTCTACCTCTCACATAGAGGAGGCCTGTGTCCCAGCAGTGGGAACATTATAGGCTGATTATGACTATTCTTATTCATAAGTTGCACTTACAAATTTTTTCATAGAGGGTGATAAAAAGTAGTGTCTACCTCGAGAGCAACACTATTTAAAAGGTGAGAGAGTTGATTCAAAGTAAGTCACTAGAGTTCTCCAGCAAACAATCTACTATTTTGTCGCTAGGACATAACCAAAAGTCGTCACTTCATTGGCAACACTGGATATTGTCAAACAGTAGGAAACTTGAACTTCGCAGTCGTCCTTGACGAAAGATTGCCGTATGCCATTACAGTTTACAGCATTTCCGTCGGGCTCTTGTCACCGCCGGGGTGCCAGCTGTTTTAGAACCCAATGGCTTGGCGCGCGACGATGGGAAGAGGCCAGATGGAATGACCATAATGCCTTGGAAGTTGGGTAGGCCTTTGGTGTGGGATGCTACCTGCGTCGACACCCTCGCGCCATCCCATCTTCCTAGCACGGTGGGCTGTGCTGGGGCGGCTGCTGCAGGAGCAGAAAACCTCAAACGGTGCAAATATAACAACCTTATTGGGAGCTATATGTTTGAGCCGTTTGGGGTTGAAACACTAGGGCCTTGGGGTCCGAGTGCTCATCAAATATATCGGGACATCGCCAAGCGGTTGGTTGACTCATCACGTGACCAGAGGGCTGGCCTATTTTTAGCCCAAAGAATAAGCATTGCCATCCAACGTGGCAATGCTGCCAGCCTTTTGGGCACTTATGCCATTGACAGCGATGCGGACGAATTTTTTGATGCCCAATGAGCTCCTCTCTTTTTCTTTCCCTTCTTTTTTTTATATACTTGTATATACTATATAATATGTATATTTTAGAGTTAAATTGTAAGATAATTAGGTATTTACTAAAACAAATAAAGATGCCAAAGTCACTCAGTTTACAGCATCATCGTTCGTTGTTCTTGTCATTGCGATGAAGTCGATCCTCGCCGATTATTAAAACCTTCCAACAGTTTTCATGTCAATCTAGGTACGCCCAGGGCCCACTGAATGTCGTCATCACATCAATGTCTTTAATTAAGTTTAAAATATAATGTCTTTAATTGTGTCTTTAAAAGTTTAAAATAGTTAACATTTTCAATACCGTACCTCAAACTTTCTTCGCTCAATACTGCTACCGTGTCACTTCGACCTTTCTGAGGGCAGACCTGAAGGGCACACGATGTACCTATTGAACGTCCAGACATCGCTTGCGATGCGACACTCCCCTCGGGATAGTATTAAATCTTTTTTTTTCGAATCTATTGTGTCTGAGAATTGTTTAAATGTAAATTATATTTGTAAATAAAATATGACAGTCTGGAATGGTTTCTTTTTATTGATCTCAGCTTTTATACTGAGCTGACATTCGGTTGAGACTGAGAGCATGGGTTTTAATGATGAACACATTTTTTTTGTAGCTCTAAGATTTTACGCTGTCAGAAATAGTTTAAAGAATATCTTAAAACTACTTTTAGGTATGACTTAACTGGATAATCCATCTATTTAACTGGTAAGCACAAAGCGAAGAAGTCACTGAATTCTGCGGAGAAACCAAGATGTTGATTCAAACGGATCAAAGGACCACTTGGCATAAGACTTTCATCGCCTTTTACGACGCCAATGGCAAGGCAGCGAGAGGCTTATTCTTCGCTGGGAATAATACTTTAGAAATACGACATTTTTCTTTTCTTTATTAAATAGCTACGCGGGCGACGGAAATGCCGGGTGCAGGACGTGCCAGCCTAATAATATACTACGGAAATATCAGTCGTTTGTCGTGGTTAGTTTATTATAATAGGCAGTTCAACACGTGCATACAAGAGTGATTGGATAGCTGAAGCTTTTTTAGAGTTCCATACCCAACTACTCAACCTGCGCCGTCTGTCTGTCTGTCCGGGCTGTTCCGATTAAACCGTAAAGGTATAGGTAACCACGAGTTACCATGGACTTTATCATAACAATTCATTAAAACAACGCCAACTTGGCGGTGATCGCATTTGGTCGGATTTTAGAATGGAAGGATGAATAATTTCTTACCTATAGGAAGTTCAGAAAAACATAATTGACATGACATGTTAAATTCAAGAATAATCCTTCTTATGAAGAAAAGAGGAATAAATTACAATTCGGTGTGGGGCTTTAGTTAGCTATCTCACATCAGTTTTCGTTTTAAGGGTATATATAATAAGTCCGATACGAAAAGAGACATTTACAAAACTAAAACATTGTATGTTAGATAATACAGCGCTTGATTCCAGCAAGAAAGAGCTCGATTTTAATATTATTTAATTAACTTGAGTCTGGAGTAATTCGATTTCATCACTGCTACATCTGAATTTATTTTTCTTACTCAGTTCCGTCAAGCAGATGTTTTATGGTTCGCTCCGTTCCTCCCCATGCCCATACGGCACATGCTCTTCAATCTAACGAAGATACTCATAATTACTTTATATCTTTTTGCACCACGCTTGGCTTGCCACATGTAACTGGTTGCAAAACTCACGTAATTCAGTTAATTGGTTCACTAAACGAGTTTTATCCATCCGCTTTTTGCCAGAAGCAACCAGTTCTAATCGCGAATTTTACGTCAATTTCGAAGATACAGTGTCGAAGGCTATTTGGACTAAAAGTTTTTGCTATAATTCATTTACATTGCCTCTATTAGCTGCTTTTCGGTCGACGAACCTTGCTGTGCAGTTATTACCGTTTTTATGAGTGTTTTATGTCCAGAAGTATAATTTAGTCTAGATTTTAAATTAGCTGATTGTTTCATCTTTTTGTTGGCTTTTGGTCTGGTGGTTTGCGTTCCGTGTTCGTTTAGACTTAATGCCAGATTATCTTATGATTTAGAGATTGTTATGATAGAATTGCTTCCGAACGTAAACCTACTGATGTTTATAGTTTTGTATATGTATTATATTATATCTACGTCATTCCAAGGCATCATTTCATGCCTACCATGGGCATGCATTATGTTCGACATGGTTTTATGCTGTGCACTACTTAATTATTTGTTATCTTTTGAACAAAGTTAACGAACCAAGTTTTTAAGATTAGTTTAATCAAAGTCTTTCATTCCTTCCTGGTTCCCTTCGATCAATAGTACTATTATTGATCGAAGCTGGTTCCGTCACTATTTCTGGTTGTATAGGCGCCCCAATACAACCAGAAATAGTGATTTTCTCAGCTTTAAACCGCAACTCAGAATTGTAATCATGTCTATTTCAGAGTTGAATAACGCCTACATTTCATAAATAATATGCATCTTTGACAATTATGTCGTCGCCCCCTCTCAAGAAACATGGCAAACGGGCCTAAATCTTTGAATATGATGTCATAGATGTTTCGAAATAGGTAATTTAATAAGGATAAAGAAGCACACTGGCTGGATACATTTTGTTTACATGCCACAGAAGACACACCTAAATAATGTATCATAAGTAAGAAAAAAATATCATAAGTAAGCATTATTAGACGGGATTGTATTAAGGTGCGGTCTTTGGGTCGGATGTTTTTGCAGACATTAACGAAAGTTATAATGAAGAACTTCAAAGCATACTTCAACATTTGAATACGAAACTTCTAACGTAACAAACTAAACAATAACCAATGCTATTAATTAAGCAACTTCGCTTTGTCTCGATGCCTAGACATAACAAACGCACGATAACTCTTAACTACCATGCCAGACAATACCTAACAAGTTCATATTCCGAACTGCATTTACCCTACAACTTAGGAACCCAATTACACCATTTCAAACTAGGCAGATGCTCAATCGTTCTCTGTACATTGTACAAAGGCGTAAGGCCTTAGCCAGAGTAAACGGGCTGTGTCTAGGACGGTAGCGGGCGACACTCGCGCGCAAAATTACTTACAATCAATCTTGATGAAATTTTTGACATCTAAGATTGATATTCATTTGTGAGTTTGCCAGGTTTGAAATCAGTCTTATCTTTTAGAAGACAGACCACAGATTAAAGACTATGTTCGAAAATGACGATTTTCGTGTGTCAGTACGCTTTGATATTGTGATAGTGGGATAGCCTAGTTGAGTTGTTGGATCGATCGAATGGCATATACAAGTCAAAGATTGGGAGAGAGTTTGCAGACAAATTAATAATTTCGGGAGTTCAGCTGTTCTGCAATGAGTTTCTATTCTAGAAAGTTCTATTCTGTTCTGCAAAAATCACCGCGTGAAAACTAGTTGAATGTGAGTTTGAAGTGAGCTGTCAGTAGTGTCAATCCCTAACATAATGTCAAATGACGGCTCACTTCACCTAAGTTTTCACGGTGAGATTATGACAATATAGACCGACAGATTCATATATGTTTTAAACAAAGGCTTCAAATTAGACGCTCCTGCCATAGCATTTGCGTAAGTCTATCACTGTGTAGTATAGCATTATGTCGGCAACCCATTTCCATTGTCTGCTGCAACTGCAACGACCTAGTTTGAGACCGGTGCATGTAGGCTTCGGAACAGGTTACGTCTTTGTAAGCTAACTTATTTAGCACATCGACTGTACGCTCTGATCTGTACGGTTATGTGTTTGACCCTGTTGAGTTACCTTTGAACCCAAGAAACGAAACTGGATTAGGTTCATTGGTCGTGTAGGAAAGTGTTGAAAATCATCATTATTCCTGTGCGAACAAAAGATGGCGCTATAAAAAATGAAATGAAATGATGATTTTGCCACTTGTCTGTTCGAAAACTCCGGCCAGACAGTTACTTATTTGAAATACTGTAAAACAAATCCCTCTATGCCTTTTACAAAGCTCTATCTCTAGTCTATTCTGGGATCTAATTTGCTAGCACCTACGTTTTAGTTACATCCATTTGAGACAGACTTCACAAACTCTAAAACTGGCCCTTTAACCTAGTTCAAAGTTACTATCAATGCGATCCTGAACCTGATAAAACACACCTTGACCGAAAGTCGCTTCGAGCTCGAGCCACTCACTCGTTGTCTACCACGATATCACCATTATCTGCCACGATGTCTCGTTTCACAAACCGGTGCCATTCGACTCTAAGACAGGTTGTCTTTATGTATGAACTTATTTAGCTGGCTGACCTGTTGAATGTAAGTACCGAGATAAGGAGTCTTTCATAGTGGTTCGATTTCTACTCGAATGATCGGTATTGATACTGTTTTTTGCTCTCTGGTGCTTTTTCTGGAAGATTTTACTTGACTTCAAATAGTTTGTTGCTTAATCATTATCTTTATTCTTAGTAAATATATTGTTTATACGTATAATAATTTTCATCGCGAAAGAAAGAAGGTCAAGTTAGTAACAACGGGGTTCTTTTTCCAGACTGAAACGAAATGTTTAGAATATAATGCTTCTGATTAGCAGCTGGTAAGAATTTGTCACAGTACGATGAAAACTTTGTTGCCTGTGCACTTGTAAAAGCATATACAAAACCACTAAAAACTTAGCAAACATATCGAACCAACCCGTTATATATCACTTATTTACTGCCTTATCCATCACCACAACACTCAACCAAAGCAATGGAGCAAAAACCAAAACGAGGACGGCCCGAAAACCCATTGAATTTAAATAATATTATATTCGTTCAGAAAGTGTAACAGAGGTCCGTTGCCATGATCGTCTATTGAATATACTAATGGCGCTAGGGTGTACAACAGGGGTGTGTATTGATTTTTCCACTGCAAGGTTAGGGTTACGTTTGCACTTTCGGTTTCGTTGGCAGTCTTTTGGTTTTGATAGTAGTTGGATCAGAGATGTACGGAAAAATAATTATAGTTTGACAGGTAATTTTTTTTTGTCCCCATTATGTCCAAGAAGTTAACGAAATGACAGCTAAAAGAGATGTGTGGAAGAAAAAGACGTGCGAACCCAAATAATAAGATTTATATGGCAGAAAGATAATGATTTTTATAATAAGTAGGAAATTTTAGTGTGCTGACAAGTCATCATCATCATCATCGGCAGCCTTGTTCCACGCACTGCTGAGTACAGAAGTACAAGTAAGATGTAAGAATTAAAACTAAATATCTGTCACCGTTTTTGTGTCTGAAGCAAATAAACAAGTCAGTTAGTAAAATAAAAGAAATTAATAAGTTACATTTATTAGTGCTTCCGAAGAGCTAAGAATAGAAGAAAGTCTGTCTTGAATTCTAAGTTATTTTAAAGATCGGATTTAGTGACTGTAACTGGCTGCCTTGATCACGCAGTCTTCTACGGACTATTTCTGTTTTGCCATTTTAAGACTTTTATGCCCCATTTGTTGTTTGGTCTTCTTCATATGCATATGTGTTAAAATTCGCCTTCAGTCAGTATACAAACGTTTCCCAAAGGATACTTTGCTTAGTCGGAAAGTAGGGAGAGTGAAACTTATGACACTATCTAGTTCATCTTGTCAGTTACTGGTATCTCTCGTAAGTGTCAGATTATTTACCTGTTCTATCCATGGTGATCCATTACTCAATTTTTGTCCTCGGTCGCTTAGTTAAGTAATAACTTAACTAAGCGTCAGTTTTATTTATCAGCGTCCATTGTGCCAATCTTCACATCGCCCATATCAAAATTGGCAGAACATGATGTAACAATATACATTTCGATACTCATCCGTATTCTTTGTAATCGATTAATGTGACACGAAATTGATTCGGTTACGTGACTATTATCGTTTCGATGGTCGATTTGTATTGAAAGTTACCGACTAAATATTCTGTCGATATTTTTGGTGAATTGCCATAACGAACGCGAGTTAAAGTTAAAACGATTTGGCTATATTCATTAATTTGTTCTATTTACATATATTATTAGTTATTACCTTTAATTGTGGGCACAGTTTCTTCTGTAGGTAAACAATTAAATGTCTTAGCCGCGTTTAATCCAAATGGTTCTTTATTTGATTCGTGTCTAATTAAAATAAATTGGTCCTTCATCTGAAAGACCAAAGAACCAATGAAACGTTTGATCTCCGTTTTTGCACTCCTTTCATACATCCTTTCACAATTTTTTGCAAGAACAGGTTTTTCCGTCTACAGCATATTTTTTTCTAATCATCTTTTGCCATTAAATGCGTAACATTGCGCTCAGAAAGCGTGAAGGTTTGAATTAATTTTAATTAAATTATAATCTATTGTGAATATTGGTGTTGCAAGAATGCAATATATTATTCTTGAAATAGATACGGAAGTATTGTTGCTGGGTCCATTAATAATGGCTTCGTAAATCGTAACGTGGATATCTGGGTACTTAGGTACAGCGGTGCTATTCTGTAAAATTCTCACCGTGAAAAGTTAGGTGAAGTGAGCGTGGAGTGAGCTGTCAATAGTGTCAATTCCTAGCAAAAATAAACTCACTTCACCTAAGTTTTCACGGTGAGATTTTACAGAATCGACCGGCTGATTCTAGACCCCTTAGCGAAGAAATTTTCGAAAAATAGTGTTACAGCCAAATTAGATTTTGAATTTTCCATAGAAACAGAGATTTCCAGTTATCTTTTTTTAAATAAGACATTTCGAAAATGTTCTCTACTAACTTTTAAGACCTTTGTATCCTGCTTATGCGTATGAAGTTTCATTAAAATCGGTTCATTCATTTCGAAAAATAAGGGCTTGAAAGTTTGTATGAAATGCCGTACGGCGTAAACGCTCTTAAAACCTTCCTCAAGAAGTGGGCTATCAAAAGCATAAAGAATTTTTGAAATCCAACTAAGGAGTTCTCGAGATTACCGCGTTCAAATAAACTCTACAGCTTTATTGTTAGTATAGATTCACCCATCAAGGTCATACAGGTCATAGTCAAAACTCGGCCGAAAAGGGAAAAGTTTAGTCTTCAAAGTAAATACGCCGCTTTACATTGAATATTAATATTAATCACGCCTTTTAACACAGTTATGAAAGCTTTAGAGCGAAAAACGCGTGTTTTCATAGAACTCTCTCATATGTTAATGTTGATTTATTCGGTCCAGTGGGTATGAGGCTGGTGTTTAGTTTTCTAACTTTGTAACCTTATTGGGTAGAAAAGATGGGATTCAAATTAATTTGACTGTTAAAGGAATGAATGAAAATCTCACAGGACATACTTACAGCAGGAGGAAGTAAGGCTAGAATCTAGATATATAATAAAATCACCTAAAATGACTGCTGTTAGAAATTTACCCTGTTGCTACTGTGGCGCCACCCTAATTTAACGCAGTTTGACGGACACTTTTTCACAACAGAGTCAGTTCTCCTTACTTCTATTCTCCATGGGTTGATGGCAACACGCTCACCCTCTATGAATAGTAAAATGTGGGTCTGGGTATACACCTGATAGGTTAAAACCTCTTCGGGGAATAGGCATGATGCTGAAGAGTTTTTTTGTTTGAACGCGTTAATCTCTGGAACCAGTCGAATTAAAAAAAAAGTCTGTTTGCCTTTGGTAGCCCAATTCTTGAGGAAGTTATAGGCTACTTAACATCACGCTAGGGACCGAGGAACTAAGCAAAAGCAAGTAACGTCAGAAATAACACTAAGCGAAAATGAAGTAATAGCGCGGGCAGACTATGCGACGCGACTGGATGGGTCGGTGGAACATGACATTTCAAGCGGACGAAGTCGCGGGCAGAAACTAGTTAAAAATAAACCGACGTGGACTACGCGGCTTCGAGTAACATCATAAAAATGTCCTCAAAGAACGTCTTGCACACAGGTCCTCTGTGCATTATTTTGTGGACGGTAACGCGGTATTACCGTAACCACGTACGGTCTACGTGACCCGACTGATAGCGGGCAATACCGTTTTTGTCGTCGGTGTCTTTCAAATCGGGCACTTCTGAGAGCGTCTATTAGTTGGTTTTATGGCATCTTTTTGGTTATATAAATAATGTTATAGGCTGTGGTTTTGTTACGGTGCCATTATGTTAGAGACGTTGTCATCATCTGCCTAGCCTTTTCCCAACTATGTTGGGGTCGGCTTCCAGTCTAACCGGATGCAGCTGAATACCAGTATTTTACATGGAGCGACTGCCTATCTGACCTCCACAACCCAGTTACTGGGCAATACGATACCCCTTGGTAAGACTGGTGGTCAGACTTTCGGGCTTCTGACTACCCGCGTAACGACTGTCAAAGATCCACGAATGACAGCCGGGACCAACGGCTTAACGTGCTTTCCGAGGCACGGAGGGGTCACGGTATGTAAAGATGGTCACCCATCCACAGACCAACCGCGGCGAGCGTGGCTTAACCTGATCGATCGACCTGTGCGGTTGTTATTATTTAGCCACGGGCCCCTGGATGTTAGAGATGTGGTGGTAGTAAATAATAATGGCTGGGTAATTGCTTTCCGTGTAGCTTGACACACCGGATAGAAGGACCAATTTCCTTAGAATTACAAATCCCAATTTCATAGTAAGAAACGTTAAATTTCGTATTGGTACAGACGCCAGCATATCAAGGTAATACAATCTGTCAAATTTCTTTAATATATTTTCAACTTTATCGCTAAAGCATAAGGTTCAAAGTTGATTGGGAAAATTTGACAGTTTCGGGTAGCTTGATGTGCTGGCGTCTTTAAATAATGCATGATCTACATGGAATGTGTCGAAGTCATAATATATGTTATGTATATAGTACAATTATGCATCATGCCGAAGACATCAGAATTTACGCAAAATGGGGAAGAACGGCGATAACAAGGCAACAGCGGCGACAACAATTCTGATTATAAAGAGCTCATATTTCCGTGGTTTACCTAGTCTATTTGCAATAAAAAAAAAATAAAAAACATCTACATGCTGATTCCTACATCGCAAATACCGAATCCTAGCTCTCAAAACAATTTAAATGGAAATTTCGCAATCTCTGTTGCTAATTTTACTCTTTAGTGTTAGAAAGTGTACAAGTAAGTTGCAAAGAAAGTGCCATTATATTTACGCAGCATGACTTTAAGATAATGGCGTCATAATAATATCATTGTGTTGAGATAAGAGTATAATGGAAAGGTTGTTTGAGGAACGATTCAGGAGAATGGAGGACTGTCTCGATGAGGACGTAGGTATGAAGACATTCTGTTATCGGACTATGGAAGGGTTCAAGTCTTGATATTTTTTGTTGATCATAGGGCTTTATGTGAAAAAACCATTTGTGTGGGAGGCCCATTAACACTATAAGGATTTAGATAGGTTGTGCGGATATGGCATTATGTGATAAATTTATAAAGACAGTAAAATATTTTATTACTAGCTATAAATCGTTTACTATCGAGTTTTTTATTTTATTATTGTCTTGATTTTGACGTCTCATCGCCTTAACCGAATGCCATATAAAGCACACGGATAGTCTGTGCTAGGGTGAATCAGAGATGGTCTGGCATAATTCTGTTGCGTTGTGACAAAATCTCAGAAAATTGTACATACTCCTTACCCAAAATTTTACTAATTTCATCACCACTGCTCTCAAAACGGTGAAAAAAAACATCGTGATTCCCTCACGATCTTTTTCTTCACCGTTTTGGGAGCAGTGGCCATCCGGAATGTCCTAAAACCAAAAACGCGAAGACCATGTGTCATTTACCGACCCGTACCAGGCCCGCGTGGTGGATTTATAGCCCACTCCGTCTCGCCGAGAGGAGGCCTGAATCCCAGCAATATTACATTATAGGCTGACTAGGTTCCGCCCGCGGCTTCGCCCGCAAGGTATGTCGATAAAAACTATCCTATGTCCTTCCCCTGGATGCAATCTATCTCTTTGCCAAATTTTATCGAAATCCGTTGTAGTGGGTTAGGCGTGAAAAGGTAACACACAGACAGAGTTACTTTCGAATTTATAATATTAGAATGGATTGTGAGCTTACCCAAAACAGCATTGCTGCTACAAATAAGATAGTGCAGCATGCAATAATAAGGAAAAAGTTATTATGCAATAAAGTTAAAACTAAGTTCCTGCTCTAGTCCGAATTATAACACTATTATGTAAAATTTACTACCGTAAAGAGTTTGTGATTGGATAAGATTAAGCAATGTTGGTTTTTTCTTCGATCACGTGAACGGAACGAAAAATTGCAATTTTATTACTGACGGCCGCACAATTGTAGGTCGTTGAAGACATAAATAAATATCAAAGACGGTAATAATTCGAAGACCTTACCAATTGAATATGATGGCTTTTGATATAAACCATTTCAAAAATGAAGAAAAACGTGGTGAGGAAACAGTCATGTCCTAGAACGGCGAAGATATGTGACAACCGCCAACCACCACTAACTCGCACTGAGACCTAATAGTGGATTACGCTCGGCCCACTTCTATTCACAGAGAGGAGGCCGTGTCCCAACAGTGGGAACATTATCGGTTGGATTATGTTTTTGATATTATTGTAATATCATTGCAGGGCAAAGGTATCCCTTTCTATTGTCCAAAATGTCACCAAAACTATAACCTCTAATTATGTGTTAGAATTAAATAATACTGGTGGTGTTGTACGTTTGAGGGCTGCATGCTCCTGCTCTGGGCACAGGATCCATGCAATTTAAATTTTACCCATTATTATCGTTTATATTGCAAAGCATTGCTCATCAATTAAGGACCAATATATTTAAATACGATTCAAACGACCCTTTTCATTTGAACATTAAACTACAAAGCCAATACTTCAATATAAAGAATGATTAATTCAAACGAGTCCTGAATTTGATTTATTCAAAACGCTGTCTAGGATTGACGTTCAAAATGGAATTTGATAAGTTTGTCAGTCACTTTAGATTAATGGTTCTGAGCCCTTTTTGGGCCAATGATTACTTGACTCCGATTTAATTTAATGTTTTGCGAATTGAGAGTAAATGTTGGTACAGACATCGGAGATCCTCATTAGGAAATTTGGGAATTAAATTAAGAAAGTTGTATCTGATTCACAAGATATTGAAATGATTTTATCTTGAAATGTATTTGTAAGTTTAGGAGCGTTTAGTACAAACTCTTTGATATTTAATTGTTTTATTGGTTCCTTTTGGTAACTTTCCTTTTTGAAGAACAATTTATTTCGCTCATTATTTCTAATAACGTTACTTGTACTACGCAATTTAATTGATAATAGTTTAGCAAAAATTGTCTTCATTGCCTAGCAAACAGTTCTTTCAAGGAGAAATCGTCCAGTATTAGACTGCAGAATTTCTTTCAACTCTTTATCCATTATAAATCAATTACTTACATTTGTAGTTCGATGCAATCATCCAATTGTATCACGATTGGTTTTTCAGTTCAACAAGGATTCGTTCTGGTATTTTGTTTTTGTGATCGTGTCAAATCGACTTCTTCTTCACTTAAGTTATCTATTGTTTTGTTTCTTATGTTGTCTTTCTTTTTGATTTCAGGTATGTACTGAATGCTACTGTCAAACAATACATCTATTAATGTATGGAGGATCCGGAGAAGTGTGTCCTGAATGAACCTCTGGTACAGTGATGGATTGCAGGAGACTAGTTTGATTCTGTTTTAAAGTTTATGACGCTTTGTTTCTTTTCGTGAATAATTTCGAAATTATAAAAGTGATACTTTTTAGAACGGGCGGCGTTTGTTGAAACTGGTCTTCTCTTAACTGTTAGGGCTTATTTTTAATCTTATCTTTTCAATTGTTTCTTCATTTTATTTTTTTACATTGTTCTTAACATATAGAAGCAACAAGAATAATGTAAGTACCCAGGATTTTGTAATATTTTGATTTACAAGAGTGTCCTTCGAGGTTCGTGCCCGTTCTTCTCCAGCAGGCAACCAGCTTCAATTTTCTGACTAACTGACCGACTCTTTGACTATTCAAAAGTTCCTGTAAATGGTTTAATTGGAATAAATGCTTTGAGTTTGAATTTGAATGAATGGTGTTTCTGGTGTCCAGTTAGAGAAATATCTTATGCTACTGTTAACTTTCTTATTGCACTAAAGAAAAGAGTCACAAGCTTAAAATATGTCCGTTCAACTTTTATAACAAGATATCGTACTCGTAACTACACGACTTGCGTCGGACACTTCGACAACTATGCACTTTTGCTAATCTAGCAATCCTATTACTGCCAGCTCAAGTGGTGTTTACACACGATGGGTACTTATTTGCTAAAGCAAAAACTATAGAGCAAGTTTCTGAAATAATGATGTAGGGGGAAACTTAATCCAAGCGGCTCAGCTTACTGTCAGAAGATTTGCTGTAAAGGGAAATGGTTAATTAGAGATTGGATGGAAAAAAGATTAGTGTTGCCAAAGTGACGGTATTTAGGTTGATTATTGTATAGTCTGGATGTTTGGTCTACCTTTAGGTCTTTTATAAGTGAAATAGGACAATTTCGTATCATAGGGTCTAGTTGAAAACCAACGTTAGCAGTTACGCAGTTGACTGGCTTTTATGCTGAACTGGGCCTAATTTTCTGTACCTTAACCTGGTTCAAATAAATTTATTTTCTTTTCTTTATCAAAGGACAAAAAAAATATAATATGTTAACTAATTTATTTATCTTACAAATGTTAATTAATTATCAGTTTTCCATAAGACTTCGATCAACTAAGCTCGACCGTTCCTAGGTTTCTTTAAAAAAGCATTAATTGGTAATAATCGTAGGTTTAAGAAGAGTTATTATTAGTGATTCTGTGACCACAGAAACACTTTGTGTTTTTATTTTTTTGTCTCATAAAATGAAGGTCATCTAAAATAAAGAAACACGGTAGTCTTAACTCGCTTTTAATACGTTTATTGTTCAGTAGCTCCTCCGTGGGATGTCGACCACACCGTTACCTTGCACAATGGTGTATAGTTATTTGTAGTTCCGCGGTATACGATGTTAAGGTCAGATCCGGGTGATAGTGAAGATGTAATTAAAAGAAATGAGGACAGAAATCAATAGACTTACTCATTCATAACATAACCCATAATGGGTAAGCCGATATGCGTCGAAGTGATTTGTGTGGATGTCGCTGGGTTTACTTCCAGCGAGCCGGCCGCACAAATGAAAATTGGTCCTAGTTTACGAATAATTTTATTCTTCTATTAGTAAAAATCAAGAAAATTCTCAAGCAGTATTTATCGGCACATAATAATTAGAATCTGATCTAGATATGTGACATGGCAGAATTCAAGATAATTCTCCATCTTTTGGTGCCTCTCCAATTACTTACTGGAGGTTGGTCCTCAACTCCAATGATTTCAAAGTAAATCAAACGATTTTTTTGTAGCCATTGATAGTGTATGTATGCTTTCTAAAGGAGTTATAAATAAGCAGGTTTGGTTACAAAAAATATTATAACCATTATTATTATTTCCCTTTTTCAAATAAGTTAGTGTAAGTCACACTCACAAATGATGTTTTCTTTCATAAACATTTCCATCAAAATCAACAAGTATAGAAAGACCAAAGATCGGTCATACACAGAGGTTCCGTTAGGTCTCGTAGCGGTAATTAGCTACGCTTGTGTGACGATACACGTACACATGCACTTGACATCTATGTATAGGTGCTTATAAATAGCATGGCACATGATAAATGCGATTATGATATTATAACAGAGGACTACTATGTTAAAGATGTTGTTTAAATGGTTGATTTAATTTTGATCTCTTTAAAGAGAAAATACAATATGATGATGTTGGTCTTGGTTGTAACACATATATATTTATAGAATTATAATGATTAAAATCATCAATACAATTCTCTAAGTTCAAATCGCCCTATTGAATAACTATTTGAGGCCAATTCTAACTTAGACAGTTAGAATAGTTAAGTTTGTATTAAATGGTTCTAATGATTATAATTCTGGAAAATACATATTTATTACGGTCGCGAATAATTTTTTGATCAACATACGACCTGACACTGACCTGCAATTTGATATTTCGTGGGCTACCTTAGCGCACCCCCATTGAACGATTTGGAATCTTACAAAAAGAGGTTTATTTCAGCGAAGTTATTGAAAGAATTCCAGATTTTGGTCCTACGGTCCCACACTGTTAAGAGCTTCAAAGTAAGAAGGGTGTTGATTTGAAGTACAAACAAGGCAAGCTCCAATCATACCTACTTATATGTATCATCATCATCATCATTTCAGCCGAAAGACGTCCACTGCTGGACATATGCCTCCCCCAAGCACCTCCACTTCGACCGGTTCTGCGCTTCTCGCATCCAACGGGTTCCTGTGGCCTTCACTAGGTCGTCGGACCACCTTGTGGGAGGCCTTCCAACGCTACGTCTTCCGGTACGCGGTCGCCACTCCAGAACCTTTCGGCCCCATCGGCCATCTGTTCTGCTAGCAATGTGCCCTGCCCATTGCCACTTAAGTTTTGCAATTCTTCGGGCTATGTCGGTTACCTTGGTTCTCCTGCGGATCTCCTCATTCCTGATTCGATCATCCAAGCATAACCCTCCTCTCTAGTTGGTTTCACAATGTTTATTCCATTCTGAAAGTTGCAGTCGAAAGATAATAATTATATCAATGTATAAGCTATGGACGTTCCTCAATTGTTTCCAGGATGTCCTTGCTTATTTTTGAAGATGTTCCCAAACGTATGGATCGCTTTAGATATTTTTAGAAGTGATTAGTGAATATTTCCGTAACACTGAAGAGTTGAACTATCTGTGTTAGGATTTTGACCTTTCGGTGTAAAGATTTTTGTTGAGATTGAGAAATAAAAGTTACAAATCTCCGTGCATGTTTATGTGAAATATTCTTTGGATCTTCTCATATAAAGCATTACTAAATCTTCCTTGTACCTATGCACCGCATTATCATTTATTATTCAATTATTTAAAAATTGCATTACGTAATTAATAATAAATACTTAATAATAATAGTTGCGCCGCACGTAAAAACCTTAACGCTACGCGGTACAGCAGATTTCATTATTAATGAATGTTAATTAAAATTGAATCTTTCCGAGCTCACAGTCCCTGAACGGATGGAAATTAAAATTGTTATTGCGTTATGAATTTCACATGTGAAATATTTTTTAATATTGACTTTGAATAAAATTACAACGCTTCGCCACTGGGTCATTTATCATCATCATTTCAGCCGAAACGGAGGAGTTTAAAACATTAGTGAAAACATTAAAACATTAGTGTAAAATAGTGACAGTGAATATAATGTGTTTAAATAAAAAGAAAAATAATATCAAAAATATATAATGTCGGCCTGTACGCTCTTAAAAGCCAAATCCAAATACAAAGATCGTATACGGTTGGAAAGGGCTTCTCAAGAGCAATCGAATGATACCAATAAAACACCATATGACCGAATCAAGCAGTGCCGGGAACGAAAAAGAATGAATACAGCCGAGCGGATCAACTCCGTTGCGTAAACGTATTCACGTACGACACACGGCCGTATCCTTAGCACAGCCACAACCCATTTTTATGTATTTTTGTTTTAGACACGTTTTTGTTAAATCTTTGGACGATTTACCAAAAAAATTGCAGTCTAAAATACCATGTTTATCTGATCAATTTATGAGCACAAAATACAAACGTATACATACCTAGTTATCAATCTGATCTCGGCAAGATCATCTTAGAAGAATATTACCCTCATATTAGGTCTCCCTTTTACGACTTGGCGGGAAGCTATAACCGTACCGCGCAGACTAGGAATATTATGATTATAATCATAAAATATTTATGTAAGACAGTCTTCATAGTTTTATGTTAACGTGCAGTTTGCTGTATGATATTGATCTCGATCGATCTAGTTGGCAAGAATTATACGATAAAACCGTTAGGCAAACAGTATCCAGGTAATGCTCGGTTTAAGGAATAGTTAAAATTGTGTTAATCATAACTCGGGAACATTTGCTTATAAAGAGAGGAAACTGTTTTACATTTCGCTTCTTTTATAGTGAAATTCAATCGCTCTTTATATGGCATATGATGAATTGGTGACACCCTCCAGAAACTGTCTGGTGCCATCTTTCTGATGAGGATCAACGTTAAGAGTTTAAGAATGTCTACGATCCATATTAAACAAAAGGGTAATTGCAGCAACTGGTTTATCCACATTTTGTCAGCTCTGTTTATAACACAAAGCTTCTGCTGGCCTCATGTTAAAAGTTATTATGACGAAAGTTTTGGTCACAGGCCCATTGATAGTATCGTGCACCACTTCAGTAGACAGTTATTCTTGCTTACTTCCTTTTCTTCTAACAAAATTGACACATGTCCCACGTGTGTGACCATCGACATTCGAGTTTCCACCACCCTATAATGGTGTTACTGCCAACGCGGCAACAAAATTGACATACCCATAAAACAGTTCCCAATCAAACGAAGTCCGTTTTACAATGTTTCTAACCTACATTGTATGTTATTCGCGAAATCGTAACCGATCGTGCCAACCAGCACTTTGCTTGGTTTAATTTTGTATCTAAAACATTTTGACGTATTGCTTGATTTTGTGGGTTAAGGAGAATGATGTGTGTGCGAATTTGTTGTTAACGTCTGAGCAGTTTTTGTAACGTACTTTACTGCGCTATCGTTCGTCGTACTGTCGTTTGTCGAGAAAACAATAAGTTGTACCTTAGTGCCACTTGTTGTTTTAGCTCAATTTTGGACAAAGATGCTGCACTAACGTGCACCTCATGTTCGACACAAACCTATTTGTAGTAGAAAATGACCAGGATCAACAAAAATGTAGGTGTGTCCGTCTGAGCACTCTGAGCCAATACTTATCCCTCGAATTGCGCCAACATAGTTGCGATATTTAAATCCCTAGACACCTTGCGTAGACACGTCGTCGTCTCGTTCTCTAACAAGGCTAACAGGTTTAGCCAGTCTGTGATATTCATTCACCGTAATCATTGAAATGTTATCTATATCTAAGTGTTTGTTTTGTATTACGACATTTCTAGCGCCATGGCGCTTTTAGATTGAGATAGGTGTATGAAAAGAACAACGGTTTAGTTATCATCTTTTAAAACGTTTGGCGACGAACTACTTTACCAATGTTATGAAGTTTTGATGGCGGCGGTATGTCATGCTCACTCTAATGTCTCGCTGATGGTGGCGCATGTGTTGAATAATTTAGCTTCCTTCAAAATGGTTCAGCTGAAAGGTACTAATCCATGCGTTATGTTCTTGAACTGGCGTCGTCGTATCGTTTGATTTAAAAGAGTGTCCGTGGAGTTTCTTGCACGTTCTTCTCCATAGGTTCTCCACCCACAACGCTTTGGAATGCGCAACTAGCTTTAGTGTGTTCAAGTGCCTGTAATTGGTTTCTTTGAATAAATGCTTTGAGTTGAATTTATTATCGATTGATTCATTGAAGTTAGTTTCCCATTATAGCAGGCTTTAGTGTTTTCAATACCATTACCTAGAGCTGAAATCCTCTAATCTTAAGGTGGCACTAGTCGATATTTTTTCCATACAAATTTCGGGAGGGTATTACTCAACTGTTTGACATTGTGCATCCAAAGTTAAACATGATCAGAATTTTGTCTGTTCGGAAACAGAATAGTAAAATAAAAAGCCATTAAAAAGTTATGAGCCAACAAAGATTCGTATTTTTTGCTATTTTTAACGTAATTTTGGGTGTAAATAAGTAATAAAAGAACTGTAAAATCTTCAAAACAAAGTCGGCACCGACAAAGCTCAGTTATCGAAGAATTCAATAAACTTTATTTGTAATTCATTTATGCAGTGGTTTTTTTATAAAACTCGATTTTCCAAAGGACTCTTCGAATTTTTTTACGCGCGTTTCAGTTTAGAACGGTGTTTGTGTGCGTGAGAACTAGACGTTGTGCGTGTAGACTAACGTCTAACTGCTCATCACTGATCGTCTGTCGGACACGATGCCAGGTGAGACAGCGTGCCTTTTGGCCATGCCCACCAGTGAGTTCGAGCTCGCGACTAGTTCCACCTTAAGATACCCGTCACTGTCACGATGACTTTGGGAGCAATTTCGTAATCTTTTGTAGTCTTATCCGTAATAAATTATTATTAGTATTTTTCTACTGGAAAAAGAAGCCAGACCGCATTAGTTGTAAAACATAGTCAAATAATTTGATTTAGATAGGTAGGTACACTTTTGAACGTCGAAAAACAACGTTTCAAACAACGATTTAAACTTCGTATCCTGAAAATTGCAATACATGTACATACCTACTGCCGCAGAATCTGGCGAAACTGCAATATTAATTAGTGAGAGCTCGTATTTTATAACTTGATTAAATAATATTACCATTATTTGCGCCGAGTCGAGTGGGTGAGAATGTAACGTAACTGTATTATGAACGGGGAACGGACATACAACGGTATCAGAAAACAATAAAACTGTCCGTTTTGCATCTAAGACCCGTCATTCCAGGTAGAGGCTAGTAAATAGTTCTTTGAAATAGTTGTCGGGAATTCGGGAATAAGATTTATTTAAATTCTTGTTGTAATACGACGATTTCATGGCTTGTTCTAGGTAAAACAAGTCATGAAATCGTCATCATATTCATTTTTATCAGCCTAATAGTGCTTTTTTTTCCACCGCATACTCAAAATGCATTAAATTCTCCTTTGCGAATCCCGAGTGGCTTATATCTGATTGACGTCAACAAGCCAAATATAATTCGTTGGTCATCATTATGCATTCGCATGTGCATGTCGCTTCCACTTGAAGCAACTCCACCTTCCATTTAGCTACACCATGAAGTTTCTATCAATACTTTCAGAGTAAATCTAGGGGCTCCTGGTTAAATATTAACAGCCGCACGGGTCGATCTTTAAGGTTAGGCAACGCTTGCCGAGGTCGCTCCGTGGATAGGTAAGATTCATTCATTCATTAAATACGGAGACCCCTCCGTGCCTCTGAAAGCACGTTACGCCGTTAGTCCCGGCGGCTGTCATTCGTAGATATTTGACAGTCGTTACGGAAAGTCTGACAACCAGTCTTACCAAGGGGTATATCGTGTTACCCGGTAACTGTGTTGTGGAGGTCAAATAGGCAGTCGCTTCATGTAAAATACTGGTATTCAGCTGCATCCGGTTAGAGTGGAAGCCAAACCCAAGTTGGGAAAAGGATTGGCAGTAAGTTATCACCTGATAACTTACATGTTAAAGCTGAATGAACTTAATTTCAGTTCAGTTAAGTACTAACCAGTTTTGGTCCTTCAATACGGAACAAGCCCTGCAGACAACTCGGCCTTAACGACTGACCCACAATCAGGGATTATTAAATCGGTACCTACAGTTGACGATTTAACAGCTTAATCTAATTTGGGGACGTGTTTCAACAACAGTGCAGTTAATCGGGTCAGTATACCAACGGTAGTTATGAGCTGTTTGGGCTTTCTGAAGGCAAACATTCAGTTGATCTAAAATTCATTGCTCATTAGCTTTAGACTGTGGTTAGATGTTTATTGCTGGTTATTTATTTGCTTTTAGTAATAATTTTGTTGATATAAGAAGTGGTTAGTATGCATTGGTCTTTTGGTACTTACCATTTTGTTTTTCTGAATTGGTCACACAGAGAGGAGGCGTCTGTCCCAGAAGTGGGAACATTATAGGCTGATTAGATACCTACGTTATGTGTGTGGTCTTTTTGTACCAATTTTTTTCCTAAATGTCTGTGGGCCTCAGCCAGCAAGGCGAACTGTGAACGCATACAAGATTTATTTCTAAAAAGTGTCCGTGTAGATTTATGTAAATACGCCTGTAAGGCAAACTTCATTTCCTTACAAAACTGATGGTAATATTATGTAAGTCCCATATTATGTAGATCCTGGAATAATATTTAAAGCAGAACGTTGTTATTCTAAAGAGGATGCATTCGTCTGTGTTGATGAAAAATTTAATATAGTCTTGTAATCATGCCAAGCGTGTAACGCTAACCTAGTTCCTTTAGCTCTTTTTACGACGTCCGCAGCATGATAACTAATTCATATCCCGTTTTTTTATCAGTTCGTGATGAAGAAAGATATCCCTCGTATAATATCTGATACCCGTTACATAACCTTCAACACTCAATACTCAATCATTTATTGCATTCCACAATGTATATGCTTAGGTAACATTTGTTGTAACAATCGTGGACCCTGTCGGGCACAGCAAAACAAAAATTTTAAGGAAGAGGACTTATTTATACATGCAAACTAACTTATTCTAAGTACAATTTAAGATAACATTTTATTAATTATTAATTTAATCAAATTTTTTTATTATTAATTTATATTTATATTATTATGTCTGTTGACTGTTCTATGGATTTGTCAATTAAATATTCATTTATGCTATATTAACATTTATTTAGTAATATATTTTTTAATTTATTTAAAAAAATAGCAATCTTTTTCTAATTTTTTTTTATTTTCTTCAAGGTTAGGTTTAAGTTCGTTTAGCTGAAAATGTACTGTTCGGGGATTTATATGTTCCAGTACTGTGACATCTGTTTAAACATTGTCACAATCATCACTGTTGTATTTAATGTTTCTGACGTTAAAAACTTTCTTATTTTACAGAGTTCATTTTAATCGATATTGAAGCTGCTAACTTTGTCTCGGCTAGCAACATTGTCATTACTTCGTTAATAATATTACTGCTAACCAGCTCTCGTGTCGACACGTTCTATTCCTGCGGGATGAACGAGAATTGCAACCATTCCCTTTTGACCTAATTACAATATCGTCGAGAATCGAGATTATGAAGTGGTTCCGTTAAGAAGGTCTTCAGACTGCAGGATACGTTTTTCAGCAAATTTTTTTTTTTTTCATTATATTTTCTTCGTCTTTTATTGAGTGGTAAACAAACCAATTTTATGTCGCCTAGTTACATAAATTATGCAATACTAGAGGTAACGCAAGCGCGTGGTCCATCCTAGAAAGGATGTTGAAATATCTCATGTGCCTCAAGGCTTTTAACCATATCCAACTGGAACACAGCAACGCTGCTTAGCGGCAAAAATAGGTAAGACGTCAGTACTTTCCGGACGTTCTGTCTTTTTGTTTCACAAACAGCTCCTCAACTACTAATATGTGTTTGTCGTAGGATATTAGAAACGTTATCATGTTCCGCGATCCGGTTCAATAACGGCCCGGGTCGGCGCCCTGCATGTCGGTCGAGCGGCGAGGGATGGGGGCGCTTACAGCTGATTGGGGGACAGCGGAGACAGGAAACGTTCAGCTTAGTGGCGTAATGTGTGACTTTTTGGCAATGTGTGAACCACATAATGGTTTGCTACGGAATTAAAAAGGTATAGATGATGCAGAGTTTTTGATTTGTACGACCTTGAGGAATACATTGAAGTTCATGACTTCGATTAACGGAGGATTGAATATTTTCGGAAACTATTTTCTCTTATGTATGTCTTATATAATTATATGTAACAGACAAGCAGGTTTGTTATATCGTTTAAGAGAAAATGGTTTCAGCAAAAATGGTTAAAGAAGTAGTTTCAGCAATAATTACCGTAGAAAAAGTCCTGAAGCGGGAACCGGACATGCAAATGCAAAATAAATAAAAGACGGACGTTATCATTTTACTATTTGGTTAAATATTCAAGCAAACCCGTCGTCTAAATAGGTTTAATAAGTTTAAATGCCTATCTGATGCTATCCGTTACGTAAATCCAATCCATTTTTTCGACGAAACGAAATTTCGAGCCGCTGGCACATGCGTACATAGGTATTTTGTTTTAAACATGTCAGAATGTAAAAAAATATAACGGAGGCATGAACTTAAAGTAGGTCAGTCCACATCCCTTACGGAAGTCTACCACCTGACAATACTCCTCGTTCTCGGCTAATTGTTTCTTTAAAAGCTCTTCATGCGTGTAGGCAAGTATTGATGTTCAGTTGCGTTTGGGTTAACGGGATGGCGAGTGTGGCGACCCAAACTTGGGTCAGGGTTTTGATTAATAGTAAAGTAATGTTTCATGATTATTGAGTCCTTAAATCAAAGGATTCCAAGACTCCAGATTTAACGAAATTGAAAGGTTAGTAGCTATTGAAAATTCAATTTGTCATGATTGTAAGTAATTTTATTTTGGTTTAGATGGAGCTGCATCTGGTAATATGTCTGGTATACAACCACAACATTCTCAAGATTAAGCTAAGAAGATAATTTAAACTTCATTATCGTAGCGTTTTTGCGGCACGTTGCCCCGTTCCGGCCCGCAAGAAACTAACGGATTGTGCGCTCATTAGCAAATGCAAAACATGCTTCTTTATCGAAGATGTGACTAGTTTCTAGTCCAAAGTAAATATATTACTATGACTTTGTCTAGGTGAATGTGTTTGAATTATATTTTAAACTTTGTGGACTCTGCAGTGGGCTGCTGTTAAATTCAAAGCTTCGACAACCTTCAGCATGTGCTTGGCTATTGTTAGCTTAGTACATTTTGGTCTATATTATTCTGTCTATTAGTGTTACCAATTTAAAATCTGTCTACTTCCTCGTCTTCAATTTGATTGAAAATGTTCTGTACAAGCTAATGATTTAAAATGAGTTTACGGTTTATTTCTGGAATGTTTGTAGGTCAAGATATCTTAGTGTTAATAGCTTCATAACTGGGTGCATGTTTGTCATTGGCGTGGCGTTCGCAGCGAGCTCGGAATTGCTTTATTATTGCATTAGTTGCGCCGGGAGATGGTTTCGTGTCACCACGCTTTGGGACAGGGCTTTAAATAATTTAGCTCCTCTATTAATATATTCACTTCCGTTTTGCTAAAGGAAGAAGCAAGGAATACATTAATTTCTGATATACAATTCGGATTTGTGAATACAATTTTCGTCTAATTTCCTAAAATAGTAACTGCTGTATTATGGGTCTGATTCATGCTCTGTCAAGACTTATTTGCCAATTACCAGTTGAAGTGTCCTTTTTTGTAAATATGTGTGTAGTTAGTTATTTAATTTAGTACCTTCCTTGTGTAAATAGTTGTATATTACCAGTTGGAGATACATTTGCTTACATTTTCATTTAGTGTTTCGTTGCTTCAGTATCTTTCAATTTATGATTATTTACATTCGTGCCATAACTCGTATTTGAAATTATTGGACTAGATATAGCTCTGTAACAATAATAACTGCTACATTCTCCTTACACTTGCCTGATCTAATACAAACGGTAATATTGAAGGAAACAGTTTCCTCCTCGCTTCCGTGGAGGTGGAGACGCCGTACTCTGTCATTAGTTAGTCGGTAAATGGGTTGCGGTGGCATGTTGCTAACCGTTTAGAGTTCGCAACTGTTTTGCTGCAGTTTCTCTAACTTACCCCCCCTTAAATAGATTACTTTACTTTTTATATCTTCTCTTTTTTATATCAGAAAAGTGTAGGAAAGAAGGGTCCCACTGCAGGAAGAAGTGTCCTGAAGTGGGACAAAAAATGGAATGGATTTTCTGACATTTGAATGCTGTAGTTTTTGATTTCAATGGAAGTAGATCCTAACAAGCTTGCGACTTACGGTTTTTATTGACGGTGGGATACATCACATTTTGCCAGAAGATGTAAAATCATGTGTGTTTCGTTTACAAAATCCGTATCGTTTTTAGCGTATTTCTACTATAGTATAATCCAGAAAACAAACAGGTGGATCACTATCTGTCTTACACACTAAATCTTTTAATCCACCTTTAGCATATTGAGCTTGAAAACACAAATACATTAGACACATTTCTCGACAACAGTCAATCCCTCTCTCACACACACATGTATACTTTCTACCACATAATTATCTACGCATAAATAAATCTACCACTCGAAAAAACCCAGACTGTTCAAAAGCCGTTCAAAACAGTCTTACTGTTTCTGGATAGTATCCAAGATTTGTAAACATTAAAACTTCCGGTGTTGCCATAACTTGTATGAATTATTAGAGGAAAATGGCGTCTGGTCAGTGTTTCTGCTTACTGTAAGCGTGGGTTAGACTTTGTTATAATATTTGTATTGTTACCATGGTTATCAGGGAGTGAAAGTATGGAGCACAGTGTGTCGGTTACTTTTCAGCTATAAATAGTACCTTTTGCGTTGTGTGTCGTATGAAACGATCAGTATTGGTATTGGTAAGACGGGCCTGTGTCCGCAACTCCACGTAAAAGCGCGGACGTGGGAATATCGATTATCTCGATCCACCCCAGCTCCTCAAGGAAGGCCAGCAACGTCTTGTTGTTACTGGCAATATCACGGAAGGTACCTTGGTTTCCGAAGTACTTTACCCTGTATGTGGTAACCACCGCACCGGGCAGTTTAGAAGCACATGAGCTACTGTTTCGTCTTCCTCAATGCATGCCCTGCACAGGTGACTGTCTGTGACTCCTATGGCAAAAATATCCTATGGATAGTATGAAACGATTAGAGGATTAAGAATATCACGTGGGCTTTAGCGTAGTAGTGATTACATCATACTGCGGAAACCTGGGCTTTTTAGGGGCTTCACTGTTTCGTAGATATTACAAATGAAACGCGTTCGCCAATTTCTGTATTAATAAATAGCTGCCAATAAGCTCCCTTTTTGGTATTAATTAATATATAACAAGCGAATTTGTCTTTTGATCGTAACCTTTCCATTTAATTCTCGTTACTAGTTGTATATCATCCATGTAACGCGGTAGTTTAAATAGTTTGTACGTTTGTAAACTAATTAAATTTTAAGTTTGTTGAGAAATTCAAATTCTGCTCCTCTTTCGATTCTGCTTTAAGGCATCATGTTGATTTTGGTTTATTCACAAGCCCAAGAACCTAATGAAATGTATCATAATAATGATAACGAAAACAGACAGGAAAGTGCTGTGATTCTAAAAGCATCAGGGCATCCCTCCAAGTTTCATTAAAATCTATTCCATTATACTTACCTGTCTATATCTTCCTGTAGCTACTTACTTATTATCTCAACGCCGAAGGTACCTTTAATATCACCTTAATTACACCTAAATTGCCACTTTGTTTCATACCACTTTGTGAATGAGAAATTCGAAGTAATTAAGTCAAGTCATTTTAGCAAAAATATCGTTTATAATGAGGGGAGGATATTATGAAAGGTCGATATCGATTCGGTAGGAAATAAAAATTATGTTCTATTAGAATTAGATGTATTATGATGATAATGTATTAATGTCTGTTGAGGGTGGAGTTTGATCCCAGGGATAGGCAAAGTTCTATTGAGGATTTCTTATGGACATTCTCAGTAGTAGTATTTTGTTTGTGCAACATTCTGGCCCACTATTAGATGGGACTAATAAGACATTGTGAAATGTAGCCTCACTCTAGGCACAATTTATACCACCGATAAATAATGGCGTACGTAATGATGTGTTTAGTAATTTATTCCATTTTGTACGACAGGAGAAAGATAATAGAATTTTCAGCTATTACACAAGTGTACAACACACAACTTTAAACTGATATTTAAATTGTAAATGGTGACTAAGCAATTTTCTAATGATGTACAGCATTGTCACGCGATGTAACAGCGGGTAACACGTTGTCTTCGGGGTTAATCGTACATTGCTGTAATGCTGTTAATGATGTCAATGTTCGTAACTGAGGATAGTTATATTCTCTTGGGTATCCAAGCTTTGTCTGTGAACTTTCTAAGTAGAATCGCGATCAGAAGTAAACCTTTAACAACACTGTTGCTAAAATCGTTAACTAACTGTAAATGCCCCCAAAACTTTGAATATTTCCGCTCCTATAAATTGTATAACGTTACAACTGAGCTTAAATAGTTTAAATACTGTTTCACAACACAATACGAAACTAAACAGGTGTTTAAGAAACAAATCGTAGCTAAAATATTTTCCTTTCGTATATTTTCCTCAAGATTTTATCGTCTCAACGTAAAATATGATGTGTCTCTGTAGATTTTTATGACCTTTCCCTGTTTGCCGGCCGCGGCGTCTGAAAATAACACGATTCTTTACACTTCAATAAATATCTCGCTTATGGTCCATCTAAGTGTAAACACGACATGAGATTCATTGTACCTACCAATAAGCTTACAATCGTCTTCAGCCGACCATGAGTTTCCGTCAAACATTTCCTCAGGAAATGATTTTGGTTTTCTTGCATCTATCCTGTCTCATCTACCTTTCTGGTCAGATTCAGGCTGTATATTTTGTCGTCCTCTCTCCATTCTATACTTAACCTCGATATTATGGTGTGGTGTTCAAATAACACTTCCTATATTTATTATAATGATTTCATTCTAATATTATTTTGCTTCTTGTTTCAGGTAATGCATTTTCCAGTACTGCTACATCTACCTATCTTCAATTAGTAAGTAGTTCTTCCTTCTAACGAAGTTTTGTTTAATTGTTTGTGATACTTATGTTGTTCGGGATCTCTTTTCATTATAGCTTCATTATTGACTTTCTTAATTACGACTAACCTATCACTTACTACAATGACGGGACTTTTACGGATTTTGTCTAAACTATCGATCAGAATTCCTCTAAACACATCTATTGTTATTTCACAAAAACAATTAAAGTGAGATTACATCAATCCATCTATCTCCTCGCGTGCAACCTCAGTTAAATCAATGTCAATGACAGTTTCCCACGCATCTCTGATTCTCTAATCACACTAAATTGTTCTGTTACGTTGTCTGTGTGAAACTTCGGTCACTGGTCATGAATGCACGTTTTAGAAAATGTCTCTGACTAGCAAATCAGATAAAATTACTAATATTTTTGGATAATCTAATACATTTTAATTAGTTAAGACCGCGTTGTTCTTCTATACTACGCAACCGATTTTGATGTGGTTTTCATCATCATTTATAGAATTTATTCCGGAACGTTTATGTGGTAATACATTAATATTAAACTTACATAATTATAAAGAACTCTCGATGTTTTGTCAACTCGTGCAATGCAGGGTCGAGTCGTTAGTTTGCTATAAATTGGCGCAGCAGAGCTTCTTTGCTTCTGGTAGCAGGATTGATCATCCATCATGACCCATTAGCTAGCATAACAGCATAATCAGCCTATAATGTTCCCACTGCTGGGACACATCCTCCTCTCTTCGAGAGGAAGTGGGCTGTAATTCACCACGCGAGCACAGTGCGGGTTGGTAGATGTCATGTCTTCGAATTTTTGGTTCTAAGACAAGCCGGTTTCCTCACGATGTTTTCCTTCACCGTTTTGAGAGCAGTGGTGTTAGTGGCTTGTTTCTTATTTACTGTGTGCACTGATGAAGCCAGAGAAAGAAGACCTTGAATGCCACCATCTGAAGTCTGCCATGACGAAATAGTTATTTCATTCAAAAAACAAACATTCCAGGATTGTGGGAACCAGTCTAACCTCTTGGCATTCTATAGCCTGTTCAACGTTGTAGTAACCAAATCCCGAGAATTCCAGAGCGTCCATTTCACGAAGCCTTTAACCTAATACTAGTTGTACAGTACACCGCACGTCTGTGGTAACAATTTGCCATTGACAGTGCCTTTATGTTGTAGCAGTAAGAGCCCTTTCCGTACTTACTAGTGACGTGTAGTTTACTATACCACTCCGAAACTACGTGGCACACTAATTAGTAAGCCCCTCCTGACTTTGATCTCTATACAACCTAACTTTATATACTGCTAGATGCGACCCAGCTATACTCTACGAGTCTCTAGACTGGCAGGCGTCCCTATCCAGTCTCCTTTGTTAATCCTACGGTACAGTAAAGCTTTGTTGCTAAAGCCGTGTTCCATGAAATGTACTGGATTAACTGTTGTAGTCTTGCTAGCACGTTCTAGTTTTTTTTTTAACGAAGCTTTTATTTATTCCAGACCCAGGCTTATTCCTAGTTGCATCATTTCACTCTGTTTCTATCTCTCTCTCTTGGTTTCTATCTTTCTATCTATTTTTCCCTTATCCGCTTAGGCGTGCTATACACGCCTTTTAAATAAGAACGCTATTTCAATCGTGCTTAAAAATTAGCTTCATAGGTAACTGAAAACAATAATTTTCCAATGTTCCTAGCGTTATTTAATGTTCTATGGACTGTCTCAATTTCCTCGCGGTTATAACTTCCGTGGTTTCATGACCATTTATTGCTCCATTTCCACAAGATATTAAATAGTTTTATACATTATGCCGGGTCTGTATATACCGTTTGTTAGCCAACGGTGAGACTATAGCAATGTTGTTTGGAGCTTTTGACTATAGATTGATAAATACCTTATAGGTACACTGTTTTTTAAGATCTGCCTGTTACCCTCTCTTCGTCTCGAAACTAAAGACGGGTTGTTGGAACACATTATTTTGCTTAAACTAACAATTTCTTTAGGTAATCTTCCTCGCTTTCATTTGCCCCAGTTCATTCGTGATATCTGTTCTAGATGTCAACTTCCTTCATCGAATTTATCCACAAATCTGAACGAGCAACTCGTGCCGCCATGATCCGTGTGATTACGTACTTCAAACATAGTCTCATACGTCAACACTCGATCGTGCATACGGACCCAAATGATGCAAATCACGCCGTCTCAAAATTTACAATTCCACGCAAAACTTCGCCTTAAAACGCAGGATATAAGACTTAAATTCCCATAACGATATCACCAAAAGACACTTGTGATGTGAATCCACTTTCCTTGATTGGTAATTCGATCGGCGAGCAGGGAAAGTGCAGGATATGAAGGCGATGAACGTCATGACTTGGACGACGGCGTCAAGGGGACATTTTGAGGGCGTCGTATAGGGGTTGCCATTCTGCCAATATTCAAATGTGGTGGGATTCAATTTGCCGACCTAATAGGGCGCTCTGGTTTGGAATAAATTTATCTTTTTTTAAGATGGGATTTTACATTTCCATGCTGTATTTTTATAGGATTACAATTTCTATGCGGTGTTTGTTCAAAGTGTAATCAATGCAGTTGAAATAAATATAAATATCTTCTGAACGGAAGCGTAAAACCCACGGATATCTATGGTAAAACCCGTTATCCGATTACACACTTTCGCGATTAATTTAGCTGATTCAGAATTATGTCGGTAGAATTTAAAATCGACCCTGGCTTTGACCTCAATAATAAACCGTTATGAAAATGCACATACATATACGAAATATCAGCACTCCGAAAGTAGATATATATCTATCAACAGCTAGATCAATATCATTTGATATACTTTCTCGGTCTACAATTCGCGGATTCTCGTTCCAAATGCGTTGGTAAGGAAGTCGTGGCGGTAACAATAGAAGGAGTCAATTGGACCTCGTCTGGCCGCAAACCGCGAGACCGATACTATAACGGGTTTATGATATTTGATAGCTTGGATTTAGCTTGAAGATATTGTGACTACGAGTTTCTTAGGATATCATAAGACGGTCAGTCTGTTGTCAATCTGATTGAGGGACTTTAAAAAATATATAAATATTAATTCTAGCATTCATTACACGATCAATCTATAAAACACGAGTCGCGTCAATAGCATCTTGATTACGGATTGTACTGCCATACCGACTATACCGAGCGTCTGGTCATTGTGGAGTAACCCAGTAAAAGCGATCAGCATTGTTTTTCTTTCTGTCAGAACAAGATTCTTGGCAATTGCGAAACTGAGCTTAATCACTTGACTTTTCCAAGAATTTTCAACTTTCAGCAGGTTGCGATAGATAGCTTCGTATTTTACACGGAACGACTGCCATTTAACCTCCACAATCCGACTAGTGCAAGCTATAGCACGGCAATTCAAATAAATTTTAAAACCAACATAGACTCGAGGCCTTCAGCACGATGTATTTCCAGTCGTAGTTCGTTTAATATATTTTTATCGGTCATTCTCATGCAAAGATATTGCAACTGTACTGAAATGACCTCGAAAGCAACAACCATTTTGCTGGCTGTTTTAGAATTCATAGAAAACATCGAGAATTTTCCAAGTTCTCTTTAAACGCAAAATATTAACTGCACCTGTTTGGGCCGAGATCTGCTTGATTGATTAATGGACCAATATAAAAGTTAGGAACGATCTTGCTGAAGGCCTTGAAACTTGAACGGTCTATTCAGGTGCCACTAGTGGTTATTTTTTTCCATACAAATTTTTGGAGAGTTACTACTCCACTACTCCACTGTTTGACATTGTGCATCCAAAGTTAAACATGATATCGTTTTGTCTTATTATTAATGTTGTCTGTACGGAAACAGAATAGTAAAATATAACGCCATTAAAATATACGGTCGAATTGAGAAACCTCCTCCTTTTTTGAAGTCTGTTAAAAAAGTTATGAGCCAACAAAGATTCGTTTTTCTTGCTATTTTTAACGTAACTTTGGGTGTAAATAAGTAATAAAAGAACTGTACAATCTTCAAAACCAAGTCCGTGCCGACAAAGGTTAGTTACCGAAGAGTTTAATAATCTTCATTTGTAATTGATTTATGAAGTGATTCGATTTTCCGGAGCACTTTTCAATTTTTTTTACGCTCATATCAGTTCGGAACGATGTTTCTGTGCGTGAAAACTCGACATTGTTCGTGTAAACTAGCGTCTAACTGCTCATCACTGATACTAGCTCTGTCGGACACGAAGCTAGGTGAGACGGCGTGCTTTTTGGCCATGACCACCAGTGAGTGCGAGCTCGCGACAAGTTCAAAAATTGCCAAAAGTCATTTTAGTAATAGGTTTGTGGTTATATTTATAATTTGTTAGAAAATAGGCGTAACTGCAACATTGTAAAAGGCAACTGTATGATGCGTGTTTTCATGTAGGTGGCCAGGATGTACTCACTACAAGGAAGTGCTTTGGGCCCTTTGCTTACTAATTGCCCTCTCATCATCATCAGCCTCCATGAGTCCACTGCTGGACATAGCCCTCTCCAATCGCACGTCATTCTCGGTAACTCTCATTCAGCCTTTACCAGCCACTCTGCGAAAATTGACGCTCCATCTAGACTCAAGGCGTCCTCTCGTATTGCCATTATTATTTACCTATCTTGCTTAACTATCACGTTTTGTCTCTGTATCATCTTTAATTTAACTTACGCATTAAGTCCACCTTTTCTGTACCATAATGCCGATATGCCACAGTAAAATCCTACATTAAAAACGATTCACGTTTTATCCGAACAAAATTGCGGCTTTGTGTTTCAATACAAATAGCAGTATTAAATGGAAGAGTTTCTATTCTTTTGTGTCCTTTCGCTTTTCTATTGTCTTTGCTTGCATTAGCATGCCGCTCTTGTAGCTCAGCGTATTATTCAACTCTCCATGCGTATATTATGTGTAATCAAAATTATGCTAGATGAGAATTATTTGTGTCATCTATGGCTATATGGCCGTTTTGAACTTGTTTTTAGAATGGGATCTTATCTATTATGCTATGTCATTATAAACTATTCTGTTTGTTATCTTTAAAACTATAGAAAATATCGAAATAAGATGCAGAAAGAAGTTGGTTTAGACCGATAGCATCAAATTATTAATCAAAGAAGATACTGTATTTACTTGTACATATTAAAACATATTTTTCTCTGTCGTTTCCTTAACTTACTCCTACGTGTGATCAAAGTTGATTAAATAACCTCTCCAAAAGGAAGCCCTTAGTCCTAATATAATTTATCAATTGCTCCCAAAACAACGTTTAGGATGAAATCAATCAGTCTCAGTCAAGGTAATCCCATTCAATTGGAGTTCGCAACAAATACACAATTTTTCTCGGACGGTCTATTTTATGGGCTCTTAAAAAGGTAATTATAATCATTAATTTGTAGAAGTAAGATGGTGGATGTTTAGTGTTCCGAATTTTGGGTGTGGGAACTTTTTTATTGATACCGGAAAGGCCAAAATTGTAGGTTTTGTTTTCGAAAAAGTATCAATGCTTTCGAAAAATGATTCCGTGTAAAAAGAGAAACGTCTGAAAAACACATGTTAAGATTTTAAGATCAAAGCTGACGCTTATAATGAGTTAAATGTAAAATAAATGACTAAGATGAATTTGATAAAGAATTTCTTCGTAGAGAAAATGTTCGCTTCTTCTTTAATAACTTTCTTATAATGGCGTATGTAGATCTGCTACCGAAACGGGTAGATCTTTAATTACAATTTATCATTAAAAAGCCAAAGTAAGAAATGATGGACGGTCTGTGTAAAAGATGACATGGAACACACAGAAAGGGGGTGACTACTAACACTAAGATGATGATTAATAGAGAAGTATGGCAGAAAAATATATGCTGCGCCGACCCCACATAAATTGGTATTTAAGGGCAAGAGAATGATGATGATTTAAAAGCCACAGTATTCCAAAGATAGAAAATCTATAAAAAAATACAAGCTCTGCTATATCTAGCGTAGTAAAACTTGTATTCGTAAACGAAGAAAACATTCCCGTTGTCTAAACAAACCATCGCATGCTTCCTTCAGATCCAAACGGTCCGATTGAAGAAAAACATTGATTTTGTAAGGTTTATGTAGCTCGGGTTACGAGGAGGAATCTTGATGAAAACAATCCTGTTGTTTACTCATTGGTTTTAAATCGATATTTCTTCACGGAACTTTCCTGTATGTTTTTCTAAATCACAATGAAAATTAACCTGTGCTACTGTCGTTACTGCTTGTATATTATGATATAAAGTAGTCTCTTATTTACCGCAAATTTCAGTTGTAAGTAGATTATTCATAATCTCTTTCGCTTTATCGACGAAAACCTGTGTTGGATTTTTGTCATTTGAGCCATTACCAGCATGTCATATTTCCTTTTGAGCAATTTGGTGTGTTATTTCAAGGAAATCCGGTATAAAGTGGTTGATACTAAATGCTATCTGGATAAATTGTTCCTACAATGCAACGAAATGTCCCTTATTATAAAAGATGTAATAGTTTTTTATTTTTGTAGTCTTTGTACTGTCTTCTGTTTTGTCAAACAAAGCCAAGATTTGGGAGGAACCGTAAACTTAGGGCCACGTCTTCTTAAAACTGCGTTCAAAACATAGTAATACAATTTACCCAGAAGCCGTTTGAAGGGTTATCCGAAAATATTCGCGTTATCTCAAGTGATTTCGGGTACGTTAAACCCGATTCATCGAACGGGATCATCGAACTCATTATTTCGTTTCTATCGTGATTAAGTATAAGCATTGTTTGTTATTCTGAATTTTGTGGGAAGATGGTTTTTAGGCTAATGAGTTTTGAATTGTTTTAGTTTAAATCGTTTATGAGGTTTTTATGAAGCTGAATTTTCCCGCTAGGAATAGTTGTGAATTTAACAGTAGTTTTAATTATTAGATTAATCTGAGCATTAATTGTATGTAATTTAACGAATAAAGACTATTAATTTAAAACTTCTATTATTTTAATTACTAAAAGGTAAAACAAAACATAACCCTCCTTCTGGCGTAGTCGGGTAAATAGCCAAAATCGAACAAACGCCCCAACTATCCTTTATATGCGGAAATGAAAATTCAGCTGACATTTACCCAAACCCTTTAAAAGTTTCATATTGCTAGAATTGTATTGATATTTTATCTCCCATTTTGTTTTATTTTATTGACACATTTTGTCAGTGCCGATATTTATTAGCATGCAAAGAAAAGCAGCTGCCGGAATTAAATCACAACGACTCACAGGAAATTACGGAAACCCACAATTTTATCATCCATAAAATATTCCACCAAAGGTTCGGACGAAAATGCCATAATTCTCTGTCACCATAAACTTCCATAAGTTCGCGTCCATTTACCTATCGAGCGACAATTTAAAACAGATCACGATCCACGGTCTCTCTGGAATAGAAACTGCGTGGTATTGCTCGTAAATCGTCAGCAATGTAAAGAGTTCGGTGTATTTGCATGGAAATAGATAGTTACAGAAGGCCGGCTTCATACAATGAGCAAAAACAGACGCATGCACACATAGACGCGTTCGTACGGTTCGCGGCGCGGTGCGGCTATCTCAAACAAATGCTAGTCGCGAGTGCGCTTGCACTCGCTGTACCTGAAGCGTGTCTATGTGTGCATGCGTTTTCGCTCATCGCTTGGAACCGGCCTTCTGTACCTATCTATTTGTGCCAATGCATCATTCTCTTGTCGATTGTTTACGTGACTTTCGGTTCCATTGTTGTTTTGGATCACGAAGGCTGGGGAAAGCCTGTCGTGACATGCCTTGGATGTGTTTGAGATATTGGGCGGTTTATCAGTGTGACGCGGATTAGGGATCGGGTTCGAGATTGCGCAATTGATCTTTTGGTAAGAAAAGAGGTGCAAAGTTTTGGAATTTCTGTTTTTATGGTAAGTATAAAAGATTCATGTCGTAGGGCTTCAGCGGATCAGCATCAGACAGCATCTGTCGTGCATTATTGCTGAGATGAACCTATTTGGCGCGGCCGTGAAGCACTCGTATTCCTATATATTTTTTTAAACGGTTTTATTTAGCTTGGCCTGTGTTATTTATTTTATGTTAGTTTCTAATTACATATGGTACTGCGCCTAATAATCAGTTTTCTATCTTTCTTCGAACCACAAATGCTTTTGAAGCCTAGTTGTCGAGCCAAATACTTATGATTTCTGGCTTATAAAATTCACACTATAGCCAACAGCCAACGTCCTCTTGAATTTGAACTGACACCAAAATAAAAATGTCTTCCATGTTTATTGTTGTTTATTGTTAATTAAAACGGTAACACCAATTACATTAATTAACATAAAATAAAATAAAAATAAAAACAGCTAAGGTAGATACAAAATTTCAAATACTAACATAAAACAATAGAGGACGCCCTAGCATACTTCTTCTCACAAAACATCAGACATACCCGCATAATTCTACTCCATTCATCGGCAAACAGATCACATTCAGGATTGGTGGCCAGGAGGGCATTAAGCATCCTTAGAGTACGACACACAGGGGACTCAGCTCTGGCGACAGTTTTAGATGACGGCGGTGCCAACAGATTGTGTCGACGGCTTTGGCGATGTCCGATGTATTTGTCGGGAACAAATAGCCTACAGAAAAGATCGTGGAGTTCAGGACTGTCGATGCGGCCTCTCAGTCTTGTCGCGTCATCTAATTGGAACCCGAAACCGGCAACTTTGACTACCTCCTTGGAGTATCCCTGCAGTAATAAAATTCGGAGACTCAAATTACAGAAGTTTCCCCTTTGAGGAGCGCAAGCGAAGCATGCTCAATGCAGTAATAATATCCAGATGAATAACAATGTTACTTTATTGCATTATTCTGTTAGACGTGACCTTTCACATGGCACGTTGTAATTTGACGTTTCAAGTGGTGCACCAAATGTTCTTGCAACCTGGTCGAAACCAAGGCGAAAAATAAATTCTGTTTCGAAAACTTCATCTCTTTGTTGCCGTAATAGAAGATGTATGAATAAAAACATTTCACCATCACAAAAATACAGCTCCTTTAAAATTCCAAGAAAATCTTCAATAATCCCTTTACAAAGGTACCAATGAAATTCTCAGAAGCGTTTCATTGTAGATTCTAGTAAAGCTTTCATAGTATGAGACCGATTCCAATTTCAATTTGGAGTTCGCTACCGATCCGTAGTTTTTTTTTTGTATTTATTGGAACCCGATATTTTTCCTCTATCAGAAACATGTTGCTCGGGTGATCGGGTCTCGTTTTTTTTTCTGAAAATATGAGCAGTTTCTGTTTCACGAATCTTTTTTTGGGATGTTTTTTGTTTTGTCTGTGCCTACGGCAAGGTAGCTTGTTAATTTTGATCACCGAATCGTTAGGCTAAGCCTGGCAGACAATATATCATATCAGCGTGCTTGTGACGTTTCCATTTACATGTGGATGCATCTATAGTGAAAATTCACAACATATTATTTTATACCTAGGTAGGAAAATTTGTTTGAGTGCCACAATAATATTCCTTCACGTATTCTTCAAATTATTGCTTGTTTATTTGCATTATCCTGACCTTGCCTAGGCTTTTTATGCCCGATATAGATTGGTGAAACGTAACATGAAATGTAACACAATAACTATGCGAATCTGTTACAATGTGTGTTACATTTCATGTTGCATTGCGTAAGTTAAGTTAGTTTCTCCAATCTCTACCGATCATAAGGGACGACCTCTACACCGAACCAGTTGCAAATATTATAAAATTTTACATAGAGTTTAAAAGCTCTTGCCAATTACGGACCGTTTGCCGGGTCAGCGGGATTGTCCGAAAGGGTTACCGCTGGGCCGGAACATAAAGGGCTAAGGAAGGAACACGGGTGGGTTTTAGTCAGTAAGAGTCTGACACTCCCTTCCGCTCCACCCAGAGCGGGAGGGGTCATTTGATGATTTCCCATCCGCAAAAAAAAATCTTATAACCGTCACCGATATTTTTCCTCCATTTGACATCATATTTTGAATTGTCATGTCATATCCAATGTTTATATAGCCCGTCATAGCATAGTATTCGGAGGTCATGCTTACAGTCCACAGAGCGTAATTGCCCTTCCTCAGTTGAACCACTTAAGTCCAGTTATGGATCATCTTGACATACATACATACACGCCGATAATTCTAGTGGTAGGTCAAGCATATGAGCTTGTTGTACGTGAAGTTAATAGTTGTAATTATTAGACGCACGTTTGTTTTTTTACCTTCTGACAAAATATTTTGATTACTTTCAATATTTTGCGTAGATAAATGAAAGAGATTCATTGTATGGGAGTTCATCAATGAATAGCTAAATTTGTTAAATAATAATAATAATAAACCATTTATTATCAGGTAACAAAGACCCATAGATACATACCTTAACCTAAGTATACATAATAATATATGTAGTAACAATTTTGTAAAAAAATAATAAGGATTATAAGAATAGTGTTATTATATGTTAATTTTAGTGGTGTAAGAGTAGTGATAAGGTACAATGGGGTTGGCGTATCCATGTGGATAAAAACCCTCTATTAATTTATAAGAAAAAAAAAAATATATATTTTGCGTCTATCGGTTGCAACCAGAAGGCCAATTCTCGTAATTTAAAACGTTCAAAATCTAGTCGCAGTCTCATCTCGGCGACAAAATGTCAAAAACTTGTCAAAATCTAGGGAAATTAAAGTTATTTATGACAGATTGAGACTGCAGATCAGACTGTGAACGTTCTTAAAATTACGAGAATCGCCCCTCTGATCATTTCGACTGTGTTAGTTGTAAATAAACCGTTTTAAACCAAAAAACGGTTTAAAACCACGACCACGTGGGCCACGAAAACGGTTTTTCTACCACCATAGTTTCGTTATTACGTTTTTCGTGTTTACAACTATAGTAACTATAATTTCGAGTTTCGACACAGCTGAGTGGGATTTCAAAATCATTGTATTTTTTGCTGTTTCTCTCTCTCTAACTCTTTTCTTTTGCTGTGTTGTTTAACTTTAAATTTAGTCAGACAAGAATTAATTTCAACATCATGAAAATTGTTTAGTATGAATGATGATTAAAATAGTATTGATTCATGAATGAATACGCCCACTTTATAGGTACCGGTTTTATCTCTACAACAGGAAATGTCAAGATGATCTCAAACGTATTTTTATAAATTCTATTTTACTGGCGATAAAAACCCTTGGACCGCCCATCACTTCCTGTCGATGTCGATGTGGAAAAACCTATTACATAGTAATAACTCTATTATACTATAATATTATAAAGAGATTGAATCTCTCTACTTATAGATATATAGAGAGATTCTTATTTTCTTTCTTTTTTACCCGACTGCGCAAAGGTTATATTTTATTTAGTTATATTTTCCATCTTTGTTTGCTCCATCCAATTTGTATAAGTAAATGAAATATTAACTGTGAAACATTTTATTACTGTGTCTCCATTAATCAAATTACTATAAATCTAATTGAGAAAGTTTGTGTTAGTATGTACATAATATGTTTTTTTAATGAACCGATTGCGATGAAACTTGATATAGCTGTTACCTGTAGCTGTCACTTTTTCTCCCGGTATTCCCACGAAATCGAAACTTACGCGGGTGATACCGCGGGACGCAGCTATTTATGATGATCAGTGATCGGAAAAAGGTGAGCTAAAATACCTAAAGTTCGAAAAAGAACAGAGACAAAGTGGAGACGCCTTACGACAAAACATTGTTTCGGGACTAATGTCCCGGGTTTAAACACATTACTTAGGTACAACTAAAATTAATATAGTAAAACAACTATCGAATTCATTTCCTGTTTCTGTTTTTGTTTTAAATATTAACGACAGGATTGCGAGTAGGTACAACATTTGAGCACGAACTAAATTATAAAACAAATAGTGTAGGTACTCTATTAATAACATTAGTATTAAATGTACTTATGTGATGTCCCGAAACCCCGACATTAGTGTCCCGAAAAAATATTTTAGTCGTAAGGAAGTCTCCGACTTTCGTCTATGTTCCTCGAACTTTTGGCAAATTAGCTCTACCTATTCCGATCACTGATGATGATAAAAGGAGGATAGGTGGCAGAATCCTACTGTATTTAACCTACCACCTACACACATAGAGAGTACAAATGGCAGCTGTGCTGCAGCTTACGACAATTTGACTAGTCAATTCCCAAAGGAGTAGTTGGGTAGTGGGAGCACGCCAATTGTGTAACAAACTCTTAATCACGATTGGAAGGATTTTGATGTAAGTTCCTATTCCATTGCTGTTTGAACAGTGCGTCTGCTCGACAACGCGCAATGTAACTAACTCAATGAATGTTGTTGGCTTGCCAAAATGAAAGCCATTGCCTTTAAGCGTTACGCAAATTACCCCGAATTACCCCGCAGGGTAAGAAGCTCCATTCGGGGGTGCTCGCGTATGTATAAGTATCTTCAGGGCTCCCGAGTCATGGTAGTTTTGGGAACCATGGGGTTTTAGTCGATAGAAATCTGACATAACCCTCCTCCAGACCAGGTTATAAAAGAGGACTTCCCTACAAAAAAACAGGATAATATTAAGCTAACCCCTCTAGACACACGTATTTTATAAAGCGAGTTAAAAAGAGTTATTCCGGTCTGATCCCCTGAACCCCCCCTCCACCCCCCACCTCGATCACCTTCCTGATCGTCTTCTGTTTTAATCTTTGTTTTATCCACATTTTATGTAAGTTTACTCTTTTTGACAGGTAAGTACAGTCAAAAGAAATTAAAAGTTTCATGATTTACGTGAAGAGCCTCCCCTATCTGCCAAGACTGGCTTTTAAGGCTTACATTCCCATAATTATTCATTATTAAACCTAGCACGGGATGTCTACAGGCTAGCATTAATGCCCATAACGGTAAGTATTGTTTTTATCTGGTCAGCAGGAAGTCGACGAAACGATCTCATAACTGTCGATTGAGATGTAGGATGCTGCGTCTTGACGGAAGCGCGTGTACACGAAGCAAAAACCATCGCCGTGTCGACGACCTGCTAGTGATGTGGTGCGGTCGATGATTTGAAAAGAAATAAAAAGTTTTAATTTTAGGACCTCACTAAAAATAATAAAACAGAAGAAGCAAGCATGTACGAGACCAAAAGCTATAATATTAAGTCAGTATAGTACTGCGACGACCTTTGCCGGTTTCCTATCAAAGAATTACCGATATGTCTGTGTGTCATGGTCATCTGAAAGTAGTGGTAACACAAATTGATTAGTTTTAGAAGTTATAATCAATTTACTTTTGACCTTTCGAAACATATAGCATAAATAATTCATAGTTCGATCATGGAGTTACTCCATTATGTTTTGAAGCGGTAAAGGGCTCGACTAGAAATGCCCTTCACCGCTTCAAAGCTGCTATGGGTAAAATTAATTTATTTATTGAATACTTTAAGCACACAAATGTACAGAGGCGGACACTGCGCTAGGCGTTTTCTATCAGCAACCTTTGGGTGATGCAGAGACAAACAGTGATAGGTGCAATAACGAAAACTTTTAGATGAAAGATACATTACATTTTTTTTATCAAAGGTTGTCTGTCAATGCAACTGAAAACTCCTTGGTTTTGCAGGTTTGCAGTTTTCATCAGATAAGGTTGCAAAAGCAAATGGTTCTTGTTTGTAACAAATTATTTATAACATTACATTATTTTTATTTATGTTGTAACGGTATCGTGGAGTAGCATCACTATTGTGGTCGGTGCGTGACAGCGTGCATCACGAGCTAATAAACCACAATACAAGATGGTGCAGAAAGGCAACTCTAAGCAGTATTGGACAAGGAACTTCTTTAAATAATACCTGTCATTACAGACCTGCCGATCTATTCAATAAAGGTCTCACTCTGAAAACTTAGGTGAAGTGAGCTGCCAATAGTGCCAATCCTCTTGGCATCAGGTGGAATGACAGCTTGACGGCACTTCAAGCTCACTTCACTTAAGTTTTCACGGTGAGATTTTTGCAGAATCGACCAGCTACAGGCGTTGATTAACACACCTACTCCAATAAACCAGTACAATGAACCATTGTATGGGCCTGTTACCTTAATTTTCAAGCTTTGCAAATGTGCACCAAGAGGTACTAAATATATTTACAGTTTTAAAATCATGCATTTTTTGGGAATACCACAACGCCTGCTTTTTTATGAAAACGTATCGTTTTGCCATTATCTCTTAATCATCTTTCATAACACCTAAGGGCAAACCTAGCACTGCAGTCTTTGGTGAGCTTCGGCTATTCCTCTTTGAGCCAAAACCTTTTGAAGGTGAATTAAGATATCTTCGTTTAGCGCTCTGTCATCGCGCATCTGTCAGCCGCACTACAACTTTTCTTACTGGCCAATGTTACCACGGAATGAGCTATTCTTTATAGTTCGTGTTCGTACGAAAAAGGAACACCAAAGTGTACCTTCTGTTTCTCTACACCTTGGTATCAACTCACCGGACTGTGTCTAGCCCGTTTGCTCCTGCAATGTTTATGTTGCTAAATTGATGATTTAACACGGAACCATCACGCGTCTGAAATAATCCGGGAGTAAAAAAAGAATCTAGATCACCTGCTTATACACGCAGCCATATTACATGGCCTAGTAATCTGCCATTATTTGAGTGATTTGTACATATTGTTGTTAATGATTCTCCACTAATTAGTGCACTTCTTTTGCAGTTTAGATGACTATGATACTTATTTCTTCTATAGTTTCAATGGCATTATTAAATTATCAGCCTACACGGACTGTGATTTCGTCAGCGTTTACCAGGGCATCATATAGAACTAGTAGTATGGCTATTGTATAATTATACTGCGTTCACACAACATGGAATGTTCGAATCGGTAGCATTTTGTTATTAGTATGGAATTCGTAGTCGTAACATAACACGTCAGTCATGTTCAAATAGACTAGTTTCCTACAAACCATTTACATTTTTACAACAATTACAATCATGACATTTTCGCCGCTCCGATTTGTAGATAGGACACAAATGTTCTTTAAGTCTTGCTAATGTATCCCGATTTCTGTCTATGGCTGAACTTGTTATATATTCTTGTTATATATAATTAACAAGTTCAACAACAACGTTCGTTCGTTCTTGTTTATAACAAGTTGCGTTCTATATGATAATGGCTGATATCGTAATGATGATTAGAAAGATGTAAATTTTTAAGCAATCAGTAGCTTCGGACGGTCTTGAGAATCTGCACTCGAAGAGGCCGTTTTAATACGACACAAATTATTCCAGTCATATATTCAGGGGACCTACTCTCTTAGTCTGTTAACTAAGATACGGGCCCGTCCGAAAATAGTTCGATGCTTCGGAGTGAACCCTACTCCCGACTAATTAACTTTTTCAGACGGGCACGAAACACATCGGGAGTAGGGACAGCTGTCAATAGTGTTGTCATTCATTCTTTGTTCGAGCCCCAAATTAATCTTATGATACGGAGTAGGAAACGTCCGTAACTAAGGATTTCGTGCTTAGTAATGTTTGTACCCGCTCACGCGAAACTTCCCAATTTACCAAAAAACCAGTCACGGCCATTTGCTCCCATCATTTCCTATACCCTACCATTTCACAATATGTCTGTGTAGTAGGAGTGTCCCCTTGCATGGTCCTGACGTAGGGTGACACAATAGCATGGATGCATGAGAGAGAGTACGCTTTGTGCTCGAGCATTGGCCTGTGGACGCTTTTGTTTCCAAAAATATATATCGAGATTTTTTTTTTCTACTTTTTGATTGCAATGCTATGTGTACCATTCGATTCGTGCGTAGTATGCGCTTTTTTATCTTCAATAGCTGCTCCGAGTCGCGGCGAATGGGTACTGTATGAAGTTTTCAATATCAGATCGTCATTATCATCTGCCTAGCCTTTTCCAACTACATAATATAATGTATTGGGGTCGGTTACCAGTCTAACCGGATGCAGCTGAATACTAGTATTTTACATGGAGCGACTGCCTCCACAACCCAGTTACTGGGTAATACGATACCCATTGGTAAGACTGGTTTTCAGACTTTCGGGCTTCTGACTACCCGTAACGACTGTCAAAGGTCCATGAATGACAGTCGGGACCAAAGGCTTAACGTGCTTTCCGAGGCACGGAGGGGTCTCGGTTTGTAAAGATGGTCACCTATCCACAGACCAACCGCGGCAAGCGTAGCTTAGCCCCATCGATCGACCTATGCGGCTGTTATTATTTAGCCACGGGCCCCCACGGTTTTCAATATCAGATATCATTCGAAATAATCCTAGGAGGCGACTTGATGTAGAATTTAGAGGTATGATTACTGATCTTCATATCGTCGCTCGCACGACTAAAAGATTTGGGTTAGAACAGCTACATTTTTCTATTCGTGATTCTTTACACTTTTCACTAACCGTCGTACCTCTATGTTATTTGGATCTCAAAATATAACCATTTTGAAAGGCAACAAAATGTAAAGAATCACGAATGGAAGAGTGTCGTTGTCCTGACTCAAATCGGCAAAAAAATGAGATAGGACTTTTAATCATGCGAGCGACGATATAATCCTCCAGCATTCATCAGGAGACGACTTGATTTAGTAGTCTAGCCGTAGCTAAATTCCAAGAGCTAAATTTAGCTTTCCAGGCATCAGAAGGACAGGGCTGACTGCCTGCCTACAGTGCATGCGCCAAACGTACATTTAGGTATCTCCGAGGTGACATTTCAATATCGTATCTTCACAATATAAAGCCCCTTTAATGCCCCATCAGATCAACACATTAGTTCACTACAGAAGCTCAGTGTTCTAATGAATTATGTCATTCATGAGAGCTCGTAGATAAGCGTTCATTAATGGGCGCTTCAATTTAGGTTAATAACACCCAGCGTTTAAGGTCAGCTCTGAATTGATTCGTGGGCTAAACTTGTTAGTTTAGTGTTGAGCTGTCATATATTAAGTGGGTTTAGAGGGTTTATTATTGTACTTTTGGTAACCGGACGCAGGATCAGACTATAAAACATGAGGAGATAGGAATTTCAAGTAACAAGTCACGTAGCACTCACAGCGTATGAGTAGCGTTTATTGATTCGTAATTTAAACTACATAGTTAGTGACAGTTTGATACGTTAAGTGGGATCAAAGGGATTTTTTATTGAGGAGGAAACAGACCATCTTCTAATGATAAAGCTTAAGTACGTCTAACACTATGTAATCAACCCAGCCTGTATCAACATTACCAGACAGCTATCGACAGCATTACCAACATGAAAGTGGAAGGCGATGAAATATTGCATTTTAACAATGTGACTGTAGGCGGGCTTGGATTGGACCATGATACCTAAGCAGAAGATGAGAACTGTTCCAATTCAGACTAATTAACCTCAGAAGCTTTCGGTGAAAATGTACTCTTGCGCTGCTTAAAAATGAATGAAGAAAATGTCACTCTAGAAATAAAGTTAAATTGGTAGATGAAACATTGATTATGTCCGAAAGGGTTACTGCTGGCCCGGAACATAAAGGGCTAAGGAAGGAACACGGGCGGTTTTAGTCAGTAAGAGTCTGACACTCCCTTCCGCTCCACCCAGAGCGGGAGGGGTCATTTGATGATTTCCCATCCACAAAAAAGAAAGACCTATGAAGTGGTACCACCAGTCTCGCTATGTGGTGCCACTCTAAACAGAGTCAAACAGTTCAGGTACCTTGGTCACTGGGTTACAGAAGATGGCACTGACACCAACACGCCTGTATTCCCCTTTGGGTGGGAGGTGTACCTATAGTACATCCACATTTCGCCAGTTGTGTTGTTTTTCATTTTGGCAAAATACGTCATATGTCTGATGATGGTCGTCCAAACAAGTTATTTGAAAGTGGACCACAATAAAGATTCCCGTTGCACAATAACATAATGTTGCGAATGCAGTAAGCTGGCACAATGTCAACAACAGCACTTACAGCACCTGTGCCAGAAGTGATTTCATTCAAGTAGTTGCTGCTAGCTTTGGCACTAATTGTAAGTGCTTTGCCCGTTAAGTTTATATTTATTTAGTGAACTACTGAGGGTACTCCACAAAAACAAGTAGCATAATTATGGTATATGAATCCGTATGTTCACGATCATCATATTCCGAACAGGATTACGTTGCTAGTAACAAGTCAGCGCAGATATTGATATAATCGTCATTCTTGGCAAAATTTATTTATTTATTTAAACCACAATTATAACACCTTTACAGAATTATCCAAGGCGATGTTATAAGTCACTATGTCTATTCGTTTACAAAAATAAAATAAATTCACCTGCCATGTAAGCAAAATTGCAACTACGGTTGCAAAAATGGTTGAAGCTCGCAGTAATATTCTATGGCAGAAAGATCCTATGGAGGATCTTGCATTTTAAACACCTTCGCCAAATTACCGACTATTATTTTCAGAGAATCATACGGTCCAATAATACAATTCTAATAATCGCCACAATAAAGGAACATCAACCCACTTATTACGAAACATAAGCACGTGCTCTTCGAAGCCATTAGGACCGTCCGCGTCGCCGATACAATAGTAACAACTTAAACGGGCTTGGCAAAGTGTCAAATGTAAGTGTCGAGTGTACTATTGTAGTAGAAGAACACGCAACTTGTGTCGCTGGCAGACTTCGGCTCCGTTTGTGTGAAGCTCTTATATTCCAGATAAAAATGTGCCTGTGAGGATACGTTCGTTCTGAGAGCACGGACTCAACTCTGTGTGGGACATTTATTGGTGACGGCACGCATCCGGTATGGATACAATGCGTTTAATATGGCTAGAGTACTTGCAGTTTATTTTTATCAGACAGAACCATTGGGTAATAGATAGGAGTATTTTTATGATGCTCTTGACAATTTAACGAAAACTAGACTAGTGGACGAGTCTAATAGAAATACTTATCTACTGTTATTCTATGAATATATAGAAAAACTTTGGACCGAAAACAAACTTGACTAATAGTTCAGACTTAGGAGCACCGATCATATAACGCTCCAGTATTGCATAAGATGAATGGATATCTATACCTACCTATATCTTTAGACATAAAGTTGGCAAAGTGACAACTATGTCGATAGTACGCTCCGTAGTACTATACGAAGAAACCACTACTAAACTGAACTGGAAAAAAAAGAACACTAATGTTCATCTATAAACAGGTTAGGTATTCTCTAACCAGGTTTTAAATCTAAAGATTCTGTATAGGACTTTTCTGAAGGAAATCCTAACGTACCGATGAAAAGAAACCCTTTCAAGGATTAGTAAAAAGATACAAACCCTATACCTTCCAATACAGTGTGAGTCTTCATAATGTGCACATATCGAAATGAGGGAAACTAAGCTTAATTTTATCGACGGAAAAAATATTTAAAAAAATATAAAAAAAACAAATTTTTTGTAACATTTTAAAAAATTTTGTTCGCTGCTGTGACCCCTGTGTAAACAATCGCCCTCAATTGAGAATTATGGTTTTTTTTTTAACAAAGATCTGATATTTTTTCATAATTTTTTACAATAATTGTAAAATTACTCAATAAAAGCCCCGATTACCTACCCTTTTTTATTACTTTAAATTATTCTCCATCGTATCAGATTTCTAAACGTAAAAATACCATGTTTATAACTCAATCACAACATTTCCTATCAACTGTTAAAGAAAGGCCTTGCAATCACCATACTTTTAGCAGGTAAAGATCCTTTTAAATATTTTTTTATTTTTTCAAATATTTTTTCCGTCGATAAAATTAAGCTATGTTGCCCTCATTTCGTTATGTGCACATTATGAAGACTCACACTGTATACAGACTGCGAATGAATAGGCAGTACTGCTTCAAAGCTTAGCAGCCGAGACGCCATTCGACCTCGAGAAGCAACAGCGATGTTCCAATTTAAACTTTGCTTGTGCTATACAGGGATTTAGAAACTAGAACAAGGCTAACTATGGAACTAGCCTCAGTAGCCTTTAGTTTTAGTTAAAACAAGCTAAACTGCACCTACGGTTTGGAGGTACGAGGGGCTATTCAAAAATCTGTATCCGATTTTAGTTGAATGGAGATTTTAAGAGATATATTGAACATGATACAGAAATCAAAGGTTTTTTAATCATCTTTGATCGTAAGCGTATAAAGACAAATAATGCTTGGTTCCTATAAACAAAAACGAATCGTTTTGCCAAACTGAGCATATATGCTACTATTGGTAAGCAAAAGGATTGTTTTTGCTTACGAATCTATCTTTGTAATCTTTATTAGTAAGCTAATTTTACCTGCTATAGCTACTTCTATATGGGAGGGTCTACTATGCAAAGCTATGAGGTATTTGCTTTATTATTGGTGAAGATACAAGAGCCTTAATTTTAACCAATAGCGGTATATAAATTATAGGAAGTCAAAGTCAACGGTATTGTATGTTGTTGTGAAGTTAGGTGTAAGTACCTACTCTAAATATTATTTGTATAAAAAAAAAAACACTACAACCCACGATTCGATCCTCTGTCCCAAAAAATTATCAATCTCAAGCTAGCCATTTTTCCTACGGTACACACGAAAACAATAACAATACCTATTCCTAGAAATATGGATGCCAAACAAATGTAAGTGACGTGTGTTGAATAATAAATGTCACCCGTCTGTGCCCGTGCTGCGGTAACCCTTTGTGTGCCCATCTGATGGTGTTACACCAAATTGAGTTGTATATGGTGTTGAAAAAAAACAAGGCGCCTTTGTTTTCCAAATTATGTTTTGTTGTAAGTAATTTCATCATAAACATTTTGGTTTAGTCCTTTTCTGGGTTTCCGTATTACGCTTTGTGGCGCTGCTATATAATCATTTTCAAATGAAACCGGAAAGCTTCTTGATATTCTCTGTACCGTCGACATATTCCTGGCTGCATTATTGTCAGCATCTAGTTTTTGAACAAACGTCATTGTAGTCTGTTCAGTTTGAAGCCTAGCATTTTGCGTGGATATATCTATGAATAATACCGAGCAGTGTCAATAACAGAACAAAATCCCGCCAGTATAGCTGTCCATTCAAAGTATATTCAAGCTTAATTTGGATGCAGTTCCTTAACTTTATACTGTTTGTTGTTAAAGCCGCAAAATTGAAACCTAGACACGTTCCGGCTAGGTTTGAGGCTTACCTTCAGTCGCTTCGGCTAATAGAAGTGGCAGGTAAATGACCAGGTATACCTATCATTCTGGCAATATTTAATGACATCTCTGTTGTTGCATAATAGAGCTTTGGCTAAAATTAGTTTGGATGCAGCTCGATTTTCAGGAGTATTTTCATGATATGACGTTGATGAGAGTGGTAACTTCATAATTTAGTCGTCAGGTTTGCAATTTAATTTGATTTCGCTGCAATCCTTAACATCTTAATGGTCGAAAGTTATTAATTACCATTTTAGTAGCAGTAACTTCAGGTAAATTACTTGTCACCGAGGCTCACGGTTTACATCACAGGCCGCAATTTGCACAAATTCTTAACCTTTTGCCACCTAACATTCAACTTCTATAAATCCAGAACCTAATTGCATCGTCCTCTTTGGAACTCAATAAACTAGCTTCAAATACAGCTTGTAGTTTCACGTCTGCAGGCATTCTACCACCCTCATATGGGATAACCGCGTGTGACCCAATGTATTTAATTGCTAGTCCACATTCGGTATCCATATTTGGAACCCTACGATTGTCTTGTAACGGAATTGCAAGTTCCTTATCTGTTGCTTTATTTTTTTGTTTCAATCTTGTTTGGTTCTGTTGGAGGATCGCGGGGATATTGAATTGTTGCAATAATGTTCTTGGTAATCGTTCCTTTTTGTTTGGCGTGAGAACAATATAGTCTTGTTTTAGCAGCGTTTCATTCCGCTTTGTGGTAGGTAAATTATTATTTTTCATCTTGTTAGAAAATCTTGCTTTTTATCTTTTAGACCTCGTGCTAATCTTATCTTATAAAGAGGCAAGTGCTTTATTGCTTTAGGATGCCGCATATATGTAGTTCTTACTGCTATCGAAATTAACTGAGTAACCAGTTCAGGAAGTTCTATTATATTATGGCCAACCTAAACTTGCCGAGTTTAGCAAGGTATTTAATATGCGATTGTAACTCCATATTTTGCTTGTGAACACTATTATGTGATTAAAAACAGATTTACAACGTCGATCGTACCATCTGGTCTCGGACTCTCGGCACTAAGATTTATCGCGGACATAGTAGCGCAAGTATTGGGTAGACTAACGAGTGAACTCGCTTTATGGCCAATATAATTCGCATAAATATTATCAGATTATTCGTTGGCAGTTATTGGATATATTTGTTTGCTGTATCAATAAGGGCTTTGCACGCGAGGATGTAATTAAATATATTCTTTATTGGTTTTTTTTCCTCGTTGTGTTATGTGTTCCGTGCTGGAAATTCTTAAGTTAAATACGTGTTTTGCATGCACAAATATTGAAAGACAACAATACATGTTGAAATGCTTTAGAGAAATTCTTTAACATGCAATACTGAATACCTATTGGTTGCAACTGTGAGAGTGAAACAGATAATGTATGGATTCCTGTGCATAATGTAAATTTTGTCTGTTCTGCTGCAACAAATATATATATATATTCCTCATTCAATCTTCGTATGACATTGAGTTGGCTTACGTATACTGATATTATATCTGTCGTGTCTGGCTAAAAATAGATTGTAAAGCCATTTTGGATAGTGTAAAGTGTGTCTTTGGATCTTTGTTTATGTTCTATGATTTTAATAATATTCAAAATTTTATTCCCATCTGGCACATCATTTAATCTGGTTCTAAATAATTCATTAATTATCTTTATCAAGTTGTACTCATTCACGGGTACTGTAATAAAACCCTTTTATCGGTCACTAAAGTTGACAACCCAACTGTGACGTAATACAAATAACGGTAGTACGCGGTCGAACAGACACTTTGGCGCCGCCGAGGCTGGCATAGCGGTGCTGTGACCCTTTTGCAAGTGCGCCCAAGTTAAAGAAGGAAGCCGGATTTACAATTACCATAATTATAAGAACGGATATTTCTCCTGGAATGAATAGTTCTGAGATCTCTAACAGATTTACATTCATTCTTCTCCTGCAAAAGTTACTTATTGTCTTCAGAAATAATCTTATCTACTGGTTTCTGTTAACATTTACACATAGTTTTTAACCCTACTTTTGAATGTTACTTGTCTTACTTCGTCATTTTAATACAATATTACAACAGTTTGAATTATGACTAGTAAATGTTGTTATTTATCTATCTTCTTGTCCTTTTCGGAGAAGGCTAAAACTGAGCAAAATTTTGAACTTTTTTGGAGAAATGGCTAATGTATGAAGTGCGGTATCTTAGGTTTTATTACTTTTATTGGACCTAAACAGAGCTACGGCTGCGCTCAAATAAATAATAGCAAATTTTGTATACTTTAAAATGCTGGGAGTTAAAGACTGACATATACGTATGATGCACCTTTTAGAATTTATAAATCTGAACGAAGTCCGAAAACGAGATTTTTCGAGCACCACGTTGTTAGCACAGGTCGTTCGAAGCAAACCAAACAAAATTCCAAAAAAACAGTACAGTGCAATTTTTTGCGACCTAACGCGATTTTTGTGTCTACGGTGACTGGCCCAGTTTTTAAACTACACGTCCAAAATGTGAATCGTTTGTAGTGTTTGCTCTATAATAATATATAAAGGGTTATTGGTAAAACATTAACAACCTCTTAAGAGGTCATTGTACTCATCATTATGAACAACTTTTACTATAGGACCAAACCTGAAATTGCGAAAAAAAAACAGCTGTTCCCTACAATTATTAACTCGTCAAAAGGTAGGGAACAGCTGATTTCAGGTTTGGTCCCATAGTAAAAGTTGTTCATAATGATGAGTACAATGACCTCTTAAGAGGTTGTTAATGTTTTACCAATAACACTGTATAACTACATATTGTGTCAACATACTGCCACGCTCTATACCACTTTGTTAAAGAAGTGTAGGCTCTCCCACACCTTTCATAAAATATTCACACCGCCTGCCGCTGTCTACTTATCACTTCGCCCACTACGGGAGATATAATTGTACACAATTTGACGTTCACGACCATCGCTTATTTTATTTTAATGCTTCCCGTATGTACGGAGACCGCTGCTTAATGCAGATTAGTTTATAATTGTGTGGTGTGGCTTATCTTATGAATATAACTGTCACGCCTTTAAATACTTCCCAAACTTTAAACCTACTTCAGTGCTTAAACGTATCACCAGTATGTCGAAACTTGCATTGGCATTGAGATTCAAGATTCCAGTATATTCTCACCATTTGTTTGTATTGTACCTTGAGAATTTGGAAGAATATGCTACACTGTCACTCATGGTTTTATTGATAAAGGCACGACACCATTCGAATGTTTTGAATCTACCATTCATAGAGTTCTGTAATTTTAGTCCCTCATTCGAATTCACACTATTCAAAACTATAATGTCGGTACTTATCGATATGTTCTCAATCTCAATTAATACAATTACATACTCCATTATTTCGGAACCTTTGAATGTTGTCGATATCAGCTTTGTCGAGCAGTTTCGATAGTGTGGTTAGTTCGCATTGTTTCTCCTGTAACAATAGTAAGCTATCGGATTAATAGTGACCTGTTGTGTAGTAGTTACTAGCTTTGGAAGTTGGAAGGCTTTAAATTCTGGTCACAACGTAGATATCAGCAGAAGGACTATGGTCACAAACATTTAGATGCAGTGTATTGAGAATCTTATGTCGCTTTGTGTAAGTTGTCGCCAGTATTTTTGAGCTGATTGATTAAACCTTCTTGTATTTGTTTTGCTGGTTGTCTTAAGTAAAATTAAAACCGTGCACCTAACTTCTGACGTTTCATAAGTGCCCATGTAGACTTATGTGAAACAACAATTTTAATTTTAATACACGGAACTTACTGCTATAGCAGATTTAAATACTTCAGCTAATAAATAAAACCACTTTACTGCTTTATCGTCTATGAATAACAAATTGACCTGATTCCCTTCCACTTTTTATAGTTTGTGTGGGAATTTAACACTCTCGCTACTTTGTTATCTTTTTATTAACAGATGAGCATAAAATTAATGTGTGTTTTCGATTTTTTGTTACAGGTAAATTGTGATAAAAAGGTTATATTGTTGTCTCTATTATCGTAATTAATATTATGGTTTCTCGGCGCTTCGGTAAGTTTTGTACCTGAATCCGGGAGTTGCTTTAAAAGTTTTAATCAACATTATGGATATTCGTATTGCTTTTTATACCCTTTTGGAAATTCCTTTTTTAGACCCGCAATAAGCGTTTGAGACAGTTATTGTATTGATTGCATTCTTCTTCATCATACTTAATTTAGGAATTTTAGGTCTGCTTTATGATTTATCTGATAAATATTTTAAATTAATCGTATCAAACCTTACAAATGAATCAATTAATTAAATAATAAAAATATTAAGTGAGGGATGCTTCTGGGCAGCATAATTGGCTCTGTATTACGCGTAACTAAGTCGATATTACTAGTTTTTATTATGAACGAAACGTCTACATGACGTGAGATACTGCTGTGACCTTTATATGAAATTGATTTCGACCCAGGATGTCAAAGTTATCCGTGTCGTAACTACAGCCACGAAACAGGCATCGCGTGTCTGCCTATCGCAATAGGTCAAAGCCTTATTATTTATTTAAAATCGTTCCCTTCCCTTTGTCGTGTACAAACATCGTTCGTCCTTACAAGAAATGCGGAGGAACTGACTGTCAGGCAGTACCGTGACCGCATGTATTATGAATATAATTACACAACGCTTCCCAGCTGGTTTCCCTTGAATATATCAATTTCATCATACAGGATGATGCGTTTTTTAGTGCTAATGGAAGTTTCACTAAGGGCGTTAACACAGTGGTTGGGCACTTTGTTGATTGAATTAATTCTGCCTAGCAGTAGGTATAGTTGGCAACTGAAAATCTCAAATTCGTGACCAGATGGACTTAGTGGTTTTCATTAATTAACCTGCATGATGAATGCACTAACACTGTCATCCCGTTCGGCATTACACTGCTTGGCAAATGGTATGGGAGAGATGGAACTAGGGCTTTCAAAATTACGGAAATGTCAATTACGTAACTAATTACGCAACTTTTTTCTCCAATTCCGTAATTACGTAATTACGTAATTTTTCCTATTTTTTTTAATCGACTATGTTTTTGGTAAATATTGTAGATAGAGTATCTACAATTTTTACAATTGTCATTTACTATCTTATATTGAAGGAATTATCAAAATGAACACAATATTTAAACAAAAAAAATATTTATTCAGGAACTTATCATTGTAGGTACATACATCAGTTAAGTGAAAGTCAAACCATATTTTTTTGTCCCGAAGATAATCTTTCTTCTTGAAAATATGATCTCATAAATGACAAAGCATTTAAAGTTTTGTCACTCAGGGAACTTCTTAGCTTATTACAAAAATATCCGGCTGATGAAAAGGCTCGCTCAGCTTCAACACTTGTAGGTGTTATCGAAAGCAAATAATTATACGCTGCAGTCAAAAACACTTCGCGACCGCCGCCAGCGCTGTCGTAAATGCACATTTCTACCCTAATAATGGAATGGAGATCTGTGTTTACTGTTGAAATTGGTTTATTTACCGTCACTTTGTTTATTTCTTTGTCCAACTGTTGTGCGATACCAATAATTACGTAAGTACGGAATTGACATCTTCAGTTACGGAATTGAAAATACTTTAAAATGAGTTCGTAATTACGTAATTGCGTATTTACGTAATTACGTAATGGAAGCCCTAGATGGAACACAATCTTATCAGACGCCTCGGTATGCATGGCCCTGTATATCTAGCGCTGTCATTTATATTAATACTACTTCTAAGAACTTGAGAGTCTCCTTCATAATGTGTAGGTATGTGGTTTTCTAGGATAATATATTCAAAATCTCAACCACATGATGTGACTTGTGAGATTCATATTTACGTACTTGTTACCACACAGTTCTGCTCACGCGAACGCAATAACAGAAATGAAAACCCACACACAAAAATTTGCATGTACTTACACTCGAGCGCTTATTACGACATTTCGGGAAACAATGACATGGTCTCATTAGTAACCAGGAACCTTGTCTTATACAATACTAATTACTGAAATGTCAGTAGTGTGGCAGAGTACTTACGGCTACTGTGTGCAAAGGCAATCGTATGTCCGTTCCGTTTCGTTACGCCGCACTGGCTTGCCGAAATATTACGAAATGTATACGCCAGTGTAAGGGATTTCTGTTGTACTGGATATGAGTGGGAACCTTTATAATATAAATGTGGTTGGAAGAACTGCCTGGCTTGGTTGGCATTGCTTTGGCATCCATTGATGTGATGGCATTAATGGCAATGGTCTCCCAACTAATAAACAGATGACAAGAACCTGATTTGATTTAGAGGGCAGAGGCTGTTTGTTCTTGTCTGTGATCTTGATATAATTTCTTTTCAGTATAGGGTTTATAGAGTTTCGAAGCGTTGGAACGCCTCCCGCAAGGTGGACCGACCTTGAGAAGGCCGAAGGAATTCGCTGCATGCAAGGAGCACGGAACCGGTCGAAATGGCGATGCTTGGGGGACGCAATGCAGTAGACGTATTTCGGCTGAAATGATGATGATGTTAGGGTTTTCAAAATAACTTTCCCGGAATGAAAAATTAATCTTTCAACAAGCTTTCAAGCTACCTAGCTGCCTTTGATGCATTTTACCAATATCCGTTCCCTGAATTCTCTTTCACATTTTTGACATTTATCTGGATTCTCTATTGCGTGTTCAGTTTTGAATGTGAGGACTATTATGGGTGATTGTTTTTTGAGCTAGTTTTATTGATGGTCTTAGTTAGATTGGTTAGTTTTAGTAAGTATCATATGAGTGTTGTTGAAAATTTTTTCTTGCTATGTTAGTTTTAATGTTAGTTTGGCAGTTTATACGGCCTACCCGACTTGCTTTGGTATTGTTCGTAGAATCGTTGATCTCCTTATTAAGTTCTGAGTTGAGCTGCACGATTACTGACAAATGCGTACACTGATTTCACAGGTCTACTCAAATCTGTGCAGTTCTTTCATCAAAAGACCATTTCAGACATGAACTGACCAAGATTATCTCTGGACTTTTAAAGAGAAAAAACCTTTGAGTTAGTCTCGGCCTTTCTTCTCAGAGTTGTCGGATAGGAAACAAAATATGAAAGTGATAAACATGTAAGTAAAAGTGTTTGTACATACAAACCTACTTACAGAAATAAAATCATATATCAATATCATTAATATCAACTACGTCATATCCCAACTATTCGCATTCAGGATTGTAGGTTTCCCAGAATTCTCCGAAACGAACATCAAAGCGTGAACATCTAGTATTTCCTTGAACGATCGAAAGGACTACTTATCACACATTACAATTTTCGATCCTGTTATTCTTGCAACGGAACCTTGGAATACAGCCATATTTCCGATACTTTATGAAAGGGTGGACCCTAAAAAGGACAGTAAAGGTCATATACCTGAACATTTCTCATGATAACGAAAATATTAGATTAGATACAGAAATATGTGAAAAATATTACCTACAGCGTAGGCATTAAAAGGACAAGGTACCATTATACCAACTCGTGTAAGAGATAAAGGTAATAATTATAAAAAGTAAAATTAAGTCTGAAGGGTTGTGGAGCTCCCGGCTGATATTTATTCTATTTATTCCTTCCCTAGTTACATATAATTTATTTTTAAATGAGGTTGTCAATTGCTTCCAATCGGAATAATGTCCATAGCAACACAATTCTTGATACAGTTGTTAGACGAGATCCAAGATCGTGTAACACCTACAAAACGTTCCAATTTTACATTCTACACTCAGCATCAAAGAGCAAGGAAACAGTGTATATGTAGATAATAAACCTGACACATGTTTGATGTACAAATAATTGAGCATGACAGTGCCATCTGTCACACCAAACAGTTATATGTGTACGAGCGAAACACCGCAATTTTGACTCAATTACTTCGTTTATGCTAAGAAGACACGTTCGGAGCAATTTTTGGTGAATTCAGTTAAGACGACAGTGGTTGGTATAGGGGATTGTCAAAAGGATAAAGGTAAGATGATATACCCCCTGAACCACCAGAACCCCCCCCCCTCGATCCCCTGCTTGTTCGTCTTCTGTTTTAATTTCTGTCTTATCAGCTACAAAGTTGGTGAATACTGAGATCACAGCTGATGGTATGAATGGAAGAAGATGACATGCTGCACTGCCCCGTTTATATTGGGATAGAGGCAGCAAGATTATGAGTGGCTAGGTGAACTGGAAATAAAAAAGTCATAATGGAGAATTTAACGGGAAAAGAGTTCCTAAAAGGACTTGGGGAGGTCTCTGCCCAGCAGTGGGACAGTAAAGGCTAAACAAAAAAAAAAAAACTAAATAGGTAACCGAGAAATAATGAGCTCTGCTACTTCGATCAATATATAATATTGGGTAGTTAACTATCAAGAATATTTGCAATATTTTGAACTCATACAAAAGATTTTATGCAAGTATCCCATCGCTCTCTTGTTGAGTTATTTACCCACTTATTTAACGTATTTACCTTAGTAGTTAACACATATTTTTGTTCATTTAACGACTTTGTACTACTGACTAATACAGATAGTACTATAGTACTACGTACTACTGACTAATAGTGGATAAAGTAAGAAATGAGTATATAAGAGGAAGTTTGAAAGTGGCGCCAGTGACAGAAAAGTTGAAAGGAAATCGTTTATCTTGGTATGGGCATGTGATGAGAAGGGACGAAACGCATGTGACTAAAAGAGTGATGAATATACATGTTGATGGATGAAGAGGGAGAGGAAGGCCGAAGAAAAGATGGATGGATTGTGTAAGGAATGATATGAAAGAGAAGGGAGTGAATGATAGCGTGACGGTTGACAGGGGAGAATGGAAGAAGAAAACGTGTTGCGCCGACCCCAAGTAACATGGGATAAGGGCAGGAAGATGATGACTACTGACTAATACTGACTGATTTTCTATAGTTATTTCTCATACTTTGTTAATTCCTCATGTTCATTTATTACGTAGGACAATTTTGACCACTTTCTGACTCCCCTTCGTAAGAGAACATAAGACTTGGATGATCCACCTCCGCCCCTTTCAATCTCACGTAAGATCAGTATCTAACAAAATTGCAAAGGAAAAGTAGCAAAAAAATTATAAACTAATCATTTTTGCTTAGTTTTGTGACGTAGGAACAATGTAAACCCCTCCCACCCCACGTAAGAAAAAATAAGACTTGTTTGGACCTCCTCCCCCCTCAAATCGTCTTACGTAATAAATGAACAGCCCCATACAAGCGCGAAGCGTGATCACATTAGCCACGTACCTATACCTAAACATACTCTTCAAAAGCGACTATTATACCTCGCTCGTGACTGTACCACGTGTGTCCACACCACACCACTACGCGTTCCGAATAAAATAAATATTTGCTTGATTGTAAACGAGCTCGATTGTACCTAGGTCCTTTTTCTGTTCAGTGTGCGTCATGAGTTTTTAAAGTAAGTTGATTGTATCGTGTACTATGTGGTTTACCTCTACACCTACTGTAATTTGAATAACACACGTGTTCTTCTTTGAAGTTTTCCAACCTTTTCTAAAGATGGACGTATCTGTAAAGGTTCTGGAGTGGCGACCACGTACCGGAAGACGTAGCGTTGGAAGGCCTCCCACAAGGTGGACCGACGACCTTGTGAAGGCCGCAGGAACTCGTTGGATGCGAGAAGCACAGAACCGGTCGAAGTGGAAGTGCTTGGGGGAGGCCTATGTTCAGCAGTGGTCGTCTTTTGGCTGAAATGATGATGATGATGATGGACGTATCTGAGACTTCGTCTAAACTTAGACTTTTTGTTAACATTTTTGCTCGTCTTCCAGTCTTACCATATTTAACTAAATATTAGAATTTTCCAAAAAGCGATCGCAATCTACCCTCCAAAATTTAGCTTTCTGGCCAAACGTGACATTGGCAGATTTGGCAGATGTATGAAATGATCTTTCAGTGGATTTACTATGTGAAATAAGATCCCTCATTCTACTGTTATATTTTAAAGACGGCAACGGAAAAAGAAGAGAGTATTTTCCTACCTATGTACACAACTTTTCCAACGACCCTCGTTATCTTGACACATTGGATGGTTTAAGGTCCTATCGTCGATCGATACTTCCAAGTATCATCTATTCATAACCGTACCTGCCAGTTCTCGCCTCAGGATTAAACAAAGTTTTTTCTTATCCAACAAGAAAGTTATAGCAATTTAAGTCTGGCTTGAGTACGTCTGCGAAGCCTTCAATTTTGTAGACGTTCGACGTTCCTTTGAACATCTGTATCAATAATTATTTCTGTGATGTTCACAACTTTGTTTTTGAAGGTGGGTTGAGTGTATTGGAATTTGAGACTTTTAGAGACTACGATACGATTGATATTTAAAGTAATAGTGATCTTGATTGACATCTTCTCATTCTTCATATGGATTCTTAATTTCACCAGTTGTCCCACCAAATGCAGCTATGCTCAGTTCTCAATCAATCAATCAATCAATATCTTTATTGTGGATCATAGGTAGGTACATAATACAGGTCTTAAATAATTAAATGCGATCAGCTATGTCCCGCCCTTAGGGCATACAATAGTTAGTACATAATAAATTAAATTAAATTTACTTACATTATTGTTCAAATTATTAAAAAAAATATAAAAATATAAAAAAAAATATAAAATTCTCAGATTTGTTCCATAGCTTTAACAGTAACATAATTTCTCAGTAAAATTTTGTAAGACTAAAAAGCTTAATTAGTTTGTTTGTTAGTGTCTGAACTGTCAAACAAATTCTGTCGGACACATTTATTACCGATACCGACGGTGTTTTCGCTAACAAAGATTTATTTAATTTTATTATTGGTGTCAAGGTTTGTCTTCTATTTCAAGTTTTTGTTTAAAAATATAAACCAATCTAAATAAATTCGAGAGCTGCTTGCCTGAGTCTCATAAATGCTCTCGCAGACATGCGCGACGTGACAGCGTGAAGCGAGTGTAGTAGAACAATTTCTATGAAAACTTCATGGAAATTGCTCTACCAGAATCGCGTTTCCTCACCGTCGCATTACGCCTGTCTGCGGTAGCTTTAAAATGATTATCGTCTGACTAAATTAGTTGTAGGTTCTTGTAGGTAGATTAGCAGTCAATAATAAATACACTACTACTTTAAATTTTAGCCAAAATTAACGAGTCCTAGTTAGCTTTTATTAATTCTTGTTTCTCCCATCCCCCTTGTAACATCGTATCGCAGTCGTGTCGTCTTTACCTAAATAATAGTTTTCCAGTACAAAGTTACCCGTGGCATGCCATTGCATATTCATACATTCTGTTGACTTCGTTGTACGAGTTTTTGGGCCTTTTGTGTGGGAACAATGCTAAGGGCCATTGTATAACTTTTTTAGAATGTCATTAGAATTTCTAAAAATATACTAAAAGAAAACGTTGCCTTATGTAACCCCACAGGCCCACACAACGTTTGATGTTAGAATTTTCACAGGATCTCAAAGACAATCAAGATTTTACTCAAATCAAGGAGGCTTTAGTCCATGCCGAAATTCTAAATCAGTGGGGATTTGAATTCGGCCGGCAAATCTCTGTAAGCTCTTTTCATTTTAGATCCCGGACGAGTAGAATCAGACTAACTAAAAAGTAACGTTTGAATTGACCGGCCTTCCTAAGCTGATGATTTTGCAATGCCTCGATTCGTATAGTCTTTCGTTTGACCTGTATCTCACGTGATACTAAGCTAGTCAGGTAATAGTGAAGCTTGGGTTTTCTAAGAAAGTGTTACTTATTATACAATATTATGATAACGACGATGAAGTTGGATGTTTGACTGCTATGTATGAATGGCTGTCATTTCGCGACCACTATAACGATGCAACTATCTTCATCTTTCTGAATGACCGACTGACAATTCAAAAGTACCTGTAAATGGTTTAATTGACATAAATGCTTGAGTTTGATGGCACGTCTACTTCAGCAATAGGTGTAGTAGAACTGGCAGATGAAGTACCGCAGCATTAGTGTCACTTTAAGACCCCATGTTCTGAGCTAGTTTAAAGATGATTGCTCCTAAGTAGTACCAGCTAGGCCCTTGACTTACGAGCGTTGTAATGAACAACTTCCTTTTGTTGATCTCACGGTACGTGATGATAGTGGACACCCTTTGTTCTTTTATTGCGAGATTAATATAGGAGTAGAAATGTTATACTGGGCATGGTGTCCTACTATGAAGTTGCTTGGTAACACCAATGATGTTATCCACTGTACCTACATCTTTAATGACAATAGAAGATGACGATATGGTTGACGAGTATATATATATTGGGCTAATGGTTTTACAAACCTTGCACTTTCAAGAAAATTACACACGAGAGAATTTAATTTGAAAACTTAAACAATATATCATCGGACAATATCTAAAGGCAAATTAATATGCAATGACTCTATTATAGCTGTATTAATTCCTAATGGTTATGTACATACTAGCTTTTGCCTGCGGCTTCGCCCACGTGGAGGTCGGAAGTCATTCAGAGAACATTCAACCCCCCATTTCACCCTCTTAGGGGTGGAATTTCGAAAAACCCTTTCTTAGTGGATACCTACTCTTCACAAAGAACACACCCTCCAAATTGCATGTCTTTAGGACCAGCGGTTTAGGCTGTGCGTTGATATATCAGTCAGTCAGTCAGGACTTTGAATTTGATATATATGTATAAGATAGATAAATCTCTTACTGACATCAAATTCAAACTACTCTTTGTTCTAAGTACAAACGAACTAGTTAATGTCGCTATGATGACCGTATCCAATCAGGTATGCCGTATGCTAGGATTGTATAATATAGTCCTGTCTCTTGTTTAAGGTGGTCTGAACATACTGCGATACAAAAAATATGTTGTCAAACTCCTATTCTCTCAAAATATATTAAAGGAAATTAGAAAGGGGTTATTAAGGGGATCAGAGGTGCATTCTTTAAAGTCCTCGAATTTTGTGAAAGCAAAAATCTTTTGTGTGATCTCTTCCACACATCCTCCTGCTTGATATTATCTATACATGTATTTGAGGTCGTTGCAGTTTATCTATCTCTATTAGCCTTCATCTCAGTATTTAGCCCTTTCATTTCATCTTTGACACATTCCTTCGTTTCATTAGGTTATTTGGGTAATCGCAAATTAATACATTATACTAAACCAATTTTAAAGCCTGTCATAGTCTAAATAAAGGTCAAAGATATACCGTGTTCTCAGCTTTACCTGCATATTTAATTTTCTGAAGACATCATTATTTCCTAGAAAAGATATTATTAGTTTAGTTGTATCGATATCAAAGCTTCTTGAGTTACGGTTCGAGCTACAAAAAATAAAGAGGAAGATGGCAAGCGAAACATTAAAAGTTGTTATTGGATATTCTTGCTTTCTTTGAGTTTAGTGGTCTTCCCTCGTATTGGTAAGAATTAGTTGGCTCAACTTTTCCTATAGATAAGACACCTAGACAACTAAGAGATTTAACCTATTAGATAAACAGCTATATTAAACTTTGTATCAAGATTGTAGCTATTTGAATAATAGACTACAAACTGCTAGTTTTCTAAAATATTTTATGGTGTTCCCAAAAACTCAACATAATACTTAGTGATCTCAAAATGAAAAAGTGATTATCGTACAAACTGCAGCATTGAACAAACCTTACGTTAGCAACAGTCCAGATTACCCAAAAACCGCCTCAACGGATCCAGCTTCATAAAACCCAGACATATTCCTGAATCCACTTACCATACGTTTAACTCAAGTCTCAAACAATCTCAAAAGTCGGTTTTTCTCCAGAAATGGAAATCTTAAGTATTCAGTCCGTGATTCGAGGGAACTGTACCCAAAGGACTAGGACCCGTTCTAAAGTCAGTACCGTTTGAGACCGTATCGAGTAGTCGAAAGTTTTGTGGGAAAAACCTTACGGTTTTTGGCTACTATGGAAATAAGATACGGTTATAGGGCTAAGGCTGGAAAGGTTGGGAAATACAAAATATACAGTCCGAATAAAAGAGGAAAGTATTTCCAAAAAAACCGATATTTGTTATTGAATGAAGCTCAGTATGGTTGATAGAATTCATCAGAAGTAAATGGAATTTGTTGCGGCATTTGATGACACCCAATTCCCGAAGTCAAGTACTAATTTAGAAAAATATACTCCATCTATTGGTATTAGTATTGTCTGTGCGAATATAACTTACTAAGAAAATAAGTGTCAATCAACAGTTTAAAGGGAAGGACGTCAAGAAGACTTATTTTTACTACCCAAGAGCGTAAACAAAAATGTTGTTGACTTTGTATTTAATGTTTTCCGTTAAACTGTTTGTGTAATTCGCTAATTAAATTATTACTAGTGTTGTTAGGAAAACTTTTCACGTCCTGAGTCTTAACTATTAACGGAGTAAGCCTTTCAACATGCAAATGCTCCAAGTTTATCGTATAGTTTCGCTCGCTTTGTACAACTTGGGCGGCAAAATAAACAGCTGAAGTGCGACATAAAAAAGCTCACTTTCTTAATATTGTACAAAACTTTCTAAATATAACATTGTAACCGTCTCCAGTTTTTTCTGGCTTTCGGCCAAAACTATCCAACACAAGGTCCCTTATAGGAAGAATGAATTTGGACACTTGACCCCATTGATGATCGACGTCGGCTGATGTTTATGTGGCTTCTTGGTTTCTCCTTTGTGTTTATTTTTGATAGGAGCTGTTGCTATGTCATCTATGACAAAAGCTAGATTATGAAATGAAGCTACTTTTATCTCGGAAAAAACTGCGATACTTTTTAGAGTGCTTCCATTTCTTGGCTTGTTACGTTTACATTAAAGTAACTTGTGACTATTTATAAAGAAAGCTTTTTGATTAAAGCTAGTACTACCCACGTACGTACTTACGTAGAACGATTGCTGTCAAATCTCCGAAGCTCTTGGATAAGGCAAGAAAGTCGAATCAATACATATTGATTTAAAAACTGAGATGCTTTCTTATGACCAATCGATTTGGCCATAAAATGGTTTTGGCAATCTAATCGGAGGCCAATGGTTTGTAATAAACTTTTACGAGCTGATATCATTCATCCTTAAAAGATCATGCCTATCTATATTTTAAGATAACACGCAATAATTTACTATCTAACCCAGACTGTCGCTCCAGCTTCAGTGTCACAATAGAAATGTCAAGTAACCACCATCAATGGAGCAAGTTTCGTCTCTTTCAAGGCCAGTTGATATCTGAATGAAAGTGGGTCAGTGCGTAACAATTTGTTTCATAACTTTGATACGGCTATTAGTGGTCGTTTTGTTTGGGTAATTAAGCACGTAGGTGGAATATAGAGAATACTTCTCAACATCATCATCTCCTCACAGCCCGACTTCACCCACTGCTGAGCACAGGCCTCTCTTTTCTTGTGCCAATCCCCACGCTCCTGTGCCAGCTTCATCCAAGTTCTATCCGTAATGCTAAGGATACACATGCCAGTAGCTGGCACAAAAGTATGCAAGTAGCTTGCATGTCATTATGGTATTCACCAATCAGTTTGCATGCCGTGTGCCATAACAACTTCTGATTGGTGAATACCATACTGATATGCCAGCTACTTGCATACTTTTGTGCATGTTACAGGCATGTGTATTCCGGGCTTTATGGTAACAACAATCACGTCTGCCCATTTCACCACCGGACTATCGTCGTCCCAGTCCTTGGACGCCACTCGGTTACTCCACCTGTCTTCACTGCGCCTTGTCAGGTAACGTCGTTCTGTGCTCTAGCGTCGTGAAAAGGGCGTACGGGCAACATTCTAGATAGAGATACTATGTGGTACAATTCGAATAAAATGCTTAATTTTCATCATTGTCTTTGCTGAGTGTATTACGTGATTTAGAAAAGTGTTTTATTGATTTTAACCCATTCGTTGCGTATCGACTTGTTTAGTTTCAGCTCACGATAATTTGGTTTTAACTTCATTGCAGTAGGATCTATCCTAGGTTTTAATTAAACATTTAATAAATGCATCTGTTTCGGCATTTTAAGATGCGGTTTTGCTCTTAAAGAAAATTAAATCTTGTTTCAAGTTTGTATCGATCGCTACTAACTCGCCTTGTATAGTCCTCATTTCCATAATTGACGTATTGACGTGAAAACAAAAATCCAATTCAACCTGTTTCCCGAATTCTTTATTTTCTGAGATGTTTATCTGTGTATTTTTATCCATTATTCAAGACTTTCAATAAACGTCCGCACAATACTATTCAATTTCAATGTTGAAGCCTTTGAACAGTCTGCCGGAGAAATATTTAGCGTTTGTTCAGCAGTTTCTTAATAAGGGACTATCGTCTGATCTGTGAGGTACGGCCCGAATTTCACAATGGACGACCTACGCCCCTCTTGTAGGATGTTTTGGGGTGGGCGACGTCGATGTTAAAGATATATCGATGATTTTTTTTAATAAGTAGCCGTGGTACAGCTAGGTTTCACGGTCACAGAGATTTGTTATACATTTACTGCTAGTCTTGTTGTGAGTAGTGGTAGCCCAGTGGCAACGGTCGCCATTTACGAGTTGTAGGTCGTAGGTTCGAACCCTGGCAGGCGCTTTACTCTGTGTAAATTATTGAATCACCACTGCTCTCAAAACGTTAAGGAAAACATCGTGAGGAAACCGGCATGTCCTAGAACCAAAAAATTGACGACATGTGACATCTACCAACCCGTACTGTGCCGGCGTGGTCGATTACGGCCCACTCCTTCTCACCGAGAGGAGGCCTATATCCCAGCAGTGGGAACATTATAGGCTGATTATGCTAGTCTTGTTTGGAACAAAACGGCTCACAATGGATTATAAACTATACTTAATAACAGACATAAATCAAATGACACTGAAGTCCTATCTAACAAATCTGAGCGATAGAAAAAGAAAGTACTTAATTCCTAGCTAGAACAGTTGATCGTATTCTCCATTTGTAAAACCAACGATGACTGACTTGACTTCTAAACCCACTGCCAAAACCATTTATCTCCATAATAAGAAAATCCCGCATTCTACACACGAAATACGTGTCAAGATATCAGAATGTCGAATTATTGTATCGATATTCTAGTCACGTTCGCATCACTACCTCTGCCTACGATACATTCACTCTGGTAATAAGACAAACAATATTGAACTTTAACTGTGTAATAATAAAACTTGCTTTTATATTGAGTGGTAAACATGATTCCGTCAATCGATTTTGAACCTTGATTTAACTAAAATAAAGATGATTTGTGTTCAATGTAACGATCGAATATTGGCTTACATCGCCCAATATTACGATTTCGATTCACATCATCAGGCACACGTGGAAAGTCTTATGTGCAATAATAGACTTTAGTTGTGAAAGTGAAAAACGGGCTCATAGTTGAAAATCATCATTACAGATTTTAATACTTTTTTGGGTAGTGAAACAATGGGTAAAAGTGTTTTCGTGGGTGTGCTTTAGTCAATATGAGAACGTTTAATATTTGACTAGACTAGTCATAAGGATTTTATCAGATAGATGTGAAGTGATGATATAATCCGAAAATTGGTTGACCGTCTGCGTTAAATTAAATTCCATCAGGGATGAAATAAATGATGGTCTAAAATAGTTTAATAGACCCTTAATATACGGGACATAAACATAACTGTCGAAATGTAGGTGTAGGTACTATACATAGGTACCCTCTGCAGCTGCTTTACCTTTCGGGGATTACAGGCGTGATGATATGTTATAAAACACTACAAACTGAAAAATAACTTTAATTTCGGAAGTCGGTGTCTTAGGGATCAGTATTTTAGTTTTTGCCACCGACTTCCGAAATTAAAGTTATTTTTCAGTTTGTAGTGTTTTTTTTGGAAGTCGGTTTTTTTTTTTGTTAAAAAGTTTTTATTTCTCGCTTTTTAGTGGGTCTGTTTATAATTTATCTAAGTTACAATAGCCTAATGTCAACTTGCCCATCGCCTTTTTATAAAATATTCCTTTTCTCGATGCAGGGACGTTAATTGTTGAGGAGTTCTCCTTTTATTAGTTTTTAGATTAGATGCTGATAATCCTGGCTGCAGCATCAGGCCAGACTTATGTCAACATTGCATTGAACTTAAAATTAGTCCTGTTTAAAATGAGCCCAAACACGACTACGGTGCTGTAATTTAAAGGTTTGTACTTTTTCTGATGCTCCTGGCTTCAGCATCAGGTCTTCGGTGTTCCTCAGTAACAGTACGTTTATCCACACATCGAGCCCTTTTCAATGAGTCTAAACACGATATATCTGCTGTTAGTTGTCGAGGAGTTAGGTACTCTGCAGACTATCCCGACTGCAGCATCAGGTCATGACTTGATGATCATGAGACCAAATGTGGCAAATGCCCTATCAAACATCATACTAAAACAGTCCTTGCCTGTTCGAGTAACTTCTTACTGTTAAGGAGTTGTACCTTCCATCATCAGCCCAGCTACCTGAGATGGTGACAACCATACACAAATACACAAGATACTTCATAAAATCTGCGAAAAACAATAAGTGAGCCTATAAAATTTGAGGGTTGCCCTCGATTTCTCTAAGATCCGATCATCAGATCCTAACTTGGTGACAATGGGACCACCTCAGAACTATCTGCTTTCGAACAAAAAAAGAATTTTGAAAATCCGTCGACAATTGGCGGAGTATTCGATGAACAAACATACAAAAAAAAAAAAAAAAAAAAACGTACAAACACCCGAACATAGTACCTCCTCCTTTTTGTGAAGTCGGTAAAAACAGTCCTTGCCTGTTCGAGTAACTTCTTACTGTTAAGGAGTTGTACCTTCCATCATCAGCCCAGCTACCTGAGATGGTGACAATCATACACAAATACACAAGATACTTCATAAAATATGCGAAAAACAATAAGTGAGCCTATAAAATTTGAGGGTTGCTCTCGATTTCTCTAAGATCCCATCATCAGATCCTAACTTGGTGACAATGGGACCACCTCAGAACTATCTACTTTCGAACAAAAAAAGAATTTTGAAAATCCGTCGACAATTGGCGGAGTATTCGATGAACAAACATACAAAAAAAAAAAAAAAAAAAAAAAAAAAACATACAAACATCCGAACATAGTACCTCCTCCTTTTTGTAAAGTCGGTAAAAAATAGGTCATCATCATCATAATCAGCCTGTAATGCTCCCACTGCTGGGACACAGGCCTCCTCTCGGTGAGAAAGAGTGGTCCGTCATCCACCACACAGGCCCAGTGCGGGTTGGTGGATGTCACATATCTTCGAATTTTTGGTTCATGCCGGTTTCCTCACGATGTTTTCCTTCACCGTTTTCAGAGCAGTGGAGATGATGAAATAATTTACACAAAGTAAATTGCCTATCTGGGTTCGAACCTACAGTGGCGGCCGTTTCCACTGGACCACCACTGCTCATAAAATAGGTAATTTTACACGAACCTCGGCAAATTCGTAGCCTCATTCACGTCGACAACGACGCATTTGCTTGAAGAAGTTATATAATTTTCAGGTCTTCATGTATACCCCAAACAAAAGACATCCATTTTTCTCTGTCATTGTCACGTCTTTGTTGTTGCAGAGTCATTAATCTATTCTTGTATGTTTCATGTTTGTGCTTCTTGTTTTATTGTCAGTTACCAGTTACCCTCATGAATAAGATATGCTAGAAAAGACAATTTTGTTAGGTTGAAATTAGTGATCCTTCACAAGCGTAAGATTCTTTCAAAGCTTACAACCAATTCGTTTTGGATACAATGATAAGATCGAGAGTTTTAAGAAATATTACATTATCATCTATCCTAATAATATTATGTACTCTTTATTTTTAATATAAATACTGTTTTCTTCAAACAATGGATTTTTTTTTGGGCAATGATGGGGCTTACAGGACTACACAAAAATATAAGTTCAAAAACCAATAGCCCGTAGGTAGGCCCTACAGTTTGTTTTCCGTTAATTAAACTGTCAGTAGCAAAAAATCTCGTGTTTGTATTTCGCCAAAACCTTTTTCATTTTTCACTTTGTAACACCGACCATGCTTTTCTTCTGAATGCGTTGAATTCCATTTTTTAAAAGTATTTTTTTAATTTTAATTTCCCTTCCATCAATCCTTTGTGCCACCTTTTGTGTATAAAACAGCCCATAGTGCTCCAGTTTAAAGCCTATTCATTAATTTTAGTCTGCCTTTTAAGACCCTTTAAATATTACAAACGATATAGGTCAAACCCGACCTGGCGAAAGTAGGGTTGACAAATAGCTCAAATGATACAGACATATCTTTGTTCTCGAGGGTGAATAAAGTGAGCATAACTTTGTGGTTTCACGCTAAAAATAACTCAACCCTTCTTGTCTAGGATGCTACTGTAAGGGCGCCGTCGGTTGAGACCGGTCATCCCTTAACTGCCAAGGCTTATTTTCAATCTTATATTTTGAATTGTTTCCTCATTTGTGTCTTTTTTACATTGTTCTCAAATATAGAAGCAACAAGAACAATGTAACCAGGATTTTGTAATATCTTGATTTAAAAGAGTGTCCATGGATGGAGTTTCTTGCCCGTTCTTCTTCATAGAGATCTACACTTTGGAATGGGCAACTAGCTTCAACTTTCTGACTAACTGACAGACTATTTAATTTTGACAATTCAAACGTGCCTGTCCAAAGGTTTAACAATAGTTTAGTTAGTTTTTACAATTAAGAAATTAAATCGGGTGAGTGCTTATTGTCTATCTGGTTATGACGACTTCCTTTTACGGTCACCAAATTGTTATGGGACTAATTGTTATAGCTTTGTCGCTTTGAAGTTAAGTTGGGGCATCATGGTCAGCCTATAATGTCCCCAATGCTGGGACACAGGCTTCTAGGAAATGCCAGTTTCCTCACGATGTTTTCCTTCACCGTATTGAGAGCAGTGGTGATGAAGTTAAATACACAAAGTAAAGTGCCTAGTGCCAAAAATTTCTTAGAGACAAAAAACCGGAGACATGTGACATCTGACGTGTGCCCGCGTGATAGGTTATAGCCCACTCGCTCTCGAATAGAGGAGGCCTGTGTCCCGGCAGTGGGAACATTAAGCTGATAAATGCTAGAGAGCTTTTATGTGCCTCAATAGAACACTGTTATTGACCTTCTTTTCCTTGGCGCACGTAAACGTATATTCCTTAGTTTTTATCTGTTTTCTCTCTTTAAAATTCCAGTTATTCTAAAAACGCATATTCCATCTAGCAGCCCTATTCTATCCGTGTTTTTAATTGCCACGAGTGGGAGTTGCGTGTCGTTGAGGGACTCTCGGTATGAAATGAGAGCGGTTGGGGATTAAACGTAACGCCCTTAACGTGAAGCCATTGTCAGCAGAAAATTTTAGAGTGATGTGTGGATATTGTGTGTGTTAGGGCTTTTAGAGATGTGTCGAAGTGCTTAGGGTTTGCTGGGTCTCAACTCAAGTGTTATGTGTTATAGCAGCGCTTATTAGCATTTTTAAAGGGTTGCGGCTGGCTGGGTAATTTTTAAAGCTTTGCTAACGTTTATAGTGTAGACCACCTGGAAAGTATTCTCCAGCTATTAAATTATGTAGGTTAATCGGTAAAGGTATTTAGTTTCGTGATAGCTCTGGTTTATAGTTGTGTACTTTTGAAATCAGATAACTGAATCGTTTAGACGAAATAGACTACTAGAGATATGTTAGATCGTTTCTACAGTTGCTAAAATCTTTTCTAATCCAACAAGAAAAACAGTACCGAGTAGAATTTAGGAAAATATTCATAATTTCTTGTCATTTTCCTCGTCTTTTATAGAATATTGTCGGCTTAAACGCATTTAGGGCGTTCTGAGTGCACCCTTCGTCTTCTAAATCGAGTTATATCTCGATATTATTATCGCTGAGCTCATTTCGTGACGCTATCATTATATTTTGATGCATTTAATATATTATTAGCTGCTTCATCTTTATGAAGTACGTTATTTGGAGAGTTATCATTGTTATGGTATTTTACAGAGGTGCTTGGACTGAAGTTCCGGTGATGGCAATTGTTTTTCGTAGCTTTCGCAATACTACTTTGACTTTGAAGTAAACCGGTTATTGAATTTGTCTGCTCTGTGATTTGTTTCTGTTGAGAAAAGTCGTTTTCATCTTTCGTGGCAACATAAACAAGTTTTCCTTCACTAAACGTATACAATAAAGCATGAAGTATTCGCAATACGTTTTCCATATTTCCTCACTATATTCACCCATATTTGCACCCGTAATTCTATTTCAGTGGCTCCCCTACTACTAAATCTAATATGGTCTGACTTTTCCATTTCCTAGCAGTTTGCTCTGTTTGTTTCTGACTGTTTATATCTTTCAGAACATTTAGTTTCTTTCATTGATTTTTGCTGTGTTGTCTTGGTTTATTTGTGATTTTTAGTTCACATTGATTAGTATTGTGTATTTCATATTGCTCTTCTAGGTACACCTGCCAGTCAATTATGTCACTATCTACTATCTTGTAGTCTTTGTTAGTAAACTCTAAGACAATGTCTATGTTTTCAAAATAACCTGGGATCGTCAAAATAAGCTTGCCGTTTCAAATTATAGGTACATTGTATTAATTTATTTCTTGTTTCTCATTTGCACTGTTTTAGGTTTAACTTATTATTTGTAATTATTATCTTTGTATATAACATTCAAACACAATGTAAATTGTTATTGAATAAAATGAAATGAGATACCATCATTAAAGGTTTTGGAATAGTGACTGATCGTGTTTTAATTTACCTTTACTTCTGTTGTATATTTTCTCTCCCTGTTTTGCTATATCAATAGAACATTTTCCATAATTTACACACTATTACAGTTTTGTGCGTAATTGTTGAAAAAATTAGTGCAAAAGTACTATTAGGTACATCGAGTCATTACTGCATGTGTAGTTTCACCTACTTTCATTGTAAGCACAACTATGTAATTGGCACAGTTTCACCTCTTAACTTGTAGACACAAGTGATGGAATACTGTTTTGTCCTATTTTACTGGATATCAGATTATCTTGAGATTGCATCTTTGCTTCGACTTAACAAACCAGTAATTTATCTGCATTCCTTCTGTAACCGATGGTTTTGCTTTTAGCATACCTATTTACCGTTACAGGGTACTTTTCTATAGTAGATTTTATTCCTTTTCTCATCTCTAGATGTCAAGAAGAGCGAAAAGATTATCTTTCCCAGAGTAACATTTCTCCATTTCTCCGAAATGTTTTTCTTTTTCATCTAAGTGCAAAGCATAATATTTTATCAGCGCATTAATTATACTACCGAAAACAGAAAGAGTAAGCTTATTAAAATTTTAAAAGTTTTCGTTCCTCGTCTCATAATTTGCTTTGAAATTAAAACTGCATAGTCAAAGAGACTTCTTTCACACCCATTCCAGCGTAGTATACAAAAAAAGCATTTCGTCTATGTGTTGATATTTCATTCCTGTTCCCTTAATTTCGTGTCTATTTAAAGAATCTTTGATTGTGTCCCCGTGATCCTCGTCTGAACTAATTATGTTCTTAAAATAGTCCTGGGAAGAGTCTGTTTTTTGTCACAAAAGTTTCCCTTTTAAGTTTTTTCAAAGTGTTGGTTCGAAACGTGAGGGATTTTGTGTGGAGTTGCAATACCAATTTTGTAACGATTTTAGTTGAACTTATTCTTAATACACTTTGTAGTAGAGCTATATCTGTGGATACATTGTACGATTCTTGGATACTGGGTTTTCTATCTGGATTTGATTAAAATGTTGACTGGTATACGGTGAAATTGGTTCTCCTTTACAATAGAGAAAATCTCGCAAGATTACATTTAACCCGAGCAAGTCTCGAAGTTTTTCATCACTTATTGCAGTCCTTCCCTCAGACCCAAAATATCATATCCTTTCCAATTACGTTCTACTACATAATACGTAATTTATATGTGCCCCAAAAACCGCCCTATCCTTAACAATTATATGGATACCGCTGCACCCAAATCAGATATGATTTAACTGCATATAGTCACGCTTGTGTCGATGTCCTGTTAATGTCATAATACAATTTTACTTCATAAGAGTTCAGGACGAATTCCCTTTAAAGTTTCATGACATGGAAGTGGTGGTAGCTGCAAAAGAGTAAAAAACTAGCCAGAAAAGCGCAAAGACGTTGAATGTGAACCAAGTCTCTAACAGAATAAGTATCGAAAGAACCTATCAGAATATACCCATTCAACAGATATCTTGACGATATAATATCGAATCGGTCGTAGAAAAGATGAATGCGAACAGCCTAGATCAGAAGAGGTTGCCAACAGTTAGACCTCATCTTGCTTTTGTCAACATTTTATAATCTGTGATACTGGCTGATGATGATGATGAGTGTTTATGCGAACACTGCAAGCATACTTATTGCAGCGCGATTGTATGTAGCTTGCTATCTGTTGAATAACTACTCATGTAGCAGGGCTTGGGCTGCGATCGCACTGCTTCCCGTGTAACCTTGCTCATAATAGTCCACCAGACCGAATTTCGGCCATGGCGACCAATCTCATCGAAGACCAGCCTTCGGCGCGGGAGATATTATAGCGCACAAGTGTGTGCGGAGACAAGGGTGCAATCTCACTTTCCTCACTCTCATATTCCGATAGGTCTACAATCCGACACGACCGGAGAGAGATCAGGCGCAGGACCAACAGCTTAACGTGCTTTCGGTGGTACGGGTCTATCACATCGCCAACTTCCAAATTTTCCATTTTGAATTTCTTAGTAACAGCCCGGTTACTAAGAAATTCAAAATGGAAAATTCCAATAACACTTTACCCGACCTGCCAGCAGTCGAGCTTGCGACCATGAGGCCGTCAAAATGCAACGTCGTATAAATAGTCGCCATGACTCTCTCACGGTTCACAACCCGCTTTCAGTGTAACGCAGCTTTATACGTCATGTCTATTAGGGGAGTAAAATTCGTTGCCGCCTTTCCTTTAATTGGTAGGGGAGCTAATTTCGTATTTGGACATGTATGTTGTGGTATTGAAATTAAATGTGTGGTGTAACCTGTCGGTTTTGTTTATGAATGGCAGGTGGGCTCATGCGGTACCGAAATTAGACGTATTTATTGTTTGAAGGGCTGTGCTATGCCTTGGGCTTTCAGTGTAGGACTTTTTGCAACACAAACAGGAAAATATGTTTTTGGTGCAATTCTTTTACTAATAAAAGAAATATGTGTTACAGTTTTGTCCATTGTGGATCGACGTACGAACTCAATTCTTTAAATCTTGTCACTGAGATTCGTGCGAAGTATTCGGATGTAATACATTGTAACTTTCCCAAAGAGAGCTACAATATATATTGCAGCTAGGGCTATTTTTTATTATATATCATTTTAAAATTGATTGATTAACACATTATTTCTATATCTGACTTCAGCCTAATTAAAATCTCATCTCCCATCTATTCTTAAACTAACCACGTGCTAAATAGTTCAACAAACTCTGTCGGTTCTATTGTACGCGTGTTTTAAAGTAAACAGTCGCACGCGCACCTAATCTTGTTTCGTTCTGTCATCGTAATACGTTTTTATAACGTGTCTGTTTAGTTTTACATGGTTAACTACAGGGCTGGCAGGTGCCCCATTAATGTGGTTTTTTGTTTGGCAAAATGAGGGATTTGTCGTCGACGTGTGTCGGGTCGTGTAAATACTAAAGTGTTGTATGAGATTTAAATAATTGATTAGTTACGGGGTTAATCGATAATCATCGAGATCATCAATACGCTTGGAAAAGCGTTGCTTGTGTTTTCATGATCGGACAGAAGAGAGACCTAGTCGCCGTTTATTAGAAACTATTTTCGTCTGTCTATTACATAAACTGAAGATTAAATAAAATAGTAAAATGATAAGTGAAGTGATTTGGGCCTATCAAAAATAGTTTGGCATCCCTTAGAGAATCTGTAAAGGATGACGATGAAAGTGATACGAAGGACTATCCTGTTCCTATTCCGATTAGTAGGAAACTATGAAAGACAAAGTCTATATTTAAAACTGAAAATAACGCTTATAAAACTGAGTCTATCAGATGACCCTGAGAACAGTTCATGTTCAAGAACCGTATAAAGACTCGAAAGATGTAGATATTGTAGATTCTCAAATACAGACGTTCATTGACCTTGGCCAAGTTCTAAATCAACACACCTTCAAAAATGGCAGTTGAATAGCCAAAACAAATTCGCTAGACTTTTGTATGAGTGTAGTATGCTTAGCTGATCTCATCCTATGTTTAATGAGCGTTCAGACTTGCCCACTTCATAAGACATCTGTGTAAAGTACATATCGAATCGTCACGCCTCTGGTTCCTTAGAAGTTTAGGAATAAAAAGATTTTGGGCCTTTTGTAGATAAAGGTGTTAACCAGATTGCTTCGATTTGTCGGTTTCAAGTCCTGTGTCGAGAATCTGTTCTTCTTTCTAGCAATATCCTGGTGGTCGTTCTAGGCTTTCTAGGTTCGTTTCGCCTTCTACATCAACGTAGTCATTGGTTCTCGTGGATTCACATTTGTGACCTGATATGGGGAACAAGCCAAAACATCAAATCTGTTACATTCCAACGGTTTCTGTCCACATTAGAGGCAGTATTTAACTTTAGCAAATAGAGTTCAATTACCCACGAACCTTCCTAACACAAACCTCAAATATACTAGCCCATTAGACAGACACAATTACGTTAACGTTAACATCTTGTGCTTACACGTACACCTCAGCTACTGTTTACAGAACAGCGGTTACACAATTTTACGTTTGCAGACTTTCAAGTTTACGTTACGACCAAACAGTTTATATTGGCGCGGTTCTTGTATCGTTCAAATGGTTTTATTTCAGGATATTTAGATTTTATGAAATTATGACTGGGTCATATTTGCGGCTGTGATGTGAATTTGAGCTGTGGTTGCGGAATAATTATTAATATGTAAACTTTGGTCTATTTCAAGAGAAGTGGCAGTTTACTCATTTGCGTTTTTATAAATATATACTGCTACTGTAGATCGTGTGTTCATACAGTTATTATTCACTGGCAGCCATTGTTTAGCAGTGGTGGTTTAGTAGATACGGCCCTGACTTAAGATTTATAGATTAATACCCAGTCTGTCATGCATTGTACTTTGTGCAGTCATCACTGCTCTGACAACAGCAAAAGAAAACCTCTTTGGGAAACCGGCATCTCTTAGAACCAAATTCGACGACATGTGACTTTCACCAATCAGCACTGGGCCCGCGTAGTGGATTACTGCGGACCAATTCCTCTCGCTGAGCGGAGGCCGAGTCCCAAAAGCGGGAAGTTTATAATCTGATTATGTAACCATCGTGTATACTGTTGAAGTGGTTCAAGTTAAGCTTCGAATGTGATGACCAAACCTTTCCCAAAGCGTGCAGATTTTATCAAAATTCCCTCGAAATTCCTTGCAATTGTCATTCGATATTTTATGAAACCCGATCAAGCTGATACTCAGCTCAATATAGGTCACCACCTGTTCTTCCGTGTGTGTTGTAAGCTGCAATAAACAAGAGATAATATCTTAACGACAGACGGCAGTATATTGTTATATTGCACCATTAATACAAGTAGTCGACTGTGGTGTTTATGGGGGTATCATTCCCTTAGACCAGAAAGATATGGAGCAGGTCTGATTGAATGAATGCAGTTCTATATTGTTATATATGATGCCAAGCACTATCATACTAATTGTAGAGATGGTACATTTAGAAATTAGAGTAGAGGCACTTATAACAGAAACTTATAAGCATATAATCAGCCTATAATGTTCCCACTACTGGGACACAGGCCTCCTCTGTGTGAGGGGAAGTAAGCCGTGATCCACCAACGCTGTGCTAGTGAGAGTTGGTATAAGAAACAGGGTCCTACTTACTTACTCACTTACTTACTCCATCAGCACAAGAAAGAACACAAGTTCAATTGCAACTTGGTGAAAATTTTCCCCAAACTGTACTGGTAGTAGAGGAACAGTCTCTTTATCTTTTTACCGATGAAATTACTGGCACTGGTCACGGAAAACACTTTCCATCAGATGAGCCATCGTTAACCTCGGGTGACAAACGCCAAGACAAAAATAAGGATATCGCTGGCACAAGTTTAGCATCAAACTGACCTCTAAATCTTTCTCCATTCGCGAAAAGCTTTGCTCTCACATCAAGGCCTTGTTAAGGAGCCCCGTTTGAGCCAACGCTAGCTACGTTGATTTCCCTAACAAGGTACTGTCGGGTCGTTGACTTTTATAGCATCACTTACACGGTACGGTGGCGATGCGATGCGCGATTTTCATAGCAACTAGGTCAGGTGGTGAGGTAAACAAATCATCGTTATTGTCATTTGTTGCTTTGTACTGTACACATATTTTATTTGTTTGGCTGTGTATTTTTAGTATGCCCATAGATTTACAACTAGGTTTATGATGAAACTTATCAAAAATCATTTTTAGAAAGGTCTTTGTACTTTCCCGTTCTGCAAAAAAAAATGCTTATGCTTGTTCAAAATTTTCCTGCCTACTTTACAGCCTGACTGATCATGTCACTGGTGGACTCAGTCTCAGCTTTACATACATATTTATTAACTTTTTTTTAGATTACTTACAAAGAGACATACGACGACGACGTGTGTATTCTTATTTAGAATTTTTCAAGGTTCATTCCTGTCCTACATAAAATGTCCAGAAACCTTCGAAGAACAAAAGTGATATCGTGTCTCGTGCCGCTAACGTATCGTAAAGTGTAATGACTGTTGCGTGTCACTCAGATATTATGACGGCTGAACGAGTTTTCGCTCCCAATTGTGACCCGAGGCTCTCGAAAACGGGATACACAAGGGATGATCCCACCCTTTTAGATGTCTCCTTCTTTGTCCTTGACAACTACTTTATGTGACACTAGCATTTGTAATTTATTTGTAAAAGTAGGACGTTGTAAATGTTTGATGTGAGATCGGGTCGTCCTCGTTTCGAAAGGTTTTGTTACTCAGACATTACGACTACTTAAGTTTGATATCTTTTTAGACTTAGTAGTGAACGTTTTAACGATGATGCAATTAGATACTTTGATGTTGTCATTATATTGCTTAGTGATCAGTTGATCACACAGCATGTTGTCATCATACACAGATAGATTACGTAACAGATATTTTTGCTACTACCAAGTTTATACGCATCGCACAGTTCATGTTATGAAACGAAATTGGCAAAATGCAGTGAGACTGTTGGAGCATACTAATTTATTTACTTACGTCGCAAAATGTACTTCGTCGTACCTTCCTGACATCGTATCGTCCCCGTACCATACGTTATAAACCCGGTAGCATGTGACACAGACATTAATGCGCTTCAAGTACTAGCGGACAGTCCGGGCCGCGGCGAGTGGGTTACGGGATATTGAAGGGTACGAACACACCCTCGGTTTGAGAGGGATAATTGTTTGGATTAAAAATAGAATTTTGTTCCGCGGTTTTTGTCGGTTGTCGCTTTGGGAGTATTTTTGTGTTCATGACATAATTCGGTCCTTTGGTACGCTTCCCTGTTATTAGTAGCAGGGTGGCGACGGTTGGGTCAAATCAATTCAATTCAACACATCTCAGTGTATGCCTTTTTCAAAATGCGCTCCGACCTTTTGTATCCAGTATACCTTCGCTATCTTCGCATCGGTTCATCTAGTTGAATGGGTCTTTGTTTTAGGCAATTGAGAATCTGCCAATTGCGATTCACTGTTGCTTATAAACTTCTTTTTCAAGCTATGCTGCATGGGAGCCGCGTGACGACTCCCGGCCACCGTAGGCGCGGGCCTGCGGACGGAGAGTAATGCGTAGCTCACTGTCCGATCAGGACCAGGCCCGTTCCGGACGGTGCGTACGTGTTCCACGCGCGCCTCAAAGAGATGTCAGCATCAAATTGAAGGGGCCCCGTTAGGGCCGAAGCCTGCCGGGATTGTCCGAAAGGGTTACCGCTGCCCCGGAACATGAAGGGCTAAGAAAGGAATACGGGTGGATTTTAGTCAGTAAGAGTCGACACTCCCTTCCGCTCCACCCAGAGCTGGAGGGGTCATTTGATGATATCACATCCTGAAAAAAAAAGCTACCTATGCTACATTTCGCAAAAAGGTTGATGACCTCTGCTACAAGCAAGCCTTTTGCAATAGTGCCTATACACAGTTGCGTTCAACCTTTTTACACATGCTTCGAATGATTAACCAAACGTGAACCCTCATGGTTGATCGGGTCACGCCTAATTACGTCACAAATCCTAAGTCAACATCGATTAGGGATAAAACAAACATTATAAACAGTTTTATGAGCGATTTCGATGCCATAAAGGTAAAGTGGAATGAGTATTGACGATTTACCTTCGAGCTTATTACATTTATTGATTTTTGGGTATCGAGAAAGTTATATTGAAAGTAATATTGAAAGTAGTTTTGGTATAATATTTTGCTGGGTTCGCTTAGTCATGAATTTGTTTATTTAAACGTACTATACTTTTTTTTCTTTTGACATTTATACTTTCCTATTTTTTATTTTTGGAAAAATAAATTAATAATATATGCGTTTAATTAATGTAATTATGTTATCAATTTTAGTATCAATGACATCAATTTTATTAACATCATCATAATATATTTGTACGCCTTCTGGTATAACATAGCGCGCTTGTAATGTTTTTATATAACAACAATTTTATTGTACCTATGTTAACAAATGATTAAATGACTTTATGACTTTATATGTGGTGGCCCGCGACTTACGAATTGTTGGTCGTAGGTTTGAGCCCAGACGAGCGCTTTACTTAGTGTTAATTAGTTTTATCACCGCCGAGGGCAACATCGTGAAGAAAACTATGTTCTAAAACCAAAAATTCGAAGTCGTGTGACATCTACCAACCCACACTGGGCCCGCGTGGTGGATTACGGCGACACGGACACAGGCCTATGTGTCCCAGCAGTGGGGACATTATAAGGCTGATTATGCTAATCGTACTTTAAAACTTGCGTATGGCGCATGCATGACTAGCTTTACCAAGTTAATGTCCATTAAAGCTTTGTATACTTTAAGTAAAATAATGCTAGGTTAGTACTTGACACGTACTATATATCTTGATACTTTTCGGCACATGAACCGAATATTTGTCTTATAATTCTGGGCACTGGGATTACTGACTAACCCCATTTACTAATCAACGTTGTATAGCGTTTGTATAGACACAACGCTTTGTTTCGAAAGTCAAATCACTGAGGACAGAAAGAGAGAAATCGGTGTGTAACTATTCATCTGATATAATACGAGTGTGGGTCAGTTTTTAATCTAAACGACTGGTCGGTTCTTTACACGAAGCAACTTCCTTGCTTCCGCTATCGATACCCTCCTTAAACCGGGGTTACGGTCAACAGATAACAAAAAAAAAAAACTCAGATAATTATACATACAACCTTGTTGATATTTCTCACGAGTCGTTTGACATATGTCATGCTTGATGTCAAGCTTTCAGTCACTCTCTCTCTGTATGTTTGCCCATCGGGTGTCAAAAAGACATGTGGAGAGCAATATGTTAATGGTTCAAGTGCGCCTGCAAGAGAAGCCTACAAAAGCACCCTATGCTATTCTGTAAAAAAATGCTTTAAATAAAATTGTTTTCTTTATTCGCTTTGGAAATTGTAAAATGGTAAAATTATAGAATGGTAGGTATAGAAAGGTAGGTGGAAAAAGAAGTAAGGATTGCTTTAAGGCTTCGCCGACCGCGCAGTGGCGCCCTCATAGTTTGTTTGGTTATTTCTTTTATTTTAGAATGAAAATGCAGAAAATAAGCACGTTAAGTTGTGCTCCACAAGATTATACCAAGATATGCGAAGAAGAAGATTATAAGAGAAGATTATACGTAGTTATAGTTTTATTATAATCCTTAAAATGGAAAATAGTGGCCACTATTTTTCTAAAATAAAAGAAATAACTAAACAAACGATGAGGGCGCCACTGCGCAGTCGGCGTAGCCTTAAAAGTGTCCCTCAAAAGTTTAAGTATACAACAAGATTATTGCCAACCATGTAGATACAGAAACGATGGTAATCCTTTCCATTTGGATGAAGCCTTGCTTTTTACTGAATTTTCAGAATATATGAAATACTACCGCGCTTAATTTAAAAAAAAAACAAACTCAAATCCAATTGATCATAGATTTCGCAATGTATATTAATTTCAACTTTCGACAGATCTTCATTCCTAAAGGTCATTGTTTCCTTTCGTCACAAAAACATTTAATTAAGAACTAGCTTCTGCCCGCGACTTCGTCCGCGTGAAATTTCTTGTACCTACCCCCACCCCGTCGCAACACTTCGTATTCGCTTAGCGTTCATACTTTTTTTCTTTTTGCTCGGCTCCTAAGGGTCCTAGCGTGATATTAAATAGCCTATAGCCTTCCTCAAGAATTGGGCTATCAAATGCAAACGAAAACAAAGATTTTTTCAAATCTGTCCGGTAGTTCCAGAGATTATCGCGTTCAAACAAACAAACTCTTCAGCTTTATTATTAGTATATAGATTAATTAACAAGAAAAATTACATGTCAAAATTATATGATTGCACAGCGTTTTTTTATGAATTCATAATGGAGCATACACATCGACACGGTACGGTAGCTTAACAATTATCCGCTCGTTTGCCTCCGGTTAAAGGCAAAACAAACAGTTCGGTAAGCTTATTTATCGTTCCGTGATACCGTATGTGAACCGTAACTGTATTTTAACTTAAAATATCTCAGTGTATTGACGATTTTGAATAATGTGGTGCTTTTCATTATAAACATATGTCGAAAATGACGTATGTAGGTAAAGTTTCATGTGTGAAAGTAAAACCTTACTTTACGGGCATAATTATTATATGTTTAGATATTCTTTTGATGCTACATATAACAACAGTCCTCTATTAGAATTTTAGTAGAGCAAAAGGTCTACAGACGCAATCCGCCAGTCGAATTACTTCGACAAATCCGTTAGCTTCGCCGTCGCCGGCGCCGGTTCGAGATTTTGAATAATGTGGTGTCGTTTATCATAATAGGCGCTACTGTAGGTAACTACCTGCAGCTACAGGCATTAAAAAAAAAATTAAAAAAAATTAAACCGACTTGCCACCCTCTAGAGTCTAGAGGATAGCCAAAAGTAGGTCTAGGTAGAGCTTCCAGTTATGATCAGTCTGACCTACATAAGCTGCATCCCTCCCTAACTTAACAAAATAATATTTTCCATCCTACACGTGTACGTTCTTGTTACCTATACCTTTATATGTATATTATTATATCTGTAGATTCTCTTTCACGACACCCACGGGTAAAGATACATTCAAAACGGAAAAGTTAGAAATCGTGGGCGGTTGCTAAGGTTCTGCGTCTGAGCCCACGCTTCTTCTATTTATAACTTAGGTATAAATATCATTGAATTCGTAGCCGATTATATTTATGAAAACAATTCCTCTTGATAATTCAAGAGGAAAAATTTTCTCTATTGCTGAAAACTGCATTACAATTCGCTGCGCAGTTTAAATCTAAGCTTACAGACAGCGGAAGCTACTATGTAAAGAAGAAGAAACACATAAACCCTATGGAATTCATTCACAAAATAGTCGTGAAAACCGTATCAGAATCCGTTTCGTATATTTTAGAAGAACAACGCGGTTACTTAGACAGACACGAAAAGCTACTTTAATTCATATGTTAGTATAGATATTGAGTTTGATTTTCTAAATTACCCTACACTGATAATAAATTCGTTTACAGATTTCATGTTAGCGGCCAAATTGTTGGTCCTTTGATGGAGCTTCTTAGTAAGCTCTAGAAAAAACTGTTCCAAATTTTCCGATAAGACCAAGAAGTGACTAAGTAAGATGATATGTGGATCAGTAGACACCAAATAAATTATATGTATAACGAAAATTGTTAGAATATAATTATGGAAGAGTGTAGTCTAAGCCTAGCATTTCTTAATAGTCTTTAGTCATTAAAATTCATGACTTCATTTGTTACTATTAACTATGTCCAAATTGTTTCTACGTCCTTAATTAAGATATACGCGAATCTGATTGCTCCACAGTTTTTTTTTCGCAAACAATTTGATTAGCCCAATGAATACTTCAGTGGACATGTCATCTAGGATTTTGGTTAATGAAATCAATAAAATCATCATTAATTAATTTGTAGTTCGGTTCATGGACGTTGATTAAACTGATTTGGCATTATTAGAAGATAAGTTGTCAATGGAACGTTATTTCTAATAATAAGGGCGTTAGAGTCAAGGCTTAAATTAAAGAAAACCTTGCGATGATTTGGCTTTTGATTAAGAATATTGCTTCTAAATTAACACTATTTAGAAGGGCATACTCCCAAGACAACTTTCATTTATGATTTCCTCAAATTACATGTAGCATAATCAGCATATAATGTTCCCACTGCTGGGATACAGGCCTCCTCTCGGTGAGAAGGAGTGGGCCATGATCCACCACATATTCCGTGTGACACGGGCCCAGCGCGGGTTGGTAGATGTTACATGTATTGGAATTTTTGGTTCTAGAACGTTTCCTCACGATGATTTTCTTCAAAGTTTTGAGAGCAGTGGTGATTAAATAATTTTACACAAAGTAAAGCGTCTGTCTGGGTCCGAACCTACGACCTACAACTCGTAAGTCGCGGCAGTTGCCCGTACTATCAGGAATATTTGACGGACATTAGGTATTTTTTTGTAGTTGGTCATTTTGTCCGCACTACATTACGTCAGACCACTTAATTGGACTAGACTAGAAACAAAAACATAATGAACGACCGAAATTATAGGAAATGAAAGAGACAGCGATAGAACGATTGGATTATCTATCAAACTAATGACAGCCAAATTGTTACACCTAACTCCCAAATTAGAGATAATGACAACGAACTGGCAAATTAATGGCATCCTAATGTGATCTCTAACCGCTGTCTGACGCAGTTATTAAGGCAATCTCTCAAATTATTGTCTTTGGTTAGAGAATTTGGTCTAACAATAAGAGAACTTCAACTTGATTTGAATGTAGTCTATTACGCTGTTTGTTTTTTATTAGTGTTAGTTTTAAGAAGTTCTGTAGTGGAATGAGTATTTTTTATTTTGTTGATGTTATGATCTATATCTGACAGAAAATTAATGTCATCATCATAATTCAATTCCTTCACTACCGTTTAATTTACAGTTCAAGCCAATTTCTTTTTCTAAGCAACATTGGATTAGTGCCAGTTCCATGAATTCCACTTTCCTTGTGAATATATTATGCATTGTCCGACCGGCTTACAAGTCAAGGCTATGTCCATTGTCCTTTTGCTTTTATTCTAGTTCTTCCATTACCTTCGTCTGACTGTATAGAGGACTCTTGGTCTCTACTTTGAAAATCTTTCAGCTGGTGTAAACCTTACTTACTAAATGTCTTTTGATGATGATATTGTATTTCTAATTCCACGCCGCGCGTGAAATATTATCTTCTAAAACGTGTACATACAGCCGTACAATTGCCATCTATCCGTTCACCTGTACAGACAAATTACTCCCGTCCGTCCATTCAACGAACACCTTGAAAATTATTTGAGTGTGTATAGTGCAATTTGAATTTTAAGATCTAAGTGACAAAGTTGAAAGTAAAGTTACGTTTGAAGGATTCGGGAAGGCGGAATATTTGTTTAGGAATATGAATTTGGAACACAGGTGGTAAGGTAGATAGTCAAATGAGGGTTTGTAAGATGTTATGTAAGGTTTTGGGTATATCAGAACTATGGTTTACTGTTATTCGTACCGTACTATCTACTTACACACACAATATAGGTATAATATAATATAGACATTTTACAAGATTCATCATGGAGCCTTCTTTAACATTGAAATCAAGAGCTTTAACCAACAGTTTATAATCATCATAAATAGTTACAATTTCCTGTTTGTCCCCTTGCTCATGCTAAGCAATGCTTTAAGTGCCTATTACAAACAGCCTTCTAGCATCACTTTCAATATGTCATCTACCTTACTCATAACCATTGCTTAAAGTTAAATGATGATTGACTACGGCTTATCCACACATTTTTCGACATTTAAACTTATGAATTGAACATGAATATGAACAGACTAATTAGCGATACTTTTCACACCACAAAACAATCTTCATTCATCATCGCAATACTGTGATTGATTGCTGTCATATTATCGCCAGGCACTAATGTATTGGATTTCACAAGCTGATTGACAAATGACGCAAAATGGAAGCATCAATCAGCATATAATCTCGTCCTTTCCCGCTCTCGATATGATTCGGGTATCATTTAGCTTTCGATATTGGAGATATTGCGATTGTGAATGCTTTTGGTAGTCTCTATAACTAATGTGTCGGGTACTGAGTAATTTTGGCCTTCCGTTTAATTTATTTTTGACTTCTTCATTTTTGATTGCATCGTTATCTCTCAGTTAAATGAGTTCACCATTAATACCAAACGGTTTATAAACATCAATATCTAGCTACAATCGTAAGGCAAACAAACGAACGTGGGTGAATTTGGACTATATGGATAGCCAAACGGCCGCGACTTACGAGTGGTAGGTCGTAGGTTCGAACCCAGACAGACGCTTTACTTTGTGTAAATTAATTCATTACCACTGCTCTCAAAACGGTGAAGGTAAACAATGTGAGAAAACCGGCATGTCCTAGAACCAAAAAAAATTAAGAGATGTGACATCTACCAACCCGGACGGGGCCCGCGTGGTAGTTTACGGCCCCCTCTCACCAAGCTGAGGCCTGTGTCCGTGTGTGGTCTGCGAGTGGGAATATTCTAGGGTGCTTATGATGGATAGCCAAACACATTAACTTTATCAGTATGCCTGTGACTGTCTAGTTTTCCGCCATCGGTGATGTTATAATCAGTGAATGAAAGTTCATGAAACAAACTTCAATATTTATCATCTTGCTAATATATTCTCTTCTCTTTGCCAACAGAACAGCGCACCAATGTGGGAGGAGTTTATATCAAAGGCGACGAAACTCCATTCAGCATTGAAGTAAGTAATAACACCGATTACCTAATAGTTTCTTAGTATACAGTAAAAACGCCTCCGCAAGTGTCGATACTCAAGTACCTACGTCCGGTGCAATTTCGGCAATAGACTATCATTCTCACTAACGACCTCTACGAATCGAATGAGCCTATTCTCATAACAAGTGCCTAGAGTGAAAGAAAAGTCCTTGTGAACTATGTACATTGATATTGGGGTCATAATTAGAACAGCACATTGTGAAGTTGCTTATGAACTTGACGATATAGGCTCGATCGCCACAATGTATGTACTTACTTATTTACTTACAAGATAAAGAGCTAGATGTACTAGTCCAATAACAGCTTTTACTGTCTCAGTTAGGACAGCTTGACGGCAATTTTCAACAGTTTCTTTTTGTGATCCTGCCAATACAATACAATAGTCCCTCCATAATTATTTTGTGCGTGCAAATTTAATGCCACTTACGACAAATGCCTTTTGATTTGATCTTATGACCTGTGGAGTGCTTTCAATCAAAATTAGCCCCTACCATTTGTCCCATGCTGTAAATAATATGATCTACTGCACTTAAAATTATTGACTCTTCTAATCAAATGCATATCATTGTTAGGTACGAAAAGTTGACCTTCATATACGATGCATCGTAACTCGACTACAGTCAGCCATTTAATGACAATTGAGTGGCCGTTGACTCGCAAATTGACAATGATATGGCTACATGTGATCTGATAATAAAAGGTTGTTGTTATGTGTCTTGTGTTGTAAATATTTCATTCGTAGAGGTCACGGCTGCAGTCGGGAATGTGAGATCAATTTAAACTGGTTTTGATGGAGATTTATTTTACTTTGTGTCTGCTGAAAAACTTCCTGTTGATGATGTGCGGTTTATGGCTAGAATGGTTCTTAGAACCGTTGCATGTCATGAGAGGTGACTTAGGGTTAAATAGTATATGAATTATGAATGTGTCGTACCTTCTTATTTTTTCCAGAAGTTAGTTACTTAGCCCAACTAGGGTCATTACAGTCAATACACTGATATTGGCGTCCAGTTTACTCTCCGCCTAACGACGTTTTCAAGTCTTCATCTGTCCATATCCATTGCATTTGCAACGCTATGTCTACCTATTGTTCTGCCTATTACTACAACATTTTCTACTGATCGCAATTTACCAGCAAAAGCCAATAATAACTCTCTGACAGCAGGTTCTACCACTGGCTAACCAGTTTCAGAACTTTGATTCGTTTCATATTTCCTTTCTCAAAATCTAGTACAACTATAACAAAGACATCAATCTCAATTGCGTTTTCACATTTGGCAGGTCAGCCCTGGTAGCGATTGCCGCGTTCCTGGATGCCTTCCAGAAGATCGCAGACGCAGCCACCAATGCTAGGGGTAAGTGAACTCATAGTTTTTTATTCATATCTTTCAATCTTTTAAACTTTTAAATAAATATTACGTGAGCATTTCGTTTTTTCTATAGTTTTAACGTTCTTGACGTGGTGGAATCGTTTTGTGTTCTAGTGTGGTGTTGTAGGTATGTGAGTAATATTATCAATCAGTTGATTAATAGCTGTTGAAGAATGAGAGATGATGTTGTGAATGATGATTTTGCCCTCATCAGTGGCGACATCTATTATTTGGTCTTGGCTACTGTTAATTGTAATATTTACCTACGATGGTAATAATGAAAACTACATTTTATAGTGAAAAATCATCACAATTATTTATTTTCATAATAATCTTAATAGTCGATGTATTGACTTACGAACTATTCAGATCTGGACCAGCTCAGCAGCCTTGAGATCACTTGTGTTGTAATACAATGCAGAAAAGAGATTGATAGTTACCAATCTGTTTATTAATGATTGATTTTGACCTAAATCTGACAAAAAAATCTGGTCTTGTTACTGTACTTAGCGAAACTTCACTGACGCTATAAGATATCGATATCCAACAAGGTTAATGTATTGTTATAATAACTTAACTATCAATCGTCAATCCGGACGCAATCAACAACAAGCATATAACAGCTATGGCTTAAAATATTGAATTTTCTTTCAATAAATGTTACCAACATTAAATCTAGTTAATCTTAATATTACTGTTGACGTGAAGCTAATTTAGAATGTGACTACAAAAATAATTGAGCAAAACATGTTTAAAATATCTTAGAAGGTAGAACAGTAAGGTAGACGAATATTTAAGGGTCTAACCCGTATAAATGAACGAATTTTTGAACGGGACAGTTATAATATTGCTGGTCGAAAGATAAAATTAATTGAGTCATGGACAAGTCTTTTTAAAATGACAATTGTAGACGTTGATAGTGACCTAACTCAAATAGATATTAACTTAATAATAAGTATTGTGCTTAGAAGCCATACTTTGGCCTTTATTTTCTTTTCAATCAATTGTAAACTTAAAGGTCTTCGAAAAGGCAGGTCGCAGATTTGTACCAAAAGAAAAATCAAGTTAGATCACTCAACGTCGCAGTTAAAACAATTTAAGGGACAATGGTGCTCCTAATCCAGTCAAGATACTCGTATACTTTGCTGTAGACTCCAGGAACCCCATCCATGCCACAAGGGACTGGTCCGAAACTGACGATGCCGATGACTTCATAAGTTCTTCCGTTTTCGTACATGAGAGGACCACCAGAGTCACCTTTGCAGGAATCCTTGCCTGTGACACCACCGGCGCACAACTGTGCTTTCCAAAGCGGGACACTACGGCCAGGGAAACTGTAGACTGGTTGGCATTTCTGTGGGAAGGAGCAGGGTATTAAGAATAATTATATAGTAACTACAGATATATATGCATTAACTGCATCGTCACACAATTAATGGCAAATAAGGAAGGTTTTGTTTTTGTTTGACGAAAAACTATTTCTTTCCCTCGACCCATGGTGAAAAAATTGGTAATGGTAAACTTTCAATATCTGTTGATCGACAAAGTAAGCTCCAGTTAAGAATACCTCAGTACCTTGATTTGTTGTTTTTAATTCTGCCAATTACTGACTACCAAAAATTTTATAGCTGCACGATCGCTTCTACTTGTCTGAATACGGAGAAAGTGACTACTGAGATTACATTCCAATAGAGATAGAAAAAGACGTGCTGCGACGACCACTAATAAATTTGTATATGATGATGACTTAAAATTACTTAGTGCCTCCTTATTGGCTTTCTGATAACTTACATCGGGATTGACGTATGGTAGCTCCACATGCAGTTTCACTTCGCTGTAAGATTTCCTATCGCTCACAGCGCCCCAACCGGCTGCGTACAGTGAAAAGTTGGTTGGAATGTTCGACGGCTCAGTCAGGTCCTTGGTTGGCAAGCAGATCGGACGAATGAAGTCTGAAAAAAAAAACACAGTTATTCTTCATGTTTGTGAGAAATAATTTTATGGTCTACGTACAAGACGCGTAAGACTGGAACCTCCTGATAAATTCTATTGACAAGACTGTTCTTACAAGCAAAATAAATTATGTTATCATTATCAGTAGTACTCTTCATAGCCAGAATCATGTTTTCTTTGCCCAGATCACATTATATGACAAAGTCTGTATTGATTGCAAGATTCTCACAACTGCCCCGAAGGAGGCTAAAAATCAGATTAAAATGTTGGCTTCTTTAATCTATAAGTTTATTATCTTGGTTTCTACCCTACTACGTTTCCAGTATGGATTAAAAAATTACTTGCAACTAACCTGTAAACGGTGCTACCTCCTTTAGTCTCAACAAAGCAATGTCGTTCCTCTTCAAGGCACTGACAGGGTTGTACTGCGGATGGGGAATGACCTTCTCAATGAGGATCCTAGTGACTCCTTCAGTGCAGTCCTCGCCGCCTGCTTCGACGGGTGCACAGTCTGCGCCTTCGTGAGAAATGTTGTATTCTCCCAGACGTACTCTCTTACTGGAAAAATACATCTTAAAGTCATGTCAGGGTCATATAACAGTTCTCTACTCTAATCTTAGGCGTTGTGTACTAATCTTTTAGAAACTATTGTTTTATAGCTCATCTTTACAAAAGATCATACTGTACACACAGTTTCCGAAACGAACTATAGTCGGTTCCAAAATAATCTGATGAAAATGTAAATAAATTAATCAGAAAACGTTCTTGTGGAAGCCAATTTGTTCTGCCAATTACAAATGGAGTGCATTGATTTGATTATTTAATTTTGTGGATGATTTTTCAATTCCAATTTAATAATGTTATTTAAACAACTGAACAGGTAAGTTCGTACACTTTCTTTAGATACTTTTGGAACAGACCATATACGGTTTTTGGCTTGTATTTTGGCTTATTTATTTATGTATTTAAGTTCTTCGGAAGACATAGATAGAATAATGAAAAATTCAAGCCAATTCAGTCAATTCGTGTTAGCCAATTCCAACACTTGCCGTGGAAATTTGTTCATGAAGTAAAATAAAAGAGAAGAAGTGTCAAAACTCACGGTGTGCCAATAGTCAGCACTTGTCCAGCAACGCAATGGCCTGCAGTTAGGACATATTTGCCACTGATCAGTACACCTCCACAGAGCAGCTTCGTAACGCCAGCCTGCACGTACTCGATCATCACCAGCCATGGGTACTGGTCTACTGTTGTCGCGTTACCACCTGGAAAATTCATGTTAGATATTTTAGCAAGGAGGCAGTGTATAGAGGAAACACGTATTTTGAGGATCAACAAGAACAAGCTTCTTCAGTTTTCCATGGTATTAAGAAAACGTAGAATGCATAAAAAGACACAACCGGTGTTACGTTTGTGTCAATGAAAGGTGGCCCAGCAAACGCTGAATATGAGATAATGAAAATGGTTAATGCTAGGAAAATCTCTCTTTCAATTTCTTTTATCATCACAAGTCTCTTGAGAATGTTTCTTTATTTGTGAAGAATTACAGTTTTTAACCCTTTCCTAGCCCAGACTTATAAGCCACATACACGGCGGTTGTTTAACTATGTATCATGACTGGGTCGAACAGTTCCTGTCATCATGATTATTTCAGTCGAAAGACGTTCACTACTGTACATAGGCCTCCTTCAAGTTTCGCCACTACAAACGCTCTTTTGCTTCTCGCCATTACGAAATTCCCGAAACCTTTACCAGGTCATCGATCCACCTTGTGGGAGGCCCTTTAACGCTGAGCCTTTAGGCACACAGAGCATCTAATCTAAAGTAACTAGCCTATATTTTCCTACTGCAGGGCAAAAGCCTCCTTCTCTCCTTTCTACACAATTCTGCCGTTTGCTAGTGCCGGCCAGTCCACACGATGGGTTGGAATAAATAAATACTAACCCACAATCTTGTTTCCGACTCTGCTGTCTACACCACAGCATTCCGTGCGAGGATCCGGCGGGTAAGCTGTCATATGAGCATTACAGTTTCCTGATGGAACTACCATGTTCTGGTTGTTGCGATCTGGAGGTGGACCGCAGCAGACGCTGTACTGTTCCGGTCCCTCGCATCTGGAAATTACAATTTTATTTTTGTTACGTTCTGGCTTTTGGTAGCTTACCATATACCTAACGCAATAAGAGACGGAAATTAAAGTGTTATGCTAAGTTTTTACCATGCTTGCACCAAATGTCACCTTAGGTGCAATCGCCATTCAAATGGTATAGGGTCATTATAGCAGAAGATGAAGTTATAATTGTTGGAGACGCAAATTGTATTAAAATGTTAAATAATAAATGAATGTTGGTTATTCTTCCGCAGATGTATAAAAATTAATTCAAACTAGTCTTACGTTCGGATTGTAAAATACTACTCTGTCAATGAGAGAGAGAGAGAGTAGTCAATGTCTCTGTCAATGGAGCAGTGGTAGCCAAGTGGTAACGGCCGCGACTTACGAGTAGTAGGTCGTAGGTTCGAACCCAGACAGGCGCTTTACCATAACCACCATAATCAGCCTATAATGTTCCCACTGCTGGAACACAGGCCTCCTCTCGGTGAGAGGGAGTGGGCCGTAATCCACCACGCAGGCCCAGTGCGGATTGGCAGATGTCACATGTCTTCGAATTTTTGGTTCTAGGACATGCCGGTTTCCTCACGATGTTGATGTGACAGGCGCTTTACTTTGTGTAAATTATTATTTCATCACCACTGCTCTCAAAACGGTGAAGGAAAACATCGTGAGGAAACCGGCATATCCTAGAACCAAAAATTCGAAGACATGTGACATCTGCCAACCCGCACTGGGCCCGCGTGGTGGATTACGGCCCGCTCCCTCTCACCGAGAGGAGGCCTGTGTCCCAGCAGTACAGAACATTATAGGCTGATTATGTATGTATTACTCTGTCAGTGAAACCACGAGACATTTCAATATGTTTATACCTACTTTAAACCATACTTTGCTAGTTGTAGATTATCCTTCTAAAGCATTTAATTGCGTAATGAATAATTTATGGTGCTTAATACAATATAAAGTATTACAACACAAACAATAAATTATGAAACATTTTCCTCAACTGATTCAACTCGTCTAAACAGGTTACTTACGTTACGTTATGTTAATCGTTCATCGATTTATAATATCTTTATTATTTACTTATAAAAAACCATGTCTGATTATCAATTCCTAGAGCGTTTTACGCGCGAAATTACTTGAGTGACACCGAACAAGTTAGTCGACCATAATTATTATAGCGGTAGACGCTCGAGGCTACATGAGTAGGAGAAGACCAAAGAAACAATAGATTGTGCGAAACGAAACATGATATGTCTAGAAAGAGAATACCTAGATGTCGAATGATATAAATGTATGGATGAAGAAGACATGCTTCGCCGACTATGTCAATTGAAATAAGAGTAGAAAAAGTCAGCTGGTAGATGCTTGTACAACACAGCTTTAATAAATAAAATAGTGACTCCTAATCAAGTTATTCACATGATCTCAATCGCCCGTGATTGATATAATCTCTTCGTTCTCTCTTTCTTCTTTTCTTTTTATCTCTTCTCTCTCTTTCCCCCGTCTAGCCAAACTCACAGCTGTAGCTTTTTTGAGCTTATCAATTTTTAAAATGCAACATTCACAGACATCTTCGAAATTGTCTTTATTAAGAAGCTACCAAAAAGTCCTTGACATTTCTACATTGGTCCAGCAGGTTTCTTAATTGTTATTGCAATGTTTCCTTGTGTCAATGCAGTGTATTAACTGTGGTTACGTCATAAAGATCTACTACGAAGGATTCCCCTTCTATGTGATGATGCTAATCTTGATAGAGTACATTTCCATGAACTGATGTCAACGTGTTTTTTATTCTAGTAAGTGGTGCGGCAAAATGATTCATTCCATAAGAGACTATTGTTCTAAGCTTATTGGTTTTCTCTTGTTCTACTAAACGCAGCCTAGTTCGAAAGTTCACTACGATAATAGTGTTCACTTAATTTGGTTAAAAAATTATCTCTATCATTATTATGAGCTTTTTTGCCTACTTGGTTTGAATATTGAAGTTAATGGTAGACTTTCATCGTAATAGTAAGCAATTGTCAGGACGTCGTTCCCTGCAAGAATTTTTAAGTAGTTTTATTTTCTCAGTTAAAAAAATATTTAGGTAGGTACTCACTTGGACTTCTGTACATAGGCGATGTTCTCATTGGGCACGGGTGGTCTGAGCATATTCGCGAGATGCGAACACGAGTACAGACTGATACATTGTCCGACGTTTCCTTCAGGAGTGTAGCAGTTTCCTTGTGGTGTCTGAGTCTGTGTCTGTTTTGGACAGCATACCTGGAAGAAGAGAGAGATAAATTTTGACAAAGTTAACCAAACCCATTCGTATCGGAAGGACATTTAAAGTAAAACGTCCTATGAGCACAATGTCCTAAAAGCAAAAAGACACGTGAGCATTGTGAGCAGCTCGTCCTATTAGCAACATGACCTAATAGCAAACGTAGGCTGAGATTGATAAACATCACATGCTTTGGTTTTTTTTTTTTTTTTTTTGCGGATGGGAAATCATCAAATGACCCCTCCCGCTCTGGGTGGAGCGGAAGGGAGTGTCAGACTCTTACTGACTAAAACCCACCCGTGTTCCTTCCTTAGCCCTTTATGTTCCGGGCCAGCGGTAACCCTTTCGGACAATCCCGCTGACCCGACAATCCCGCTGACCCGACATGCTTTGGCTTAGATATGTTCCCGTCTTTATGTTGCACTTGTGATTTGACAGTTGTGCGATAGTGAGAAGAATAAAAAAATAAACACTTTGCATAGCGTTTTCCCAGCTATATTGGGGCCGGCTTTCAGTCTAACTAGATGCAGCTGAATACCAGTATTTGACAGTGAGAGGAGAGAGGAATAATGTCTAGACAAAGTACGGTCTCGGTAACGATCTCGGTCTTCAAATTTTTGACGTTCAAAAGTGCCTTATAAGTGCCTATTTGAAATAAATACTTTGACAAATAGAGAACGGTTTTATATCAAAACTCAAGTATGTAAAAAATAAAAACTAATAAAAATATGTACCTAAACTCAAGTATATAGTACATACTTGAGTTTTGGTTATTTTAGGGGGCATTGGAGTTTTCAAAAGTGGTTTTAGGCCTCCTAGAACTTCACAATATTGTGCTAATTTGCTGCAAAATCCGGTCCCTTCAGATGGTCATATGATAAAACAGCAGAACCTCGCCCCAATATTGACAAAAAACAAACAAACCTAAACTTAAACGTATAAAAAATTGCTCGAAAGTTCTCAAAGTAATTTGTATTTGAGGAAATCTCTGGAATGGAAATCTAATAGGGTAGTGTAATCGATGATGCTCGATTCATTCAGCCTTACCCTCTAGAGGCGTGGCTTTTTGTAGACAGCCAGGAAATTTATTGGTGCCTCTTAGAGGATAATAACGTTGATATCAATGTTGAAAATAAGTAGGATATGGTTTTAATGTTGTTCAGAATTTGATTTATTATGTTACTTTATCAGTTTTAGTAAAATGAGCTAGTAACTCCATATACAATACGAGATAGGTATCAATATCTTAAAATGAAGAAATATTTTTTTAAATACTTAACTGATGTTATGATGTATTAGCAATTGCAGTTCTGGAGCCCAGAAAAAATAATTTAACATTTGGTTTTTGTTTTATCAGGTTTAGATATCGGTACCCATTACGTCTATGAAGTTTCGCTAGCTAGTTTAATTTGAACTTGTATTAAAATTTGGGTAGTATCTATGTGGCCCTTTTGACGGTAGGCAAGGAGTATATGGGCAATGTTTAACTATAATAGTGAATAACAAATTCATAGAGAAGTGCAGACTTTTTTCCTTTCTGTAGAAAACATAATTATGGACCACAACTTTATGTATATATTGTTTTTCATTCCGATGACACACTCAGTATTGTCATGATATGTAATTTATTTTGGTTTGTGACGTCCGTTTCTTAGTTTTTCTACATAAATCTCAGTGTTGCGGTTTAGATACATTTCCCGTATTGTTTCCATTATTTTTCTTTTTTATTACTGGAATAATCAATTTGTTGGGTCATTAATGTGATTAATGATTAATCTGGGTGGGTAAAATTCCAATGCCTTTGGTTGAAATCGCTTAGTAAAAGTGACTAAAGTATCGCTAGCGAGAATATACATGTAGATTCAATTGTAATGCATAATAGTGAAACTTAATTGTTCTGTGAGTGAAACTGTCGATACTGCTTTGGGCCTAGATCTACCAACCAGAGAGTAAGATGTACAGCAGGCGACACGTCAGTTGTAACAATTTGAGCTAGGTTAGCGTAGTACTGAGTATCAATAAAATAAGGAATAAGCTTATAATTGCTGGTTTTGGTACCAGTGACGTGTAGCCTACCGTACTTAGGAAGTTTAGAAACGACAAAACCGACAAACTACTCATCAAAGGCAATAATTGCCTATATAATTATATATATAAATTATTTATAACACGCATCTGTTTTTGAAAAGGTTAGTCATAATGCAGATACTTACAGCCGGGGCAGTCCCCTGGTACCCGCATTGCGACCTCTTCAGCAGATCGATGTCCTGGGTCGTACGATCCTTCTTATTAACCAGGCCTAGCAGCACTGGACAGTTGAAGAGTGATATACACTCGCCACTGCCACCGCTAGGAGTTGGGCACGAATTTTCTGTAATCAATGAGGAAATGAGTCAATATTGGATGGAAATATCTTTGCAGTTTACGTGATCAAAGGTGGGCCCAATATTTGCCTTGGTGAAATTCAAGAGCCTTTGAAGAGTGTAATAGCAAATTCAAATAATTCTGACCCAGAGAATTTGTTTAGGGATATGGACAGGGATAGACACTGAAAATGAGAAGAGAATGCTGCGTCAACGACGCAAATCTTCGATATAATTACGTCTATGCGACGCTAGCGCAGCGTCGACGTGACAAGAACGACAGATGCAAAGGCACCTTTATAAAAACATTAATTAGATAATTATCAATCCAGTAAAGTCACACAATTATCCAAAGAGCTTCATAGAGGTCAAGCTTTTGTTACCTTTTTGTATCCAAACAGATCGTAATTTACAAGATACAGGTATTCTGCATATTAAAACGACAACGTAAACGCAGTAGACGACAATTGAAGGTTACAAGTTTTAAACATTTTGCGGAAAGTTTTCAATATTTTTAGAAGCTTTTACCTTTTTTGTGGATGTCGGAAAATATCCCACGGAACGTACTCGTACTACATGGATTTAAAGTACCCTATGTGTTAATCCAGGTTATAAACTATTTGTGTGCCAAATTTCATCCAATGTTTACCCGCGCGCACGCCAGTAAAGTACCCAGTTCGTATGATATTTCAGCCATCTTCAACAATCAGCGTCATATTTCAGCGAATTTTCATTAAACCTTAGTGAATTATACACCTTCATGATGAATCACTGCGTCCATTGGTAAAAACCGTATGAAAATCATCCGTTCGGTACTTTTTGAGTTTATCGCGTACAGACGGACTGTCAGACAAACGCAGGGGGGGACTTTGTTTTATAAAAATATACGGAGCTTAAAGATAAAGGTCAGATTCTGACGTCATGTCAATTTTAATTCAATACTATGCAGGGTGCAGTCGTCTTTAGGCCAACTCCCGAATGTAATTCGTAGACAAAGGTCGGAAGATTATTTACACATGCAAATTTATAGACACGTGGGATTTTTTAATGTAAATGCTAATAATATTGTGCAGTCATTAACATCTGTGCATATGTCTATTTGATTACATTTTGAAGTCATATTATTATCTCCACCAAACATGATTTGGTAAACGCTTCTGCACGTTACTTGATTTTCGTTGGTTAGTTCTGGGGGCTTACCATCACCTCTTAAAGCAGGGCAGAAGTTGAACTGCACTACGTTTTTGTACTAAGACGTCATACAAAAAAGTAGTGCAGTTCAACTTCTGCTCTGCTTCAAGAGCTGATGGTAAGCCCCCTGTACCCTGCACCCAGCTTTGCGCAAAGTAGACTTAGGAATAAGATATCGTATCAAAATAAAAATCATATTAAAAGTAGTTGGAGAAGATTAGATTTTTAGTTTAGTAAATTAAGGTCAATAGTTCCAAAAGACAGCAGAATAAAGTTGCCTTGCTGATACGTGATATAACTTTATTATACATGACTCACCCGTACTATGGTGCTGAGTTTCTGACAATACAAAGTTTGTTTATCATTAATATTGATAGTTATCAGAGTAACAAATTCAAGACTGCAAAGTAGACTTAAGAATAAGATATCGTATCAAAATAAAAATCATATTAAAAGTAGTTGGAGAAGATTCGATTTTTAGTTTAGTAAATTAAGGTCAATAGTTCCAAAAGACAGCAGAATAAAGTTGCCTTGCTGATACATGATATAACTTTATTATAAATAACTCACCCGTAATATGGTGCTGAGTTTCTGACAATACAAAGTTTGTTTAACATTAATATTGATAGTTATCAGAGTAACAAATTCAAGACTGCAAAGTAGACTTAAGAATAAGATATCGTATCAAAATAAAAATCATATTAAAAGTAGTTGGAGAAGATTCGATTTTTAGTTTAGTAAATTAAGGTCAATAGTTCCAAAAGACAGCAGAATAAAGTTGCCTTGCTGATACATGATATAACTTTATTATAAATAACTCACCCGTAATATGGTGCAGAGTTTCTGACAATACAAAGTTTGTTTATCATTAATATTGATAGTTATCAGAGTAACAAATTCAAGACTGCAAAATAGACTTAAGAATAAGATATCGTATCAAAATAAAAATCTTATTAAAAGTAGTTGGAGAAGATTCGATTTTTAGTTTAGTAAATTAAGGTCAATAGTTCCAAAAGACAGCAGAATAAAGTTGCCATGCTGATACATGATATAACTTTATTATAAATAACTCACCCGTAATATGGTGCTGAGTTTCTGACAATACAAAGTTTGTTTATCATTAATATTGATAGTTATCAGAGTAACAAATTCAAGACTTGTGGATATCGTAATAATGTTTAAGGCAAGTTTATAGGGCAAGACACCTGAAATTGTTTTATAATTTAAGTAAAACTAACTGGTAGGTAGGTAGTTAGTGCAAATAAGGATACTGTGATACAGGTCCTGATTGAAGAACTGTGGAAAAACAAGGGTACAAATAGCTTACCAGCGGTTTCCTCTATTTCTGGTGATTCTAAAGTTCGTAAAGTAATAGCAGAGAAAGAATCATTAGTATAAATGGCAAAATAATCCACATAACGAATGACCCAAAAGGAGGTGTAGAGTGCGTGAGCTGGGCCCTAAGCAATTTCTTCAGAAAGTTCATGGTGCTTAGGGAGTAAACGTACTAAAAGTCCCCGCGTCTAGGAGGTGAGCCTAAAAGTTCCCACTTTTGAGTTTTTCGCTAATATCTTTTAAACGGTGCGTCGTAGAGAAAAAATATCTTCTACGCAATGAAAGCTAATACAATTTTCTACAACTTTTATCTTACACACTTTTTTTGAATTCCTACCCATTTTCGAACTACACGTTTCGGAAAAGTGAAAATTTTCGAAATAACGACTTTTATCAAACACTAGCTGTTGCCTGCTATTTCGACGTTATATCGGGATAAAAAGTAACAGCTCTTTTCTTCAAAACAAAGGTACTTTAAATGTCGGCGGAATTTTCCCACAACAGAATAATGTACGACATTATACTATGAAAATAGCTAAAGTACACTAAACGAAAGTCAGTTAAATTACGATTTTTTTAGAAAAATTAAAAAGCTAAGCTCCGCAACGTACTCTGTTAGCAGAGTACGTTGCGGAGCTTAGCTTTAAAAAAAAAAAACTTGAATGTGGGCCCCACTGAAGCTTAGCATCTAAAGTTAAACCCAAAAATACTGTGCCATTTCTTAGGATTCAATTCTTCGCCCTTTATCAACACTAAAGTTTTCATCTGCCTAACGAGGGTAGCGTAAACTTAATGCATTTGATTGATAAAAAATAGATGTAGAATTACACTACGGTACTGATCAATTCAATACGACTAGTTCAATGTATAGCTTATCAGTACTAGCTTCAGTATACGGTGATTCTAAAGTGTGTATAGTATAAATTAATATTAATAGCCAGAGGTCAGTAGATCGATACAAGTAACAAATAGACAAATAATGAAGCTAATGTACTGATGAATTCAAACACACTAGTTAAATTGACAGCTTACCAAGCTTACCACTACTAGCTTCAGCGTATGGCGATTCTAAAGTGTGTATTATATAAATTAATTTGAATGACGAGAGTAGAGTAGATTGATGCAAATAATAAATTAGACAAAGAATGATGCTACTGTACTGATAAATTCAAAAAGATTAGTTCAAATGACAGCTTACCCGTACTAGCTTCAGTATATGGCGATTCTAAAGTGTGTATAGTATAGTTAATGAAGAGAGTAAAGTTGATTGATGCAAATAATAAATTGGACAAAGAATGATGGTACGGTACTGATTCAATAACATTAACAAAATTAACGGCTTACCACCAAATAATTCATTGGACGGTGATTCTGAAGTGGGTATAGTTTCTGGCGACAGGAGAGAAGATTAATAAAAATTAGAGGAAGAATGGTGCTGCACAAATATATGCTGGCTTTTCACACAACGAGGCACGAAAACAGACACACGAAACAAAAACTTCTGCACCTATATATTTTCGGCTGACCAATTCAATAACGCGAGAACAATGAATAGCTTACCACTACTAGCTTCCGTTTCTAGTTCCGGTTCTGATTCTAAAGTTTGTTCAATATCATTAAGGGTAATAGCGAGATGTCATGTTCAGAAGTGGACAGCAATAGGGCAGGCTGAGTTGCTTGACGTAGTTAGAAAAGTAGCTAATGAAGCTAACGTACTGAAAGGTGCAATAGCACTAGAACAAATAGCTTACCAGTATTTTCAGCCTGGTTTTCTGTTGACATAAAAGTTTGTTTGCCATTAATGTGGATATTTATCAATATTAAATATTGTATATTTCCCAATAATAAATAATTTTAAACTGATTTGTTTATATTTTCATAAAATAACATACATATAGCTAGAGTATAGTATCATAGAGATACATCTCCTGGTTTTTCAAGCTCTATTGCTTTGTAGTGGATTAGGTCAATTTTGTTCTGTAGTAAAATAATGACGGTACTGATAAATCTAAGAACTCAAGTTGAAACAACTTACGGGCGGCAATTTCAGCATCAGTCTCGTGTTCTGCCAAATTAAAATAATGAATCATTAATAAAAATTATCCATTGAGGATCCTGTCATTATTGTACTGCATCCTTTATTTGGGGTTTGTTCAGTACTGTACATCTTTTTCTTCGTACGAATCTCTATCAGGTGTCAACTCTTTTCTAGCCAATATATCGTCTACACAATCCATGTTTTCTTTGATGCCTCTTTTCTTATAGCCATCCATGTTCATACTAAAAATATCCCTTTGTCACATGATCGTTATTTCTTCGAAGCACATTGTATATAGACAACATAACATCACCCCTGTTTTCCCCTAATGATTGGGCAGAAGTGTACTTAATAGCATACCCACATTTCGCCAGTTATGTTCAAGTCCCATTGTATAATTGTACATTTGTGTTATTTTTCACTTTATAAGACTTTGATATGGTGTTGTTTGTAAATTATATATTTTGATAACTAATGCACTCACCCCTAGCCTCGGCGTGAGGTAGTACCGTTGGTGTTGTAGTCACTTTCTCTGTTAATACATAATCATATATCCATATATACTATACTTACATAACAAATGCAATAGTTAATCTCTCTGCTTCATTGGTACGAGTATCACGGTCACAGTGCTGACCCGATTTGGTCAAAAGTTTCTCAAATAAATTGTGGAATACCCTTACAGTGTTTTTTTTTTTAATTTATGTAAATTCTCCTATTACTCAGTTGAATGATCTCGTTTAATATTTAGCCATGTTTTCCTTATACAAAACATGTATATTTATAGTATGTTGCATAACGTCTGTCACCCAAAGTAACATTTCAAAAGGCTATATTGAGATTGGCGACAAATGTCACCCGTGTGTTCATAGACAGTGTCTGGAAAATCATTGAAATCCATACCCACAAAACCGAAACTCAACATTGCTGATTCAGCAATTTCTAGAAATTTAGTAGTGCCGCTGTTTTGGACTGCAGTAATACAGTCGCATAACATAAATATTAATTAAAAATTTTAAACTCACTCTCTGGTCCATGTGTACTGAATGAGTGATGTGTTGTTGTAGAAAACGTCGTAAACGTAATCGGCTTAAATTTTTTCATTGCTTTCACTGTCGAAAGAATTGATATAGTTACTCTTGGTACTAATCTTAGTTATCGAGAGGAGCTTGTGGCCACGCCGACCCACCGGTTTCTTAAAGACTAATTAAAGTCTGTTGTGATTGACCAAAAATAAAGCCTATTATGATTCGTTTAAAATCGCATCGATTAGTCATTTTATTATAAGAGAATGGGATTTTGATATATAAAATTTGATTTAACAAAGCCATTATTTATTATAAATTTATTAACCTGTAAACTTACTGCCTGGTCTTGGCCTATTAATTATTACTTTTTTAGCTGTAAATAAGAAACTCCAATCAGAATCGTAATTTGGCAAATTCTTCAGAACATTTTAGAAGAAGACACAATATTATTTATTCAATAAAAATTTTATATGGTATTTTCTATGTGAAAATAACTTACTTGTAAATCCTTGCACATTAGGATTTCCTGTCAAAATATAAATATACAAATTAAAATTGTGATGCATCTATTGAGATCTAAGCTCAATACTTGGATTTAAATATTATTTTTTAAACATTCGGTTTTGTGTTTACCGACAGTTTTTTTTTTCGTCTTTTACCACCTTTTTTTTACTCTTTTGGTATTTCCACTGAATTCTCTAGCGCGATTAATAACGTCTGCAACATAATACTTTCCATCAATGAATATATGTCGCAGCCAAGTGGTTAAATTAGCCGTTTAGTTGACCGCGTGCCCTTTAGAAGTAGTGTTCGCCTCGCTTCGCTCTCTTTGCTCGCACGCGGTTGATCACAGTTCTAACCTAACATAACCCATTTGGTCGGGGTGCCCTGGCTTAGTTACTGCGAGTGCGACCAATTCGGCTCTCGCGTGATTGGTTACAGTTCCAACCTAAACCATAATAAACCTAAACTATAATATTGAATATCATTCAGGCCGTTAGTTGAACGACCGCCGTTTAGTTAAAAGGCTAGGCGGTTAATTAAACAGCTAATTAAACCAGTAGGCTGCGACATATATATTATTATATTATATAAACTTACCACGTGGTGGACCGAACATATTAGCATTAGGAAGTAAATTCCCTGCCAAAAGAGAAAAAAATATCTTTACTCTAAAAGAAGAATACGTGAAACCAAGTAAGTACATAGTAAAAGATACATTCTCGAAATTTTCCACATTAAAAAAAACTAAGTTAAGTAACGAACAACAACTTACCCAAACTAAACGGCATAGGCCGATTTTCTGTTAAAACAAATTCAAATAATATTAGCAAAGATTAATCAACCGGTACAAAATAATTAATTAATGAAGAATCAGAACCCAAGTTTGATTGCAGTGTAGACTTTTCGATAAAATTCTGGCAGCTGACAGGAATAGAGCTAAGAAGAAGTAAAATTAAAACGCTCTGAAGATTCCAAGACTTCCTTCAAATATAAAATAATTGAAAGCGTCAAAAAGTGCACTGATGAATTTGCAAGGATTTCAAAGTTATTTTTTTTTTTAGTTTTCAAACGAAAAGTGAATCTTGGCACAAGGTTGCTAATAAAGGAGGCACACGTGGGAAAGAAGAGAAACGTAAAAGTTTTGAAAATATCCCATCAAATTAATAACTAATGACTCACCCATGGGCTTAATGATTACAACTTGTGGCCAATATTTAAAATGTTTATCTGTCAAAGAAAACGTTGCAATATTACCTCTTTATTCATCTACCTTGTCTGTTTTTGGAAGCAATTCTTAATGGCTTTTCCTCTGTAGTCTATCTATCACAATGATTACTTTGCTATCTCTTGCTATATCTTTATAATATTTGCTATATCATAATCATTATCATTCGTAACTGTCGCTTTCTTTGAGCTGTATTTATAAATGGTCGTCGTTCGAGAGTAAAAGAGAAATTTATTATTTGAGATAATGTCGGATTCGTTGAAGGAAACTTACCTTCAAGAATCACTTCATCGTTCGCGGATGTTGAGGTTTCTGCCAAAAAACATGACTAAGTAAATAGACGGTAAAACTTAATATTTAAAAAGTATTTGCTTACATCACTGTAAATTAAAAAACAAATCGCTTTACGGCGATTTATATTAAGATATATTTTGTTTGTATTTTTTACTGTCCCAAATCTGGTCTAAAGTTTCATAATAAGAACCCGGGGGGCAATTGCATAACACCTCATCAATCGGAATCGGTTTCATTTTGACTGTTCAACAACATTCATTGCGTTATTTACGAGTTGAGCAGCCAAATTTTTCGAACTTATGGAGCAATGGATTAGCAATTTGCTTCAAAATGATTCAAATTCCGATTGATAGTGTGTTACGCAATTAGGCGGTTTTGTGTTTTGAAAGGAAGTTTTGTATAATTTAGAAGCATTTTTTTAAATTTTGTAAATGTAAGAACCAGGATCCTTTTATTATGATTTTTTGATGTTGACTAGAGAGAGCATGGCAGTTGAGAATGTGTCATTCTCACTTAAATGTCTCTCTGATGATGGTGGCGCGTGTGTTGGATCATTCGGTTCCCTACAAAATGGTTGAGCTGGATGGTGCTGATCCACGCGTCGTCGTCCGTCGGTTGAGACTGATCATCTCTTAACTGCCAAGGCTTATTTTTAATCTTGATATGTTGAATTGTTTCTTCATTATTGTTTTTTTTTACATTGTTCTCACATATAGAAGCAACAAGAATAATGTACCCAGGATTTTGTAATATCTGATTTAAAAGAGTGTCCATGGAGTTTCTTGCCCGTTCTTCTCCATAGAGATCTATGTTTTGGAAAAGGCAACTAGCTTCAACTTTCTGACCAACTATTTCATTTTGACAATTCAAAAGTGCTTGTACATGGTTGAATTGAAATAAATGCTTTGAGTTTGAGTTTGGGTGCGCCCGTCTTATTTTCTTCGCATTTCCTCCTACGGTCATAATGATCACTCCTATGGTCCTCATCGACTAAGTATGTGTTTGCTATGTATTGTAAGAGTTCGGATCAAGCTTTACAACATCGTTTTTTTTTCTTCTTAAAATAGTTCATTTAATTGCGCGTGTCTTACCGGTTATATCACCCAGAGTATCTTGCCCTGACAAGTTAATGAGCACATGATGAAAAAATCATAAAACAATAAACAAACTTTCTTTTGGTAGATGAGTTTAAAATAAGTTGGTACTTTGTCAACTTAAAAATTAAGATCTTACCGTAAATTTTTAAATAATGCTCAACTTTTTGGTCTGCCGAAAGGAAATATCACAACAATGATAAGTAGGTCAATTAATTAAATTCAAATCAATGGGCTATTTGGTTCTGACGAAAATTATTGAGGAGCATTTTTAAGTAGAACTTACCCAAATCAACATCTGTAGAAAATAAGTAGTTTAAGTTTTTATTTATTCTATTCATGTGTGACCAATTCATCTAAAAGATTAATTAGCAGCTAGCAGAAATAAAATAAATTGAACTTAACTTACCGTTCGTGATTTCACCTGTGCTATTTTCGTCTGACAATCAAAAGAATTTTATCTCCATAATCAAATAAGAATATATCCAAAAAAGACATAGACTTAAGAATTTAATATTTTACTAAATAAATAAGTAGAAAATTACCATCAATTGTATTTTGATATGAAAAGAAACCCTCACCCGATTGATAAAATCTCAGTATTTAATAAAATCCACGCATTCAAACGATGCATAGTTAACGATGAAAGATCATAGTGAAAGCCTCGCTACATCAAACAAAATTAATTCAAAATTATTTTCACTACAAAAATTGTTAGTTTTATGCCCGTTTTCGCTAACTTCAGGGCGATACCTAAACGAATACCTAATGTTAGTGGAAACGTGCATATAACAACCTATTCAAGAAATAATGCCTTACCATCAGCCCAGGATTCAGTTGCAGGAGTTTGTTCTGGCAGAGGAAAAACTTATATGTACCTCATACAAAACATTACGGAAAATTTTACTAAGTAACTTCAAAACTTATTCCTGGTCGCAGGTATTTAGCTTATAACTAATTTTATTTATTTATTAGAACTTTATGCACAAGTAAAAAAATACCGTACAAAGGCGAACTTAATGCTTGAGGCATTTTCTACCAGTCAACCTAAGGTCAGTCCACGCGCGCCTCAAAGAGATGTCAGCATCGAGGAGGGGCCCCATAGGGCCGAAGCCTGCCGGGTCAGCGGGATTGTCCGAAAGGGTTACCGCCGACCCGGAACATAAAGGGCTAAGGAAGGAACATGGGTGGGTTTTAGTCAGTAAGAGTCTGACACTCCCTTCCGCTCCACCCAGAGCGGGAGGGGTCATTTGATGATTTCCCATCCGAAAAAAAAAAAAAAAAAAAAAAAAAAAAAAAAAAAAAAAAAAAACCTAAGGCTGCGTTTCCACCAGAGATGAGCGAGAATGCAGGGAGGGATGTGTGTGAAACCAGCCAATAACATCGCTTGTTTTACACATATTCCATGCTACGTATCCTCGCTCATCTCTGGTGGAAAACCAGCCTTAGGGTGATGCAGAGACAAAATATGACAGGTGCAACATAAGGGATAGATAACTCGAAAAGTAATAAATACTAATACATATAAAAAGAACCCGGAACTTGGAATGTCGAGAGCTAAACCAAAACTTTCTGTGTATTGAAATACTATTATTTCTTAACTCACCCTCACTCTCAAGAATCCTCAGACTATTATAAAAATGGTAATCTGCCAAAAGAAAATGTACCTTAATCACACATGACAATGTTTTGAAATCAGTCGTTGAAATTGTAGCTGCTTCCATAACAACAGCTGATTTCAGAAACACTAGAGATACGGTTAATATAGAATGGGTGGCCGAAAAGCTAGTTGACGATGTTCATGTTGAACGCCCGACATTATCCAACTATACAATTCCAGTATAAGCTGACCTGTCATTGTACGCAAACCAATACAATGCGAGGGTAGATGTCTATCTTGATATGTCATCTCATCAGGCGAATAAAGATATCAAAGTTCAATAAAATAATGTATTTCCTCGTGCAATCGTTGAACTGTCTGTAACCTCAGCAGATAAATAAAGAAGGCGTCAATGTTTGGCCTTAACTGTTTTTTACGACTGTTTTGGTTCTGTCTTGCGTCTTGTTTACTCGTCAGTTTGCGAGGAGTAGGTAAACGAAGGGGCATATGGGATCGATACAGATCGAGTCGCGATTTGCAAATACTATAATATGTTAGTATTAAGGTATATAAAATTTTTATTGATTGATTTTTTCAGTCGTCTCTTCAGGTTTTGTTGTTTTGTTGGACTGCATTTTTTGAGTATAGTACAAAATATACATATAGCACCAGCGTATAGTAAAGTTATAATCAAATGAGTCTTAGTTCAGTGGTCATTTTATTTCATCGGTCGTTTCCTATGCTATCTTTAGCATCATCTAATTTGATTTCAATAGTCACTAAATCAATCAATCAACAACAAAGATGAGCTTAGCAACAGTTTCTTATGTATGAATACCACACATTATGTTTCATTCAGAATGAGTCACATTTCTAAGAGAAGAGGTTATTGAATTGTTAAACAACCATCCATTTATATTTTCTCGAACGTAGTTTCCCATAATTAAGAAATTACGTTTTACTTCTGTGGACTATTGACTGGTTCTAACTGCCTGTGAAATTGAGGTTTTTGGGTCGTTTTGGAGTTGTTTTTTTGTTTCTTTGCGCGGTCTTTATTTTTCAAGCTGGTCTGTGTTATTGATGTTGGCTTCTTCTTTTCTATGCGCACGTCACTAACGGTGTTTTACTTACTTTACAACCGGTCTTGGTTTGGTTTATTTATTTAACTATTTAGATGTTAACTTTGTACTGGCTACTGCAAGAAGTTCAATCTAACACTATTTTCTTATACGTTATACTCGTATGTATAAAAAAAATAGGGTTTGATCATTGTTTTTAGCGGTTTTAACTTCATTGTTTATTAATTTGTCCATACAACAGATCTTATCAAGATTTCATTATTTATTACGCGGCATTTAAATGAATTTTTCAATTACATACAATCTTCCAACTTCTCTTGCTAAATCACTAATTTAATGTGGAACTGGCTGCCATATTTTTAGCCTATAATGTTCCCACTGCTGGGACACGTGCCTTCTCTGTGTGAGAGGGAGTGGGCAGTAATCCACCACGTGGGCCCAGTGCGGGTTGGTAGATGTCACATGTCTTCGAATTTTTGGTTCTAGGACATGCCCGTTTCCTCACGATGTTTTCCATCACCGATTTCAGAGCAGTGGTGATGATATAATTTACACAAAGTAAAGCGCTTGTCTGGGTTCGAACCTACGACCTACAACTCGTAAGTCGCGGCCGTCACCACTTGGCCACCACTGCTCTCCTCGTCCTCATTTTTATTTTACTCATATTTACGTTATACTTATTATTGATGGCGACGTTTTCATTTGACCTATTCGCCACAAAATGGCAACGAGTTTTGGACAATGATGGTAACGTCATCTTGTAACGGGTTTTTTTTTGAAGATCCAGTTGAAAGACGAGTTTTGAAATCAGATTTTAGATTATACAACTTTAGAAAAACATGTTTTTCTCGACATGTTGTTGCTTTGAAGATGGTAGTTAAGAGCGTAGACGGGCTGCATTTTTTCCATACAAACGTATTCCCCTCTTCCTGGATAATGCCTCTAGAGTAATCATTTTTATTTATAAATATCTAGGTCTATTGAAGGCATGCCCCCTTTAATTTTGTTTTTTTTTTTAAAAAAAAAAAATTACCAAAATAAATATGAGTTTCCGAAAACCAAAAAAAAACCCGTTTTTACCTACGTAATCAGACGACTACCAAAGAAAATTGAAAAGTTTTTAAGATAAAAACAAATGATAGGGGCATAGATCTATTCTTCCTTTAAATTTTGATACCAAAAATATTTAAATCGGCTTAGGTTTCGAGGAGAAAACAGGGGAATACGAAACGTCGATCGGTCATGGTTTTTTCTAGGTAAAATCGTTCTGAGCTGCAGTTGTCCCTATCGCACTCTACTGGGGGAGACTAGAGAGAGAGAGACGGCAATAGTTTCTTCAAATACCTATTTCTCAATTCTCGCGCAGCCCGTCTACGCTCTTAAAGGCTTTTTGTCTATCTAGTGGTTTGGCCTATTATTCTTAGCGGACAATTTTTTTTCTCATGTCTAGTGTCTACTAAATGAGGGGCTTGTGGCTAAGTAATAACAGCCGCTCGAATTGATTTATAGGGTTTAGCTCCGCTTGCCGCGGTGGTCCGTGGGTGGGTAAACCATCTTTACATTAATCACAACCCCTCCGTGTCTCGGAAAGCACGTTACAGTTGGTCCAGCGCGGCTGTCATTCGTGGATAGGGTAAAGGTACAAAATAAAATTCTTCGTCAATTATGTTCTGTCGTTTGGCATTTCATCAGGTTCATTTGTAATTGCAGTGTTTGATCAAGAAAATTGAATCAATTTAATTGAAAATAATAACATTATCAGTAAATGCTTTCAGTCAGGTTTTTGTATCTTAATACTAAATCTTTGGTGCAGCTGTCCCATCCATTTGCATACAGTCACGAGCACTAATATGTCAACACTTGGCAACTTTCAATTGCGATTTTTTCACGAAATAACGAATGCAAAGTTGAAATACGCCACTTTACATAAACCTATAGGTTCGAAAATACTATGTTCGTAATAACATAAAATTTCATTCAAAAATAAAGGAGAAAATCCTTTGCCTTTGAATAAAGCCAAGTGTATACATACTTATGCTCGTGACTGTACCTATCTTACTAGTTCTCATTCATGTCTATCACAGTATCTTCTGATCAATATTCATACCTGTCCTATGTGCAGCCTGTTTCATATATTACCTAGTTTAAAGTAAGACGAGTCGCAAATGATCCTGTTTAAAAGAGTAACAAGTTCTTTATAACGCTTGACGAGTTCTTCTTTTGTTCATTTTGTGGTCTGAGTGTGAAAATTACACGCAGAAATCGATTTTTGCTCGTAACGGTTTAAGATTTCGCATGGTTTAATAAGAACCTATGTATGTAGTAACTAATGGTCCTTTGTACAGGGCCTCAAGTCTGCTATTACAATAGTGTCAGAATGGTCGATCATTGATTTCATAATTGTTGATTTTGACAAGTTTGGTAATCTAATAATATAATGGCGTCATTATGACTTTCCAGTGGTCAACCACTGACACTCCATTGAAAGAAATGGCATAGAATGGTAATGGTAACCCCTTAATTGAAGGTAAGTAGCTTTTGTAACTGAATTTTGATCGTAACGTACAAATTTCAAAAGACGAGTTTGCATTGTACGGAAACCGGTACAATGCGAGCAATATAATGAAGCTGGTTTTAGCAGTTTGTCATTATCATCATCATTTCAGCTGAATGACGTCTACTGCTGGACATAGGCTAGCATCGCCACTTTGACCGGTTCTGTGCTCCTTGCATCCAGCGGATACACATCATACGGATGAACATTTGATATAACTTCATTATTTATGAGTGTATGCTTTATTACAAATCATAAATACCAATTTTATTATCCGTAAACGAGTTGGTTTTGCCAAAAACAATATGAACGTGCAGTTTAAAATTAAAACCATCATCCAGGCTACCGGCAAATTGATTATATTAGGGTCTAAACAGACGGACTGCATTTCAGCTGCAACATCGCAGTTTGGATGCAGTTGACTTAGCTGCTTCGAAACCTAGTTAAGTCAACTGCATCCAAACTGCGATCTCGCAGCTGGCATGCAGTTCCAATGCAGTCTGTCTGTTTAAACCCTTAGGTATGTTGTGTTGTACTTCGTAGCACGACCATGAACGTATTCATTATAACTTTTGATGGTAATAAAATCCTTTTAATGTATACTATTTTATACCACTAATTAGAAATTTTATACCTCTCAATTATCCTAGATATACAGGTCGTGCTGGGAAGATTCCTTCCCAGCACGACCACGCTAAAATTCTAGCTGGCATTATAGCTTTAGATGGTAAAAATCCTTTTAATGTATACTATTTTATACCACTAATTAGAAATTTTATACCTCTCAATTATCCTAGATATACAGCGTGGTCGTGCTAGGAAGTCGTGCTTCCCAGCACGACCTGTATATCTTAAAATTTCTAATTAGTGGTAAAAAATTGTACAAATTAAAAGGATTTTATTACCATCTAAAGCTATAATGCCAGCTAGAATTTTAGCGTGGTCGTGCTAGGAAGGAATCTTCCCAGCACGACCTGTATATCTTAAAATTTCTAATTAGTGGTAAAAATAGTACAAATTAAAAGGATTTTATTACCATCTAAAGCTATAATGCCAGCTAGAATTTTAGCGTGGTCGTGCTGGGAAGGAATCTTCCCAGCACGACCTGTATATCTAGGATAATTGAGAGGTATGAAATTTCTAATTAGTGGTATAAATTAAAAGGATTTTATTACCATCAAAAGTTATAATGAATGCGTTCATGGTCGTGCTACGAAGTACAACACGGTATGTTTGATACGCAAATTAAATTTGTTAGGTACCTACATTAAACCATACTCTAACTTCGATATACATATTTTAATAATGTCACACTATTATTAGTACATGCCTAGATTCGTATCATAATCGCGCGTAAAATTACATTTTAATACTTAATGTTGTTAGGACCGGTCCTCGATTAGTTTGTATCAAAGTCATATAACCTGTTTATATAAGTGCCTTCTGCTTATATTATTTTTATGTATTTATTTAATAGACGTTTTGTTATTGTGGTATTCGAGGCATCATCTCAAACATCTAGATTTGCTTTTTCATATAATGTCTCGATTGAGAGCAGAGGTGGTCCCTTGGTAACGGTCGCGACTTACGAGTTGTAAGTCGTAGGTTCGAACCCTGACTGGCGCTTCACTGTAAATTATGTCATCAAAACGGTGAAGGAAAAGGAACGTGGTAGATTACGGCCAACTCCCTCTCATAGAGAGGCCTGTGAAACATTATAGACTGATTATGATTATGCTAGATGAAACAGAATCTGTAGGATCCCCAAAGGTCTGAAGAGTCACGGAAAGGAATAAAAACAACATGAATGATGATAGATCCAGTATGCAACTGCTGATAACATAGTTTAAAGACCCCAGTTAATTAGAATAACATAAAACAAACTTATCAAAAGAACCTAAGATCATACTAACAAGCACCTTTTGCCCTATCGGCAAATGCTCTTTCTAATAACTGAGAGGGGCTTCCACTTTTCTAATTATAGCAAAGATATCAAGTTTTCCTTACATTCACTTTACCTTTATAATGTTTTGTTTAACTCTCATGGTTGTTATAGCAATTTGTGAAAACCCACAGACATGCTCAATGTGGTCTTAATTCTCTTTATCTTTATGAGTTGCGTCCATCTCTAGTTTGTCATCAAAGATACCTAGGTTTACGTGCATAAAATGCACGTGCATGAGATGCCTATCTAGTACAGAATTATTGTATGCAGTTTGTTTATAATTTTCAAGAGAGTTTGCTTTTATAAGGACATTAGGCTGAAGAGATCCTTTTATTATGCGGTCATTGAGGTTAATGTTCGACAGCAAATCTTGCTGGTTCTTGTAAAGTCGTAGCTAATTAGTGCGTCATTACAGTTGTCATAAAATGTTGGCAAGGTTGTATGTTACATTGACCTATAAGAGCTTTCTGTAGGTATATGTTGTTTAAGGCAATCGTCCTGCAATTTAACACTTTGCGTTTCGTATCTATGGGCTAAAAGGCCCCTGAAAATCCTCATCATCACCCACAGCCTGACTTCACCCACTGCTGAGCACAGGCCTTTCTTTTCATGTGCCAATCTCCACGATCCTGTGACAGCCTCATTCAGGTTCTATCCGCAATGGCAACAATATCGCCCGCCCATCTCGTCGCCGACCGACATTTCGTCTCCCAGTCCTTGGACGCCGCTCGGTCACTGCCTTACTCCACCTGCCATCAATGCCTTGCCAAGTGTCCTGCCCAAGTCCATTTGAGTTCCATAACTCGTTTTCCGATATCGAAAATCTTCGTACGTCGCAAATCCTACTGTGTCCATTGATTTCCTTTTTATGTCTAGCCTTTTCCCGATTATATTTTCTATTGCTTTCTTTTTAATCCGCGTCTTCATATTCTGACTAAGGAGCTGATTGCCATTTCTCTTTCCCAGCTAAAAAACTAGTAAGCGCCGTCTCATCTGATTACCGTATCGTTGGCCTTATAACCTATGTCGACCCAGAAATTAGCTGGGAATATAGTTTTATCAGTAGCGTTCGTTCGTATTTAGTGCGTAGCTTTTATTTATTTATCAAATAATGACGCATATTCGTCAAGAAGGATTTCCTCTTGAGTTATTATTGTATGTTCACTCATCGTCAAAAGACCTTCACCGGGTAGTAACTGCTTAAAGGTAAACACTCTCACTGTAGATGTATACTTTACTAGCAACAATAATATGCATTTATTTGACCGGTTTCTTGATTCTTTACTTTTTGACGGCAAATGGTCATTATTACCTGATTGCTTGAAGGTGATCAGTTCATTAATGACATCGATTTCATTTTTGTATTGGTTTATTTATATTGTAATAGATAGGTACTTAGATAGTTTTGTTTGTCGTTGAGAAAAGACAGCAGCCTCCGGATTTTTTCGTCTGTATAGATGACATGTATGGGTTCAACATAAAATGTTACAGAATGATGTTCAATCATTCTGTTCAATAAAAAAACGAGTATAGTCTAGGTTTTGTTGTTTATTTGTAACCAGAACATGAAAACAGGATTTTATTGCAGATTTACTGCTTAGAGATATCGACAGGTTGTCTGAATAAGGGTTCCTCGTAGGAACTACGGAAGCCTAAAAACGAAGCAAAAGGCAAATCATATTTATTTAGCTTCGTCCCGCGACTTCGTTCGCGTGAAAATCGTAAGATACCCACAGATAGCCACATTTTTATAAATCTCCCTCAGCCCCCGACCCACCGCGTCGCATCGCGTAACCCGCCCACGATATTACGATTCCGCTACGTTATTTCTGTTTTTTTTTTTATTATACTCAGCTCCTAAGGGTGTTGTGTGTTTTTTAGCGTTTAAAAACCTATAACCTTCCTCAAGAATTGGGATATCAAATGCAATAAGAATTTCTCAAATCCGCCTGGTAGTTCCGGAAATTACCCCCTACATACACACTTACAAACAAATTTTACCTCTTTATAATATTAATAATTGTAGATATTATGTATGGAATTTAGAAATTACCTGTCCACTTCTGCCGCGTCCGGTTTTCGAGAGGATGACAATTTTGTATTTAATTTTTATGGACAGATTAGAATAATATTATAATTTGTTACATATATCTTCTTACGTCGACTAATATTTCAGGTCAAAAGTAATTAATTTATATATGTTAGATAATACACACTACTTATTACTTTCCACTTTGCCTTTTCTATAAAACTTTCTATAAATATTCGTACAGAAATCTGAAGGCATCTTTTGATTTCGGCACCATAAATTCGACGGTCACTCATATCGTGAAAAGCCAGACAGCGAGGCAAACTGCTCAGGTTCAAGTCAGACGTTCTTACATATATTGTTGACACGGAGGCTCTCAAGCAGAATATAAAATTAGTAGGTACATCAAAAACCGTTTATTTGCCTCGTGTTTCGGTCATGTTCAATCTAATAGTAAATGCTGTAGACATGTTCAATAAAATCGATTTTCTTAATGTTGTGTTCTCGATAACTCGACATCGACATGGTTTTCGCTTTTGTATAAGTTTTTTTTATGCTTAATTTGTTGGGGACATACAGTCCTATTATAGCCGGTATTTTGAGCATTGTGGATGATGATAATGACTCCAAGTTTAAATGTCAACTAGCAAAAAATACCTGAGCCTTATACAGACCTATTACGGTTCCTATAAACAAAAAGTAGTCGTTTTGCTTACCAATGGTAGCATTTTAATTGTCAAACTGGGCATATAAATAGATTCGTATGCTAAGTTTACCTGTGAAAGCTACTTCGCTATGGGAGGGTCTACTATGCTAAGCTGTGAAGTCTTTGCTTCATTATTGGTAAATACACAAGAGTCTTAAATTTAACCAATAACAGACCGTAAATTATAGGTATCGGCCATTAGTAGCTTTTAAAGTTTTTATAAAAGTAAATTAATTCAATTGGTCTAATAAACTAAGCATTATTATTGTTTTCAAAAGCTTTGACATATCAAATATGCTCTTTGATAAGTATTTTTTTTTTTAAAGTAATATTTTCAAGCAGATATAGGCAAATAAGTACATGGTAACAATATCTTCATCTACCTTTTTATTATTATTAATGTAACGTATAAAGACATATTCAATTATATTAATTATGATGGTGATTAATTAATTGAAGTATTCATTAATGGCACCAATCTGTTACAATACCATTAGTTTAATAACAAGGTAAAAGATGCACAATAATAACTACAGTAATACTTACCTCTTTAAAACAACTCATGTTAATTAGAAAACACTTATTAAAACTTTACGCAGGTAGGACGTAGTTTATAAAACCTTCAAAAACCTGTATTTATTAAAAATTCGCAAGAATTGTGTTTGGACACACAAATTTATGCCGTATTTACATAAAAACGTTTTTATCACAGTTTTCCTTAAAGAAAACCGTGTGTGTAAAACTCGAAACTTTTAATAACACAAACTTAAAAAAAAGAAACAACTTACGTCCATTAACGAAGCAGGCGCACGCGGCGAAAACAGCAAAAAATATTAAATTCATTATTAATTTAAAATGACAATATCACAGCATTATAAACGAACACTTTAAACCCGTCTGTGCCGGTCCGTGGTCAGCCGAACTGTGATCGGACAAACCAAAGCCCAATATGTTTTACCGACTGACAATCTCGCACGGTCATCGAGTCACTTCAAACCTCCAAGCGATTCTCACCTCTATGCGTTTGTTACAACATTTGCTAATTGCTTGTGCGAACTCTGTAATGATGATGAACTTGTGCGCAGAACTGGTATAGCTGTGACTTCATACAGTTTCTTGGAATGTCCCATTCCTAAATTAGTGTTTGTTTACGGTCTAGTGGTTTTATTATGTGTATCGTTTTCGTTTACTGTAACTAGGTACAGTCACGAGCACTAATATGTAAACACTTGGCAACTTTCAATTGCGATTTTTCGTGTAATAACGAAACGTGTAAAACGTTGAAATACGACACTACACAAACCTGCGGGTTCGAAAATACTTTGTTCGTAATAACATAAAATTTAATTCAAAACTAAAGGAGAAAATCGTCTTTGAATAAAGCCAAGTGTATACATACTTTTGCTCGTGACTGTACAATTTATTTATTATTATTTATTTATCCATTTATTTCAGGCATCAAGGCCCATATATACACATACAATACAATATTATTATACTTAACTTAAAAATACTATAAATACATACAACATTATATTAATGTAAACAATGTATAAATGTTAATGTGTAATGTATTAATGTTATATCAATGTAAACTAAGTAATAATAATAATGTAGGTTAACTCGGTGGGTGCGTAAATTAGCAGTGATCCTTTATTTTTGGTTTTTCTCAGCCAGTCCTGTTCACCTTTGAGTTTAGCTGTTGCAGGTTCTTGCTGTGTTTGTCCTTGAAAACCTGGGGTCAACTTTCAAGAACTTGCACTTAGTATTCTCTATCTTCAGTCTTCAATTCTGGATTGCAACTTATTCCTGCTTTAACAGCGTAAGCCTTCTCATATCTCATTTTATGGTGGTCAGCTTATAACTTTAGTTTCACGACATCGACAGTAAGAAAAGACAAAGATTGGTGATTTTTGTCGGCGGCCAAAATTAAACTTTTAAACCAGGAAACGACCTCGATCCTTTTTGCAATAACAATATAAATAACAATATGTATATTATGTTACTGTAAAAGCCCGAACTGCGGTAAATCTTAGGATTTACCGGTAAATCCTAAGATTTACCAAGTCTCACCGCTAAAGTTCGAATTGTTCTATAATAATCTTTAATTTCAAACTTTTACCGGCCGATTCAGTCGGTAAATCTCAGGTTTTACCGCAAACACCGGTAAAAGTCAGAAATTGATGATTATTATAGGGAACTAATTTTTTGAGCTGTTATTTAAATATTCGAGATGTTATTATGATCGGTTCAAAAACATTAAAATGTCAATTCTAAAAATAATTGAGCAGTCCAATAACTGAATGAGCGGTAAGCGGGGCTCCGTCGACATAGAATGCAAGAGCGAGCGAAGGGCACCCCGAGGTTCGGTTTGGTTAGGTTACTTTAAACCCTATATACAGAAATAGGGGCCCCGCGAAGCGGGGCTCCGTCGACACAGGATGCAAGAGCGAACTTACCAAAACCGCTATTTACAACTGCCTCTTTAAATCAGTGCCATTATTATAGAACAATTCGGACTTTTACCGGTGCGACATGCTAAATCTTAGGATTTACCGGTAAATCCTAAGATTTACCGGTAAATCCTAAGATTTACCGCAGTTCGGGCTTTTACAGTAACATATATACCAATAACAGTATAATTTGGATACTGATAAAATACAGCAAAGAAACACCATGTTTTAAACAAATGTACTAATTAAAGATTAACGATCGTTAAACACAGCTTGACCCATGCCCCTACAATATCAACAGAAAAGCAATCGTATATTTATGTTCAGATAATTAGACATATTGTTTTAATTGCGATATAACTTCATAAAACTCAATGAGGTGTAGTAGTAAATAGTACAGCTCATTTTCCAAACAGTTTCAACGGGAAACAAAGAAATGAGGAAGTCTTAAGAGTTGAATTGTGAAAATGGGTGGCTATAAGAAAAAATACAGTGCAAAGAAACGATGGATGGACTGTGTGAAAGATGATATGGATAGAAAAGGGGTGACTACCGAGATGACGACTAGTACAGAAGTATGGAAGAAAAAGACATGTTGCGTCGAACCCAAATAAATTGGGATAAAGGCTGAAGAAGATGATGATGAAGGGCAGGAAGAAAATTTGTACGTGGATGAAAGTAGTACCATATATCAATTCCTCCACCAAGCTATTTGAGAGTATGGGTGCCTGTGTGTTAGTTGCAGTGCATTGAACAGCCTGGTATGGTGGTTAGCATCATCGGTCGTGTGTCCGTGCTGGGGCCGTATTCCCTGTGACACAATGAACGAAAACACCGCGCGAAATGAACTCGAGGTTGGCGTGATTAGCTAAGGAATTGGCGTGGTTTCGAAGTAAGTAATCATTGAGTGGTCTTAGTGAATTAGGGCCCTGCTGTATATGCACGTTTCTTTCAAAGAGTTCTTTGAATGTTAGCTTTACAATTATATACGAGCACTATGGGATCTGTAGGTAGACTATTCGTTACTTCGTATCGTCCAGCTCACCACATCATTAATCATCTTCAAAAAAAACCAAAGTAATTATAATCTAAGTTAACAAGGAGCGGGAGCCCGCTCCTTGGGAACTTAGATAATCCTGTGAATACACGTACAACTTAATACTGACCAGCATTGCGAAAAACGTATGAAAATTTGAATTCCGCGGGCTACCTTAGCGCTTCCCCCTTAATGCCCCGCCGTGATTACTTGTAGACTTGTAGTTATAACTCAATAACTAGCTGAGATTTGTACTAACAGTATAACGGCAATGTAACTGAATAATTCAATTTTCTGAATCAATGAAACCGTTGTATTGTCGCCGATATACTGACAACTTTGCTCAACTATACTTATAGTGTGTCCACGGATTGAAGGATTATGGTTATAATTATGTATGACACTTGTAAACCATTTTTTATTCAGTATAAAATACTGACACTGCCCTCTCTGTTCATATTTGAGGTTGCGGTATTTGTGAAAACCAACCAATGACTCAAATAACCGTAGTCGACGACACATCAATATGCTACGTGCAAGACAGTCTAAGACAGCTTTGATGCATAAAAGTGTGTTCTGCATGGCACGAATTATATATGTAGGAGACCGATAGTGGCGTCTATTTGTCATCATCATTCTCCTACCCTTATCCTAATTGATTTGGAATTAGCGCAGCGTGTCTTTTTCTTCCATAGATTACATCTGTATCAGCCGGAATCGCAGTATTCGTCCCCCTTTCTAGACATCCTCTTTCCTTCATCTTTGACTTTCCGTATTGGGTTGTCGAGTTCAGATGATAGTCTTTCCGTGTTAAGGCTTGTATTCATGCCAACGGCCTTGTGCATTTGGGCGGAGCTAACTACCCCTCTCCGCGCCACTCCGCCACCCGCATGCACCCGCATGCCAACGCGTTGCCTAGCAACACGAGGCGCCCCGCACTGAATTCGTGGACGAGTGCGGGGATGTTAAAGACACGGACTTTAAACGATCGCATTTTTAATTTATTATATTAAAAAATATACATGTTTTTAAAAAGTAACAAAACCAAATCATTTTCGTTTGTATTGCAAAGCACTAGATATTTTTTTTATATTCTTTTGATAAAAAATGAAGGAGTAAAATGGTTTCATCTCAACGATTTGGAGGTGATTTGGTGGTTTTTTTTCTTAATAGGTGATATCGATAGAAAAATTATGACTAAACCAAATTACGATTCATATCATGTAGATTACCAACTATTTTTTCAGATGTAATTTCTCTGCAAGTTCCGGAGAAAAGCTGCTTCATCTGCACGCTGTTTTTAAGCTTGTTTCGAAAGAGTAGCCTTAATCTGCCTCAAATACTAACCTAGACGACTGATGAACTGATGATGTACCTAATAATATTGTTAATTATGTATTTGTTCGTCATTTTGGGTTTTATGCGGTCACGGCATATTATATTGTTCGCATATTTTAAAACCTAAAAACAAAAAGATTTAAAAAAATAATCGGGGTTTTACACGATATTTGTAAGTTTTGTAACCTACTTATAGGTAGTTTAATTTTTAAATAATAATATGTACTTGTTGAATAATGCATTTTTTTTATCTTTTGGTGCCTATATTATGATAAAATTGTTTGAGGTTTGGCAAGATACTTTATTACTGTAGTTCTTACAGGACGAAAATAGAAATAGGTACATTAAATATGTAATACTTAGTAGATTGTTTGCCTAGGGAGCAAACAACTATTTTGAAGGCGAGAGTGTTTCTTTGAATCCCTCGCTGCGTTCAGGGTTCTACTTTATACCCCTCGCTGCGCTCGGGATTGTCTACAATCCCTCGCTCCGCTCTGGATTCAAAGTACGTCACTCGAGCTTAAAAGAGTGTTGCTCCCGAGGTGGACACTCTACTTTTTATTACCCTCTATGAAAAAATAAGTAGGTAAGTGCAACTTATGAATAAGAATGTTACGTTTATTTACTTACATACAATTAGGAGCAATACATAGAAATAATTAGAGACTTATGTTAAAAAAAGATTTTCATGTATTTATTGTTATTTTCCTCAACGTCGCGCTGGTTGTTGAGGAAAATAACAATAAATAATATAAGAAAATGCATCAACTTAGTAATGTTGCGATATTGCATTGCAAAAGTGTCCAAACGGACTATGATTAATCATAAATTGCTGGGGTATGATTCATTTTAATAGGGTTTAATAAACTTACAAGAATATTTTCCTCAAACATGTTATTTTATTAAGGTTTTACGGTTTAAGATGGTGAATTTTAACTATTACGTTTAAATTGAAAATTAGATAGACGCAGAGAAGCAGAAATAAAATATTTTGTCCAATCCTATTCGCTTAGTGAACTATATTTTGTCAACATAATTACGTTCCAAATGCGCTCACATACCGCTATAAAAACATCACTCACTACGGGGACACAAGCGTCCTCTCTGTGAGAGGGAGTGGGCCGCAATCCACCACGCAGGCTCAGTGCGGGTTGGTAGATGTCACATGTCGTAATTTTTTTGGTTCTGATATGGCTTGAAATGGGGTGAATACTGAGATGACGGCCGATACAGATTTAGGTATGGAAGAAGATCACTTCTCGAACATTTTAAGGGGGAAGCTCTAAGGTGGCCCGCGAAATTCAAATTTTCTTACGTTTTTTGCAATTTGCTGGTCAGTATTAAGTTGTACGTTGATTAAAATATGATTCGCGGTCGTAACAAATATGTATTTACATAATTATAATCATTAAAGTCATCAACACAACTCTCTAATCCCATGTAATCCCCCCGCGAATCATATTTTAATCAACGTACAACCTAATACTGACCAGCAAATTGCAAAAAACCTAAAAAAAGTTTAATTTCGCGGGCTACCCTGGCGCTTTCGCCTTAACCGTTTTTGCTTTGGTCAAAACGAAGGTTGACGCATAGCGTTAGCAGGTCAGCGCCGCCCACCCCACCTTGCTCTCTGGCTAATATTTTTGCAAGAAAGAAGAAGCAACATTTTTTATCGTCAGTAATTAACCTAAGCATTTCCTTATTTACAGGTGCTACGAAGGAGATCGGCACAGCGTTGACGCGCGTCTGTTTACGTCACAGAGCCATCGAGACCAGAATGAAGACGTTCATAAGGTGAGCAGTTATATACAGTGTGAGTCTTCATAATGTGCACATATCGAAATGAGGGTAACTAAGCTTAATTTTATCGACGGTTTTTTTTTTGTATAAGTCTAAAAAAAATAATTGTGGAATTTTTATTAAAATTCTTGTTCGTTGCTGTGACCCCCTATCGCCCTCAATTGAGAATTATGGTTTTTTTCTAACAAAAATCTGATATTTTTTCATCAATTTTTACAATAATTGTAAAATTACTCAATAAAAGCCCCGATTACCTACTCTTTTTTTACTTTAAATTATTCTCCATCGTATCAGATTTCTAAACGTAAAATACCATGTTTATAACTCAATCACAACATTTCCTCCTTGCAATCACCATACTTTAGCAGGTAAAGATCCATTTAAATATTTTTTTATTTTTTCAAATATTTTTTCCGTCGATAAAATTAAGCTATGTTTCCCTCATTTCGTTATGTGCACATTATGAAGACTCACACTGTATACACGTTATGTATATGCTTCCTCTTGATTTAATCTCATTTGTAATACCTACTACGTATATACGTCAATTTGGATGTGCTCATGCGTCATGAAAATACCTCACACCATAGAACCTCCTTTCGCCGCCGTTAGGTAGAAGAAAGGAACATAAAATGTATATAGCGTGACGTCATAAAATTCATAGCTATAAGTATTTAGTTTTAAGCTAAGTAAATAGGTTTTGCAACTTTAATACTATGTTACTCCGAAGTGAGAAACAACAAACAAACACACACACAAATTACAAACAAACAACAACAAACACAAATTTTACAAATACAACACAACAAAAAAACACAAACAACAAAACAACACGTCGTCGTCGTCGTTAGTACAAATTATAATGATTAGAAACATCAATATAGCTCTGGAAATTATATTTCATAGAAAATTGGAAATGCCAAATTAGGGTTTGACAAGTTCTCAAGTCGACTTCAAATTCTCAATTCAGAAACCGGGCGGTGTGTGTCGTTCAGTCATACTAGTCATAGTAAATCTTTAGTTCTAGGTCTAGACACGCATTGACGCGTCACACAACCTACGTCTTTACAACGGTATGTTGTAGTGTGAACATTTTTAATGACGTCAAAATTTATCTTAACAGATCTTTTCCTCACCCTGAGCTTTAGCTTTGCTAAAATCGAACTTCCTGTCACTCTGTGAATACCTTCCTACTTTTACTTCATATATTTTCCAAAATGTGTATACTGTATAGTAATTTCTGAAAAAAAAAGCGAAAGAACTACGTATAAAGGGGAAAACGTAAAGATTCTTGAAAACCGGTTCCTTCCGCGACCAAGTTCTGCCGTTTTACCGGTTCAATATTTTCCTGTACTTCCACTTTATTATATTATCAACACAAAGGAGTTAGTTTTTCTTTAATAATAGGTTTCAACTAAGTACTAGAGAAGTCGATATTTACTACTTTATCTCATGTCTTTGTGATGATGGCAATAGGCTTTTTTTTTGGGTGGGAAATCATCAAATGAGCCCTCCCGCTCTGGGTGGAGCGGAAGGGAGTGTCAGACTATTACTGACTAAAACCCACCCGTGTTCCTTCCTTAGCCCTTTATGTTCCGGGCCAACGGTAACCCTTTCGGATCGGACAATCCCGCTGACCAGACAATCCCGCTGACCATGGCAATAGGCTCGCCCCCTGTTTTAGGGGACTTAGAAACATAACTGGTGCAGGTGTACCTACTATAGTTACACTTTACCCTTTGGAGTTTACAGGCGTGATATTATGTTATGTTGTTTGATTATTGATAAATGATTTTATTTCTGTAAAGGCTGATTTTACCAAAGTCAGATATCTTTTATACGTGGAATAATATTGACGTTTGACAGTTCTAGTATGGAGACACTGTCAAAAATTCAAAATTTATTCTCAGGATAAGGCTCAATTTACACCGCCGCAGAATGGAATTCCTATTTGACTACTTTGAGAAGAAAAGCCGAAACAAACTCAGAGGTCACAGTCTCTTAAAGCCAGATATAATCTTCATCAGATCATGTGAAGACTGAAGACCATGTACATTAATGTTTGAATGGTCAAACAGATTGAGTGGACCTGTCCAGTCAGTGCACGCATTTGTCAGTATTCGTGCAGCTCAACTCAAAACTTAAGAGCGTAGACGGGCTGCGCGAGAATTGAGAAATAGGTATTTGAAGAAACTATTACTGTCTCTTTCCCTCTAGTCTCCCCCCGTAGAGTGCGATAGGGACAACTGCACCTCAGAATGAGTTTACCTAGAAAAAACCATGACCGATCGACGTTTCGTATTCCCCTGTTTTCTCCTCAAAACCTAAGCCGATTAAAATATTTTTGGTATCGAAATTTAAAGGAAGAATAGATATATGCCCCTATCATTTGTTTTTATCTTAAAAACATTTCAATTTTCTTTGGTAGGCGTCTGATTACGTAGGTAAAAACGGGTTTTTAGGTTTTCAGAAAGTCATATTTATTTTTGTAATATTTTTTTTGAAAAAATAAAATAAAAGGGGCATGCTTTTAATAGACCTAGATTTTTATAAATAAAAATGATTACTCTTGAGGCATTATCCAGAAAGAATAGGGGAATACGTTTGTATGGAAAAAATGCAGCCCGTCTACGCTCTTAATAGCTGAACTGTCACTAATGAGACACAATTACTTTTTCTATTGTTACCGATCTATGAGGTTTCTTGACAGTTGGAGGGTTACAAATTCGAATTCGGACTCTCTTCAGCAACCTCCTGGTCTTATCCCAATTTACTTCGGGGTCGGCACAGTATCCCGCCTTCGTATGGCCGGAACGTGGATCCCCGGTAGACACAATGGCTTTTTTATTTGTTTCTGTAATTACGGCATTCAACCGGTTAATGTTCTTCCATACATCTCTATGGCGGGATGAGCTCTTTGATAAAGATTGGTCCTTGGCAGCTCTGGACAGAGATGTGGAGAGAGAGTAGGGAGGCCTTTGCCCAGCAGTGGGACATTAGCGGCTGAATAAACCCAAATAAGACACTATCAGCCGTCATCTCATTAGGTCCGGTGGGGTTTCCAGCCTTATCGTATAAAAAAAAAACTACTTATCATATTTCACGGATCACTTGTTCACGATAGGTATTGTATATATTATATAATTATTATATGTATAGATATATATTCATATTGGCAGCGCCCCGCGGCTTCACCCGCATAAGTTTCGATCCCGTGGGAATATCGGGATAAAAAGTATCCTATGTGTTAATCCAGGAAATGGTCTATCTATATGCCAATTTTTGTACAAATCTGATCAACGGTTTACGCGTGATTGAGTAACAAACATCCAAACATCACATCTTCTATACATATAATAAAACAGTAACTAAAGAAAAACTGTACATTGAGAATTTTCGAGAAAAAATAAGTGGCTTTTGTTAGAAAAACGTAACTGATGACAAAAAGTGACTTTTTAGAATTTTTGTCTGTTTGTCTGTTTGTCTGTGTGTATGGTACGGCTTCACGCCAAAACTACTGGATAGATTGAATTGAAATTCAGCAAAAATGTTCTTTGTAAACCAAGGAAGGCTTTAGGCTACATATTATCACGCCGTATGTTATGGGAGGTAAGCAATATTGATTTTAAAAGGTTTTGGTTCGTAATTGAATGCACAAAATAATTGAATGCCCAAAATGATACGTTATTTATTTAGTTAATAAAAATTTAACCCTGGAAACATAACAATCACGCTATTTTTCTAAAGGAGCGGGGCAGTAATATTATAAATTGCAACGGAACAGCTATTTCAACAATATGTCAACAGGGAATTTAGCGGTATGGTCAGGCGACCGTTTACCGCACTAAATGGTGCGAGTTCAAATCCCGTATTATTATTTTTTTTAAATCGTAAAATTCTTTTTTTTTTAGTTTTTGCATTTTTTATGTGCATTAGGAACGATACTGTTATGAAATCTGAGAACTATACATGTCTCACACCAATGTTACTAAACAGATTGATTGGTGGTACAACAAGCTACACTATCGTAAAGTCAAGTCAAACTTTTGGTTCTAAGTTATATCTTACCAAGCACATTTGTTGTTTGTGGAGTTGACACTCCAAACGCAACAGCAACAGCGACAAAGGGCGCGTGCTTAAAGATTGCTCTTTAATCGTGTAGGATGAATGCACTATGGCGAACAGAAAAGCAGTAGAGGCGGTAAACAGGACTTTGCAGGACATCCGCAGGAACCAGCAAATGATGGGTGGCGTTACAGTTCTGTTAAGCGGCGATTTCCGACAAACGCTGCCTGTGGTGACGCGAGGAACTAGGGCTGATGAGGTGAATGCTTTGTTGAAATGCTCTTTCTTATGGCCACAAATTCATAGATTGAGCTTAACGATGAATATGAGAGCACAGCTTGGCGGGAATGTACACGCCCAAGAATTTTCTGATGTTCTCTTAAAATTGGGTGAGGGAACGCTACCAGTAGACGGTGGCCAGGTGGTTCTACCTGCGATACTTGGGAGAGTGGTGTCCACCTTAGAAGATTTGATACGCCTGGTGTACGGGGACATCAATAGGATACCGCACCAAGATAATTCTTGGGTGTGTGACCGAGCCATTTTAACACCCAGAAACGACCAACCTTCAGCGATCAATGGATGCATTCTCGCGGACATTGAGGGAAATGAAGTGATCTACACTTCAATAAACACTGTTGTCGACCAAGATGACGCTACACATTACCCCGTACAATTTCTCAATTTACTCAGTGCAAGTGAACTACCAGCGCACACCATTAAGCTAAAGGTCGGTGTCCCAATTATGCTTCTTCGGAATCTCACTCCGCCGAAACTGTGCAATGGGACCCGGCTCAAAGTCGTCTCGCTGCAGAGAAAAATCATTGAGGCGGAAATTCTAACGGGTTGTGGTGTCGGCGAGACAGTGTTTATACCACCGATTCCCCACAGTTACCCCTTTTTTTTCGGATGGGAAGTCATCAAATGACCCCTCCCGCTCTGGGTGGAGCGGAAGGGAGTGTCAGGCTCTTACTGACTAAAACCCACCCGTGTTCCTTCCTTTATGTTCCGGGCCAGCGGTAACCCTTTCGGACAATCCCGCTGACCCGGCAGGCTTCGGCCCTATGGGGCCCCTCCTCGATGCTGACATCTCTTTGAGGCGCGCGTGGAACACGTATGCGCCGTCCGGCACGGGCCTGGTTCTGATCGGACGGTGAGCTACCCATTACTCTCCGCCCGCAGGCCCGCGCCTACGGTGGCCGGGAGTTGTCCCGTGGCTCCCGACGCCCGGAGTGTCTCCCGCGGCGGCTGGGACGGGAGGCTCTCTCCCTGAGCCGTCCCGCCACCTCCTTCGCTAGCATGACTGCTTCGCAGAAGGAGGTGACTGCCTCCCACTCCCTCTCGCCCCGGACCATGGCTTGCACTAGGGCCGGACGCGAGAGGTCGCCGCCGCTGCCGATCGCCTCTACGAGGACACGGCGGTGCTCCGCCCAAGCGGGGCAGACCTCCATCGTGTCTTCTGGGCGATCCTGGCAATGGTGACACCCGGCCACAATTACCCCTTTCAATTCAAGCGCGTGCAGTTTCCTGTGAGCGTGTGCTTCGCAATGACAATAAATAAGTCACAGGGGCAGACACTGAAGACGGGTGTCGACCTCAGGACGAGCTGCATCTCACACGGACAACTGTACGTCGCTTGCTCCCGCGTCACCAGTCCTGACTCGCTGTATTTACATATTGAATGAGACCGAGAGAAAAACGACGAACGTTGTTTACACAGAAGTGTTACAGTAAATTATAACACTTCTGTTATTCGACGTCTCCTAAATTTCCCTAATAACCTGACGTCTCTTACCAGTAAATTAACTACATAACTTTCAAATTTTGAGTTTACTAAGCCAAATAGTTTTTGAGGGATCTAAGCTATAGTACAGTATGAGACGCATCTTTTGAGTGTTTCTGTAAATCAACAAACTATCACTAATTTATTTTGGAAAATGGAACACCTGATGCAGAACCGCAACAGATCAGCTAAAGTATAAGAGAAATAAAAATGGTGCCATAGCAAAAAATATTCCACGTGAAGAGCATTTTCTGCTGTGAGAATAAATTTGAAGATCTGGAACACCTGTTGTGGAACTCCAAAGCCCAGCGACACTATAACATATAGGAATGACGTCTTAGCAAAAGTTGTTTAGTCTGATGGGTATTTCCTGTTGACTTACAAAAATGAAAGATCTGAAACGTCTCGAATCGTCTCGCGCATCACGCTGTTTTCCCGTCCCCGGGCTCTTAGAATTCGACATCAGACGTTTCAGATCTTCGATTTTGACGACCCCGTTGTCGCTGGCATAAGCAACAGGATCCGCGTACGAAGTCGCGGGCAAAAACTAGTTTATAATATTATATTAGGTTAATACTTATAAACAAATTTTAAGTTTAATTGTTTTGTCATTGTTGTTTTGTTATTGTTGTTGTTTAATTGTTAAATTGTTGTTATTGTTGTTTGTTTGTTGTTTTGTTGTTGTTTGTTGTTGGGGTAGGTACCTACCCCAAAAAATGTAATAGTGAATAAGTCGTTGGAGTGCCATAAATAAATAAATATTGTCACTTGTCGGACTGGTTTTTCAAAGGTCGTAAGGTGCAACTAATTATACAAAATGACTCAACTTTTTTACAAACAAACCATCAAGGATCCACTTGAACTGTAGATACAACAATAACCTTTGCTTTTTCCTGTCAAGTTGCGAACATACCGTTGGGATATTCTATCTGCTGTATATATGGCTTGACCTCGCGTAAGTTGTTTGATTGCACTTAAACATTGTCCTCAAGGATATGGAATGGGTTTTCGAAGCTGCAGTAGAACTGTATGAGGGTTTTCTTTACGTCGAAGGTGCTGCCACACTGCTGTTTAAAAATGTTTACTAACATTACATAACATGAAAACCTTTCTGATTTCTGAAAAGCTTTTTGATTAAATGTATTAGATCAGCAGCAGTGTGGCAGCACCTTTAGATATATAATAGGTTATTAATAACGGTTGCTGTTACAGGAAACTGCACGGAGTACACCTCTCATATTTTTGACACATGAATACAACGGGGTAATTGCGTAACACACTAACAGTAGCAATGGTTTTCATATTGACATTTCAACAACATTCATTGCGTTATTTACGTTGTTGAGCAGACATATTTTTCGAGCAGATGAAGCAATGGATTAGCAATGTCCTATAACATGATTCAGATTGTGATTGAAAGTGTGTTGGGCAATTAACGTGCTATTTTAAAAACGTTGAGAGAAGGATGTCAAAGGGGCATGCCAAGTGGCCATAGTAATTTAGGCTCACTGTGCACACATATAAAAAAAAATATAATAATAGGAGGCAATTCCAATAATACATTAAGTAGTAAAAGAAAAATATTTACAAAAAACTTAGCATTTTGAAGTTATTTAAATTTTTTATATTGTATCAATACAGGTTATGTCATATAGTGAAATATCACTTTAATACATTATTTTAATTTATTTAGGAGCATAATTAACTGGGAGTAAAAGAATACAAAATACATTGTAGTTCTACATATTTATTTATTTAGTTCATCATCATACACCACTAAAACATCATCCAAAAATTGTGCGATTGACGAAGCGTCTAATATCAAATCCAAGTTGTCGCCAGTGTCGTCATGAGTAGAGGGAGCAGAATCCATAATCAGGCCGTGGTCGCCAGGTATAGGAGAATCGTCAGAGCCAGTATTCATGGGTAAAAGTAGTCAATTTAAACCGTAATAAATATACACAAGTCGCCTCAATGGAGTTGCAAGACAAGCCATGGTTTGGCACTTTTGACATTTGACATTTACGTTTTCCGGCAACTGACAAGTTAGACTTGGTGCTACCATAAAAAAATGCAAAAAATCGATAGATCGATATTAGATTTTTTTATTTATCACTAGAATCATCAAAGATGGAAAGAATAATAATTATTAAAGGGGTTTTTTGTGATTTATAATGTTATAATTATACAGTTTGCTTGGAAGAAAATGCACGGTGTTCAATAATAAATATGATGACCGATTCTTCCGATTAATTACCTGTCAACATTTTTTTGTGTTCAGTTTAGTCGTTTTAATATTTTTGAATAAATTGTGCCGATTTGCACAGAATAATGAATACGTAGAACACATGAAAAAAATATTAACATATTTTTTTTAGTAAAACTCCCTTGTGCGTCTCTGAGCCTAATATTAGCATCCCCCTTTGAGGATTGATTTAAAAATACCTTCAATAAATGACTCATTATATGACTATCACTTTCCAAACAACTCAGTTTACTTATTCCCTAGATAGTACCTACTTACAACATAACATCACGCCCACACATGTATCCGTGACCCCGTGTACCTATACCGGGAAAACATAAGATTTCAAAAGGAGTTATCTCCTTTTGAAATCATCGTTAAGTTGTACCATATACAGGAACCTACATTATAGCCTCGCAAGTTCGCAACTAAAACGTCTTTTTACCTAACTTGTAATATCAAATAAATAACCCAAAAGAGCTTTATACACAAGGCTAACTTTTACTACACATTCGAAGTCAAAGATGTTGGGTGCATTAGCTTTCAATGTATCTAAATAAACCTACTGCTATTGAGCAATAAAGTGTTATTATTATTTGGCTTGTGTTTAAACGCCTATCAGAAAAGTACATATTTGACTACCAAAAAATTCGTAATACCTGCCAGAATGGATAAATGGTCACCAAATTGTGTTTCATAAAGTATTGTAGAAATGAACCTATTTTCCTTTTTATTCTATGCCACATGCGGGGCCCCTATTTCTGTGTAAAGGGTTTAAAGTAACCTAACCTCGGGGTGCCCTTCGCTCGCTCTTGCATCCTACGTCGTGGGTATTAATGTTACTATTTCAGGGAAACAAGATTTGATGAACATTTATCCATTTTGGTAGGTTCAAAAATTATTTTGGTGAGCATTTAAATTGTACCCTTATTATTTTTAGCCTATGTTGCAACACTGCAGGACAAAGGCCTCCCTTTGCTCCTTTCCACTCCTCTCTGTACTTGTCTGTAGGCGTCAAGCTCGTCCCACCATCCTCTCCTGGGTTAATAAAGTGTTGAATATCTTTTTTCTAGCGCCCTAATGGACACGCTTATAACACCACTGTCGGAGCGAGCAGACGAATGGCGCCGCGGCGCCTGCTCAACCGGCGCGCTAAGCCGCGAGCATGCTCGAGAATGCAAACGTGCTCGAGCAGAACTCAGGCGTCGAGTCACTGAGGCGCAGAGGCACGCGAGAAAGGCGAGGAGAGCGCCGCCTGATGCTAAGCGACGTGCTGACGTATGCATGCAGGTAACAGATTCTTATTATTTATTAAGCAAGGTACACCAACGACATTTTTACAATGATAGTAATATTAGGTAATCATTTACTGTCCGTGGTTCTACACGCAGTTGCCGTATCGATACGTTGGTAATGTCCTGAACAAAGAATACATACGTCCCATCACTACAAACTGTATGCAAGTGCCGTTCGGGAACTGAAACAATAACGATAAATTGTTCCACCGAACCGCACGTTACGAAATTTTATTTCAGGTTAGTGGAAGTGCTCAGGTGCCTTTCGTCCAAGTGCGGTTCAAATCAGTGCTCTGAGTGGAATACCCCTTCAATACTGTGTAAATTCATCACTTATGAAAAGGCAAACAACTATTCGATTAAATATTTAAATTATGACAGATGTTGTTTACTTACCTCAACAGTCATCGTCATTTCTCAATCCTTTTCCCTTTACCGAACGTATCTTTAAGACAATATTTTAACAAGAAGTCTCTTCGTCCAGGACATACAGGAACGCAAGCAGCAGTTGGAAGACATGGAGGAGAAGGCGGTGAAGGCCGCGCTCATCGAGGAACGAAACCGCTTCTGTCACTTCGTGTCGTTGCTGAACCCCGTAGTGGTGAGTGTACACTGTACAGGCGTGCTCAGCACACTCACATTGTTATTGTCGATGCAATTTTTCAACCCGTGTAACAAATAGCCTGTTTGACTCTATGTGCACTGCTCTGAAACTTACTACACACTTTTTTTACTTATTACACACTTTTTTTACTTATTACACACTTGTTTACTTATATTACACACTTTTTTTTACTTGTTTTTCTGTTTACGTACTGCCACCATTATAAATGCTATAGCCATTTCATTCTCCTGATGACCCTGATGTCCTTTTTTATCTTTCCGAGATGGATTTTTATCTTTCCGAGATGGATTTTTCAGAAACAATCTCTTCATCGTCATTTCTTTACCGACTCTAAAAAAATGCATTAACCAATGTTTTCAGGAATCTGAAGTGGCAATGCTAGCGGAGGTTGGTCACCTACAGGAAGGTACCGAGCAGCTCATCAGACACACAGCCGAACCTAGGACATTACCTGCTGCCAGTTTACAGGTAATTGTTAGATTACACTGTTCCTATAATGTCTAGATTTTTACTACGACTAGATTAGGTTCTTACAAGGATTCCTGACCTTAAATTTCTAAAATTAAACTGTATTGACTAACGATATCATGGCAAGGGAATAACAGTTAAAATTTTTGACAGCATATTTACCTACCCTCTATTTCAGAAACCCTATTTCAATTAATTACGTTTCATTAAACACACTTTGCTGCGTGATTCATCGCATTTTCTTCCTATCTTAAACACTACGAAGGGATTGGTGTTTTGACGTTCATATAGAGCTAAGTCCTTGCTTAATATTAGATTTAAAACGTAGAATTTTAATCATGTTACGCTTTTGAACTCAATGTAAATCGTCATCATCACATTTCCAGGTGATATGCGACATAAAGTCGTGCTACTCCGGCTGGGCAGAGAGCGGGTCCGCGCCGCACTCTCCGTCCACGTCCTCCCGCCTCGGGAGCCGCAAGTCCTCGCTCACGTCCATATCCTCGCTGAACTCGCAGTGTTCCGACCAGCAGCACGGTAAGTGCAGTGGGCGACATAAAGTATTGTCCTCAGAAGAATGATCCTGCATTAGAACATCAGGCAAAAAAAAAGAAAATTACCTTTGATGCACTTTGCGCATCGAATAGGGTGAGGCGCAGTGGAACGAAATTTTCACAGGCAAGCAAATATGTTCCTTGAGTAAATAGGAATAAAGTTGAAATTCAATAAACTACCTTTATTCCGAGATAGCCTCAACACGGGCAGAGGTACACGGTTAAGGTCGACTTTATTTTGGAGAGACACAATGTTGATATTTGTTTGGCAAGAAAAATCGCGCTTTAATAGCGCTTCTCCAAGTCTGTGCCCGCCCTAAAAATGCGTTCTGTGAGCCATCGATTTGTACTATCTTTCTTCCCAAACGTAACTTCATTTATTTATTTTAGGTACTCTAACGACTCGTTCACTAATAAAATATTACATAAAAAAAACTTTCCTACATAAATCAATTAGTATGATGAATTTGTCACTTAAAGAAGTACACACCTTAAACATAAATAAAAAATACATACTTACCTACAAATTAAGAGAATTATTTCAAAATTATTTAAAATAAACTAACTTATTCTCTGTTACAATGCAAGATAAATATGAGCTACTTTACCGTAAGAAGACAATATAAAGAAAATACAACATCAGATATAATTTAAATAATAATTAAACAGATAATTGATACTCAGTTTAATTTTAGTGAGATTATTACACGTAAGACAATAAACGTAATCAAATGTCATGACATTACTCTTCCTTTCCAGGTGTATCAGGCTCCACAGTGAGCTGCTCCACTCCGATATCGAACGCGTCATCCTCTAGCACCATTCCCGCGCCCAACAGCGACTCGCAACACTGTCTGTCACAGGTACAGTATTTTTTATCTCAGGAATCGGTTCGCGCTTTATGCCCGGCGCCCACTATCGGCATCGGCACGGCTGAGGATTTTTATGCGACGAATAAAAATGTAACTTAATTGTATGACGATAAAATTGAAATTTCAATGATGATAATCATCGTAGGTGCAAAAATAAAGATAACCTATCCGACATACCGTGTCATTGAAATTTCGTTACATTTTTATGTTAACAATTAAGTTACATTTTTATTCGTCGCATAAAAATCCTCAGCAGTGGCGATGCCGATAGTGGGCGTCGGGCCTTACTTGTGCTTACTAAGTGTACACACACGCTGTGAATGTGTGCGTGAAGACGGGTAGCGTCAGCACATAGTAGAGATGGGCCTAAACGTTAAAAAAATAACACTGCTAAATGCTAATGCTAAAACTAATTAACACTTAAAATTAGCAGTTATATTTAGCAACTGTTAATTTAATCACAGACAGATTGCTAACAAAATTAATTCTCATTTCCTTCATACTTTTCACAGGCTTAGGACTGTCAACTTTTTCTGTTGGCGTATTTATAATGAGAATCAATTTATTTACAACGATTTCTTTTTTATAGCTGTTTTTTTTATGAGTGGGAACGAAGATCAGTCTTCAGTTAATTAAATCAACTAAATAACAATCCGTCTGACTTAACAATGAACACAAAATAAACAGTTCACAGTTGCTAAATTGCTAAATGCTAAGTTGAAAACATTTCAATAGAGACGGAACAACATTTTGTATCCTTTCCTTTCTTTTGTACAAAGCCGTCTGCCTGCGGCCTGCAGTAGTGGGTTAGAGCGAGACAAATATATGTACATCAATCTGTGTGTGGACTGTACGCAGAGTACCTGACGCCGCGCCGCTGCCATTATTATTAATTTGTTATCTGTGTACATGTGAGATGTGACTGCTAAATTTAACAGCTATTTTAAAATTTATTTAACAGGTGTTGACACTAAAAAAATATAGTAGTGTTAATTTAGCAGCTTATTAATTTTAGACCCATCTCTAGCACATAGCACACATTTCCGACTTCGCCATTGTCTCGGACGGTACCGAGAGCTCCTGCGCTTGCACACACACTCGCAGCGTGTTTGCATACTTGATAAAAAGTAAAGCGCGCGTCGCTTGGTGATACAAAAATACTATGTGTGTACATGCGTACTGTTTCTGTGTAGTGTGGAGTGATAGATTTGTATTTGTAGAAGTAAATATTAGTATTTTTATTAATTTGTTGTAGTTTTATTAGATTTTTGAAGGAAACTCAGAAAATTTTGGATTGTTCCTCCAGTTTGACAGTTGGAAAATGTTCGTATAAAATGTTTATTCTGGCGACAGTATCATTAGCTTTAATTAATACATCCGGAGATGCTTTCACTTAATACATCCGGAATTTAAAAATCTTGATTATACTTAAATTATACCTACTTGAAATCTTTATTATACGATTGACTCACAGATGGCGCTGATTAATTATTTTTTCATGTATTAATAATTTAATATCACAAAAATTTAAGAGTTTCTTTATTTATTAATTAGATAATTTGTTAATACAACTAATCATTTATCTTACCTTATTAAACTGCTGCAGACATTTTCCAACTGTTAAGAAATTAAGTTAGTAATGTTGTAAACAGTTTTTCTAAGATCAGAAGGCCAATTCTCGTAATTTAAAACGTTCAAAATCTAGTCACAATCTCATCTCGGCGACAAACAAATGTCAAAAACCTGTCAAAATGTAGGGAAATTAGAAGTATCTTTGACAGATTGAGACTGAGATCAGGGGCCTTACCATCACCTCTTAAAGCAGGGCAGAAGTTGAACTGCACTACTTTTTTGTACGACGTCTTAGTACAAAAAAGTAGTGCAGTTCAGTCACGAGCACCAATATGTCAACACTTGGCAACTTTCAATTGCGATTTTTTCGTGAAATGACGAATGCAACGTTGAAATACGACAGTTGACCTAAACCTATGGGTTCGAAAATACTATGTTCGTAATAACATAAAATTTCATTAAAAAATAAAGGAGAAAATTGCCTTTGAATAAAGCCAAGTGTATACATACTTATGCTCGTGACTGTTCAACTTCTGCCCTGCTTTAAGAGGTGATGGTAAGCCCCCAGACTGTGAACGTTCTTAAAATTACGAGAATTGCCCCTCTGAAGAGTTTAGCTTTTTTCATCCACATTTTATTTGATATCAGCTTCCGCCCCCCCTCATGCCCCCTCTCCCCCCAGCCCGCGCGGCTCGCCAGCGTGTGCAGCGCGGACTCCGGCTTCCGCTCGCAGGACGCACTCCTGCGCCGCTCGCTCTACGTTGACAATGTAAATACCTGGGACACGGTGTGCTGATCACTGTGTTTTGGCAGACCGCTTAAATACAAACTACATAAAAACTTTTTAATACATTTTTTCTAAGGCTAAATGAGATTTTACCGTTAAGTTCCATGTCCTTACTAGCATTTGTTGAGGACTACTGACCTAAAAATTACATTTTATTCACGTTAATGGTCTTTGCAAACAGTAAACGCGCTGTCATATATTGCATTGTAAATATATACTGCATTCACAAAATTAAAAGATACCTCCGTTGTTATTTAAAAAAAATCAAATTAATAACCTAAAACGCCTCAATTTGGCCCTGGGTAAGAGGTTCAGACTGGGATTGTACTCAACGGTCTGGCAGTATTTTGGTAACCATAGCAACTAATTTATTCTGTTTCACCTAAATTTCCACATTGAGATTTGTACAAAATTGACCGGCTTGCACATTCTTCAACACTGATGCTGATTTGATGTGATGTGATAAAGGTGAGATTAAATATTAGAGCTGCCGGTCTATTCTGTAAAAATCTCACCGTGAAAACTTAGGTGAAGTGAGTTTGTTTTTGCTAGGAATTGACACTATTGACAGCTCACTCCACGCACACTTCACCTAAGTTTTCACGGTGAGATTTTTACAGAATAGCACCGCAGGTGATACTTCCTAATTTATTTTATTTTGCAATTTTTATTATCTGATTTATATTTGCATTAGATTGTAGTTGTAGAGTTGATTGAATGATCGTAGTCTTTTATTTTATACAAATTTAATTAAAATGTGTAGTCTGAAAACAAGTCCAATCTTTTTTTTAACTTTATTAAAACCATAGGTCCTGGCTGTTTGAAGTCTTAATGCAAACAAAATAATTAGTAAAAATATTAATATAATTTACCAATAACATTCCAGGGTTCAGACAATCAGAGCGTTAGCAGCGAATGTATAACTCAGGCTAAGAGTCATATCGAAGACGACCAGTCCGACGACGTACATGACGTCATCAGCAATGCAGGTGAGATTCTAACTACTGGTTGTATTTAGAAATATACAAGATTATTTTTAATACCTATATGCGAAACCCGAAACACGTGTCTAGTATTTTTATGTAAAGAATCTATGTACAAAATTTCAAAACTGTATCATGACAAATCACAAAGTTATTTGTCCGTACAAAAACATGCTCACCCGCGCCGCGCCGTCTTGCGCTCATTGATAATAGTACCGAAGTGTCGCTCGGTGTTCAACTATTAACCTTTTTTAAATATTTTCGGGATAAAATATAACATGGGGTAAAAATTATTGAAATCGATTCAGTTACTTTTTTTTTTTTTATTCTGAACAAACTATATTCAGGTTTCGCTACTAAAAATAACGTTGTATACTATCGATTTATATAGATTACATGCGTAGCCGCCATTTTGAAAAAATAACCAAAATGGCGGACAGGTAATCATGCCAAGCTCCATAAAAAAAATTAAAATTTTTTCAATCCCCTTTCTCTCTAATGTTCTGTGATTTTATTATTATTTCAATGTGGTCAGTTTTGAACGATACTTTTTATTTAATACAGCATCGGCAACATGGCCAGATCTAAAGGACACAGCACAATTCGAGAGGGCAGCTTCCGCCATCATGGGTGGCAGGCCTCACACTATTTCTGCAGGTATTTTTTTTTATAATAATATTTAGCTGATAAAAGTACGGTTCACCGCTAGAAGTTACGGGTTCGATTCCTGAACGTAACAAATAATTGTTTTGTTATTATAATTTAAACGTCTATTTATTTTTTACATGCTTATTGAGAAATATTAAATACAATTTAACACTAAACTATAATAAGCATGTAAGGGGGAAAAAAGGACAGAACTCATTGAGCATCAAAAAATTTGTCCGCATCGCTGTCAGTGGGAAAAGTGCCCAAAAGGATGGCAGCGTTGCCACATTGGATGGCAATGCTGATTCTTTGGGCTAAAACCTAAATATAGGTTAGTCTTCTGGTCACGTGAAGAGTCGACCAACCGCTTGGTGATGTCCCGAAATACTCGATGAGCATTCGGACCTCACGGCTTATTATTGTTCTAGTTTATTGTTTTGAGATTGATGATTGTGATACGGAAAAATTCCCAAACAAAGGTCGGTTGGAAAATGCCAAAAATCAGCAGGTTATAATTACGTTACAATATCCATTGTTTTAAATTGATTACTTATCGTAAACTAATGTTAATTTAACAATTTTGATTGCGTAATAACTGACGTTGTTGCAGTATTATTTTAATATGACTTCAGGGTGCGAAAGAGATGGAGCTTTACAGATCGTATAGCTCCTCTTTCTCACACTGAATGACATTCCCCTCCCCGCAGCGTACGAGCGCGGGCACGCGCGCGCGGCGCTGAGCGCGCACACATTCGCGCACACGGCGGCGCACACGCAGCACACGGAGGCGGCGCGCGACACACAGATATACGCGCGCCCGCCGCTGCCCACTGTGAGTTGTGTGCACACTTATTTCTACTCTAATTTTGCATCAATGTCAACATCACAGTTTTCTTTATTCTTGTTTCATTAAGATTGCTGTTCATAATGTGTCATTTTATTTTGTGTTATTGTTTTGTATACAATGTATGGACTTATGGAAGACCCTCCTAGTGTACACCATACAGGGAACCCTAGCGTAATTTACTTATATGGTGCAATTTTTGGACAATAAACTTCAATTTGTTATTAAAAATATGTTTATAACGCTACATATTAATGGCCGGGTACTGCACTTGATTTTGATCTCGAATTGGTTTCGAATATCTATTCATGCTGTTGATTTAATAACTTGTAAATTTTGAAAGTATGATAAGAAAAAATGTCAGTAATTTTTTTTTAAAGGTGCTTTACATATAACAGAACACCTACTAAATCAAAAGCCTGAACCCTATATCTTAGTAGTTATAGGTTTCCCAAATAGGTTTGGTTTTCCAATATCATCATCCTCTATACCAAATATGTATAAACGAAACGTCTATGTATATTTATTACTAGCCGCGCCCTGCGGTTTCACCCGCGTAAATGTCGATCCCGTAGCAATATCGGGATAAAAAGTAGCCTATATTATGTTAATCCAGGGTGTCAGCTACTTTCATACAAAATTTTATCAAAATTGGTCCAGCCGTTTGAGCGTGAAGAAGTAACAAACGTATAAACACACACACTCACAAACTTTCGCCTTTATAATATTAGTGTCATTTAGTAATTAGCGGGCCCTATCAGAATACCAGCGCTGCGACCTTTATTTTTTTTAAAAGTCGCAGCATCATGCTGAGATAGGAGCCTTTTGGCCTCGTATAGGACTTTGTTTCATTTTCCTTTTGTTACTTTTTTTATACAGGATAATTTTTTATGCATTGCGCAAATTTTCACAGGATGTTCTACTCATGAATATGAACAACTTTCACTATGGGTTTAACTCTGAAATCACGAAAAAAAAATCAGCTGTTTCATACAAAAGTTCAATACCTACTCGACCAAAATGTATGAAACAGCAGATTTTTTTTTCGTGATTTCAGACTTGAACCCATAGTGAAAGTTGTTCATATTCATGAGTAGAACATCCTGTGAAAATTTGCGCAATGCATAAAAAATTATCCTGTATAACTTGGATTTTTATTTTACTGTGTTTAGTTTAGTTTGTGATCTTCCTGTACGAGTCCCAATAAATACTTTTTCTTTCTTTATTTCTAATTATTATTATTATTAGCCTGTGATGTCCCACTGCAGGGCAAAGGCCTCCCTACTCTCTTTCCACTTCTCTCTGTTCAAAGCTGTTAAGGACCAGTTCTTGTTGAAGGAGTCCAGCTCATCCCGCCATCTAGCAATTGATGTTAATTTATTTATATATCCTCAGAGATGTTCATCCCTCGAGCGCCCGGCCGTGCCCAACAAGTCAGGCAACGCGAACACTTGTCAGCAGGAGTTCAAGGCGAGCAAACCCTCGTCTTTACCGCCGCATCTTACTAAAGGTAACTATTTGTCTCTCTGTTACCATACACTGCTAACCTTAGCCCACGTGCGCACGTAAAAATATCTCGGTAGGATTTTATCGCGCACTGGATTTTCAACCCTCGGTGTTGAGCCGAGCATTGAGAATCCAACAGAGCGAGATACACTCTGTTGGATTAGCGCGTCAAAAGAACACACTGTTGGATTTTCAACTCTCGGCTAAAGCAGTGCGGGCTTAGGGGTGTCCAGTCATGAGCAAAAGTATGTATACACTTGGCTTTACTCAAAGGCGATTTTCTCCTTTATTTTTTAATGCAATTTTATATTAGTAGGAACATAGTATTTTCGAACCTATAGGTATATGTCAAGTGTCGTATTTCAACGTTGCATTCGTTATTTTGTGAAAAAATCGCAATTTAAAGTTGCCAAGTGTTGACATATTGGTGCTCGTGACTGTCCATTATTTACGTGAGGCGATTTTATTTATTTATTTATTAAGGTACACCAACAGCTTCTATGTATAATTTATCTTAAGTACTTTAGATCACAAAAGTCTCGGTCTTACACAGTCGCCAATTACAGGTTTACCAGCAATCTCAGAAATAAGTGATCACACATAATAATAACAAAACTAAACTAAAGGCTAGAACTTAAAAATTGTATGGCAAGATACTTCTTAAACTTAAGATTAATAACACAAAGTAAAATAAAAAAAAAACGAACAACATTGCAATTTTGCCCACTTACTTAAAACTAAGACTAAGTAAATAATATAAATAGAAATGAGATCATAATGGAAAGTATAGCTTCTAAAACAAATTATAAAAGAGTGAAGGTTTTCCAAAGTATATTAACATAACACATTATCGGATTGTGTTTTTCGGAACTTTAGTATTTTGGTTATATAGACCTTTATGGAATCAAGGTATAGATCAACATCTGGTACCAATTTTATCAAATAATTCATCTCTCTGCTGACCTGCTGATTAATTACTTTGAGATATAACAGTACTTACCTATTTTACATAGGTACTCAGCCACCTGGTGCCCTAGTTCCAATTTAGCATGTCTTCTTCTCCATTACCTTTATAATTTTACCAATAATATTTATTCTTTCTCCTCAGAAATGCCTCAAGCGCTGTACGTGAACATGTCGGAGCTGGCAACACTAGCGGCGTCGCGCGCGCAACAGCAACAACAACAGCAACACAACGCTGAACATCCACAACAGGAGAAGGTTAGTCTTTGTTATTATTTTAACCCTCTCTATACAGCAAGTTCTGTTAAAAGGTGTAACCAGACCGCGGTCGATCGATGACTTTTTTGTCGCGGACTTTATTACTGAAGGTCGTGTCACTGAAAGGCATAACGACGACATTTGACATAACATGAGGTGTCTGTTGAGGGGGGCTTGTGCTAAGTAATAACAGCCGCACGAGTCGATCGATCAGGTTAAGCTACGCTTGCCGCGGTTGGTCCGTGGATGGGTTCCCATCTGTACATACCAACACCCACGTTAAGCCGTTGGTCTCGGCTTTCATTCGTGAATCTTTGACAGTCGTTACGTGTCGTCGGAAGCCTGAAAGTCAGACAACCAGTCTAATTCTGGTTTTCCACCAGAGATGAGCGAGGATGCGTAGCGAGGAATGTGTATAAAACTAACCAATACCAACGCTAACTTAGTTCAAACTATAAAAATGAAGCGATGTTATTGGCTGGTTTCACACACATTCCTCGCTACGCATCCTCGCTCATCTCTGGTGGAAAACCAGCCTTATCGTGTTACCCAGTAACTGGGTTGTTTGTGGAGGTCAGATAGGCAGTCGCTTCATGTAAAATACTGTAACTCGGCTGCATCCGGTTGAAGCCGACCCCAATATAGTTGGGAAAAGGTTAGGCAAATGATCATGATGAGGCGACTATTGATGAAGATCGACCTCGAAACGTTGAAAGCGAGCTTGGAGGTGCCGAAGACATTTAAAAAAAGCTGCCCCATATTTTTATTTCACTTTATTTATTATGTAAAAGTGAATATCATACATCAGTCAAAAAATAAAAACATTTATCTTACCCCATTACATCAATCTAGAATAATTTTATAGACATTTATTTGGTCGTAAAACCGCCGTTTTATATATATAATAAAGAAATATACGATCAATAATTCTTTTACTACAAACATTATTGCCATAAACACAGTTCAATCAGAAGACCAAAAGAGGTGTTTTTGTTTTCTTGGCAGCCAGTAAACGCCAGAACAAAGGCGTGATGATAAGTTATTGTGGAAAAGTAATTGTAAACTCAAATAGAAAGTTTAACAACGTTTATTTTACGGTAAGTCTTAAAACAGTGACATGACAGTTTTATCAAAGACAATCTTAATGGCTTGTGTTTAAACGCCTACCAGAAAAGTATCTACCTATTTTACTACCAAAAAATTCGAAATACCTGGCAGAATGGATAAATGCTCACCAAATTGTGTTTTATAAGGTATTGTAGAAATGAATCTTTTTTCTTTTTTTTTCTATGCCACATCCTATGTCGACGGAGCCTCGCTTTGCGGGGCCCCTATTTCTGTGTAAAGGGTTTAAAGTAACCTAACCTCGCTCTTGCATCCTACGTCGTCAATATTTTTCATTTTGCGTATTAATGTTACTATTTCAGGGAAAGAAGATTAGGTGTGCATTTATCCATTTTGGTAGGTTCAAAAATTATTTTGGTGAGCATTTAAATTATACCCATCTTAATTTTTTCATAAACTATAATAAGTATTTAATGTTTACTATTCCAACATCTCCCTTAGACATAAGTCAACCCCATCTTTAAGCTAGTTTTGGGTAGGTATGGCGTTGCTTTAGTGAGTGCATCAGCTACATCGGAACTTGTTTTGTGATGGATCCATTCCTTTCAGTATAGAACTTAGCTTCTTGAAAGAATTAAATAACAATCATATTAATTATTTTAATTTATTTCTGTTTTACGAATGAAAAAAAAAAACGAAAAAAGTGTATTCTTCAAATCATTAGGAAGGCTCACCTTTCAGAATGTCTGTTTAAATAATGTTGTAATAAAACATGGGAAAAATAATGTGAAATAAAATTTCGATTTTAATATAAAAAATAAAAATAACTTATTTGATAGATAATTACAAAGTGCCAACCAAGATGGCGTATCGACCGACTTCCGGACAACCGAGATATTTCTTACACACTACTTACACTACTAGGAACTTTTGGCGCTCGAATGACGTTGACAAGGGGGCGCTGTTGCTAAACGTGTGCAATTGTTTTGTGTACCTAATGCATTAGAAAAAGTACATTATGTACATACGTGTTGGCCCATATTGACTCGAAAAAGGAAAGGGAAAGGAAAGGGCTTTTGCCCTACAGTGAAACAATACGGGCCAATTATTATTATTATTATTATTTATTAGAAAAAGAGGGTGTGTGCTTATGACCTCACGATATGAGTGAAAACTTACAGTACTAAACGTGGCTGATGACGAGTGGAGCCGAGTATACGCGATTCAGCGCCGAGTATACTCGATCCAGCGCCGAGTATACGCGATCCAGCGTCACCGACCGACTGCAGCCGCATATACCTGATTCAGCGTCACCGACCCGAGCGTGACGGTTCAGTTTCGTGCACTGTTCAGAAAGAGCGCAAGGTGTGCCTAAAGAAGTCTTCACTTCAGAAACAATATGGCGGCGTTAGTTCCGATTTTGGCCACGCGCCAAAAGAACCCTGTAGTGCTATAGCTTAAGTTTAACTCCTAGTATATATTGATATATTACATCAAATTAAAATTTCTCATGTTAGTAGTTTTGTCCAATGTGAACAGTGGTTGGTCCCGCCGTTGTCGGTTTGATCTGGGAACAAAGAGTTTCGTAAGCAATTACTCGGTGAAATTAAAAATGGTTTGTAGTAAACGCTGCAGGGAGAAGTGGAGTGATTGACATGGCGCGGGCGAGGACTGATCCCCTGAATTTGGCATGTACTTGCGATTGAAATGGTTTAATTTGGTTTTGGACTCGCAATCTTGAGACAATTGTAAGGCAGGCATTCCACCAACAAGCAGACAAGCAGTGGTGGCCCAGTGGTAACGGCCCTGGCTTACGAATTTTAGGTCGTGGGTTCGAACCCAGCCAGGTTTTTTTTTAAAAGAATAACGGTGGAGTTTCTTGCCCATTCTTCTCCATACGAAAACTACCTTTTGGAATGGGCGACTAGAATCAATTCTATTTTATCGTAATTTTTGACGTTCAAAAGTGCCTTATAAGTACTCGTACCTATTTGAAATAAATGCTTTGACTTTGACTTTATAACTTTACTTTGTGTAAATCATTTCATGACCAATGCTCTCAAAAACGATGAAGGAAAACATAGTGAGGAAACCGGCATGTCCTAGAACCAAAAATTCGAAGACATGTGACATGTAACTACCAACCCGCACTGGGGCCACGTGGTAGATTACAGCCCACTCCCTCTCGAATAGAGGAAAACTTTGTTCCAGTAGTGGGAACATTATAGGCTTATTACGCTATTCCACCAATTGCGGTCCCTTGAATAAAATACCATCTTTGTTAATTCTCTTGGGATTGGAAAATGAAACAAACCCAATAAAGGCAGACCATAGCGGAGAGATGAGTCGAACAACCAATAGGATTGTGTAGTTTTCCAGTTTACCGCCTAACTTTAATGCAATACATTGCCAGTTGGTTCTTTATAAGAACTCTCCTCTCCGCTTTCGTAGAAACTGGCCCAGATATTAGGGTTTTTTGTTTGTCATAGCTTTTTCCCACAGCACTGATGAAAAACCAGTCGATACAGCTACTAATATTGTAGAACTCACAATTTATCCCAGTTGAACTTGCCAGCGAGCGCCTCGGATATCTGTCCCTCCTTCATTTGCTTCTTGACCACTCTCTCGACCAGACGTAAGGATGAGAACATGTTCTGAACCGAAGACGGCTGACGGTTGCGGGAACTTACCTGTAATGTTTATATTATACATATTATTCAATGGTTTATATTATTTGCCATATGTCATGACATTTGTAGGAAAACAACTTTAGCAGTTTAGCTAGCGACAACCCTTGTGACAAACCTTATCTAATCTTCATCTAAGAGAATTGAAGTTTAGTAGGTGGTATTTTACCCATAGTTTACCCTGTCTCGCCCGGAGGGGGCGAGACGGGTGTCGCACGCGGCGGTTCCCATCACTAAATAGTACTTGTGACGTCATAGTAGATAATCTAAAAATGGCACGCTTGGATCATACAGATCGTGATACTTGCGTTATCTAGGTCTATCTATATCTGTGGGGAGAACCTATTGCTATACTCTCAAATACTCTCAACTACAGTTTTTTTTTGTATCACAATAACTCCGATTCAGGTAACCACTAATGTTTACCTAAACATTTGCGTAACGTTTGGTTAACTTCGTTAGATTTTGCTTAGCGTTAAGTTATTTCGCATCGATAAGAAATATAAGAATGTGAGTACCGTGTAGTTCCCGCTAAAGATATCCATCTATTGGTGCCGTGAAAGGCGCTTAAAGACGTGTTACATTAAACCTAACCACCGATTGAATTTAGTTTTCAACTCTGCCTATTGCTGCCCACTGCTGGACATTAGCCTTTCCCGAATAAACAGTTCTCCAGTTCACCTTCCTGCAGACTCAAGGTCATGTATCAAACACACGTATCAAACCGGAAGGGGATCGGCACCGTATCAACTCGAGCCGTTCAGTATTCTTTGTATGAAACTCCCTACTGCAACGCACACTAATCGGAAACGTAACATAATCGCCTCGCCTTGGGACAAGCTCACGAACCTCCGTGCGGTACGTTACGGCTAGACGTCCCCGCGTTTACGGCTCGTCGTCCCCGCGCTTACGTCTGTCCGTTCCCGAGATGACGTCCCTTCGTCCTCCCTTCCCCCTAACCCCTCCGCCCTGCCTGCTGCACCATCAACCAGCGGTCGGCGAGCCGTAAGCGAGGCGTAGCCTAGCCGTAGCCAAGACAAGGTGGTCCGACGACCTTGTGAAGGCCGCAGGAACCCGTTGGATGCGGGAAGCGCAGAGCCGGTCGAGGTGGAGGTGCTTGGGGGAGGTCGACGAAATACGTCCACTACTGGACAAGTGGACATAGGTCCAGTAGTGGACGTCTTTCGGCTGAAATGATGATGATGATGATGCTTTTAAATTTCCGTCCACGATAACGTTATAACGTTCACGTATTTTATGGACGTCGAGGTCCACGTCGTCGTCACGTTAGGAATTGTAAAAGCGCACATTATCACCTTAATACCTTACCATAATCTCAACAGCGTCGAACAGCTTGCTCAGCTCCTTCTTCTCTCTATCCGTGAGGGTGGGGTCCTCCCAGTTGAAGATATTACTCTCTCTCAACTTTGTCTTTACTTTCTCCAACGTGATTAGTGGTCCCGGACTGTCGTGAATTTCACCGGATTTGTAGGCTGCTTTCATTTCTGTTTGCATGATATCTTCTAGTGGACTGGAATGAGATGATTAAGGATGAGATTTGGTTATTATTCGATTTTTTTTTAATTTACAGGATTTACTTTTTGGATCGAACTCATTTTTTACCGACTTTACAAAAAGGAGGAGGTACTATGTTCGGGTGTTTGTATTTTTTTTTTTTTTTTTTTTTTTTTTTGTATGTTTGTTCATCGAATACGCCGCCAATTGTCGACGGATTTTCAAAATTCTTCTTTTGTTCGAAAGTAGATAGTTCTGAGGGGGTCCCATTGTCACCAAGTTAGGATCTGATGATGGGATCTTAGAGAAATCGAGGGCAACCCTCAAATTTTATAGGCTCACTTATTGTTTTTCGCATATTTTATGAAGTATCTTGTGTATTTGTGTATGGTTGTCACCATCTCAGGTAGCTGGGCTGATGATGGAAGGTACAACTCCTTAACAGTAAGAAGTTACTCGAACAGGCAAGGACTGTTTTTTAGTGTAATTGTTTTGATGTTTGATAGGGCATTTGCCACATTTGGTCTCTGCAGTCAGGATAGTCTGCAGAGTACCTAACTCCTCGACAACTAACAGCAGATATATCGTGTTTAGGCTCATTGAAAAGGGCTCGATATGTGGATAAACGTACTGTTACTGAGGAACACCGAAGACCTGATGCTGAAGCCAGGAGCATCAGAAAAAGTACAAACCTTTAAATTACAGCACCGTAGTCGTGTTTGGGCTCATTTTAAACAGGACTAATTTTAAGTTCAATGCAATGTTGACATAAGTCTGGCCTGATGCTGCAGCCAGAATTATCAGCATCTAATCTAAAAACTAATAAAAGGGGAACTCCTCAACAATTAACGTCCCTGCATCGAGAAAAGGAATATTTTATAAAAAGGCGATGGGCAAGTTGACATTAGGCTATTGTAACTTAGATAAATTATAAATAGACCCACTAAAAAGCGAGAAATAAAAACTTTTTAACAAAAAAAAAACCGACTTCCAAAAAAAACACTACAAACTGAAAAATAACTTTAATTTCGGAAGTCGGTGGCAAAAACTAAAATACTGATCCCTAAGACACCGACTTCCGAAATTAAAGTTATTTTTCAGTTTGTAGTGTTTTTTTTTTTCAGTTTGTAGTGTTTTTTTTGGAAGTCGGTTTTTTTTTTGTTAAAAAGTTTTTACACAAAATTATAATGTAACACAACAACGGCCTCTTTATCTTTGGAACAGTTATAGTTACTGATTCCGAACAGATTAATTCGAATCATTATTTCAAACAATGTCATGTCAGTTATACACTCTCCATCAATAAAGACTGACGAAGAACCCACCCCAAATAAAATGGGTCAAGGCTAGGCAGAGTGAGTGAGTGCTTAAAATAACCTCCATGAATGACACTTAAATAATGATTCTAATTATACACTAATGAACTGCCACATGTTGTTCATTTCAAGATCATTCCTTTTGCACGTCTACGAATTAGTGACATGTCGCGCTCTGATTCGCATTCAATGTCACGTGCCAAAGGCTTTATTTTTAGGGTTCCGTACCCAAAGGGTAAAAACGGGACCCTATTACTAAGACTCTACTGTCCGTCTGTCACCAGGCTGTATCTCATGAACCGTGATAGCTAGACAGTTGAAGTTTTCACAGATGATGTAGGTATATCTGTTGCCGCTATAAGAACAAATACTAAAAACAGAATAAAATAAATATTTAAGGGGGCTCCCATACAACAGTCGTGTTTGTTTTTTTTGGCGTTTTTGCCTTGTGGTATGGAACCCTTCGTGTGCGAGTCCGACTCGCACTTGGCTAGTTTTTACGCATTTATTTCTCAAAAATATCAATACTTAAATCTAAAATCTTTTACAAAAGTTTTTTTTAGCTCACAACCATTCTACAATACAAAATTCATAAGGTATTTTCCTTATTATCAACTAGCCTATTTTCCAAGTCATGAAAAAGGGATATCAGTCATGCTGATAAGAGAAAAGAAGAACGATTAGAATGCATTTTTATTATTTTTGCCCATAGAATGCATTATTCTAAAGTAACGCGATATTAAATATACCTACTTCGGGTTTTCCCATCATACGCCTAACATAATTGGGGTGTTGCGTACATTGAGTTGTTTTCAGTCATAAAAATCGATAACGTCGTGATTTCTAAGAGGAACGCTTCATAAACTAAGATTGATTTTCTGATTAAATTAAACAGGTTTTTGCTTTCGACACTTACAGCACTTTAATTATTTCAGTAATAAAAAAAAAAACAATTTTACCAGATGTTTTTGATGATTATTCATACGTTTTAAAGATTTCCCTTTATTCACCTGATCCACCTCCGACGAGGAAGCGACTAGCTGTTAGCTATTCTCTCGCTCGAGAAACGTACAAAAGATTGTAGGTCCCTTGTAAGGGTGTCAACAATGACCAATCGATCCAATCGAACCACCAACAATCCACCACCACCACCATCGATCGATCGTCGATAGATGCCATCGATCGATGGTAGAATGGATTAGTCGACGTCTTGTGAATAAAAAATAAAATAAAAATAGTTTATTTGCACCTCAAGTAAGTAACAATAAGTACCTATATGGTTTACAACAAAAATAGGCCTAAGGTAAGTAGAGTTGTATGTTGGAGTTGCAGCCAATACCTAACCCTCTATCACTCAAGAACGTGGATTTTTATAATTTTTTGTATCCGGGTTTTTAACGACATAATAAAATACACGTGTTTCAGTATTTTTCATTTATTAAAATAGTTTAAAAGTTATTGGGCACGAGAAACAAACAAGAATTAAAAAAAAATAAACAAAACAAGACAATATTTTCGTAAAGATAACTTTATATATTAAAATTCAGACACTTACCTATCCATGTTTCCAAAATAACACCAAAACACGTCCAAAAACGAATTATTTACTATTTTTCAAATCGAAGCACGCACGCACGCACTTGTTCAAATTACCCACAACTGACAAATGAAGTTTGATTTGCGACACATAACGCCATCTAGTAAATTTTATTAGGACTACTTCTATACTTCGGTTTGTAGACCACAGGCTACAGTGCAATATGACGACAAAAAATGAACCATTTTAATTTTATGAGAGATCAAACGGTATGATGCTTACAGTCTACAACATGATACAGAGGGCTAAGCTAAGATAACTTAATATCTTGTAATTATAGGTATCAGCGCCCACCCTCTAAAATATGTCTCTTAACTACATGGATAATTTACATAATCTAGATACATTTCGAAAGAAACTGATGGAATATAGCCGGGGTCAATCGATCTACGTCGACCGATGCCATCGACCGGCAATCGATCGATTGGTTAGTCGACCGGTATCCGTCGATCAATTAAAGCTACCACACCAATCGATCAACGTCGACGGATGTCGATCGATTGGTGTGGTAACACCCTAAGCAAAAAATATACATATACAAGGTGTAACAGAATAAACGCAAGTCCTGAAAGTAGTTTGTTCATAATTGACTTCTGAATCGATTTCAGTAAATTTTGATATAGGTATTTTTTTTTAAATTATGTACTTATTTTGTCGTACTGACCGCCGATTGAGCCAAAGGAAATTAAATCTTATTTCAAGGCAGTAAGACTCAATTTTAAATGCATAAAGTAATGCTGGGATCAACACTATTTATTTATTTAAACTTTTCGCACAAAAAGGTACAAAGGCGGACTTAATGCCTTAGGTATTCTCTACCAGTCAACCAAGGGTGGTGAAGAGATTGGATGGCAGGTGCTTTGGTTGAGAGGAACAATGATAAAAATAAAAAAAAACCATTAAAAATAGGTACACAAATACATAAATAGGTTATATACACATACGCACTATTTACTATAATATATACTTATAATATAATGTATGTACTACAAATTCAAGGGAAAGAGGTGTTGAGAGGACTCTATGCTATTTGTTTTGAAAATAACTCTGCAATTTCCGCTTAAATGCATACCGACTGGTGGCCGTCCTGATATCAAGAGGAAGTGCATTCTAAAGAAGAATGGTCTGAATATGAAAGGAAGAATGATCAAAGTCAGAAGTATGAGAAGGACAGAGTAGGAGAAGATTGTTAGAAGAACGTAGATTCTTAGTGTGAGAAGAACATAGACTATTTTCTTTATAATAATAGTAAGCTTAAAAAAAATAAGTTTTGGTCATTGTATTTATGCTTGTAACTGAATACTCTAATTGGGGTGTATGAGGTCTTGCGTTCATTAAGTTACACGTTGTATAAATAGTTGATCTTTGACTGTTCAAACCGCCGCCGCGAGTACACGTTTGTCGAACCAAAACAAAAGCTACCAAAGACAGTACCTACTCGCTGAGAGACTCACACTTGATACGTACGCATGTGTGAGTGACGATCTATGCCCATCCCTACGAGTCACTTCAGCCTGCCTTCAACCTTATTAAATTTACCAGCAATAACAAAATAAATGATTTACTTACTTAAAACTGTTCTAAACGCCTGAGACATTTAGAACTTTATGATTCACAGTAGCGCTTAGTCCGCATATTGCTCGCTCGTTAAAATTCCGATTAAACACGTATTCGGAGCGTATCAATCGATTCACAATAAAAATAATTTGTTTGACTCACCATGACCGAATGTGTTGTACGTTTACTGCTATTCTGAGAAAAGAATGGAGAAAAAACTTGGTTAAATTCGTAGTTCGTACTTCCTGTCGTACACGAGCATAAATAGATTAGGTATTTGCATGGACAGCTCGGCAATAATGTCTGATTTTATGATTCATCCATTAATATACAGGGTCAAAAAACACTGATTAATGTGATTTTATTTTGTCCTAAAATAATAAATTGCCGAGCTGTCAAATTTCACAACTGCTCTCCAAACGGTGAAGGAAAACATCGTGAGGAAACCGGCATGTCTTAGTGTTAAATTATGTAACCAACTACTTAACGGAATAATATGAACTGAATATTTATCGTGTATTGAAAAAGAAAAGCTTCATCCATATTGAATGAATGACATGAAGTACGGTCTACATTATTCTTGTCTAAGTATATTCTTTGATTGAATAATTGAAATAATTATCGACACGCATTGAATCAAATCGCTTATTGCACACGCTACTTGTGGAAAACTAATATTAAAATTGTGTTGTTCTAATTATAATGAAATATTTTTCATGAGGTTATAAACATAATATAACATGACGCCTGCAATCCCCGATAGTTTAGGCAGAGTGTACCTATACTGTAGGTACTCCCACATTCCAATTTATGAATAAGTCTCATGTAATAGGGGGCGGACTTATAAGAAGGTTAAAAGTCACCTAAAGGGCAATGGAGAGGGTAATGCTTGGATTTTCCCTTCGTGATCGAATCAGGAATGAGGAGATCCGCAAGAGAACCAAGGTAACCGACATAGCCCGAAGAATTGCCAAACTTATGTGGCAGTGGGTAGGACACATTGCTCGCAGAACAGATGGCCGATGGGGCCGAAAGGTTCTGGAGTGGCGACCGCGTACCGGAAGACGTAGCGTTGGAAGGCCTCCCACAAGGTGATCCGACGACCTTGTGAAAGCCGCAGGAACCCGTTGGATGCGAGAAGCACAGAACCGGTCGAAGTAGAGGTGCTTGGGGGAGGTCTATGTCCAGCAGTGGACGTCTTTCGGCTGAAATGATGATGATGAGTAGGGGGCGAGCCTATTGGCATCAAGCGGGCACAAATCCCTCCGGGCTGCTACTGAGAAATTACAATATCACGTTGCCCTACCTTCGAATCGAAACCAGTAGTTTATGCTGGCCAGTAGCGTACCAAAGGACCACACATTTTCACTGCAGAAAGGGTTGAGGAACATGGGAGTAACTAAGAACATCTGGGTCTTCCAACATCTGCTATTTTAATTCAGGGAAAATGATTTCTGTAGTGGCATATTGCATAATCAGCCTAGATTTAATTTCCCACGGCTAGGACACAGGTCCCTTCTCTGTGGGAGGGAGTGGGCCGTATCCACCACGCGGGCCCAGTGCGGGTTGGTGGATGTTGTGACATCCATCAACCCGCACTGGGTTCGAATGGCCGCACTGGGCCCAAACCCGCACTGGGCCCTGGGTCTTCGAATTTTTGGTTCTAGGACATGTCGGTTTCCTCACGATGTTTTCCTTCGCCGTTTTGAGGGCAGTGGTGTTGATACAATTTACACAAAGTGAAGCGCTTGCTTGTGTGACCCCACGACCTACAACTCGTAAGAATAGAATAGAATAGAATAGCATTTATTTGCAAATATGGGTAATACATAAGTAGATAGTAGTAGGTATAAATCAGAGTTCTGCCATATTTCACCATTCGGCATGCAAACATTTTCATTATACAAAATTGTTAAAATTTAAATTTTCATTAAAACATTAAATTAATTATTACATTCAATACTTAAATAAAATTATTAAAATTAAAATTGTCATTAAAACATTGGAGAGAGGCCATTTCCTCTGGCCCACCACTGCTGAAGAAGATCTGGGTCTTGCAACATCTGCTATGTAAAGTTAGGGAAAATGATTTCTGTAGTATATTGCTCTGTTTGAATTAGCCAGTTAAAGTTATGTGCGCTACCAAGCAACAGGATTTTGTTATTGAATTTCTTCAATTTAGCGGAAAGATAAGAAAATGGTTCCACCACAAATTACAACAGTTGTTAGCAAACAAAATAGGAATTGTGTATACTTGAAAACAATAGATTTACTTGTAAAATAATGATATGTGGCCATTTCCTGCAAAAAAAATAAGCTAAGTAACCTCTTCAGGACAAGCTGTGGGCCCAAATAGTACAGAACTGGTGCCCTGAGATAGTGAGGCGGGGTCGCGGCAGGCCACGTAGGAGATAGTGGGACGAGCTGGATAGGTTCCGTCAAAACTGGAAGAAGACGCGCGGGCTCGCGAAAGTTGAAAGGGTTGTAGGGAGGAATCCAGGAGTGGGGACAGTGTAGGCCAGTAAAAAAAAAACTTCATAAAAACAGAAAAATCCTACAAAAATCCTTTGCATCCTTTGCAACATCAATGGTTTTACATCAATGTTTATAAATCACATCATTGTCGACTCACATCCTCAAGAGAAGACGTCGTTTTCCCAGTATTCTTCTCGTCTTCTCACTGTAGTTAAACAGGAAAAAATCGTGAAACAATATTATTCCCATGAAAAGGTTTACTTCGGAATGAATCATTTGTTTACCAACGGTAAAGGGCCTCGTGGAAGGAGCTGGAAGGGCCAGTGGTGGCCCAGTGGTATTAAAACACATAAACATAAAAACAGCTACAACTCAAAAACAACCCAGTTTCGGCCTATGTCATCGGGGTCTTTGTTACAAACTGGCTTTAGTATAACCCTTTCAAGGAATGCAAACATACATACATACGTAAACATACACCTTTTTCCCATAGGGGTAGGTATAAACTGCAGCTCGAAGAATGCAATAGGACGAATTATCAATCACCCTTTATGCAGTTCTGACAGGAAGCTAGTTAAGTACTTGTTAACAATAACTATCAATTGTTTTGATACCAAGCTCCGAGATCAACTTCGCTTCCTATAAGTGGTTTGTCAACTGACACTATGTCAGGTAGGAAAAGTAAGAATATTTTATACTAGCTTCTGCCCGCGACTTCGTCCGCGTGAAATTTCACCCTTCCCTCATTCACCCTCTTAGGGTTGGAATTTCGAAAAACCCTTTCTTAGTGGATACCTACTCTTCACAAATAACACACCCTCCAAATTTCATGTCTCTTGGACCCGCGGTTTAAGCTGTACGTTGATATATCAGTCAGTCAGTCAGGACTTTGAATTATATATAATTACTAGCTTCTGCCCGCAACTTCGTCTGCGTGAAATTTCACCCTCTTAGGGGTGGAATTTCGAAAAACCCTTTCTTAGTGGATACCTACTCTTCACAAAGAACACACCCTCCAAATTTCATGTCTCTAGGAGCAGCGGTTTAGACTTTGCGTTGATATATCAACAATCAGTCAGTTTATCATTTTATATATATAGATAGATATAGATACTTTTCCGGGATAAAAAGTACCCAGTGTGGTGCCCAGGATATTAAAGAATAATTATACCAAGTTTCATCGTAATCGAACCGGTAGTTTTTGCGTGATGCCTGAACAAATAGACAGACAGACAAAAAAATTTTTAATCACATTTTTGGGTTCGGTATCGGTCTAGTAACACCCCCTGCCATTTATTTTTTTGATATTTTCAATGTACAGACTTTTCACTTCTACAGATTTATTATAAGTACCTATAGATTAAAGCTATTAGTTTATCTCATAAAATACCTACATCATTATTATAATATAGTAGTTTGATGAGTAATGTTATAAAATTAACAAATGCTTCCTTTCTCCTAACTCACTTATTTTGTTGTGCCCGAATGATCTAAGTATAAGTTTACCACCTAAGAATACCTACATGTGGAATGCAATAAAACTATTGAGAATAAATTAATAATCAACACACGTCGAACTAATACCGAGTACCTATTTAACTATGTTGGACATTTTTTTAACTGTTTGGTTCCCTGATTAAAATCATTTTAGTAATTGCGCTAAAATTAGGATTGGCTATAATTTTGACAGTTCAACAACATTCATTGCGTTATTAATTACGTTTTTGAGTACACAATTTCGAACATACCTATATAGCAATGGATTAGCAATATCCTTCAAAATGATTCAAATTGTGAATTGACGATGCTAGAACCAGAGTGATCTAAGTGACATTTTTGGCAAAAATGGTTTTTTTTACACAATTGCATGGAATTATGATTTTTCCATGCAATTGTGTAAAAAAAACCATTTGTGCCAAAAATGTCACTTAGATCACTCTGGTTCTAGCATCGTCAATTGTGATTGATAATGTGTTACGCAATGTACGCTGGTCACCAAGTGGCAAGGACCAAGAAGTTAAGGACTTTATTCTGATGGCAAAGCTCAGAAAGTTTGTAGGATCATTCGTTAGGTTATTAATGGGGATAAACTTTTCAAAGGGATGATAAGTCCTAAACGTTTACAGAAAGACGCGTGATCTTTATTTCAAGTTTTTCATATTTTTCGTTTTAGTTTTAATTTTTCTTATTGCTTTGATAGGGTCCACATTTTAAAACTTAATCAGTTAACAAACACAAAAGTTCTACACTGCACCTCAAAAAAATTACTTAAGAAATACTCACAACAAATTAACCAAGACTTTGAATGCCGTAGTCATCATCGTTAACTTGACTTGACGCGTTACGTTACACTGCACGATAGCACTCGACTGACCAACAATTTGTTACGTGATGTTGAATGCGCAACACTGCGTTATATTGTTTAGCCCTCAATGAAATCTGTGCGTGTGGATGGATTGAGGTGTCTTGATCATTGCGTGTCATAAAAAAATTGCAATTAATTATTATGGTTTTATTATTGATTCGTTTTTTTTTGTTTTTACGGTTAAAAATATTTATTTTCTCAAAAGAATTACAATTCACATAGAGAAAACATAAAAAGGTATAGAACAATGTTATCTGCCAGTAAACGTAGATAAAAATAAAAAAACAAATATGTACTTATCTTAAAACTAACATTACAATAATACTTCAACTCGAACTCAAAGCATTTATTTCAATTAAACCAATTACAGGCACTTTTGAATTGACAAGGGGTCGGTCAGTCAGACAGATGAAGCTAGTTGCCCATTCCAAAGCATAGGCACATATGGAAAAGAACGGGCAAGAAACTCCATGGACACTTTTAAATCAAAATAATATGGTTACAAAGTCTTGTTTACATCATTCATGTTAAAAATTATGCATGTGAGAACGGTGCAGAACGTTAAAAGCGTCCGTAATGAAAAGACGAAAGAAAAAAAAAACAATTCAAATATTAAATTAAAATAAGCCATGGCAGCAAAGAGATGACAACATGACGCATGTATTAGCACCATTCAGCTCAACCATTTTGAAGGGAGCTAAATGATCCAACACACGCGCCACCATTAGCGAGACATTTGAGTGAGCATGACATACATACATCGTTGTAGCATAACAATTACAAAATAAACAAATCAGAAGAAGGTAGGTTACACACAAGAAACAACACAACAGTTTTTCAGTCGTTTATCCAAAACGGGCTTAAATTAAATACCATAACATCACGCTTGTAATCCCCTAAGGGTTAGGCACAGGTGTACGCATAGTACACCCAAAATTTAAATAAAGTCAATTTAAGTTCCCCGTAGAAGATAGCGGGACGAGCTGGACAAAAAAAAATAACCAGTGATCCACTTTAGCCCCGGATCGAAAGAGCGGGAAGTCATGGGGAGAGGCCCAGTTTTGGATTCTTTGGCATAATTCCGATTCCACAACGTAAAGACTTCGTTTCGTCCGTTCGTTCAAAGATTTCGTTTCTTATCGAGGCTGAACGTCTATAATTACTTAATACCTAATTTAAAATATTTTTTTAACCTTTTAAGAACTACCTTTCCATACTTGCCTTGCATCAAATTGATTACATCAGATTGTATCTAGTAATGCCTTTTATGTAACAGGTCTGATTTCTATGATGTGATAGGATATGCCTTTAATATCCAATCTTAGCTTAACGAGCATCTGAGCAGTGATTGCTTTTCGCCCTATATAGTAACATCGATTTCTACTTTTCCCACGATTTCTTACTCAACAAAGAATTAAGCATGTCCCTTGTGCAGGGCTTGCATGCAAGCTGATGAAACCATTGCGCATGTGCTCCTTGAGTGCACAGGCGTCACCCAGATCTTACACAGATGTTCTCAACTGGCCAGGAGACTTAATTAATTTCTGTTTGGGAGGTGGGCTGGTTGGAATAACCACCGACGGCAGCCATGGCTCACGCACCATGGTCCACTTGAAGGACTAAGTGTGGAAACCAAACCTATAACATAGAACATAGATAGAATGAAGCATATCAGCGTATACTTTCATATTCATAGACATGCATATTACTTTTATATTTAGTCTGGATTTATGCCCGGTTGTTGGCAATAGGCTCGCCCCTCATTACATGGGACTTAAATATAACTGGCGAAATGTGTGTGTAATATACTCTGGCTAACCCTTCGGGGCGATGTTATGTGTGTTTCCAAGTCATGATACGTTTTACATCGACTTCGAATAACCTAGGACAAAGGCACAAAGACGAAGAGTTTTAACCATAATTATGTTGTTCTCACATGAAAATCTCACAATCCCAACCCCGAGCGCTTAAAATGTAAAATTTATCTTATGAGCTTCGAAGTAGTTTCTTCAAAGTATCAAAACCGTTCCATCCAACTATTTACTACACGTTACTGTACATATCATTGTTCCAGGCATGGAAACTTTGATTAAATACCGTTGTATACGACGCGGAGTGTGTGGCGCACAAAACATAGGTTTTGTTTGTATAACTTTATCACAATGACAATTGTATACTAATATGCCTTTTGATTTTCGGCTTGGGAACATATGCATGCAAACATACACAGCACTTGAAATCAAATTGTTTTCCCTTGGTACTTATAATTTATCAACTAGCTGGTCAAAGATGACATTCATTCATTATACTAGGACCACACTCTGTAGGGGACTACGGATGAATGTGTTTAGTTCTCAAAAAAGAAAGCCGAAAAACTGTTGCGTAAGTTGGACTATGCAAGGTTAAATTAAAATAGCTAGCGTAACTCCGCAGACGTCATACGTATCGTCGCGATATCTAATAACTATAAAACCAAAAAACCGGGCAAGAGCGAGTCGGACTCGCGCACCGAGGGTCCCGTACCATCATTTTTTAAATTTTCACCGGCGAGCTACTTGCTAGATCTCGTTCAAACCAATTTTTGGCGGAAGTTTACATGATAATGTATGTACATCATATATTTTTTTTAGTTTTATCATTCTCTTATTTTAGAAGTGACAGGGGGGGGGACACGTTTTACCACTTTGGAAGTGTCTCTCGCGCAAACTATTCGGTTTGGAAAAAAAATATATTAGAAACCTCAATATCATTTTTGAAGACCTATCCATAGATACCCCACACGTATGGGTTTGATAAAAAAAAAAATTGAGTTTCAGTTCTATGTATGGGGAACCCCCAAAATTTATTGTTTTTTTCTATTTTTTTTTTTGTGAAAATCTTAATGCGGTTCACAGAATACATCTACTTACCAAGTTTCAACAGTGTAGTTAGTTACGGACAGACAGACAGACATGACGAATCCATAAGGGTTCCGTTTTTGCCATTTGGCTACGGAACCATAAAAATAAACTTTCAAGAAACTACAGCTAACTACGGGGTCAGTTGTAGAGGACTTTCAAGACAGACTTTCAAGGTGTTACATGAGCCATCCAACGATGGTGCTGCTGCCCATACTCCATACTCTTGATTTAATTATTTTGTTACCAGTGGCAACAGCTTAGTCAAGACTATTCGCGTTATTCGCGATTAGTTCAAACCGGGCGCTTAACGTAACTTATTCTGGTTGAATTAATTTTGTTTTAAGATGAGTCTTTTCTTCATTTGTGCCGACACAATTCATCATTAATATGAGAATTAGAATAGAATACTCTTTAATATGTACACCATATAAATTACAGACATAAGTATAGAAACTGTACAAAGGGTGACACAATGCGATCTTTTAAAGACAACCTTTGGATGGATTAAAAAGGGGAAGAACAGACAAATACTGTAGGTAGTCTGTGGTGTACCATTTACATAATACAATAAATACATACATAAAGTATATTATACTAATTTAAATAAATACCGTTACCTCTAGAGGTCCGATTTACGAGAGAATGACATCTACAAATGATAGCATATTTCACTGCCAACCCAACGAGGGTATTTTAAATGGTTGTAAAACTCTTTATTGACGTTTATTTCTCTTTAATTCCAGGTCTGCTCAGAAAGCAGTGCCAGCGAATCGTCTCTAGAATCCTCAAGCGGTTATGGCAGTCAAGGTGCATTCGCAGCCGAAGACCATGCTCTGCAGCATCAGGTTCAACACGCGGATGGTGAGCGAATGTCAACCTTATTGTGTGTAGCGTAGGACTGTGCTTAGAGTAGTATTATGTTGTGATTTGTGTAATAATGGACTGCATTAGGGCGATGCGACGTGTCGTAAGACAGGGAGTAGTTTGAGTTAGTTTTTTTTAACGTTTGATCAGTACATTTTGGCTTAATAAATCTTAAGGCTGCACCGACCGCCAAGTGGCGCCCTCATCGTTTGTTTGGTTATTTCTGTTATTTTACAATGAAAATGCAGAAAATAAGCACGTTAAGTTGTGCTCCACAAGATTATACGTTAATATTATCATAAACGGTAGTTTTAGATTGTTTAGTTTTATTATAATCACTAAAACGGTTAAAAGTGGCCACTATTTTCCGCTTTGTGTACGGAACCCTAAAAAGGTGTAATTATTTTGGATCTACAAATAAAAAGTTTTGTTGCAAGCAATATAATTACATATTTGCGGTTTTGTTAATTTCTATATAATTTATAAAATTAACAAGAAACTTCCAGATGAAATTATGTCTGCACTTTCTATGCTTTTAAAGAAATCCATTGAAATAGTCTCTCACTGTCGTCATAGTGTAGTCCATCTCTTGACGTTTTCATCATTTTTCAATGTTTTTAAGTAATTACAATTTATCAGTGTGCCGTGTGATTTTTTTTTAGACGTTTGTCTTTGCCTTGAGTAGATTATATTCTTTTCTGATGCTGTTTTTTTTTTATTGTTAAAATCCCATAAACAACTTTTTTTTTTAATTCCCAAAACATTCACAGCACTTTTTTATATTTCTGTGCCACCTTTTTTATGTTGTAATACCGCTTCGCATGCCACCCCACTAGTCGAATCCGAGATCGTAACCCTTCGGCGTGACAGCGAAGCTTCGGTAGCGGCCGCTCGGGAGAGTTTCTCAATCTCGCTCGGTTCACTGGAAGAGGCTGTGAGGTCGTTGGACGAGGCCAGCGAGACGCCAGCGTTCGCGACCATCGGGAAGAAACCTGCAGTGCCCAAACGTAGACCTCTATCTATGACTGGTGAGGAAATACGCAAATGTATAGGTGGTGGTTGAAGATAACACAGCAAAACTTCATTGTAGAATAGCCAGCGGGACAATTGCGTAACACATTATCAATCGGAATCGGTTTCATTTTGACAGTTCAACAACATTAATTGCGTTATTTACGTGTGGAACAGACAAATTTTTCGAACTTATAAAGCAATGGATTAGCAATTTGCTTCAAAATGATTCAGATTCCGATTGATACTGTGTTACGCAACTAGGGTGCAGGTTCTAAAACACATTCTAAAAACTTTCTAAGGTAAGCATACAAAATTTGTCCATCACTGTTGCTCTAACATTTTAAACAACAGTTGCGCTGTAATGTTTGACGGCACGGTTGGCGCAGTGGTTAAGCGATTGACTGCTGCGCTGCATGTCGCGGGTTCGATTCCCGCACGGAACAAATATTTGTATGACCTACAAGTAGTTATTCCGGGTCTGGCTGTTTGTGTATGTGAGTTTAAATGTTTGTAAACGCACCCACAATACAGGAGAAATTCCTAGAGGGGGCAACGTTTTTTAAAAAAATAAAATGTTGCAGCAACAGCTGTCATAGGAGCTCCACCAATAACGCCATTAACAAGTCGATGATTGTTGTTATTAATGTGAATGGGAAGTAGAGACAGCGAAATTCAAATTTTCTTACGTGTTTTGCAATTTGCAGGTCAGTGTCAGGTTATATCTTGATCAAAATATGATTCGCGACAATAACAGGTACATATTTAGAGAAATATAATAATAATAATTTTTCATTAGAATCATTAGAATCAATAATACATCTTTCTAAGTAAGATTTCTTACCATTAACACTTTTCCATAAGAGAACCATTCTCTTGTTGGTAGAAATTTAACTTAGAAATATATATTAATGATTCTAATGATTATAATTCCCTAAATATGTACCTGTTATTGTCGCGAATCATATTTTGATCAAGATACAATCTGACACTGACCTGCAAATTGCATAAAACTTAAGAAAATTTGAATTTCGCGGTCTACCACTTTCCATTCACCTTAAATAGAAACACCTAAAGGTGTGTGACCTGTGTCTGTAGCAGTGTTCATAATCTCAGATAATTTAGATTCCACCGCCACTAAATCAGTTATCTACTTTAGTGAAATGTATTCTAAGTTGATTTTTGAGTGACCATTTTGTAACAAAAAGGTCCTGATAAGTTTTTGGTTGCAATGGAAATTGAACTTTATTAAGTACCTACTTATCATATTCAGTTTGTTTTTCCACAACTTGAAAAATATTACTATTTGTTACTGTTTGCGCATCGACGTCCCTGCCACCCTCTATAATGACAAGTAGGGGTTGATGTACAGACGCCAGCACATCAAGCTACCCGAAACTGTAAAATTTTCCCAATCAACTTTGAACCTTATGCTTTAGCGATAAAGTTGAAAATCGATTAAAAAGAAATTTGACAGATTGTAGTAGCTTGATGCGTCTGTACTTAGACTTGCTCAGCCAAAACCATGGGAGGAATCGAAATGCTACGGAGAAAAATATCGGGAGATAAAGTAGGTATGATAACTTAAGCTTGGTGAAAGAAAACTTTTGCTTATCGCGTCATCGCCAGTACGAGTAAGTTTCCGAATGAAAAACGTATTGTATGTCATCAATTCATCATACAAATTGTTTGGTTACCACGATTATTTGGGTAAGTTATTAAATTACCAGAATGTCCGACAACAATACAAGGAAGTAAGTTTATATTACTCTGAATATTAAGGTGCATGAGTTATGTTATTGTCGTTTTCTGCTTGTTTTTATAATTATGATTCACTGATTCTTATTTTGGAGGCGATTACACGGATATGTTGGCCACGTACTCAAATTACTTAAGCATAATCAGCCTATAATGTTCCCACTGCTGGGACACAGGCCTCCTCTCCATGAGAGGGAGTGGGCTGTAATCCACCACGCGGACCTAGTGCGGGTTGGTGGATATATAGAGGTATGAGGAACAGGGTGTAAAGTTTACTCAACCTCCATAGAAAAGGGAGGATCCTCCGACCAGACGGGTGTTGTGTCTGGCGGGCAACTGCCCAATGATTCATGTCGGGCCGTTGTATCTATGCTAGTTGCGCGGTGAACTCTGCTTGCGCGATGCAGGATTTTGCGTGACGTCAGTATGACGCGTTGTTCGCATGTGGCGTTGTAGATACCGCTACAGATAAGTTACTTATACCTTAGTAGAAGAATGATGATCCGGCAATGGAACGCTATTGTCTATGAATTAAAAATAACACCGGCATATAAATTGAAAAGTTAACGGACCAATTTACCCGGTACTTGTCAAGCTCCAAATACCGGTCAAGCCTGAAGTTTTGACAAACAGTATTATTTTCCATTAGCTTCTGCCCGCGACTTCTTTCGCGTGAAAGTCGTAAGGCAACTCAATATACAAAAAAAAATACAGCTCATGTTACCCACTAGCTTCCTATGGTTGAAATAATTTAAAAAATCGGTTAAGATTTTTTCTAGTTTATCCATTACAAACAAACATTTTAGACTAGCTTCCGCCCGCGGCTTCGCCCTCGAGGTATGTCGATAAAAACTATCCTATGTCCTTCCCCGGGATGCAATCTATCTCTGCCAAATTTTATCGAAATCCGTTCACTACACAGAGTTACTTTCGAATTTATAATACCTATTAGTATGGATCAGAAACTGTTCTTTAACCAAATATGCCACTGTTTTATACCGAAAAATCGCCGAACCAAGTTTGGATTACATATTTAAAATTTCCCTTTTCTTCAAACTCACCCTAACCTACAGAACCCCCTCCCCCCCTACAGTATTTGTCTATCCTTCCCCTTTTTAATCCATCCAAAGGTTGTCTTTAAAAGATAGCTTTTAGCGATAAGACCGCCCATTGTGTCACCCTTTGTATTGTTTCTATTATTATGTCTGTAATTTATATGGTGTACATAATAAACAGTATTCTATTCTATTCTAACTTCATTCCTCTTCTTCTAGCAACGGTGTGGTCCCGCCGCGGCTCGTCCAGCTCACTGGGGAAGCCGCCGCCGCCGGTGCGACGCTCTTCTTCTATATCGAGGCCGCAGCGACCGCCTTATGTGCCAGTAAGTTGAACAGAAAGCAAGAGATGATAAAGAAAGAAAAGAAAGAAAATACGTTTTTACGGTAAACATGACGCAATAAAGAAAATAAACAAAAAAAATATGAAACGGTTGGGGGAAACATGCGTCACATCCACGCAAAACGGCTGTCGCTCAGCATTAAGGCTTGTATTCATGCCAACGACCTTGTGCATTTGGGCGGAGCTAACTACCTCTCTCCGCGCCACTCCGCCACCCGCATGCACCCGCATGCCAACGCGTTGCCTAGCAACACGAGGCGCCCCGCACTGAATTCGTGGACGAGTGCGGGGATGCTAAAGACACGGACTTTAAACGATCGCATATTTAATTTATTATATTAAAAAATATACATGTTTTTCAAAAGTAACAAAACCAAATCATTTTCGTTTGTATTGCAAAGCACTAGATATTTTTTTTATATTCTTTTGATAAAAAATGAAGGAGTAAAATTGTTTCATCTCAACGATTTGGAGGTGATTTGGTGGTTTTTTTTCTTAATAGGTGATATCGATAGAAAAATTATGTTTAAACCAAATTACGATTCATATCATGTAGATTACCAACTATTTTTTCAGATGTAATTTCTCTGTAAGTTCCGGAGAAAAGCTGCTTCATCTGCACGCTGTTTTTAAGCTTTTTTCGAAAGAGTAGCCTTAAAGGTTTTTTTTTACTCTTATACAAGAAGATTTTTTTTATCACCATCCAAATTTTTACGGGGAATATGAATATGAACCCCATATGAAATGAATACCCATGAATATGAACAATTTTCACTATGGGACCAACTCTGAAATCACGAAAAAAAAATCTGCTGTTTCATACATTTTGGTCAAGTAGGTATTGAACTTTTGTATTAAACAGCTGATATTTTTTACGTGATTTCAGAGTTGGTCCCATAGTCAAAAGTTGTCAAATTCATGGGTAGAACACCACGGAAAAAATTTGGATGGTGATAAAAACATCTTCCTGTAATAGTATTTGATCAGGGGAAGACCAAAGAAACGATGGATGGACTGTGTGAATGATGACATGGTTAGAAAGGGGGTGACTACCGAGATGACGACTAATAGAGAAGTATGGAAGAAAAAGACATGTTGCGCCGACCCCAAATATATTGGGACTAGCTTCTGCCCGCGACCTTGTTCGCGTGAAATTTCTTGTACCCCCATCCCGTCGCAATACTTCGTATTCGCTTAGCGTTCTTTTTTCTTTTTTTTTTTTTTTTATAATTTCATTCTGACTTTTTTTCTTTTTGCTCGGCTCCTAAGGGTCATAGCGTGATATTAAATAGCCTTCCTCGATAAATGGACTACCCAACACTAAAAGAATCATTCAAATCGGACCAGCAGTTCCAGAGATTAGCGCGTTCAAACAAACAAACAAACAAACAAACAAACTCTGCAGCTTTATAATATTAAGTATAGATAAGGGCAGGAGAATGATGATGAAGATGATGACACAGTATTTGATCACTAGATCAATAAATCTGGTAACAGTAAATACTAGGGTTCCCTGTTGTGATTGAAACCGCGTGTCACACTTCTGGGGGCCTACTCTCTAAGTCCGTCAACGAAGATACGAGCCCGTCCGAAATTAGTTTGAAACTTGAGAGTGAAGACTACTACAGATCTATTATTATTTTCGGATGGACAATAACATATCGGGAATAGGGACAACTGTCAAATCGTGTTGTCATTCATTCTGAGATTGGGAATTTGGGACCTAAACTAATCTTATATCCGTAGATGTTACGGAGTAGGAAATGCCCGTAACTTCGGCTTCGGAATCTACGGATTTCGTGCTTAGGGAGTAGAACTCCTATTTCGATTTCATTATTTGGTTATGTTGCCAGAGTAATTTTATTTATTTATTTATCCATTTATTTCAGGCATCAAGGCCCATATAAACACATACAATACAATATTAATATAACTTAAAAATACTATAAATACATTATTATATTTACACTAAACATTAACAACTAAAAAAAACTAACGCACACGAAGTATCTGCGTCGTGTTTCCCTGACTGGTGCCATGAAGCCGGCCACGAAACCGGCGGTACACAACACCCTTCGGCCAGAACTCTTCACACAATACAGCTGCGTCGTCTGGATTGCTGGACGCAGCAGCGTGTTGGGTCCTAACAGCGCGGTTCCGATAAGGAGGCTTCTTCTTCTTCTAATACTTAAACTGTTTTGTCCACAGAACACACAAAACTCTCAGATGTGTTCTACAGACGCGGACAACTTGCCGCCCCCGCCTGCCTTCCTGCTGCAGCCCGACGGCGACGCAGCCGGTGATTATGACTGTGTTGAACTTTACGCACTATTATTATTATTTAATTTACCAATAGAACATACAGGGTCAAATAAAATAAGCTGGCGAAACTTCGCAGATGTGAGAGGTATCGTTATCTAGTGAAGATAAAAAAAAGTTTTTCTTATCTCATAATTTCAAGTAACAACAGCTGATTACGGAGTCAGCGTTGACTCCGTAATCAGCTGTTGTTACTTGTGCTAGTGTAGTTATGAATTTAGAATTATTATACTTATTTTGTTATTGAGGGCCCGTGGCTAATAATAACAGCCGCACAGGTCGATTGATCAGGTTAAGCTAAGCTTGCCGCGGTTGGTCTGTAGATGGGTGACCATCTTTACATACCGTGACCCCTCCGTGCCTCGGAAAGCACGTTAAGCCGTTGGTCCCGGCTGTCATTCCTGGATCTTTGACAGTCCTAGTCGTTACGGGTAGTCAGAAGCCCGAAAGTCTGACAACCAGTCTTACCAAGGGGTATCATATTACCCAGTCACTGGGTTGTGGAGGTCAGACAGGCAGTCGCTCCATGTAAAATACTGGTATACAGCTGCATCCGGTTAGACTGACAGCCGACCCCAACATAGTTGGGAAAACAGATGATAATACTTATTTTTTTTATTCATCGTCCTAGGATAACGATCATCACGTCTATGAAGTTTCGCCAGCTAATTTAACTAAGTTGGTTGTATGTATAATTGTCTATGTTGCAGTAAAATAGTCAAAATAGAATTAATTCAACGACTCTGGAATAAGTCAGTATAACAAACCCAAATAAGATTGTTTGCATTTTGTTATGCTGTTGAATTTGGTATGTGTAGCCGAATTGAATGGTTTTGTGGCCACATTTAATAATTTTAATTATAGTACTATGGCTATTTTGCTGCGACAAATTTTTTAAAAACAGGAATCTAAATGCCGCAATTTACATTTACAATACGACCGACGTAATTTGGCGGGCCTGAACTTCGCGCAGAAGGCTGCGCACGAACGTTTTTTAGGAACCAAATGGTGGCATGAGGCGAGTGCGGGTGAGAGAACATGCGCGAAAGTTCGCAACGGTCCGCCAAGTTACGTCGGTTGTATTGTACCGTGCGAAATATCGAAGCGCCAAGTTTGCACAATAATGTTTTTTTATTGCGTGCACTGCGTAAAAGCTTAAACGCACCAACGCGACACATGAGCTCGCTTAACGCACTTCAATTTCGACGTTAGAATTCTTGGAACTGAGTTAAAATAACAAAACTTTCCATCGAGTGAACTATCAGTCTCATCTGCCTAGCCTTTTCCCAACTATGTTGGGGTCGGCTTTCAGTCTAACCGGATGTAGCTGAATACCAGTATTTTACATGGAGCGACTGTCTATCTGACTTCCACAACCCAGACTGGTTGTCAGACTTTCGGGCTTCTGACTACCCGTAACGACTGTCAAAGATCCACGAATGACAGCCGGGACCAACGGCTTAACGTGCTTTCCGAGGCACGGAGGGGTCTCGGTATGTAAAGATGGTCACCCATCCACAGACCAACCGCGGCAAGCGTAGCTTAACCTGATCGATCAACCTGTGCGGCTGTTATTATTTAGCCACGAGTGAACTATCAGTCTGTCACTGTTTTATTACTTGTAACATCAAAGGCAGATTACAAGTCGATATAATAACCAACACATTCCTTTCAGCGCATATTAACGTAGCAGAAACCGTTAAACAACTGACGGAACTAAAACACATGCCCGCATCGCCCGGCCTCGTTCGCCGCAGTCTCCAACAACTGACCACAGCCAACAGCACCAACAACGCGAACCCACAACAACAACCCCAGTCCCCAACAACACCGTCCCTGAGCACGTTTCAACAAGCGAAAAGTAACTTCTCGTCGTCAACTAGTTTGAATAGTACGGGGAATTTGAACCCTATATATGGGCAAACTGGGCATAGGATAATGGCTTATGTGGAGAATTCTATGTATGTGAGGAAGAATAGCATGAATAGCTCCAATTCGGATTTGATTAATGCTGGTGAGTTGTTTTTTTAGTTTATTTTGATATTTATTTTCATACTAGGTTCCGCCCGCGGCTACGCTCGCGAGGTAAGTAGACAAAAACTATCCTATGTCCTTCCCTAGGATGCAATCTATCTCTCCTAAATTTTATCGAAATCCGTTCTGTGGTTTAGGCGTGAAAAGGTTACAGACAGACAGAGTTACTTTCGAATTTATAATATTAGTATGGATTTTGACATCTAAACTTTGTTATAATTATCACCTAAAATCACTATTTTTATAAACTAGTTATAACTAGGTATAAACTAGTAAATTTTAAATACCAGTAGTATTTAAAATTTCCACAAGATTCGACGTGTCACCCTGTAAAAAGCGCGGTGAACATAACCGAAGTTAGGCTAAACTTTTTATTTCGTATTCGGTTCAAACCACTTTCAGCCCAACCATAATTTTGTATTGTATCAATGCAGGTATATACGCCGAAGGTCGCGGCTCGCCTCACGGTTCGTCTCCCTCCACGCCGATCTACGGAGAAAATAACTCGTTCTCTAGCTTCGGACCGAGAATGTCTAACGAGTCACATTACGGACAAACTGGTGAGTTTTATGTCAAGTCAAGAAACTCCACTGATAAATCAAATGGACTAATAATTGTCCTTACGTTCAAATCACAACTGAAAACAGCGTAGTGTGTCAATCTGCTCTACAGTCAAGTTTCGGGACTGAACAAATAATGGTGCCTAGGGTAGTGCCAAACTAAATGTAAGCTGGCAATATTTAAACGACTCAGTTTGAGTAGCGTTGTCTATATGCTAGGTTATGCAAGTTCTAGACCTACAATATACATAGTTCTGCAATAATTTGATTCAATAATTCACCACTCAAACAATTTTTAATACCGACCCAGTGCAGCATGTTATTGCGTCATAAAATTGATGTCTAAGGTCCGTCTTACGTCTTTAAGTTCCTAAGACGGAAAGTATCCATGATTAAAAGGTTTCAATGCCTCATCTAATGGCAAATTCACAAATAGGTTCGCGCTATGACGGCAACACGGCTCAGCCTTTTGCTACCGGCATTATCAATATTAATTTGTGTCTTATGCAATGTCGGTGGATCGTTTATGCGTCACAGTTAGATACCTGGTAGCCGTGCAGCCAGCATAATTACTGTGTAAGAGCCTGTGATTAATTTTTGACGTGACAACGTCTTAAATTAGGTTGCGGCTGGGAGTCACTTATGAAAAAGTGTAACGCTCGGTAACGTTACGATGAGTCACCGAACGAACAAAATATATTTCTATAGTTAAAATTTGTGCAATTCTTATTTTCATTCAATTCCTTGTTCCTATTGTGCAATTTAATTATATTCATATCAATAAATATTCTACCGAGAAAAAGACGTTGTCACGTAAAATCTTCGCCCGTAAAACCGACTTTACAGGCAACCATTTTTTTTTTGTATGTACTTTTCGGTCCAAAATTATTTGATGAAAGTGTAAACGAACCCTGCTCAGATTATGTTCTTACGCAATCATTCACTAAAAGGAATTAGTCTGTATTAAGAAGATTGCAACTTTATATTTCACCACTTTTTCCATCAAGGAGAACATTTTCAAATGAAAAACATCTTTACGGTGATTTAAAAATTAGAATTTCGGGCTTAAGTTTTCAAATAATCAAATCAAAACACAAAATTTTTGGTACCCACAAAAAAGTTTTCTTATTCTTTTTTTACATTTTCACCAAATACTTTTCGAACAGACCATAGCTATAACAAATGAGATATCTTACAGGCTTCAAAATGCAACAAGACAAGAAATACGGCCAGAACACGATCTACGCACAACCATCGGAGATAATAGCCGGCTTCAACAACATGTCCCGACACGACACACTCAGTCCCTTAGCGATGAGGAAGAACATCGCAGCCAGGTCGCACAGCGCTGACAGACATCATCTCGAACGTGAGTCCCTTTTTATTTAGCCTTCATAATGCTTACCCTTTTACTAGGAGCTGGTGGCTAAGTGAGGGGTGCTAAACACATGTTCGATTCGGAACATTCAATGCGACGGTATACTGCCGACTCGAATATGTGCAGTGGCGTGCATTAGTTTTCAGAATAGGTAGGCAGGCACTAGGCCGGGTCTAGTATAGGCAGACGCGGTCACTAATCAGAATCATAAAACAAAAGTATCTACTAACAAAAAAAAAATTTGCAGCCGCCATTTTGGATTTTCATTTTGACTTTATTTTCGGCTCCAGTAACCTCGAAAACCATGAAAACGACACCATAACGAAAAATTTGAAAATGTTCGCAGCCGCCATCTTGGATTTTCATTTTGACTTTATAATTGGCTCCAGCACCCTCGAAAACCATGAAAACGACACCCATGATGAAAAATTACAGCCGCCATCTTGAATTTTCATTTTAACCTCACTATCAGCTCCAGCACCCTCGAAAACCATGAAAACGACACCCATGATGAAAAATTAAATAAAATTACAGCCGCCATCTTGAATTTTCATTTCGACCTCACTATCGGCTTTAGCGCCCTTGAAAATCATAAAAACGACACCCATGATGAAAAATTTTAAAAATGTTTGCAGCCGCCATCTTGGATTTTCATTTTTCCCTCACTATCGGCGACCTCAATATCCATAGCTTTCTTTCTTCGCACGGCCAAATTACCAACGAATTAGGTACAAATTACTATTTTAACATTCATACTTGGTTGGTTATTTGAGTAGGCATGCCTACTTTAGGGTGATGAATTGCGAAGGTCGAACGTCATGGTATTACGCGTGAGACGTACGTATTTTTAATTTCGTCGTATTACCTTGAACGAGTAAAGACAATGTGCGAATATTACGGGAGCCGAGTAGGCCGTCTGGTGACTTCCTACTGCCGCGCGTGTTTGTATGAAGATTTTGATTTTTGTTAGGTACCTATGATAATAATTTAGTGAGTTTCTTAACTGTGGGGCACACACACTAAAATGTAATTGACAGGCGTATGGTGATTTACCGAGGTAGGCACTGCTTATATGCTTTTATGCAATTCACGCCACTGAATGTGTGTAACATCCCTTCCAATTCCGACTGGTTAAAATAATCATATCGTGTCCTTGCCACCCGTATTATATAGGGTTCGGATGCAATTAGATTAGCTAGCGAAACAGTAGCGTATACAGTGTATACGCAACTGTTTCCGATGAATACACGTGTTCATTGTCGCCATGTCGGTCCCACGCCCTGCGCGCTGCAGAAGGCGGGCTCATCGCAGCGCTGAGCGCGCGCCTGGCGCCGCCACAGTCGCCGCGCGCGCCGCGCCGCGCCGCCGCAGTCGCGCCCGCCGAGCCGCCGCCCAAGGCGAAAGGTGGGCTCACTCTACATATTTTTTTACAGTTTATTCTATTCATAAGTTACATGGATGAAAAGTAGAAGGGAGGTGTAAGGAACTTAGTTAGAACTTAGTTCCCTCACCCTCTTTAGAAAAGGAAGGATCACATGTTTTAAAGGTTTTCAAAAATCAACTCTTGACGGGGAGTAATTACTGCGTGGCTTGATAACATAAAAAAAAAATACTGATTTGTAAAATATTTGTTAGCACGTGAAATCCTTTAAAACAGTCTACCTCTAAATCTTTACGTTTAATTAAATCATCATAGTTCAGCCGAAAGACATCCATATGCTAGACATAGGCAGCAAGCGTCGCCGCATCGACTGGTTCAAATAAACGAGAGTTTTCCTTTGCTCTTGTTTACATGTTATTTATCGGTTACCTTGGTTCTCCTGCGGATCTCCTCATTCCTGAGTCGATCACGCAGGGAAACTCCAAGCATAGCCCTCTCCATTGCCCTTTGGGTGACTTTTAGCCTTATAAGGCCCATTGTGAGCGACCACGTTTCAGTGCCATAAGTCATCACTAGCAACACGCACTGGTCAAAGACTTTCGTCTTGAGACACTGCGGTATATGGGACGAGAAGATATTGTGTAGCTTCCCGAACGCTGACCAGCCGAGTCGGATTCGACGATTGACCTCTTTCTCGAAGTTAGACCTACCTAACTGCCACTGCGAAGAATTGCCAAACCCAAGTGGCAGTGGGCAGGGCACATTGCTCGCAGAACAGATGGCCGATGGGGCCGAAAGGTTCTGTAGTGGCGACAGCGTACCGGAAGACGTAGCGTTGGAAGGCCTCCCCCAAGGTGGTCCGACGACCTTGACAAGGCCGCAGGAACCCGTTGGATGCGAGAAGCACAGAACCGGTCGAAGTGGAGGTGCTTGGGGGAGGCCTATGTCCAGCAGTGGACGTCTTTCGGTTGGAATGATGATGATGACATGTTATTTCATCGGCAGGAACAATCCCAGTGCAGCCCGCGTTCCTAGACAAGCTGTCGGCGACGATACAACAACAGCGTCGCCAGCTCGAGACCACGCGCGCTAAGAGTGTGCGGGACATAATCAACCAACATGCGCAGGTAACATTCGTCTATTTGTTTATTTGGGGCAGACGAATAGATTGTACGGGGCGTTTTCTCAGATAATTAATTCAATTTTTTTTTCTACTACGGTGGTACAGTCAACAAAAGAGATAAGTATGCAGGATCGTCGGATATAGTTGAAGTTTAGTAAGAAACCGATGGATGTTGTCGACTGAAATTTAATTTGATAAAAATCTCATTTATCAAATTAAATTATAAGGCGTGGCAACAAAAAACTTATAAGGCGTGTAGCTTCTTCTTATTTCCATCGATTTTACAGATTTTTTCGATTATCTCATTTTTCTATGCCTTCTTTGAAATTCCATTAATTATTCGAACATTTCTAATATAAGAACCATCCCTATTGAGGCAATAGCTATGTGGAAAATATACGGGTTTTAGCAAAGATTTTTTTAATACTTCAATGCCGTTCGTATTATAAAGTACTAGCTTCCGCCCGCGGCTTCGCCCACGAGGTATGTCGATAAAAACTATCCTATGTCCTTCCCAAATTTTATCGAAATCCGTTCAGCCGCTATGGCGTGAAAAGTAAACAGACATACAGTTTCTTTCGCATTTATTCTGACATTTTTATAATTTTTTGAAAATTTTAAGTAATTAATATTTTTTAATGCGTTGTTGAATATTTAAATTGAATTAAATTTTATTTTGGGTTTTTATCTGTTTTGAATTTAATAAAATTTATAAGTAATTAGGGTTCCGTACCAAAATGGTAAAAACGGAACCCTTATGGTGAGACTAAGTCTGTCTGTCTGTCACAGCCGGATATCTCAAGAACTTCTAATGCTATCAACTTGAAATTTGGAATAGTTTTAGATGACGTTTGCCCAACTATTTTGTAAATAAGAAAGAAATAAAAATATATGTATATTTTTTGTAACAGGGACTGAAAGGGGGTCTGAAAAATTCAGAGTGGGGCTACTAGGGCATGTATCATATGAAAGAGCGCAGTTTGCACATTCTCAAACATATTTTAATTTTTTTTTAGGCCGCATAGTTTTCGACTTTTGATGAAAAGTGTAAAAAAAATACCGTTCCCCCCCATAACTCCGAAGGTTGCAAAGAGAAAAATCTGAAATAATTGTATGTGATAGAAGTTTATGTAAAGATTACAGGAAAAATAAAACGAAGTCTCTAAATAGCACACTTTTTCAGAAATCATCAACAAAAGTTACATTAGTTCCACTATCGGTCAAGAGATGGCGCTGACATAAAATTGCAATATTCTACACCGCAGTGCACAGTGTTACAATTCTCCGATGAAAATTTAAAAACATATGTTGGTACGGAAACCTCGGTGCGCGAGTCCGACTCGCTCGCCCGGTTTTTTTCTATTGTATGTATCAGTGTAAAACTTTGGACTAGAATTAATATGTCTGAAATAAATAAATTATTATTATTTATTAAATACGATAGATAATTAGATAAATGACGAAAAGCGTCATCCCTTTTTATCTTTTTATCGTGTAAACCACCTAAATCCGTTCGCTCGTCGAAACGTGATTAAAATGAGTAAGATTTTAAATATTAATTTTCTCCTTTTAGCCCGACCCTCGAATCTGCCACACATCTTTAATGGAACAAATCAAACGCGGCGCAACGTTACGCCGCAACAAGCATTGCAACGATAGATCTGCGCCTAAAATACGCTAGGTAACTATATTTGTTTTTAGCTATTAGTAATGATGTCATCATTATCATCATCATTTCAGCCGAAAGACGTCCACTGCTGGACATAGGCCTCCCCCAAGCACCTCCACTTCGACCGGTTCTGTGCTTCTCGCATCCAACGTGTTCCTGCGGCCTTCACAAGGTCGTCGGTCCACCTTGTGGGAGGCCTTCCAACGCTACGTCTTCCGGTACGCGGTCGCCACTCCAGAACCTTTCGGCCCCATCGGCCATCTGTTCTGCGAGCAATATAATATATGTGCCCTGCCGACTGCCACTTAAGTTTGGCAATTCTTCGGGCTATGTCGGTTACCTTGGTTCTCCTGCGGATCTCCTCATTCCTGATTCGATCACGCAGGGAAACTCCAAGCATAGTTCTCTCTTAGTAATGATGTAACGTTACGTATTTGTGCTTATACATATTTGTATGTAAGTAGGTATATTTTATATTCAGTTTTAATAGGTTTATGCGTATCTTTATATTTAAAATATTTATTCCTCAATGTTCATGATTGCACCTACCACTGTTTGTCTCTGCATCACCCAAAGGTTGACTGGTAGAAAATGCATATGGCATTAAGTCCGCCTCTGTACATTTATGTGCTTGATGTATTAAATAAATAAATAACATATAATATATAAATTACATATATATAAGGTCAAATTAAATTAACTAGCGAAACTCTGCAGACGTGCTGGGCATCGATATCTAAACAGAATAAATTAAAAATATTTGATGTTTTTTGGGGTCAACGACCGTTGGTAGTGTTGTAACTTGAAGAATGAGATGAGAAAATATATTTTCTTTTGTTTTTGTTTTATCGTGTTGAGATATCAATACTCATCACCATACATCATCATTACACCTATTTCAAGTGACTACAGTAAGTGCGGTCAATGACCTCAAAAAATCTTCAAAATAATTATAATTGTTTTTTTTTGTTTTATCATGTTAGATAAAGATTAGTTTGACCCTGTTAAGCGCCACATGAAAAGCTACGTTTATGTACTTGTTTAAATTCGTATTCACATTATTATTTATTTCGCTCTGGATTCGTGTGTACAATACGACCGACTTACAGTTCGCGTCAAATAACTTTGCCGCTCTGAAGTAGGCAACAAGTCACTGCGCAGTAGTTAATCCTATGAATACAACAGCAGCGCGCATGGCGCGGATTATTGGCGCGGCTAGGAAAGAGCCTAGCTTCAGAGCGGCAAAGTTATTTGACGCGAACTGTAACTTGGCGGACCTGAGTATAGCCTTTGCGAACTTTCGCGCATGTTCTCTCACTCACACTCGCCTCATGCCACCATTTGGTTCCTAAAAAACGTTCGTGCGCAGCCTTCTGCGCGAGGTTCAGGCCATAATATTATGCTTTATAGATTCGACGACTCAAATCTGTCATAAAAACGTGGACTCTCGTTGAAAAAACTTAATAAAACAATACAATACTGAATTCCTAAATGATTGAACGTATCTTATTATTTTTTTCAAAATTGCACCGTGGGCTTTGTGCGTTAAGATACGCCAAGTTTCGTTTCTTTTCGAAGTATTTTTATCCGTCTATTGTAAAACCATTAATTATGCAAATAGGAACCGAATCAACCGACGTCACTGTCAACAACACAAAATAAACAGCAACTTCCCTTTTTCCTTAATAAGTACTATTTTCGTACGGTCCGGTATTCCCGTTTTTAAACTTTGCAGAAAATTTTCTATGTTTAATTATTATGACGTAGGACATCAGTCATCCCTTTCTTATCATTTGGGAAGGACTATTGACCAGCTTATTGGGTCTCCCCATAGTACGGATTTTATTAAGACACCATCACAATCAACGTCATCAGTGTTAAAATAGCCTCAAAATAAATCGAAGAATAATTAATAGTTTATGCACGATTAGGTAATTTATAGTTTATGCACGATTAGGTAATTTATAGTTTATGCACGATTAGGTAAATTTTTACTTGCTGCACCGTGTCACCGCGTCTCTCCTTCACGGTTCGAAAAGGTGGTCTATTCCTGGTACGTTGGCAATGAATGTATGTAAACATAATCAGCCTATAACGTTCCCACTGCTGGGACACAGACTCCTCTCTGTGAGAGGGAGTGGCCCGTAATCCATCACTCAGGTCCAGTGCGAATTTGTATAGATGTCACAGACCTTCGAATTTTTGGTTCTAGGACTTGCCGGTTTCCTCACGATGTTTTCCTTCACCATTTAATGGGTAGTGGTGATAATATAAAGTACACAAAGTAAAATGACTGCCTGGGTTTGAACTTCTCATAAGACGGAGCCACTTCTCCAACGAATGAATGGTAACTACTACGCTTTGGAATGGGCAACTAGCTTCATCTTTCTGACTGACCGACCCCTTGACAATTCAAAAGGGCTACTTTTTATCCCGATATTACCACGGGATCGACATTTACGCGGGTGAAACCGCGGGGCGCAGCTAAAAATATCATGCAGGATTTGATAATACTGCACTAAGTATCTACAAGTTTATGAGTAAGTCAAATCCCAATGACCCAATCATTCGCATAGTCGCGTGCATGAATAAGGAAGATATAATTCCATGTTTACAAATAATTTGGCCTCGGGACGTCACAGCTACACAAGTACACTTCGCCAGCATCAATCTGTGACGTCTATTTAAAAGATGAACTTGAGATTTGTGAAACCCTGAATACGTTCCTGGATGGAGGCTTGACTAATATGTTTTTGTGATTGTTAAGTTCACATGTCATAATAGCTTTGATGTTCTTTGTGACGCGTTTGAATGACGTCTTTTGATAAACTTTAAAACATATCTAAAGAGTTAGAATGGACGTATGAAATCGCCAACGCGTCTTGGGTAAGCGTGGAGATCAGTGCTCATGCCTTCTCTGTATTTGAAGAGGCCTTTGCTCTGCAGTGGAATAAATAGGTAGTGGTTACGGCCCCGACTTACGAGTCGAGGTCGTGAGTTCGAACCCAGGCAGCCGCTTTACTTTGTGTAAATCATTTCATCACCTGCTCTCAAAACGTTGAAGGAAAATATTGTGAGGAAACCGGCATATCCTAGAACCAAAAGCTCGGAGATATGTGACATCTAAGAACCCGCACTGGGCCCGTGTGGTAGATTATGGCTCACTCCCTCTCGAAGAGAGAAAGCCTGTGTCTCAGCGGTGGGGACATTATAGGTTGATTATGCTTGTGGTAATAATATTAGCTTGCAACCTACTTGTAGTCTGTTACAGGATTTATGCCCGTCTGCACTAATGTCAGCTAAGTCAGAACTCACTACATTCACACAAAACTCTCAAACTAAGTTAATCCAAAGTATTAAATACATCTGACAACATCTACACAGCCACTTAAAGTCAGTGCAACACATTTTTATTGCTAAGTGCATTCTAGACAGTTAGGCGTTGACTTAGACTTTGTCAAAGTTAGTGTAGATTGCGATATTTAACTATTGTCACTCGAGGAGACTATTAAACTATTGTCACTCGAGGAGACTATTTAGCTATTGTCCCTCGAGGAGACTATTTAACTATGGTCACTCGGGGAGACTATTTAACTTTTGTCACTCGAGGAGACTATTTTACTATTGTCACTCGAGGAGACTATTTAACTATTGCCACTCGAGGAGACTATTTAACTATGGTCACTTGGCGAGACTATTTAACTATTGTCACTCGAGGAGACTATTTCACTATTGTCACTCGAGGAGACTATTTAACTATTGTCACTCGGGGAGACTATTTAACTATTGTCACTCGAGGAGACTATTTTGATTTACCTACCCCTTAGGCTTTACCGAATACTCATACAGTAAGTCATATCAAATCAACCGAGATTTTGTCAGCGATATGTAAGTCAACTAACCACTCAATCCAGGCGTGGTACGATATCGGCCCATTACGATAGAAAATCAATTGTCTCACTAGCGGTGATTAAGCAGTTAATAAACGATGAAACTGCTGTCAGCTTCTGTGTTGGTCAGTTTCGATATAATAATAGATATACCTATGCATCACTTTGTTTTCACTTTGTTTTTCTATGCTGTGTCATACGCTTACCCTTGTTTTGATCTTGGCTCCTCAATAACATAAAAACAATTGTGAAACATACTCTTTTACCTATGCAAGTCATTTCAGTCATACCTAATTCATGTACAGTCAACAAAAGAGATAAACTGTATGCAGGATCGTAGGATATAGTTGTAGTTTAGTAAGAAACCGATGGATGTTATCGACTGAAATTTAATTTAATAAATGAGCTGTTTGTTTTCTATTAATAATTATGCTTCTCTTTTGTTGACTGTACCTAGCTCGAGGCTCGTGGCTAAATAACAGCAGCAGCACGGGTTAAGCAAGGCATAAAATTCTATCGATTCACATTCTAAAAAATCTCAACCATTTGTGCAAAGGTGGTCAGCTAATTGCTTTAACTGACTGTACTATTAGTCCTGTGCCTAACCCTTCGTCGATAGCAGGCTTGATGTTATGTTACGTATAACAAAGCAAATAATGAGAAACATTATTTTAACTAGAAGTACACACGAGTAAACAGCAAAACATTCTTTTGAAATTGATTATAATTCTTTAGAAACGTTACCTTAATTTTGTTACGATTAAGAACCTTACAATATTGACACATAGATCATTTTTGCTTGAAACAAACAAAGAACATTCCCTACAAATAAGTCTAATCTAAAATCGACATAATTCTCAAGCAGTTACAGTCGACATTTGCATAACAAATGTATTCTAATTATTGTATTCCCAACATAAATTATGCATAGAATTATAAACTTAGTTTCCAAGTATTAGAGTTGATATTTGTTAATAAAAAACATATTTTTCTTCTATGAGAACCTAATAGGATTTCAACACGTTTATCACAGTTATACGTAAGAGAGACGTAACATAATTGTTTTCCTGTTTTTACGTAGAACTGTCACAAAACAATCGCCTCCTGAGTTTCTAATAATAAGGAAGGCTTACTCGATGAAGGAAAAGGCACGTCCTAGAACCAATAATTCGAAGTCAAGTACCTATTGTGACTATATAAACATTTGAAAATGTGTATGCAACAAGCAGTAGAGGGGCATGCAATTTTAGCAATATGAACAAACTTAAAATATAAAACTGATTTATAGTGTCCGACCGAAGCTTCGGCTTCGGCTTCGGCTTCGGCCACCTTCGGCCAAAAAAGCACCTTCGGCCAAATCTTCGGCTTCGGCCAAAAATTTGCCGAAGGTTTGGCCGAAGCCGAAGGTTTGCTAGTTGTCAAAATTTGAAATTTACTGAACGATGCTAGAGCGAGACGGAGAGTGTGCAGAGCAGCAGAGTTTCGCCGCGCCGCCGCACCGGACCAAACGATTGGCAGTTAGTAAACTAAACGAGTCAAAACAAGTTTGAGAGCGCGTCTTAAAATTCTAATAAGTGTTTTGTTTTTAAATATTTCATATTTGAAACTTTTATTTTAGACAATATTTTATTACCTACTTGTATATGTTGGTCACTCGGCTCTTTATTGGGCTAAATCTCTAAAGCTCTCACAATATGTATCTAGTATATTCTGAGATCAAAGTAACTATCGTATTTCTCAAGGTCAATGACACCTTCGGCTTCGGCTTCGGCTTCGGCCGAAGGTTTTGGTGAATACCGATTAATCGGCTTCGGCTTCGGCTTCGGCCAGAATTGCACCTTCGGTCGGACACTACTGATTTATTTTCTGTAAGTAGGTTTGCACAAACACTTTTACACGTCAGTCATATCTTTTTAAACTAGATGAGGTCGGCGTTTCGTATCTGACTATTCTGAGAAGAAAGGCCGAAACAAACTCAGAGGTCAGTCTCTTTTAAAGTCCAGACAAAATCTTGGTCAGATCATGTAAAGATCAATCTACATGAGATTGGTGTCTGAAATGGTATTTTGAGGAAAGAACCACACAGATGGAGCGGACCTGTCCAGTCAGTGCACGCATTTGTCAAAAATCGTGCAGCTCAACTCAGAACTTGACGAGCTCAACAATAAACTTTCTATAATACAAATAGAACATTACAACCCGATTTCGTAACACCAAAACATCTTTCCTCAAATATTAAACCAGTAATTACTACGAACAGTATAATAATGTGGTTAACTGGGTAGTTTTAATCAGTTTGCGGCCTAATCCTTACATGGTGATAGAGTTCACTATTGTAATGAATTACCTAATATATTTCCATGAAATCCAGTGAGAGTTCTTTACGTCGTTTTGTTGTTGTCAGTCGTTACGGGTCGTCAGAAGCCCAAAATTTAGTGGAGGGGCGAGCATTTTTAAATGAGACGATTTCTACCAAGCTATAATAGTTCTCCAGGCCGTATTTCGGACATGGCGGCCTTGGCCTTCTATACGGGAGATATTATAGTGCACAAGTGCGTGCGCAGACACATGTGCACTTCTCTTCCCTCGCTCTCATAGTCCGATGGGCTGACAATCCGACACGACCGGAGAGATCAGGCTATTAACGTGTTTTCCGAGGCACGGGGATATCACACCGTCAACTTCCAAACTCCGGGTTGTTACTAAGACTTTCCTAATGTAATCTTTAGAAATAAAAACGACCCTTAGCTTTAGCAAATTCTTAGTAATATTTTCTGTATTATAGCTAAACAAGCATCACCCAGCGGTTCCACCCGCATAAGTGTCGATCACGTGGAAATATCGGGATAAAAGCATCCTATGTGTTATTCGGGTAATCACAAGCCTAAAAGTCTGACAACCAGTCTTACCAAGGGGTATCGTATTACCCAGTAACTGGGTTGTGGAGGTCAGATAGGCAGTCGCTCCATGTAAAATACTGGTATTCAGCGGTTAGACTGAAAGCCGACCCCAACATAGTTGGGAAAAGGCTAGGCAGATGATGATGATGTGTTATTCTGATGTCTAAGCTATATTACTGTAAAGTTTCATCAAAATAGGTCCAGCCGTTTGTGCGTGAAGAAGTAACAAACATACAAACACACTCACAAACTTTCGCCTTTATAATATTAGTGTGATTAGTGTGAAGTGTGATAATGCATTGGAAAGTTTCCTAGTATAAAATACAGATTTCATAATACCTTCACTGTCTTACTTACTTACGCAATCTTTTGTTACAGAAATGATAGTACAACATTGTGGTTATAGGTTTATATCGACAGCTAATAATTAGTTGAATTATTGCGGCGCACTTCTCTTTAAGAGTCATTTTACCTACGGATTGAAGTAAATATTGCAACATTATTTCTTACGTGGAAAGGATAACAAAGGCTAGAATTATGTGGCCCCGTGCACACGGCGAATAATAATCTTCCTGTCCTTGTCTCATGTTACTTGACGTCTCGGCGCAAAACGTTTTCTTCTTCCATTCTTACCGTCACGCTACCCTTCTCTTTCACACCCCGCGAATACTGCCGGTCGATTCTGTAAAAATCTCACCGTGAAAACTTAGGTGAAGTGTGTTTGTTTTTGCTAGGAATTGACACTATTGACAGCTCACTCCACGCTCACTTCACCTAAGTTTTCACGGTGAGATTTTTACAGAATAGCACCATTGTACCTATTAGTTCGGGATCACATGGCAGTTTCATACTGCATTTGTTTTTAACCGTTTAAGCAGTGGGATGTTGATGTGTGATCCCAACTTTCAACCATAAAATATTGTTCAGGACAGCAGCGTCGTATACGAATAGTAGAACCAGTTGAAAAAGTCCTCCAGACCGTATTTCGGCCACGGCGGCCAATCTCAACGGAGACTAGCCTTCGGCGCGAGAGATATTATAATGCACAAGTGTGCGCGCAGACACAGGTGCACTCCCTCTTTCCTTCACTCTCATAGTCCGATGGGACGCCAATCCGACACGACCGGAGAGAGATCAGGCGCAGGACCAACGGCTTAACGTGCGCACCGAAGCACGGGGTATCACACCGCCAACTTCCAAACTCCGGGCTGTTAGGTACTAAGAAATTCCTAATGGAAAAACTCAATAACAATTTGAATCGAATCCAGGACCCCCACGCTCAGCAATGGCGCTTGCAACCATGAGACCAACGGAGCAGTTACCTAGTTAGTTAACCAGTTGATACACACAGTCTAGAGCGATTTTTCTAATTGTTTAGGTAACTAATTTGATTATTAACCTAACGTGACGCCTGTATTCCCCGAAGGCTAAGATGACTAAGAAGGAGAAGGAGAAGGCTGCGGTGAATAGTTACACCCACATTTCGCCAGTTACGTTCAAGTCTCATGTAAAAGAGCCTATTGCCATCAACGTCATTCATCAATAGACAGGGTCATATTAATTTACTTAGCGAAACTCCGGAGACTTGATATTTAAACAAAATAATATACTTAAAACAAAAATTATTCTTGATGATTTTTTGGTGCCAACGATATTCATCTCGTTTGCAAAATTAATTGTGACCCTTTAGTATCCTTTGTTTTTATTTATACACATATACACCCGTTGGATGCGAGAAGCACAGAACCAGTGGAAGTGGGGGAGGCCTATGTCCAGCAGTGGACGTCTTTCGGCTGAAATGATGATGATGATGATGATACACATATAAATTACTGTTTTGAGCGTGAAGAAGTAACAAACATATTTATAAACACACCCCCACACACACACACACACTCTCACACAATCAGAAACTTTCGCCTTTATAATATTAGTGTGATTTAAAAATAAAAAAAATACTAGCCCACCAGTATCGGGAACAGGGTCCAAGCTACCGGTGGTCAGGGCTCTTGAGAGAGGAACCAAAAGTAACGCTTTCTGGATCAAGCCCTTGATCCAGCTGCCTAACGAGAGCCTCCTCAGGTGTTGGCCGAGGCTCTTGGCAATTATGCCATAATAACTATTAATTTCATTAATAAAAATAAATTTTGTTAACAGGATGAATGAGATATTCAAGAATGCTGCAACATTCAACGGCCAATAATTTTCACCGGACATCGCAAGTATCGCCGTCGAGTTTTCGAAATATCGAAAAAATATTGTATACAAAATAAGACATGAAGATTTACTATAAAGAATGGGATACGAATTTTTGGAAAAATAAGGTTATAAGATGCTTCTTCATGATATGAAATTATGGAAAGTGTATTTTGATTTTGCTGAATAATGGTGATAACTTTTATGCAAGTTATTATGATTCTTGCACTTTTAAATAAGTGAATGACTAAGGATGACTGAGTTTTTTTTGTTATTGTTTTTGAGATTGTCGTAGACGGTATAAAAATATACATAGTAAGCGACACCTAGCGGTATTGCCGCAACATAAAGCAACATACTATAGAAAAATTCTGAGTCGTGATGGTTTTTCAAAATTCTTACGTAATCTGTCCAATAATATTTTTAACTTTCATTGTCCATATATAAATAAAATTCCAAAAATTCGTATTTATTGTTTTCATAGTAAAAAAATATCCCTAAAAACGAAAGGGTTCAGGACAATAGTGTATAAGATTTTCAAATTATAAATTAATAGATTATAAGGAAATTAATATCAATTGTTAACATTGTATTGAAATGATTCTTTTTTTTTTGCTATTGAAATATTTTTTTAATAAATAATAATCTACCGATTTGATAGACTTTACTGTTGTCCGTAAAATGTATTGGAATGGAAGCGTCAATTTTAATTGATAAAAGAATTCAATTAAAAAAATTATATTATCAATCGTAATTGATCGTTTCCAAATCTGTCAATGTTCGTGTTTTCTAACATTTTGTAGTATACTATTATCTAATGTGAGAATTCTTTGAGAAATATACACTAACAACATATCTTTTGACTTGAAAATGTCTCTTCTTAGTAAGGGGCTTCACTAATGCGATTGTGCGACTAAAAACCGCGACATTTTTGTGTGTTTTTGAATAATTTACAAAATATTTTGATACAATTGTGTTGAGCACAATTTTATTTACTATTAATACTTATATCATAATTATTCTGTTATATTTTATAAAGTTTAATCATAGTTTAAACCTTAGTGTTTTAAGATAAAAACAGAACTCTCATACACATATCTTTGACAAGTCACTAGAGTGACAAGCGAGCTCAAGTTCGCATAATCGCATCAATGAAACCAACCCTTAAAATTGAGTGTCTGTGAAATAAATATCTTTGCATACATTAATATACATATATGTCACAATGTCTATAATATATTATACATATATATTTAATTATAGCGTTTTATAGATCAATATTGTAGTTTTTAGGTAGACAATGATTTCACGCTACATGTAAAGGTCAAAATAGCTTATTGACATGTAAGTTTCAGCGAGAAACATGGGTTACTTATGTGCTACCTATTTGCAGTAAATGCGACTTTAAGGTCTACGCTACAGTTAGCCCTTAAAGTCGACATAGGTCCGACTTTAAGGCCTAAATAGACCTTAAAATCGGATTTCAAGAGCGTGAATGTATAACGGCAGGAGGCTAACATTTCATAAAAAAAAAAACATAGTTTTATATATATCTTAGAAACTATTCGCTCGTTTGATTTTTACCTCTTTTCTATACTTTGCAACGAGCAGTACTGAATGCTAGTTTATGTAATATAGTGTAAGCGTGTTTATAGCTGTGTAGGGTAGATGTTCACATATCTGAGTTGAATTGTATGAACGTCCATTTTAATGTCACCGAATTAACTTCCTCCTGTGTGTTATGTTTGTTTTAGTGGAAATTACGTAAAGAAATAATTATTATTCTTTCATTCCCAAGCCGAATCACCCCCAAAAATCTCGCAATAATAAATAAATTACTTGTCGTCGCTTCATAGGTAAATACTGAACGCCTATTCAATACCTATGATATTTTATGACTAGTTAATATCAATTTGAGCCAACCAATGACAGCAGCTAAGATTGGACAGCTATTTTACTATATGATTCTTATGATTAAGAGAGTAACATATTTCGTATAATAATATTTTGAATCTTTAACCTCTCGCATGTTTGCCCGCCTACCTGTCGAAACGCCCCACGCGTCGAAGTAGTTGAATGAGCGCAATAAAGTCATTGTTTTAACAATGACAATAGAACAATGACACTGTTGTGTACATACGCTGTGCCGTTGACATTTCGAGCACTTTTTCTTATGTACATATGTTGTACCGTTGACACTTAGGGGTTAATTATTGACCTTATTGGTGATGTTCTTCAGACAGGTCAGGTGCGTAGTACTCGCTACCAGCGTGCGTGTATGACCAGGTGTATGAACGTAAACGAGGCACAAGGAGTAAGGATCGTAGCAGGTGACGTTCTGTAGTTTCTGCTGACCTCCATGGGGAGGTGGCGTGAGTTAATGTATGTATGTGTCAATCTTTCATTGAAGAATTTCGGGAAAAGTCAAGGTTTTATTTAAACTTTTCTCTGAAATACTGTAATTTAATACCTCATTGTTACACAAGACTTCATCTGCTGTTGAAATCAATGAGTATCCCTTGCATTCCTGACATAATTGTCACCAAAACCGCCATCTTAGATTTCGTTACGTTTAAAAATAAAAATATGACAGTTGCTATAGATGCACATAACATGAACCGCATTTCTTAAATATTTGTAATTAGTACTTATTATTATACATTATTTTTGATGATTTAAATGACATACATTTAAAAAAGCTGTAGCGTTATATCATTCGATTGTTGGTAATTCGATTATTATCGATTCTAAAGTCGATATCGAGACATTGATTTAACGAATAAAGAAGCTCAAAGAAGTCATGCAAGTCGTCATACAATTTTAAAGAGTATTCGTATTAACGTGGTTTATTGTTTTACAATAGTTTATTGTTTCATTGTTTCAATGATTTCTTATAATTATTTAATTACTTATACCTACTCGAATACTACGTAGCTTCAAGGAAATGGTTTCAATTGTGGTTAGTTATGACTTATAATTTTTGTCCTTTTATGGTAAAGAGAAAGGAAGAAGGTATGTTTTCATATTACGCATAATTTTGGTAGACAAAAAAAATGTCACGTTAATCAGGCGTCCTACACATTTGTTTATTTTAATGATTGATTCAACAGTATTTGCCACGCGGCTGTGCCGATTAATACCGACCCGAACAATTGTGTAGCATATCTAATTCTTTTCTAGAGCAGTATATTTGCATAGGCACATCAACCTACAACAATCTGTCAAATTTCTTTAATAGATTTTCATCTTTATCGCTATAGCATAAGGTTCAAAATTGTTTGGGAAAATTTGACAGTTTCGGGTAGCTTGATGTGCCGCGTCTGTACGTACATCTACCTTTTTCTTTGTTGGGGTCGGCTTCCAGTCCATTGGATGCTGCTGAATACCTGAGTGACTGCCTATCTGACATCCACAAATTCCACAACCCAGTTACTGGGTAACACAATATCCCTTGGTAATACTGATTCTCAGACATACGGGCTTCTAACAGTTCGTAACGACTTGAGCATACGTACAAAGTTGCATCATCATCATCATTTCAGCCGAAAGACGTCCACTGCTGGACATAGGCCTCCCCCAAGCACCTCCAATTCGACCGATTCTGCGCTTCTCGCATCCAACGGGTTCCTGCGGCCTTCACAAGGTCGTCGGACCACCTTGTGGGAGGCCTTCCAACGCTACGTCTTCCGGTACGCGGAATTAGGGCCGCCATTTTCTAAGGGGGTAGGCTGCTTTATCTATACTTTAATACCTAGAAATTCTATCAGGTAGATTTCTACGGGTCTACGTCTGAGTTTTCAATGAATCTATTACTCTGTTAGAGAAAGATACTAAATATGAACGTTATCAGCTTTGTAAACAGGCTTAGTCGATTAAATGTATTTCCATTGAAACTTACATATAATTATCATCATTACGTTTTCTAGGATTTATGATTATCAGCTACCTACCAAAAGCTAAAGTAAAATTAGAGTTTAATCACATAGCTTATTTGAAACAGCAAACTGCAGAAATACCTAATAAATACAAGCTGTTGACTTGTTTACCTGCAATTACTAGTAAATGAGGTATTTCTAGCCGTTGAACTGGCATATGAAGTTCGCATAGTCGATATCCAATGCGTGAAAAACACCTTAAGGTATTTAAATCAACGGTTTGTATATTAACATCCTCATAATGTATAATTTGTCAAGTTAAAAAAAAAAAATCTTTATATTTTCTTTCTTCATGCATAAGATTCTATTTATATTATAAAAACTTACATATAAATATCAGTGTTCTTCTAATAACTTATCAACCAATCAGAGCCAAGACGATTACCGAAACAACCAATCACAGTCAAGATAATTGCAGAATCATCCAATAAGTCGAAATTCACTGATATTTTGTGTTGATTTAAAGGTAATTTCCACTAAAACAGAACAGAGACTCCGACTTACTAAACTATTAGTTAAGAGAATACGTATGTAATTGATTATAAAATGGTGAAAATTATAACAATATTATGTCCCCCAAACGTGTGTTTTATTCAAGTACCCATCCTTATGACGTGTTCATCATAATCAACCTATAATGTTCCAGACACACAGGTCTCCAGAGAGGAGCCCTGTGGCCCACTCCCTCACGAAGAGTCTTGAGGGAGTGGGCTGTAATCTATAACCCGAGCCCAGTGCGGGTTAGTAGATTTCACATGTCTTCGAGTTTTTGGTTCTAGGACATGCCGGTTTCCTCACGATGTTTTCCTTCACTGTTTTGAGAGCAGTGGTCATGAAATTATGTAGGTACACTAAGTAAAGCGATGCAGGCGCTTTACTTTGTGTACCTACATAATTTCGTTTGAACGCACGACCTACAGTTCGTATGTCAAATGATAAATGATTTTATTTCTGTAAGTAGGTTTGTACAAACACTTTTACACGTCAATCATATTTTTTTTTAAACTAGATGAGGTCGGCGTTTCCTAACTGACTATTCTGAGAAGAAAGGCCGAAACAAACTCAGAAGTCACAGTCTCTTTTAAAGTCCAGACAAAATCTTGGTCAGATCGTGTGAAGACCATGTAGATTGGTGTCTGAAATGGTCTTTTGAGGAAAGAACCACACAGATTGAGCGGACCTGTCCAATCAGTGCACGCATTTGTCAAAAATCGTGCAGCTCAACTCAGAACTTGAGGAGCTCAACGATTCGACGAACAATACCAAAGACAGGACATTTGGGTAGGCCGCATAAACTACTCAAACTGCCAGATCATGATTAAAACGAAGAGAAAAAACAAAAAATTACCCACATAGTCCTCACATTTACAATAATTAAAATCATATAATACTTTATACAGTAAATGTACATGTCATTATTTAAGTAAATAGATACTTAAAAAAAAAAATTATTAAAGTGTAAAATAGCAAAAATAAAAACAACAATCTAAACCTATTGGAGCAGCTCAATCCCAAGCCTTTTTGTCCTCAATATAGTCTTTTACAGTATAATAGGCTTTCTGACATAGTTTTCGCTTTATAAAAGATTTGAATTTATTAAGGCTTAGTTCTTGAATGTGGCTAGGAAGTTTATTATAAAAACGTATACATTGGCATCTAAACGAGCCACCTATTTTTTTGAGCCTTGTTGTAGGAACAACAAATTTGTGTTTGTTCCTAGTATTTATGTTATGGATATCACTGTATTTTTTAAACAGATTAATATTTTTATGTGCATACAAAAGATTATCATAAATGTACTGAGAAGGCACAGTCATTATATTAATCTCTTTAAATTTGTCTCTGAGGGAGTGTCTGGGACTTAATTTATAAATGGAACGAATTGCCCTTTTTTGTAAAATAAAAATTGTCTGAATATCGGCGGCATTTCCCCACAACAGAATACCGTACGACATCACACTATGAAAATAACTAAAGTATACTAAACGGGCTGTCTCTAAATCAGTTAAATCACGAATTTTCCTAACGGCGTATGCTGCAGAGCTAAGCTTTTTTGACAATTTATCTATATGGGGGCCCCATTGAAGCTTGGCATCCAACGTTATGCCTAGGAATACTGTGGTATCTTCAGGTTTCAACTCTTCATCCTTAATGAGAACACTAGTTTCTACTTGTCTAACATGGGGTATGGTAAACTTAATACATTTAGTTTTTTTTCCGTTAAGAAGTAGGTTATTGACATTAAACCAGTTAACTACTTTTGCAAGGGCGTTATTTACATTGTCAGTAACCAGCTGCTGACGTTTGAGTTTAAATAAAAGTGAAGTGTCATCTGCAAACAACACTATATCATGTTCATCCCTTATGAGGTAAGGCAAGTCATTTATATAAATAATAAATAAAAATGGGCCGAGAATTGAGCCCTGGGGGACCCCCATTCTTACTACAGATCCGGGTGACCTTTTTCCGTTAACATCAACTCTCTGAATCCTATCACTCAAGTAAGAAGTAAGAAGATCCAGAGAGGCGTTCCGGATTCCGTAGTGGTGCAGTTTCCTGATTAATGTTTCATGAAGAACACAATCGAATGCCTTGGACAAATCGCAAAAGATGCCCAAAGCATCGCACTTGTCCTCCCATGCATTATAAATATGTCCTAAAAGTTCAACTCCTGCATCGGTAGTCGAACGACCCCTTGTAAATCCGAACTGTTTGTTATGTAGTAATTTATTATTATTAAAAAATCTTTGCAATTGATTTAAAATAAGTTTTTCAAAAATTTTACTAAAGGTAGGTAGTACTGAAATAGGTCTATAATTAGTAGGGTCTGATGTACTACCCGATTTAAACAACGGTATTATTTTACTGTTTTTCATAAGATCAGGAAACTCACCACGGTCAATACAATTATTAAATATAACAGCTAAAGTAGGTGCTACAATGTCTATAATCGACTTAGCAACATCCACAGAATTACCCCATAGATCTGATCTGCGGTCTTTTTAACATTTAACGTGTGAAAAGTTTTAATTATGTCTTTACAGGTTACATATTGGAAGTGAAATTCAGAATCGCAAACTGGAACGTTTTCTTTAAGTAAAGACTCTGCAGCAATGGGTGATGAGTTAAGAGATTTAGTAGTTGATACGGGAATCTCTGCAAAGAAATTTTCAAAGGCCGCGGCGACTTGACAATCTGATTTAATTATATTGTCATCAATAACAAGGCTGTAGTCACTACTTCGGGTGCATGACCTTCCCGTTTCGCTATTAATGACATTCCAAGTCGTTTTAATAATGTTACTACTATTTTTAATTTTTGAACTCAAATAACGTGACTTGGCAATGCTACAAACTTTTTTAAATATTTTAGAATAATTCTTAACATATAAATTAAATTCAGAAGTGTTTATACAAATCCGTTCTTCATATAATTCATAAAGTCGTTTTCTACTTTTATGTATACCAATGGTGGCCCAGTCACTGAAGGTAACTGAAGGAATATATGTCATAAATAATTATGTGATACAAGAGTTAAATACAAAAATATTGAACTTTTGTTACCGAAAACAGTAACCAATTATCCAAGTAAAAAATGTGTCCAATTAAAATGAATCAATTGATTTTGTGATTAGTTCAGAAAATTAATATGAATGGCTTCTACCCGTGACTTCATCCACGTGTAATTTCTTTTTTTTTTTAATATCCTATGACACTGCAATACTGTAGCTTTCCATGAGTGAAAGAAGTTTCGGAATCGGATCAGTAGTTCCAAAGATTACCACCATTAATATGATTACAGACTCACAAATACTTCTTTATATTATTAGTATATGTAGATGAAAGGTTATTGGCCAAATATTGACCAGCGGTTAACGTCAATCTACTTGCTAAATAATTATGAATAATTAAGTAAAGGACTACCAAAGGATTGTCATTACAATCTACTACGTTACAGGGCAGAGAAAAGAACCTCTGATTCATTGAGATAATTAGTTAAATATTGATTAATTATATTAGTGTATTTTCTGTCTTACTCAAACTTTCTGTATGACGAATCCTCCAAGTTACAGCAGTCAAACAGCTGTTATTTACATAAAAAATGCTTTTGGATTTGAAACCCTAATACTCACACACAACACACAGTAAAGTTTCAATAAAATTGCAATGCAAATTATAATATCTTTAGGTAATGTTGTTATTCTAAAATGTACCTAGTGAGCCTGTACTTACTATTGATATTTGCGTAAAAACTTGTGCTTATGAGAATTTCAATCCCATTTTCTGTGGGTGATTTAAAATGAAGAATATATTTTTTTTTAAATAGGTACTAACTGATGATTATTTTATTCATCTAAAATCATTTAGATAATGATGTTTTTGCTAGAAAAACAATAAGTTAGGTACATATTACATCACTAAATACCCAAGTGGGATAAATTATTGTTTTCCTCGCAACAGATTGATTACCGCATCAAAATATTTGTTCCTATGTACGGTCAGCCACAAAGGTCGATTAACACAGCTTCTTTTACACATGTAAATTGATAAAAATATATATGATGATAATCTCCTTTTTAGCATTTCTTATAATACCTAAGAGTTAACGTTGTATAAACTTTACTTCATCATCTGTCTAGCCTTTTCCCAACTATGTTGGTGTCAGATGGAGCTGAGTACCAGTATTTTACATGGAGAGACTGCCTATCTGACCTCCACAACCCAGTTACTGGGTAATACGATACCCCTTGGTAAGACTGGTTGTCAGACTTTCGGGCTCCCGTATCGACTGTCAAAGATCCCCGAATGACAGCCGGGACCAACGGCTTAACGTGCTTTCCGAGGCACGGAGGGGTCTTGGTATGTAAAGATGGTCACCCATCTAGGGACCAACCGCGGCAAGCGTAGCTTAACCTAATCGATCGACCCGTGCCGCTGTTATTACGTAGCCACAAGCCCCTCTTAAACTTTACTTCTGTCCCGATTTTAATTAAATGTTGCACAATAATTAAGATTTAGAAAACTGAAGTGTTAATCGACCTTTGTTGCTGACTGTCCCTACCTGATAAGGAAACAATGCCTATTTATTATAAAGTTATTTGTTTGGTTGCTAAACTGATGTGGGAAGTCCATTTTAATTAATTTCAATTGCCTTATCACTATAAGCCCTAAGATTTATTTGTCACATGCACGTCCCAAAACTAAAAAAAAATACTAACTAATACAACACTAACTATACTACAACTTATTACTTTTTCATTCTTTTTCTTTTGTCCTAAAAAGACGAGGTCTATTCGTCTATGCGACAGTAACATAATTTCAACCTTAGTGAAGGTTAATTTTCGTGAAATTGCTGGCAAAAGTGGTAAAGGGATTACGGGGTTTGACTGTTTATTATTTATTTACTAGCTGCGAGCTGCGCCCCGCGGTTTCACCCGCGTAAATGTCGATCTCGTGGGAATATCGGTATAAAAAGTACCCTATATGTTAATCCAGGGTGTCAGTTATATAAACCATACAAAAATTTATCAAAATTGGTCCAGCCGTTTGAGCGTGAAGAAGTAACAAACATATAAACACACACACACACACTCACAAACTTTCGCCTTTATAATATTAGTGTGATAAACAGGATGGAACATCGACGTGCAAACTGTAGGTAACCATGAATTCAGCACGTGATTCTGGACCCACCAAAAAATAAATCAGCTATTTCATAGTAAAGTATAATACCTACGTGGTCAAAGTGTATGGAACAAACCATACATTTGGGTTCCTACGGAGAGATATTAGGGAAAGGGCAATGACCGTTATTGTCACGCTAAAACGATTCGGGTATAGTTGTTGAAGGTGTGTTGTTATCTCAGAGAAGAAGCGGAGAAATATCTTATGGGCTTGTAACACGGCACCCATTCCTTCAAACCATCATCAGCAGTGCGATTCTGTAACCATCTCACCGTGAAAACTTAGGTGAAGTGAGCGTGGAGTGAGCTGTCAATAGTGTCAATTCCTAGCAAAAACAAACTCACTTCACCTAAGTTTTTACCACGGATATCGTTTTACGGTGAGATTTTAACAGAATCGACCGGCTGAGCACTTACTACCCCTGACTAGTTCCTTAAGGGGGAAACGCCAGGGTCATCATCTGCCTAGCCTTACCCAACTATGTTGAGGTCGGCTTCCAGTCTAACCGGATGCAGCTGAATACCAGTATTTTACATGGAGCGACTGCCTATCTGACCTCCACAACCCAGTTACTGGGTAATACGATACCCCTTGGTAAGACTGGTTGTCAGACTTTCGGGCTTCTGACTACCCGTAACGACTGTCAAAGATCCACGAATGACAGCCAGGGTACCACGAGAAATTCAAATTTGCTTACGTTTTTTGCAATTTGCAGGTCAGTGTCAGGTTGTATGTTGAACAAAACATGATTCGCGAGCGCAACAAGTAGGTATGTGTTTGCAGAAATATATTATAATCATTAAAATCATCAATACAGCCCTCGTAGTTCATATAACCCTATTGAATGACTATTTCATCAAATATCAATCAATATACCTACTTCTACTATAATGTCCTTGTACCAAATAGTTCTAGCGGCCGCAAGCGCTACTATTGAGAGGTCGTGCGTTTGATTCCCAGGTAGGGTAGGTGTTATGGGTTTCCCTTTGGGTATTTGTCAGTAACAGCTGGAAGTCTTGTATTTGTGTCCAAGCAATCAACTCAGCCTATCGCAGTCCACTGATGCACATAGGCCTATCCCAGGCTGCGCAACCTTCCGCGTCCAGTCAGCCCCAGCCACCTTTAGGTCGTCCGTCCATCTAGCTGGGAGGCGTCTCCGTATTTGTGTCCGGTTGTTGGCAATAGACTCGTCCCCATGGGACTATCAGTTCAATTACAATTAAAACCACAACACGGAAAATCTGGGCTCAAATTGCATCATTGCGTATAGCACCGCCATATTGAAATTCATGTGACGTCAGATGACGATACATTTTAGCTAGATCTATGAAGGAACACTCTCTTGTCGAAATTGTCTTTTTTTTATATATTTATTTATTTATTATAATTTTTTTGTTGTTTTTACAATTTTACTCGCCAAACTTTCGAGTTTGATGGCGAGAAGCGCCCGTTAGATACACATAATATCGTAAAAACTAACCTTAAAAACTACCAAACTATGCACTAAGTGGCCAAAATCGGAACTAACTCTGCTAGCTTTTGTTTTCAATACATTTCACAAATGTTTGCTACAAGGACTCATGGCGTATAGTGTAGGTAGGGACTTCAGACATTATGAAGAACTAGCTGCGCCCCGCGGTTTCACCCGCATAAGTTTCGATCCAGTGGAAATATCGGGATAAAAACCAATTCTGAAATCACGAAAAAAAATCAGCTGTTTCATACATTTATGTTCGTATAACTCGTCAAAATGTAGGGAACCGCTGATTTTTTTTTGCGATTTCAGGTTTGGTCCCGTAGTAAAAGTTATTCATAATGATGAGTACAATGACCTCAAGAGAGGTTGCCAATAACCCTGTTTAATAAGTACCTACTTATGTTCGATTCATTGCGATGGCCTACGGGGGAAATTGACTTCGTGATACTTATGCAACCAGGTAAATAGATCTATGAATAACTTTACCCCATCCATTAACTAGAATTGGAATGACTATACCACGTATAACCGGTTCGGTATAACTATGATACTTTTTAATAAGTAACATTGCACAACATGAAATTAATGCTACGTTGCACTTTTTTCAAAACCGCAATTACCAACATCTACGTAAGTAGGTAAATAACGGTAGGTCTATACGTCATAGTACTTATTGAATGTCTCATACGATACGAATCAAGATAAAAATAACTCAGGTAGAACTGGTTTTGCACTTTATCCTGTTAATCTAGTGCCAAGGCGGCTATGCCTAGCGTAAGATCCAGTTTACTACGAGGAGGTACAGCCAGCAACTAAAGTCGATTATCATCATCATTCATCATTTCAGCAGAAAAACGTCCAGTGCTGGACATAGGCCTCCCCCAAGCACCGCCACATCGACCGGTTCCAGCGGTTTTCTGCGGCCTTCGCCAGATCATCGGTCGATCTTGTGGGAGGCCTTCCATAGCTACTACTACAGGTACACGGTCGCCACTCCAGAATCTTTCGGCGCCATCGGCCATCTGTTCTGCGAGCAATGTGCCCTGCCCGCTGCCACTTAAGGTTGGTAATTCTTCGGGCTATGTCGGTAACCTTGGTTCTCATAGCGAAATTTTGCAAGATTATTGGGATATGTATATCCCATTATTCTTGCAAAATTTCGCTACCTACTTAATTTAACAGAGTCCGATCGAAAGTTTGTTAAGTTTGAGTTTGTAACTAAAGATTTCTAATGAATAACTTAATTCAAAGTAATGATTTACCGGTAGGGCAGAATTTGATCCAGCCACCCAAAATTTCCGAAAACCAAAAACGAAAATAAAATCCGGTCGGGCTCTAAAATACAATAAGGACACACACGGAAAATCCAAGTTTTGCTGTAAAAAATCTAGTCCACACATACTAATTACAAGTATTATATAATAAAAAATATTCACACTTAAAGGCTCCTACAAACAGGCGCGACACGCGACGCGAATCGCGCGCGACACAAAGGCACCGCTCGTTTAACGACTTGCGATGCCATTGTGTCGCGCGCGATTCGCGTCGCGTGTCGCACCTGTTTGTAGGAGCCTTCACACACGCCGCTAAAGGAATATTTTAACAGACACAAATGATTCACCAAAACATTCCTTCTCAGTGGAAACTTGAAAAAACTTAAAGTAGGTAGGTACCTAAGTAATTATTTTTAATTGAATTAAACAAGTAACCGCTTACATTATTCATACTTATTTAATTATTGTTTAGGTCCTAGGAATTTTCCTTCTAGCTTCGACTTATCATTTACCTAGACGTTTTGCTAGGTTAGCCACCTATATGATGATTCTTGTGAGTATTCTAACTCTCAAAGAATAGGTACCTTCGATTGATGTAAAAAGAAAAAGAAAAGAAAGAAAAATTGTTTATTCTGCACAAACAAAACGCACATTGCATATAAAAAGAAAAAATTAAATAATAAACAAAAAAATAAAAGATAAATATACACACACGACGTAATCAAATGCCTCGTACTCAAGCTTAGTCGACCTCTTAACTAGGTAATCGTTTTAACGGCCTAAAGTTTTTATTGTTTTGTATTTACATATTAAAGCTAACAGACTTAAAATGTATATTAATTATTAATATGATATTATTAATATTATTTTAAGTCTATTTCGTCGTATATGATTTCCTTCTTTTTAGGGTTCCGTACCCAAAGGGTAAAAATGGGACCCTATTACTAAGACTCCACTGTCCGACTGTCTGTCTGTATGTCACCAGGCTGTATCTCATGAACCGTGATAGCTAGACAGTTAAAATTTTCACAGATGATGTATTTCTATTGCCGCTATAACAGCAAATAACAAAAATAAAATAAAGTTAAATTTTAAGGGGTAAAAAAGAAACGTTTTTTTCGGCGTTTTATGCCTTGTGGTACGGAACCCTTCGTGTGCGAGTCCGACTCGCACTTGGCCGGTTTTTTATGTAAATTATTAATAATTATGTACCTAGGTACCTATATAAAAAAGAAGGAAAATAATCACAGGACATCAAAAATTCGTATGCATCGTTGTAAAAAAACAGTCAAACGGATAAACGTCTATAGGATGGGTATTAAATATAGTGGTTCACATTAAACCATTTTCCTTTAGTCGCAAATCGCTATTTTCGTCTTTGTCGTGATCGTTATATTTTTTGTCAGCGATGCGGGCGAATTTTTCGATGCTCTATGATTATTTTCCTTCTTTTTTTATATAGGTACATACATGCACAGCCTAAAGTTGTATGTCACTTTGTGCATCATAAAACTACTCGATCTAAGACCAATGTCACGTAGTGTGATATAGTTTCAGCCATATACAGAGTGGCAGTAACATCAACGTGCAAACTGTAACCAGCAGGGTAATTGCGTAACACACTATCAGTAGCAATGGGTTTCATTTTGACAGTTCAACAACATTCATTGCATTATTTACGTTGTTGAGCAGACACATTTTTTGAACATAAGGAGCAATGGATTAGCAATAAGCTTCAAAATGATTCAAATTGAGAGTAATAGTGTGTTACAGAATTAAGGTGCTGGTATTCAGCACTTAAGTAATTCTAGACCCTTTAGCGAAGAAATTTCTCGTCGGTTATCAAAAACATAATTCAGCAATTTCATAGAAAAGTGCAATACCTACACGGTGAAAATGAATGAGTATCTAATATACCTACACCCGTCCCGTCATCTTTTCGTCACATGACTTGTCATCAAGTGTGCAAAATAAGTACCTACCCACTAAGTAGGTGTTACCGACGACCAGCGGTGCTATTCTGTAAAAATCTTACCGTGAAAACTTAGGTGAAGTGAACGTGGAGTGAGCTGTCAATAGTGTCAATTCCAAGCAAAAAAAAAATCACTTCACCTAAGTTTTCACGGTGAGATTTTCACAGAATCGACCGGCTGATTTCAAGAAAAGGGAACTGGAATCTGAACTTTCTTGTGGCACTCCACTTTTATGTCTGACAAAAAGTAAAAGTCCTATTAAAAACCTGTCTAAAGTCACGTACTCCCAAACTCACGAACTAGATGCGTCACAGTATGTCATCATTCACGTCACCAGTTTCGTCACGATTCAGTTTATGTTTTATCCGTAAACTGACCTTAAAAGTGACGTGGTATGCAGTCATTTTTATCGGAAGGTATTAATTAAATAATTATTGTAATTTAATGCTTAGTAATAATAAACATGTATACTAGGATTATTGTTGCCAATAAGCCTGACATAGTCGATATTGATAGATTGATTAGAGCGTCGCACAATTTTTAACCGACTTCAAAAAAAGGAGGAGGTTCTCAATTCGGTTGTATTTTTTTTATTTTTTATTATTGTTGGATTTGGTTCCTGTTACGATACCGGTCGGCTACCATTTATTTTTATTTTTAAATGTTCTTTCGTTAAGGTTTTCCAAAAATATTAAAAAAGTAACTTAGAATATACCTACTTAAGTACCTACATGTATTTAACTTTAATAAAGGAAACATGAATTATATCACGCAGGTTTGACGTGATGTATAAAATTAATTAATTTATTAGTACTTACATTCGCCGACACGTAACTTGGCAAGGTTTTGGCGTATTGGGAATAAGTTCGCGCATGTACTCATAGTGCAACAAAAAAAGGCCTCTTTTATTCCTTGTCATTATTCTATGGTTATTGCCATAATTTATTTTTATACATGTCTGTATAAAAGAAAGTTAGGTACAGACATCAAGTTACTACAATCTGTCAAATTTCTTTAATAGATTTTCAACTTTATCGCTAGAGCTTATGGTTCAAAGTTGATTGGGAAAATTTGACAGTTTCGGGTAGCTTGATGTGCTACATGGTTTCTGTTCGTGCTGTACGACTAGAAAGGGTTCTATGTATTAATAACGAACCATTAGTTATAAAATACTAAGAACTTAGTAGGTACCTACTTACCTACTGTTGTTACAACAATAGGCTTTTGGATTGAGTAAAATTATTTTTTTTGTATAAAAAAAAAATTAAATGAGATGCTAACATCAAATTTTTTTTTAAATACCTATTCCTCAATCCATCATATTTTTTTCACAATTCAACCTTATTTTACGTTACGATATCAAACAATTCTCAACCCTGTTTCACTAGACTGTGAACGTTCTTAAAATTATGAGAATTTCCCCTCAGGAGTAGGTACTTAGTTATGGACTGAGAACTGTCAAACCGTGTTTTCAATTTGAACCTATTTTTTTATTAAAACTAACACTCGACCAATGTTCACAATCACAATGTTTAATGTTCACTAAAACTAAGTTTTCACTTATTTAGAAACTCCTGAACAAAGATGGTTTAAAGTGTGGTGGGCAGCTTCTACGTAAGCTTTCTGGTTATCAGCTTCTCAGAATAATGCTAGTAGGTATACCTACGCAACACGAATTAATTACTAACTCACACTTGGAACAACTTAATTACTTATAAGTTTGACTTAGTCCAAGTATTCTATTAGCGTATAGACTAAATCTATGATTTACATCCCGCGTTTACATCATGGTAGGTACAAGTATTCTACACGTTGTCTACCAGTTTCGATTATCGTTTAAACCTTAAACCTAAAACAAATGTTAAAAAACTAATTTTATACGAAACTTGTAAAATAATGTCAACAAGGTTAACAAAACAGCTAACAACACTTGTCGGGAACAAAGTCAATACATGTATGTTATATGATTTGTACATGACGTCACAACATAGTTATAAGTATTTTATGGGGGTAATAATGCAGGCCATCCAAATGTTCTATTTTATACGATCGCTTGTAGGAGAGCATGTGTTGGCCCAGGGGCCCCGATTTACGAGGTCAATGAATGGTCGTGAGTTCGAACCCAGGCAGGCATTTTACTTTGTGTATTTAATTTCATCACCACTGCTCTCAAAACGGTGACGGAAAACATCTTGAGGAACCGGCATGTCCTAAAACTAAAAAAATCGAAGACATGACAACCGCGAACCCGTACTGAGCCCGCGTGTTGGATTACGGCCAACTCCCTCTCACCGCGATTAGGCCTCGGACAAATCTCGCCACAGGTCAATTAAAGGCTCCTACAAACAGGCGCGACACGCGACGCGAATCGCGCGTGACACAAAGGCACCACAAGTCGCGCAAAGAGCGGTGCCTTTGTGTCGCGCGCGATTCGCGTCACGTGTCGCGCCTGTTTGTAGGAGCCTTAAAACGTCATCACCACACACACAGTTAATAAAAGTAAAACAACTGACTGGCAAGCTACTAAATTAGTCACAAGGTTAATTCCCGTCTATAAGAGTCCGGTTGACCTGTATTTAAATATTTATTCAGGCAAAAATAAGGAAATTATATAAATTGTGGCAAATAAATAAGCTTCAGTAGGGGGATTCACCTGCTAGTAAATGGTAAAGAACATGGGAATTTCTTGAGATAGAGCTTAGTGACAGACGGGTAGCCAGACAGTCGGCTTTGGAGTAGAACCCGATGTTAATATTATTTTATTGAAGTGAAAACTTCTTTAGCGGCGTTGTACACTTTTTTTGTAATGGGTAAAAAATGTCAAACTCGCGTCAGGACACGTGGCCTGATCGAAAATTCGTAAGACGGATGGAGAGTGCTACGGCGTAGGTCAAACTGTGCTACGGCGTAGCTCACACTATGCTACGGCGTAGTTCACCATACCAGCATACCAGCGAATATGGCTGTTTTTTGAATAAAATATTTCGTTTGACATTTTGAAGCTTTTTTCAGATTCTATTATTAGACTCAAACTATTTTAAATATATATTTAGTTAAGAGCGTTTACGCCGTGCGGCATTTTATACAAACTTTCAAGCCCTTATTTTTCGAAATGAATGAACCGATTTTAATGAAACTTCATACGCATAAGCAGGATACAAAGGTCTAAAAATACTAACTTTTTAGACTTTTGTATCCTGCCTAACTCGCGCCACTGTTACCGTAAGCGACACCACGCGTGTTTTGTTTATAAGACGATTAAAAAAAATACCCGCTTCGGATGTGTTCGGCTGTCCTCGGGATGTACTCGGTTTTAATGTATATCCGATATGTCAGTGAGTGATGGCAAAGTATTCTTTTTGTGTTTTGTTTTCACTTCTGTCGGCACTCCCGGAGTGCCACTGTTTTTTTTATTTATTTCAGGCGATGCAGGCCCATAGGTACACACACACATACAACATACATACATATATTATGTTACCATGTTGTTGATATAATCAGTACAATGTTATTACCATCAGCAGCCTTTTTTTTTTTGGATGGGAAATCATCAAATGATCATCCCGCTCTGGGCGGAGCGGAAGGGAGTGTCAGACTCTTACTGACTAAAACCCACCCGTGTTCCTTCCTTAGCCCTTTATGTTCCTGTTGTCCTTTTTACCTTTTGTGGTAAACTAATTTTATTCTAGGTGCATCGTCTTCACATAATAATTATATTATGTACTTACCTATACAAAACCTTGTAAAACCATTTTAAAAGAGTAGGTAACGGTGGAGTTTCTTGCCCATTCTTCTCCATACGAACACTACCTTTTGGAATGGGCGACTAGAATCAATTCTATTTTACTGTAATTTTTGACGTTCAAAAGTGCCTATAATGTGCCTATTTGAAATAAATGATTTGACTTTGACTTTGCATTTTGCCTTAGGAAATGTTATGAATAAACAAGATAGCAATATTAGTTGTGATTTTGACCACGCGCCAAAAGATTCTTGAACCGTTATATTTTTTTATACTTAGTCAATTTTTTAAATGTTGGCCAGCTTTTTTATACCTATCGAAGCAACAATCCATATTATTCTATTCTATACATAATTTAACTATACACCGAAAGCCCACAATAGACTCACGAGGACAAAGCCCACTTTTAACACTTTATTAGTTTTAGAAACTACGTCATTGAACGCTTGGTTTTCTCGCATGTGCGACTAAAGAATCTTGACGTTATTACCTACACGGTATTACACTAGAGTCAAAGGGAAATTGGTCCTTAGTGTTTCAGTATGAAGTAAGAGCACTTGCACTGAAAATACACGTGTATTTTAAGGTCAAAGGGTATTGTAGTGCGTGTTGTTTGTTGTACAACCTATGGATGAAATTCCGTGTAGTGACGTAGTTTCTTGAGTAAGTAAAAGTGTCGACGTGTGACGTGGCGATCGGCAGCGGCGGCGACCTCTCGCGTCCGGCCCTGGTGCAAGCCATGGTCCGGAGCGAGAGAGAGTGGGAGGCATTAACCTCCTTCTGCGAAGCAATCATGCTAGAGAAGGAGGTGGCGGGATGGCTCAGTGAGAGAACCTCCCATCTCAGCCGCCGCGGGAGACGTAGGCGCGGGCCTACGGGCGGAGAGTAATGGGTAGCTCACCGTCCAATCAGGACCAGGCCTTTGAGGCGCGTACGTGTTCCACGCGCGCTTCAAAGAGATGTCAGTATAAATTGAGGGGCCCTAAGGGCCGAAGCCTGCCGGGTCAGCGGGATTGTCCGAAAGGGTTACTGCTGGCCCGGAACATAAAGGGCTTAGGAAGGAACACGGGTGGGTTTTAATCAGTAAAAGTCTAACACACCAAGAGCGGGAGGGGTCATTTGATGATTTCCCACCCAAAAACAAAAAAAAAAAGGTGTCGACGTGTAGTCTCGTGATTATTCGGGGCTTTGCTGACCGGTGTTTTAATATACCATTGGAACTTTAGATTTCATGAGGTACTTTTTAAGCAAGTTCCGAACCGAACTTTCATTGGCGTAAGTAAAAGTCGTAAAGTCAACTCTAGTGAAGAAGATTTGTATGACAGTACGATGTATCAACTCAGCCTATCGCAGTTCACACTGATTTGCCTCTCCCAGCCGTCGCCACAACACCCTGTCCTCCACCTTCCTCATCCAGTCTGTCCCACCTACCTTTATAAGGTCGTCATTCCATCCAGCTGAGAGCGTCCCACACTACGCTTGCTCCACCGGCCGTCGGTCATTCGATAAACATAGTCAGCCCACTGCCACTTCAACTTGCTTACTCTGCATCATCATACATTTTTTTTTTTATTACTAAATGGGCCCACTTTTGACTCCGATCACGCCTGATGGTAAGCGATAGATGAGGTCTATGATGGAACGAGCGTGCCCAGAAATGCCTGTTCACTCTTGCTTTGAAGGCAGACGGGTTAAATGTGGGAGGGAACACAGATGCCGGCAGAGAGTTCCACACTTTGGCTTTATTTTCTTCATCTCAGTTGACTTTACAACTTTTATCTACGTCATTGAACGCTTGGTTTTCTCGCACGTGCGACTAAGGAATCCTTGACGTTATTACCCTTCACGATAGTTTACATTAGAGTCAAAGGGAAATTGGTCCTTAGTGTTTCAGTGTGAAGTTGCACTTGCACTGAAAATACACGTGTATTTTTTTCTTTTTCCCATCAACTGTTTGTCTGGCTTATTAATGGTTTCGCACGAATTTACTTGCGCTAAACGGGCGAATCGTCACTTATAATTCTTTTTCTATAAGCGACTCACACGAATTGACACATTTTGAATTTTATGCAATGAAGTTAGGAAAAAAGCACACGTACCTATATTTAACTCTTACCACCTCTGCGCACTAGTGTCCTTTTTATACTTTACCCACTACTGTCCTAAATTCTGAGGAAGTAAACCGTGTGTCATTGTCACTAACTATTCATGCATTTTATTACTTACCGATAATGATGACGCACTCGTTCCCATAACGTAGGCACCGTGGATACAGTACATGTGGGTAATTAAAAAAAAATGCTGTTCCATCATTTTGACCGCGTGAGTTGCACTTTTCTATTTTTTGTATAACCGATGAAGGATTTCTATGCTAGCTCTGGAATCATGTAGGTAGATACTGAATTCTCAGTTACAATTTGCGCGTCGATGTCACTCTGTATGTACGGTCGGCTGAAAAAATGGATGGGCAGTTAAAGAAACCGATAGGAATAATTAAGAACTTAATTTCGTATTACGTCTAAAGAAAAAAAAAAAAAAAATCCTATCGGTTTCTTTTATTATTTTTATCATTTAAGCTACCTAAGCTGGTAAATGTAATGTAATAATTAGATAAATGTATTAGCTGTGTAACTCATTGCTCAATACAATTCTTCCCAACTCCTTACTTACGTTTCGTAAAATACTCATAGTTTTGAAGTTACCAACGCCATCTGGTTTATTTTCGAAAACTTGAACTTCAAACGTTCACAGGAAAATAGACATTAGGGTATCCATGGACTTTTGCAGGTGACTGTAGGTACCTATTAGAAGATTTTATAAAAGATCGTTGCCATGTTACAGTTACGAGTTCTACTATCTAGTTATAAGCCTCAAAGAGATGTCAGCAACAGAGAAGGGGCCTGCCAGGGCCGAAGCCTGCCGGGGCAGCGGGATTGTCCGAAAGGGTTACCGCTACCTTGGAACATAAAGGGCTAGGGAAGGAACACGGGTGGGTTTTAGTCCAGTAAGAGTCTGACACTCCCTTCTGCTCCACCCAGAGCGGGAGGGGTCATTTGATGTTTTTTTTTTTACCCTGTAAAAAAACCCTGTATTAGAAGATTTTATCAGAGATCGTTGCCATATTATTATAGTTACGACTGTTACTATCTAGTTTTAATAAATACAATAACAAGGACAAATAATTAAACTAGTGTTTAATTCGCATTCCTGTACGGCATTATTTTAATGAGGAAAATGCTACTAGATCGCTTTTTGTTTTCATCTAAATCAAGAGTGAGCGAAAGGCACCCCGAGGTTAGCTTTGGTTAAAACTAGGTGTAGCCGCACTTCGGCAGGAAAAGCAATGCTAAAGTCAAAGCTTATTACATCCCAAAAAGCAATTTCGCAACTGGCTCGAATTCTGCTTAAATAATCCATAGTTTCCACAAAGTCATCTAAATAAATTAACCTCTTATTAACTAACCCTCCACAGTACTGAACGTACCTACCTAGGTACCAATTAAGAGGCGCGAGCCGCGAGTCGCGCGGGCGCAACCCACTGACAGCATCATCGCCGGACAAACCCACGGTGACGTAGTAGCCACCTAAAGTTAGTCTAGCGAGCTTGCGCGCAGCGCATGCGCTCCATGCACCTACTCGTATCTGATGAAAGTGTAAACAAACCTTGTTCAGTTTAAATTCTTACGCAATCATTTTTACTAAGGAGAATTAATAACACATCCAAATATAATTATTTAGAATGTTTCAACTTTATAATGTCACCACTTTATCAAAAATTATTGTTTGAATAACATTATTAAATTGTAATTGAAAAATCATGAAGGAAAATTGTGGTTATTAAATTAACCTTAATTCATCATTCTTCTGTCCTTATTCGAATTTAGTTGATGTCGGCGCAACATGTCTTTTTTCCAAACTTCTCTATTAGTCGTCATCTCGGTAGTCACCCCCTTTTCTAACCATTTATCATCATTCACACAATCCATCCATCGTTTCTTCGTTCTTCCCCTACTCCACCACCATTCATACAACTCTTCAGTTACCGGTGCCACTTTCAGACTTCTTCTTATGTACTCATTTCTTATTCTATCAGTTCGTGTTACACCACACATCCCTCTTAGCATTCTCATCTCAGTTGCATGCATCCTTTCTTAGCGGATGCCTACGTCATAACATCTACCTGCATGCCAAATTTCAGCCCGATCCCTCCAGTGGTTAGGGCTGTGCGTTGATAGATCACTATGTCAGTCAGTCACCTTTGAGTTTTATATATTTAGATAGATAGATTTAGATGTTGTGCATGTATACTTTAATAAATAAATAAATAGCCCGAAGATTTGTCAACCCTAAGTGGCAGTGGGCACATTGCTCGCAGAACAGAACACAGGCCGATGGGGCCGAAAGGTTCTGGAGTGGCGACCGCGTACCGGAAGACGTCGTTGGAAGGCCTCACACAATGTAGACCGATGACCTTGTGAGGGCCGCATGATACACAAATCCGGTCGCAGTGGCGCTGCTTGGGGGAGGCCTATGTCCAGCAGTGGACGTCTTTCGGGTGAAATGATGAAGATGCGTTGTGTTGCGGAGCAGCCCACACCTATATGCGTTAGCCTTGACAGAACTTTGACCATCGCACCTACTCTTTTTCTATTTTTAGGTGCCTTATTCAATTCATTCAATTCAATTCAATTTTCTATTTTTAGGTGCCTTATGTATGTGAAGAAGCGTTTGACCTACATTGGTTCAATGACCTAGACGTGTAGACAGGAGAAGGACATCTGCACCTAACGATTCAATATTTACTCCAAATTCCTGAAACAATTGACTGCACAACTATTGGTTTTCCCCGTTCCGCCTCGCGTCGTCGTTGAATTTTACTAGCGAGAGCCATTCATTACATTTAAAACCTTAAAACAACGACATAAAAGTAAATTTTCGATGACTGTTGTAATGCCTAACTTGAACATAAGCTAAGCCGATGATACACCCGCGAATAACTTGGGAAACACATACTGGTTTAGGTATTTGACCCTACTGACGTCATGACGAAGTAAAAAGTGCAAATGTGCATGTATTGTGCAATGGGGAAAGCGGTGGACGGAAATGCTTTACAATAAAATATCAATCCATATACTACCTAATAATATTATAAATGCGAAAGTGTGTCTGCCTGTCTGTTACCTCTTCACGCTTAAACCGCTGAACTGATGTCAGATAAAATTTGGTATAGAGATAGTTTGAGTCCCAGGAAAGGACATGGGATAGTTTTTATCCCGATATTCCCACGGGATCGACACTTATGCGGGTGAGACCGCGGGGCGCTACTAGTATTCATTATTTGTGTGGTCAAATTGACTAGGACAAGCTCGCGTGACCATATTTGTAGGTCGAGTGGTCAAATTGATAGATCGAGTGAACAAACTAAAAGCACGGGTGATCAATAAAAGCGGTCAAATTTCGAGAGTGGCAGTGGATAAACTAATGATGTCATGAAAATCATAACAATAATATATGTAGCTACTTATCTAAAGTTATGTAGGTATTAACCTACATAACTTTAGATACCTGCAAATCCCTGTAGAAATCCCTTATTATTGTAATTGAATAACATCTGAATTTTTCCCTATCATGAGATAATTTCAAATAAAACAAACAACTAGCTTGCATGTTTTCCTCCTTATTTGGTATCAAAGAGGAAAATATTTAATTAAAATTTACGCCTTATTACCCATTTAAGCTTACAATGTATGATGTGATTTGACATACCGACCAATAGATGTTGCCAAGGCTGCCACTATACATTACATAATATACCTAGTTGAATTACTGTTTCAAGATTTAAAATTCATTTCCTCTGGAACTTACGGTCTTATTACAAAACAAGATTTATCTTTGGATCCAGCCGTCACCACCACCACCACCACCAAGCTATCCACCGTCATAACGAGAGCCATTTTTGAGATTTATTCCGGTCTAATCCCGAACTTTTTTTCCGAAAACGTTAATGTTCTAAATACAAAAAAAAATCGTTTTCCGTCATCCTTATCGCTATTAGAATGTCACTTCGTCTAAGCCCTCAGGACGTATCGCCATCATTGAGGTATTGGATCGGAAAGGGATCGTTACCGTATCAACTCGAGCCGTTCAGTATTCTTTGTATGAAACTCCCTACTGCAACGCACACGAATCGGTACCGTAACGTAATCGCCTCGCCTAGGGACAAGCTCATGAATCGCGGTGCGGTGCGTTACGGCTCGTCGTCCCCGCGCTTACGTCTCTCCGTACCCGAGCTTACGTCTCTTCGTCCGCCCTTGCCCTTCTCACCCCTCCCGCGGCCTGCCTGCACCATCAACCAGCGGTCGGCGAGCCGTAAGCGCGGCGTCACCGTCACCTAGCCGTAGCCGAGTCGACGTATCGGAGTTTGACGCCTGTTTGATGGCGAGGCGAAAGGCGATACGGTGCCGATCCCTTTCCGATTTGATACGTGTGCTATGGCCTCAAATCGAGGCTAATTCTATGTAGATGCATTATTATGTATTATTTTGGATTTACTTACTCGAGGAGGGGCATCCCTAAGCAACAGTTAAATATGATTTTTTTTGACGTCATCAAGCCACAACTAAAACTAACCACACCTTTTATTACCGGACTGCGTGGCAGCAAAAGCAGGGCATTTTTCACTTAAATCTATCTGTATGTTTGAATGTGGGATTCTTTATACTTTCCCTCGAGACAACCTAACGGGTTTGACTACACGAGCTGTCTAAATTGTGCGGTGGTTGTAGACTAGGATTATTGATTATTTATGGGTTTTTATAAAAATTAAAATGGCGGATTTTAAACGTCAATAAGTAATGTGTTGAATAAAAGAAAAGTTGCTCCATAATGTGGGGTGTCAAAATAAAAAGCTGGAGGAGGCGTTTCCAAAACATATTGCAGTGACATAAAGTGCGGTGGTTGCCGTATACGATTTAAAATTGTGGTTTTTTGTGGGTTATAAGAGTATAATATGGCACGATAAGCAGTAATATAGAGTGTTTTTCGTAATTCCCATAAAAACACAACTGAATAAATGAAATAATAGTAGATTATGCACCGAGGGGCTAAAGTTGTGTCTTATGTCACGGGCGTTATATTGAATCTCGAGCGCAATGAAGGATTCGGGATTTAACTCACGAGCGAAGCGAGGGAGTTAATACAAGAATCCTGAATGCAGCGAGGGATTCAAGCTAGCCCAAGGCAAAGACACCTTTAGCCCAGAGGAGGATACTCTACTTTTTACACCTACTGTGAGAAAATAATAGCCATAGTACGAAAAACAAAATAGAACTGGTTCCGAAATGGACGTGACGCCTTTCGTACTTTTCCATTTTTGGAAATTGTCGTAGGCTTTTATATAAGTTTCCTTTGGTTGTAATGAATTCAGGAGTACAATCTCTTTCATCACTCGACATTTTATAATACTTTGTTGATAAATTTAAAGTTTAAATGCCAAAAGTTCGCGCCTTTATTGCGTCTACCAATAAGTAGCCAAGACACGATCAATTCGATTTTCAAAAAAAAAAGTCTCTTCTACGGTTTTGTCGTGTGTGTCTATTGATATCACTCTCATGGAAGTGGTGTTTGTGTAAACGAAGCTTTATACAGGGCTGGTAGAATGGTTTTGGATGATTGGCTGTATGCATTTTGAATTTAGAACTTCATTGGAGACGCTCTTGAAAATAGAGTATTTTTGATAAAATGTGATAAATCGACTGTAGTATAGATAGGTTTTATTATTTATTTATTTATTCACAAAATCCACAGCAATCTTTGCGCAGTTTACTTAAAATAAATTAACTAATGTTACAGCCAATTACTATTACGGTATTACGGCGCGGTACGGTATTTGTTATTATTAATGCCAGTTCCATTCCTTTTAAAAAATGGTTCGTAGTTATCTAATTATTCTTACAATATTATGTCTTCGAAAACATGGCAACGATATGAAGAAGCAGTCGTTATGATTTTGTAGGAAATCGAGAATATCATCCACGCGTAGTAAGGGTATCGAGAATAGCTTTCCTCTTTCTGGTACCAAAGGGTGTTTGTTAGTATTATACTGCCAATTTAGCTGAGCATGTGAAATTCCAAATTCAAATCACATTATTGACCAGCGGGTCATAATGAAATCCAGTACAACATTATTGACCGGCTGTGCCCCCGGCCACTAATGACTCACTTTAGGTTAAGGTTGCTTGACATATAATTTGACATTTTCGAGCAGGTGGTGTGAAAAATATTTTGGCGCTCAAACGACGACGGTCACAAGGGGTGCACGTGGTAAGTGTTGAAAAAACAAGATGGCGACGTAAGTTCCGATTTGAGACACGAGCCAAATGATCCATTTAGAGAGCTGTACTATTGGAAAAGGTGGGTAAAAAGACAGATCACAGACGCGTGTCAGGAGGAAGTTGTTTATGGACAACTAGCTGCGCCCTGCGGTTTCCCCCGCATAAGTTTCGATCTCGTGGGAATATCGGGATAAAAAGTAGCCTGAATATTAATCCAGGGTGTCAGCTACCTCCGTACCAAATTTCATCAAAATTGGTCCAGCCGTTTGAGCGTGAAGAAGTAACAACCATATAAACACACACACTCACAAACTTTCGCCTTTATAATATTAGTGTGATGCCAATTGTCAAATGAATACTGACCACATTAATTAATTGTATAGGAAATTATTTAATTACCTATATGGACGTAATATAAGACCACAAGGTGTGTCAGTACCTATGTTATGTGTGGTTCTTTCCTCAAAAGACCATCCCAGCCATCGATCTACATGCAGGTCTTCATATAACCGGCAGGGTAATTGCGTAACACACTCTCAGTAGCAATGGGTTTCATTTTGACAGTTCAACAACATTCATTGCGTTATTTGCGTTGCCGAGCAGACACATTTTTCGAACAAATGGAGCAAAGGATTAGAAATATGCTTCAAAATGATTCAAATTGAGAATAACAGTGTGTTACGCAATATGGGTGCTGACCAAGATTATGTCTGGACTTTAAAAGCAAAACTACCTAAGTCCCTACTTTTTATTACGTGATTGTTATGTTACACATATTATGGGAATTAATTGTTTTTGATTAATGACGTATGGTTGTAAACACGAGTCGAACCGTGATGGGATTCCCGAGTTGTTTTCACGGCGGTGACGCTTTACTGTTTTAAAGGTAGGTTATTTAGGTTTGTCAAATAAACTAAGACTGCTGAGCATGAGGTCTTGGAAAACCCAATAACATATTGCCAAAGTTGCAGCCCGGAGTCTGGGGGTCTACTCCGAAGCGGTTAACCACCGTATCGGCCGAATGTTCGGTCATTTTCTACTACCTTTCATTTTCTATATTGACTATAGGTCCCGATCAAACTGTGCCAATCCGAACTTTTTTAGAACCCTTACCCTTTTTCAACCTTTTTTTTTTTAAATTCTTAGTAGGACAACAATATTCGAATCAGAAAATGACCGAACATTCGGCCGACACGACAATCAACCACTTCGGAGTAGACCCCCTGGATCTGTGTCCGCTTGATGGCAATAGGCTCACCCCTATCACTTAAACATAACTGGTGAAATATGGGTGTACTATAGGAATACCACTGCATAACCCTTCAGGGATTACAGGCGAGATAATATGTTTTTTAATGTTACGAATATCTTATTTTGTTTTGGTAGGCACCTCATCAAATTTAGCCTTTATGTTCCTACTGCTGGGACACAGTTGAGAGTGAGTGGGCCGTAATCCACCACGTGGGTTGGTAGATGTCACATGTCTTCGAATTTTTGGTTCTACGATATGCCGGTTTCCTCACGATGTTTACCTTCACCGTTTGAGAGCAATGGTGATGAATTAATTTACGCAAAGTCGAGCACCTGACTGGGTTCGAACCCACGACCACGCGCAGTGGTCACGACCACGGCTCGTAAGTCGCGGCCGTTACCACTGCGCCACCACTGCTCGTACCTAGGTCGTAGGTACCTAAATTAACAGATATATTATTAGATGATGAATACGCAATACACGCAGACGAAGTAGAGGGCAACAACTAGTAAGCAGAGGGCAACAACTAGTAAGTAGAGGGCAACAACTAGTAAGTAGAGGGCAACAACTAGTAAGTAGAGGGCAACAACTAGTAAGTAGAGGGCAACAACTAGTAAGTAGAGGGCAACAACTAGTAAGTAGAGGGCCACAACCAGTAAGTAGAGGGCAACAACTAGTAAGTAGAGGGCAACCACTAGTAAGTAGAGGGTAACAACTAGTAAGTAGAGGGCAACAACTAGTAAGTAGAGGGCAACAACTAGTAAGCAGAGGGCAACAACTAGTAAGTAGAGGGCAACAACTAGTCAGTAGAGGGCAACAACTAGTCAGTAGAGGGCAACAACTAGTAAGACTGTAGTTTACAGTTTTGTTGTTTTTGTTTCGATTCGAGGTTTCGTTGTTTTGATTCGAGACTGTTTTATTGCGGTATGCGCCCCGTCATTGTTTTCATGAAGATCGTCTGACTTGGCAGTCTTGACTCAGGTTTGCACACGGCCTCATAAAGACAATAAGGTGACTAGAAAGTTTTTACAAAAACCATGTTTTCCTTTGGTAACCCTGTTAATTCTTCAACCAAATTAGTCGTCATGAGGTGGTAAAATTGTACTACGCGCGTCGACGGCTGCTGTTACCTCGGCCGTTGACCCGTGCCACCCACACGGAGCATACGGTGGAGGTCTGCCCCGCTTGGGAGCACCGCCGTGTCCTCGTAGAGGCGATCGGCAGCGGCAGCGACCTCTCGCGTCCGGCCCTGGTGCAAACCATGGTCCGGAGCGAGAGGGAGTGGGAGGCAGTCACCTCCTTCTGCGAAGCAGTCATGCTAGCGAAGGAGGTGGCGGTATGTTCCGGGCCAGCGGTAACCCTTTCGGACAATCCCGCCTCTTCAAATCTGTATCTTACTGCGTGTTGGCTAAGCACATCAATGTGCACAACAAGTTTGATGTTTATGAATGAAATAATAAAAACTACACCGCGATTAAATGGAAAATAAGATCTTTTTCGGGCATACTTCAATAATAGTATATAGTGATAGTATGATGAAGATTGCCGGAATTTTTTGTCCCTTTCGGTGACACGGATACCATAGATTACTCTGTCTACGTCATGAAGGCTATTTTAAGGCACGACTTAATAAGAGCGAGATAGCTAGACACACCATCTCATCTAATTTACGTAGTAAAACTAGTTCTCTAACGTAGGTATCAAGATTATTTTAGTCAAGAATTCAAGTGATCGTTATGTGTGACGTAGCACGTCGACCTACTCCGGTTTTTCCAAGTTATTGGCATGTCAATGTATCATTGAGTCTAGAATTCGTCTAAGTAATCGAGTGAGGGAGTGACCAGATTTATCGACAAGGAATCGGTTTGAGTCGGTCAGAAAGAGATATAATGTCCATGCAATTTAATTTAATGTCTTGTCTTTCGTAATGTTAATTTCTTACTTTTGTATAGAATGAAAAACATCGACGGAAAATGATTTTATAAAATAACCTGATTTGTCAAATGAGAAACAGTCAAAGCACTCCGTTTGTAAATGGCACTACAAAATGGCATCCACAGGTATGTTCTCCAACCCATTTAAAAAAAATTTAATGATCTGATTCTTTTGGAACAGTCCATATTCGCTTGCACTACTTGGACATAAAACTCATTCTGTGCGGCTCGGGCCGATTCTGCTTCAAAGTGTGGTTTACATACAGTTTACATAAATAATTATCCTGATTTCTCCGGTAGAAATTTTCTGCTGACGTCACTGTTAGTCAGAGAGAGCTGCTAAATTGAAAGATATTCCTGATAGATGAAGTACGGCTGTAATAAAATCTTCGAAATTTGGATGTGTGTGTGTTGCGGGAATCCGGTAGGTATACCTAGAGTTCAGTCATCCCTATCAGTTACCTAGGTAGGCACTGTTATAATGAACGGTCCGAGTCACATTCATTATGTCGTCATAGAGGTATGCTCTAGCCTCCATATACGACCCTTACTAAATAATGTTCTAAGTGAATTAGAATAAGGTTTAAAGTACTTTATCAGTGATACCACGCGCCATGCCGTCTCCAGAGTGGAATCTTACGTCTTACGCAAGTTATCTAAGCATAATTCAAATGTAATTAATGGTAGGTATTAATGAAAATTGTAGTCGACAGCGGCGGGGCAATTGCGTTACACATTATCAATCGGAATCGGTTTCATTTTGACAGTTCCACAACATTCATTGCGTTATTTGCGTTGTTGAGCAGACACATTTTTCGAACATATGGAGCAATGGATTAGAAATATGCTTCAAAATGATTCAAATTAGGGTGCAGGTATTTATTTGATCTGCGTGGGTTTGGCACGGTTTTCTTGTAGCTCACCGAGAACTCTTTGATGAGCTGCGGGATCCGTTTAATCATTTCTTCGGTACCTAATCAAAAACCCGGTCTTATCATTATTATTAGCCTGTGATGTCACACTGCAGGGAAAAGGCCCTTCCTACTCTCTTCTAGTTTTCTCCTTCTCTTCTTTCTTCTTTCTTTTCTCTTCTTGTTTTCTTCCTTTCTGCTTCCTTTCGGACTTATTGGTGTTTGAAAGCCGACTGACATCAGCGACTAGTCGCCGGTTTACTTGGTTCACATTTCTGTTTTAAAATAGGTGATTGAAACGAAATATGAACCTTCATCATCAGTCTTTATGTTTCTATTATAAATCCCAACTGTCTGAAAATCGTCTCATCTTAACACTAGGTTCGAAAACTGGTTTTTAAGACTGATGCTTAGTGACCAAACATTAATTTCGTCCAAGAAGCAACACTTTTTCCAGTTAAAGAAGTATGGAGTACCTTCGGCTACACATCAAGCTAACATAACCAGTATAATATGCTGACTTCTGATTGTACGAAAAGCCTATATAATGCGAGGTCAGCTAAAACTGGAAATATATAGCTTGACGTGTCGCCGTGTGTACAGTCACGAGCACTAATATGTCAACACTTGGCAACTTTCAATTGCGATTTTTTCACCAAATAACGAATGCAAAGTTGAAATACTACACTTTACATAAACCTATAGGTTCGGAAATACTAGGTTCGTAATAACATAACATTTCATTCAAAAATAAAGGAGAAAATCGCCTCTGAATAAAGCCAAGTGTATACATACTTATGCTCGTGACTGTAGGTACCTATGCTAGGTGCAAACACGTGTAGGTACGTAAATAAACTTTTGCTATTTTCTTGTAATAACGGTAACAGCAGAGACGCTTTAGAAAATCTTTTGGCGTTGTAGATGTCTATATTTTATAACAATTATTTATTCGATATTTGTCAGCCACATACGCAAACATTTTCTACTTCCTATCTTCTGGATTTTGGTTTTTGATGTTAGTGCTATTAAATCTCAGATTTTTGGGAAAATAATACTTATTGAATATTATGGGAGCAACGAGCAATTGATATCGATGTTATTCTATCAAAACAGTTTAATATTAAGCTCGAGTCGAAGCAAAAGATTAGGTACCTACATCACTTTTACTCATTGTATTTATCATGAACATTATAGTTTATTTATAGTATGAAAATATCCGAAACTGTAAAATTTTCCCAATCAACTTTGAACCTAATGCTATAGTGATAAAGTTGAAAATCTATTAAAGAAATTTGACCGATTGTAGTAGCTTGATGTCTTGGCGTCTGTAGCTGTACCTACTTCGTTATTGTTGTTTTTAACGTAAATACCTACGTGTACGTACCTTACATTTCTAAGCCAATGTCTGCATCGCATTTTATCTTGTTATTGTCATATCCGAGGTCTTATAAACTCCTATTAAGGTCTTCATCCGTTAGTATATATTTGGACGTTCTAACAGTAATAGTGGAAGTTGAAAAGCGCATGGATTTTTTTTAGTTTTTAAAAGTTTTTTAAAAGTGAGAGTTTATTTTAAATTCTTCGATGGACATTGATTTGTGTTTTTGAATTAGTGTATTTTAATTTTGACTTTTTAATTAAGTAGTGAATTTTAATTTGAGTTTTTACTTTAACATTAAAATAAGTGTTTTCTTAAATTTCTTTTAAAAATTAACGAGGTTAATTATTGTTATTGATAAAATAATTCGTGAGGATAAAATCACACACGCATTCTTTAATTCACGTATACGAGGACATAAGGAAAAAGCAATACATACATATGCGCGGGCGCTATTTAAAGCTTGAATGAATTACTGAACATCGCTCATTCGCTCGTCGCACCTCGGGTTGTGCGGTCAACTATACAAGGCATCCCACCTTGCAGTTGAACCGGCAATCTCTTGTCCTTTAGCCTTTCTAAGGTCCAGGATTCTAAGTTCCTACATTTTTAAAGAAGAATTTTTAAGATAAAAAAAAATGGCGTCTCTTGTGCTGTGTTTGCTATTAAGTGTTCTGATTTCTGGAGTGAGGAGTTTTAATTTCAAATCATGGTGGAATAAAGGTATGTTATCGATGTAATTATTATTATTAAATTATTTTAAATATATATTTTTAAATAAATAGTTTTTGATTTAATTTTGCATGACATCTGTTAATATTGTTTATTTATTTAAACGTATCGCGTCTGTAAACGTTATCTTAGGTATCAAATAGGACTTTGTCATGCTTTTATATATTTACTTTTTAATCATACAAAAACAGTAAAGTTTTTCAGTTTTAAAAGTCAATTTCATTTATGCTTTTCATGTGGGTTACTCATAGAAAATGAGAAACAATGACAACATTTGTTGTTTTTACTTTCATAAATTATGCATTATTGAAAATTAATTAAAAGTCGCAAACTACTTATAAAAGTAGATAATTGGTGACATCAAAGTAAAAAAAACTGGCTAAGTGCGAGTTGGTCTCGCACTCGAAGGGTTCCGTACCACAAGGCAAAAACGCCAAAAAAAAAACACGTTTGTTTTATGAAAGCCAAAAGTTTTTTTTATTTTTTATTATTTATTATTAAAGTAAATATACAATTAAGTATTTTGTGAATATTTCAAGTGCCTACCTGTTACCTATTGATATCGAGCAAAGATGCCTAAAAATCGCGTTTGTTGTATAGGAGCCCCCCTTAAATATTTATTTTATTTTGCTTTTTAGTATTTGTTGTTATAGAAATACATATTTGTGAAAATTTTAACTGTCTAGCTATCGCGGTTCTTGAGATACAGCCTGGTGATAGACAGACGGACGGACGGACAGACGGACAGACAGCAAAGTCTTAGCAATAGGGTCCCGTTTTTACCCTTTGGGTACGGAACGCTAAAAATGATCATTCGGCCGAAGATTAATAAAAAAAGAAGCAATAGGTATCTAATAATGAAATAATTAAAGGGAGATCATAACTGTCAAATTGTAATAAAGAGTTAAAATTACTAATACAATGATGCAACAGTCAAATAACCTATAAAATCTGGGTGACATTATGATAGATAGGTACAGCGAGCGACACAATGCTCCGTATGCCACTCTAGACAAATAGTAATTTATTAGTTAGTGACCTTAAATATTGCGATATGGAACTTGTATTCAATGCTATATGAAACTTTTCGTACCACTGTCAAAGTTTGTCAGAAGACCTGAAAGCAAAACAACCAATGAATGCTCTTTATTTCATGACGCAATTCAACGTAAACGCCTATTGTACCAATGACAGCCAATGGCGACGTGTTTTCATTTATCATGGCTGTAAACAATTCTGTGAAACCACACCCTAGATAACAAGGAACAATTGCATGCTTTCGTAGTTTTCTTTTGATAAACATTTCATAACCTAAACTAATTTTTTTAGATTTTAACGTTGACTGACTTTTGACTTAGCATTATATATTGTTCCACGTTCATATATTTTTTATAGCCAAGAGCCTCTTGCTCACAAAACAAATCAGAATAAAGCAAAATGCCATAAAATAATATGTATTGTAAATTCCCACATCGCTTTTTCTCAATATTTCCTGCTGTAGTGACGTAGGTTCACTGGTAAGTACCTACTTTTAATAGTTATATTGGCACGCGTTTTCCTGTATTTGGTCCCAATACAAAGCTATTACAATTTATTGGTTCTAGGAAAAGAAAAATTAAGTACGTTTTTGAAGAGGCTCTACAAATGTACTTAGATGTTTTGGAATAAATTGTAAGAGGAGGAAAGTGTCGCAATCAAGGCCTCTTGCTTTTTAAACGTTTTGACTAGACTATCGCTAATATTGTTGGTAAAAGTAATAAATTGGTAATCGAATACGGTATGTGTAGGATTAAATAAGCAGTAGCATGTTAGATAAATTTGGTAAATCAACGTAACATGCGTCAATAACGAAATTAACGGGAAGGAAAAATAATATGTAATTAAATCAATTACCTACAGTTTCATGAATAACGAGTTGTAAACTTGTTCAAGTTCATTTGGAAATAAATGGATTGATTTACTCCAATATTGCCTGTAGTTCATTCATGAAATCATGTTATATACCTAACTGCAAAACAAACTCGTTCATTTATTGAAGCCCTGATAAATTCAAACCTGAGAACTTGTTAGTATTGTTATTTAATTTAATATTATTATTATTGTCACTAGGTTACCTATTGAAGTAATTTTGGAAAATGAAACAGAAAATTTAACAGGATTATTTATGTGTTAGCAACTTATGTAGTAGCAATTTATTTGAAAATCGCGTAACGGTTATTTACCAATTAGGCTGTGGTTAAAAATTATGTAAAATAACAAGTTTATTTAATTTAGGTAAATACGACATTTGTGGGTAACATTATGACATTTAAAACTCTTGTTACATTTTCAGTCGAATACATATACATGTACCTAGCGTTTCTATTTATAGACGAGGAAAATAGTTATGTGTAGGCTCACACACCCATCATGTGAAGAATATCATGTCATCATGTGTGTGATATGTGTGTGTGTGATGTGTGTGTGATATGTGGGTGTGTGTGTGTGTCATGTGAAGGTCACAGGCTTACGACTTTGTTCATTATATGAACAAAGTCGTAAGCCTGTGTATTGAGCCCTATTTTTACCCGACTGCGTCAGAAGGAGGGTTATGTTTTTAAACTACTTGATATCTAAATTTCGATACTGCTTTCACCATCATTTAGTGAATTTCTTGACGGTAGTTTTCGTTATAGAAAACATTCATTTTCTGCACGAAACTATAAAAAGTATTTTTTCGAAATATCAGAATCCAAAACGTTATTTATCCGGATATCAGTCACGTTTTTTATTTATTTTTTCATTGATTTCTTATGAATCTTTCCTTTGTTACAGCCGATGCCAAATGCGGTGTTGAAGCCAGCATCAACCTGGTCCACCACAACCCCTGGCTGGTCTACATCGAGTACTGGCGTGGTGATACTGATACCGAAATCAGATGCGCCGGTACTTTGATCGACAGCAAGCATATCATCACCGCTGCCCATTGCGTGAAGACTCTGAAGTTCAGTCGGTAAGCATCATTTGAAATTGGTATTTATTATTATGCCCCCGAAAGTCTGGCAACTAGTCTTACCAAGGAGTATCTATTATTTATATGCCTCCGAAAGTCTGGTAACGAGTCTCGGAGTCAAGGAGTATCGTTTAAATAAGTGTTCTTGTTGTGAGGATCAGATAGGCGGTTCCTCTATGTAAAATTCTGGTATTCAGTTGCATTTGGTGAGACTGGAAGCCGACCCCAAAAAGAAGCTAGGCAGTGATGATAATTTATTTGTATGACATGGAAAGTTACACTTTGAAAAGTTGGATTTGCATAAGCGTTGCGGTTGCACCAAGCAGGACGTTAAAGGCAATTAGCAAAGTCAAGATATGGGGTTTTATGCGCATACTCTTGTTCTAACCACAGGAAGGCGCCCCAACTGGTCCCTAGAACCTCGTCTCGCGTAGTTACTTACGTAAGCAAAACGAGCATATATATATGCGGAATGGAAGCGGTATTAGTAGCACACGTCTTTACGTCCGAAAAACGCCTAATATTATAGTTTTAAATCAGCAATAATGACCACATTTAGATACCGAACTGTACCAAATCATTTACCACCAAAATCTTCGTTTAAAAAATACTAATGATCTTTTCTGTGTCCTTACAGTTTAGTCGCCCGTCTTGGCGAATACGACTTATATTCTAAGGAGGACTGCGTTCGGGGTGTGTGTGCTGACCCAGTCGTAAAGATCAATGTTGCTGACATCATCGTGCACCCGGGTTACGGCGATAAGAACCACGATATCGCCATCCTGACGCTGGCAGAAGATGCTCCTTATACCGGTGTGTATTTTACTTTGAAGATTATTTTATCTTATTAGATTATCTTTCGGCTAGATTCTTAAACGCAACTCAGTCTTAATTAAGTCTAACTATCTCTATCATTTTAAAGTGGATCGTAACAACAGAAATACTTTTAAGAAAGTCGTAACGTAGGTACTTATCGTTACGACTTTCCCTTTTGAGTATTTCGACGTTTGCATTTCAATACATTACCAATTACTGGTCTATCTCTAGAAGTATGGGTAGTATTTTGGGAAGACCCAAGTTAAAAATTATCGTAAGGTAAATGGTCACTTACGATTAGATTTACATCAGCACACTGCGTTTCAAGTATACCAATACTAATAAACCTGTTATTATTATTTGTAGACTTCATTCGTCCGATCTGCTTACCAACCGGAGACCTCAAGCAAGACACGGAGTTCTACGCAGCTGGTTGGGGTGAGATTCCCAAGAAAGGTTACTACGCCCACGTGAAGAAAATGATTCGTCTGCCCTACTGGTCCAGGGAAGAGTGCAAGGCCGCTTATCAATACAACGTTATCCCTGAAAACGTCATCTGTGCCGGTGGTGAAGATGGCATTGACACTTGCAGAGGCGATTCTGGTGGTCCTTTGACCCTGGTGAAGGATACCATCGAATTGTGGGGAGTGACCAGCCATGGTAATGTCCACTGCGGTACCAAAGACTCCCCAGGCATCTATACTAATGTAGCTGACCATATGGATTGGATTCAGACTGTTCTCGATTCTGAAGTGGAAAATTAATTGACAAAGGCTCTGTATAAATGGTTTGTTGTATACATGTAAATAATACTTCTAAGACAGCAATGTGATAAAATGTAAAAAAAAAAGTTAAAGTTTAAGATTTAATAACTGACCAATGATCTCTTAATTTTAAAACGTAAATATTTTTTATTTAAATTATATTTTAAATAGTACATTTAAATGTAGATAAATTTTAATTTAAATGAAGTATTTGCATTTATGTTTTATGAAATGACATTCCATGCCAAAAATCATTTACTTTTTAAATGTCATATTTTGTTTTGCAAATTATAAACATTTAAAAAAGGAATAGGTACTTATAACGTTGTTTCGGTTTTCTTTTGTTTGAAAAGTAAATACTGATTCACTTAGGGTGGGTTGTATCAAAAGCTCCGTTATAGTTTGCGTCAAAGTTAAATTTAATCGTAACCATAACCATAACCATAGAATCTACTATCCGCTGTTGCACCATCATATATTTTACATGTTTTACAGTTAAAGTTAAAAGGGTGACAAGTAATAAGACGTCATATTTCCCCAAAATGTACGTGGGTAATTTTTTGACAAGGGCAACACTTCAAGCTTGTTGTCATCACGCTTTCTTTGTTTGACACTAGTGATGTTACTCAGTCATTAGCGGTCAGGCACTCGATTGACTCGATTATGTAAATTAAAAACTCAAGAACAGAATCATAGCAAGATCAAAAATACAGTAACCGTTCTATATTGGTAATGTACCAAGGTGTTTAAGTCAGTGACTGAAGGAAGGGAGGCCTTTGCCCTGCAGTGGGACAGAAATGGCTGATAATAATAATAATAATTCGGCTAAGATTGGCTTTGTTCGACTTTGTAAAGAGCTTTTTGTCTTACATTCCACTGATTATCAGATTGATCTGATAAAATCAGTGAAGATTTAATGAAAAATTACACTTTATTATCTGACAGCACTAACCCACAGAACATGTATTTTCTCTTATTAAAACTCTGTGACTCTGTACATTACAGTATTATGACGGTTTATTACACGAAATATATTTATTACCTGGTTTATTATCCAAGAATGATAGTTAACTAGTGTGGCAGTGTTGATGATATTTATCTAACCGCAACTAAACCGAGTGGCACATCGAGAGAAAATGGACTCGATTCTTTATTTTTTTTTATTTGAGTAACGAGTTAAATAAAATCGAGCCGCATCACTATCTGACACTGTCAGAAAGACAAGACGTCAAGTGATAATAACATTCATTTTATTTTTCCGTTTCTTTCGAATTGCATGAAATTGATATTTCTGTTTTCCTGTATGTAATTTAAGGATTGTATTATTGGAAGATGCATTACAGCATTTACTCCAGAAGGATGTTGAGTTAATTGTTCAGTAAGATTGCAACGCAATGTGCAAAAACATTGCCCGAGACTGCTGCAGATGTGCGGTAACTTGAGAACGCATGGATTCACGAACGCAAATCAAATCATCTGTGCAGTTTAGCGAAAGTGCGTATAGACAATGCAAGAAAGTATTGAAACTGTTATACATTATGGAGATTTGGATACAGGAATATTTACATCATATGGCGATTTTCACAGCAAACGCATACTGTGCCTGATGAATGCGGGAAAGAACATTATTTTGCAGTGGATTCCAGCACACCAAAAAGAACAATAATAATATTAGTTAGAATACGCTTATAACACCGAGCTGCTCTTGCTGGATGCTATTGCAAGGTTGCAACTGTTTGGTGGGCAGACGTTGGTATAGTTGGCTGTTGTGCACATGTAATGTTGAGCATGCGGTATTTATGTATTTTCATCGGTGGAGCGACCTGCATATTTTTTAGATGAAATATTACCTACTTCTAAGTCGTGTGACGTTGAAATTAATATAAGTAGGTACCTACTTGCAGAAATAAAAATGCTTTGTTATGTACAATTTATGTGTTTTTTTTTTAACGTTTGAAAACACCCCTACTCGCTGAGCAGTGGTGTGTCCGTCGTAACAGATGCGACTTACAGCTTGTAGGTCGTAGGTTTGAACCCAGACAGGCACTTTACTTTGTGTAAATTATTTCATCACCACTGCTCTCAAAACGGTGAAGGAAAACATCGTGAGGAAACCGGCATGTCCTAGAACCAAAAATTCAGAAGAATACGCAGAAGCATACGCTAGAGCTTAAGTTTCTTTGGCAATTAAAGCAACACACTGAAGAGCAACAGTGAAGCTAGAACTAAAAATAAAAAAACTGAAATTAGAAATCGATATTCTTAAGTAAAATATTCTCAGGGGTTTCTTGTTTTCAGCAAGGGAGGACCCTTGCTGAAAACAAGAACCCTTGGGAACTAAAAACCCGGAATCTGTCCAAAAATTTATTCTCATCACACTTATGAAATCGATCAATGCGATGGTGATTTTTTTTCTCTTCCTAACTGGCAAATCGGATTCACTGTCACTATCATCGCTAGAAGAGCTTTATTCCCACAATATTTCGCGGAGTAAAGACATACCTAATTTGTTTTAATAGGTACTTTATTCAACAACACAATATTTTTATAGGTTACAACTGCAAAGCAGATGACATTACAATGACACTAACCGTAACTATAGCCCTTAACCGGCCGAATTTGGTCGATTAATGTTATAGTTATGTGTGACGTCATTTTAACAATTATGACAAAACTTAAAACGATGCAACCCGAATTTCGCTTAACCGGAGATTTGACGTCTGTCAAAGCTTTGATTATAGTTAAAAATGGCTTGTTATAGTTATTTATGCAACTCACTCTTAGAGTGAGTTGCATCAGCTAACTATAACCATAACCAATCTCATGACAGCCGTCAAATCTCCGGTTAAGCAAAATTCGGGTTGCATCGGTTTGAGAATTGTTAAAATGACGTCATAAATAACTATAACAAGCCATTTTTAACTATAATCAAAGCTTTGACAGACGTCAAATCTCCGGTTAAGCGAAATTCGGGTTGCATCGATTTAAGTTTTGTCATAATTGTTAAAATGACGTCACACATAACTATAACATTAATCGACCAAATTCGGCCGGTTAAGGGCTATAGTTACGGTTAGTGTCATTGTAATGTCATCTGCTTTGCAGTTGTAACCTATAAAAATATTGTGTTGTTGAATAAAGTACCTATTAAAACAAATTAGGTATGTCTTTACTCCGCGAAATATTGTGGGAATAAAGCTCTTCTAGCGATGATAGTGACAGTGAATCCGATTTGCCAGTTAGGAAGAGAAAAAAAATCACCATCGCATTGATCGATTTCATAAGTGTGATGAGAATAAATTTTTGGACAGATTCCGGGTTTTTAGTTCCCAAGGGTTCTTGTTTTCAGCAAGGGTCCTCCCTTGCTGAAAACAAGAAACCCCTGAGAATATTTTACTTAAGAATATCGATTTCTAATTTCAGTTTTTTTATTTTTAGTTCTAGCTTCACTGTTGCTCTTCAGTGTGTTGCTTTAATTGCCAAAGAAACTTAAGCTCTAGCGTATGCTTCTGCGTATTCTTCTGAATTTTTGGTTCTAGGACATGCCGGTTTCCTCACGATGTTTTCCTTCACCGTTTTGAGAGCAGTGGTGATGAAATAATTTACACAAAGTAAAGTGCCTGTCTGGGTTCAAACCTACGACCTACAAGCTGTAAGTCGCATCTGTTACGACGGACACACCACTGCTCAGCGAGTAGGGGTGTTTTCAAACGTTAAAAAAAAAACACATAAATTGTACATAACAAAGCATTTTTATTTCTGCAAGTAGGTACCTACTTATATTAATTTCAACGTCACACGACTTAGAAGTAGGTAATATTTCATCTAAAAAATATGCAGGTCGCTCCACCGATGAAAATACATAAATACCGCATGCTCAACATTACATGTGCACAACAGCCAACTATACCAACGTCTGCCCACCAAACAGTTGCAACCTTGCAATAGCATCCAGCAAGAGCAGCTCGGTGTTATAAGCGTATTCTAACTAATATTATTATTGTTCTTTTTGGTGTGCTGGAATCCACTGCAAAATAATGTTCTTTCCCGCATTCATCAGGCACAGTATGCGTTTGCTGTGAAAATCGCCATATGATGTAAATATTCCTGTATCCAAATCTCCATAATGTATAACAGTTTCAATACTTTCTTGCATTGTCTATACGCACTTTCGCTAAACTGCACAGATGATTTGATTTGCGTTCGTGAATCCATGCGTTCTCAAGTTACCGCACATCTGCAGCAGTCTCGGGCAATGTTTTCGCACATTGCGTTGCAATCTTACTGAACAATTAACTCAACATCCTTCTGGAGTAAATGCTGTAATGCATCTTCCAATAATACAATCCTTCAATTACATACAGGAAAACAGAAATATCAATTTCATGCAATTCGAAAGAAACGGAAAAATAAAATGAATGTTATTATCACTTGACGTCTTGTCTTTCTGACAGTGTCAGATAGTGATGCGGCTCGATTTTATTTAACTCGTTACTCAAATAAAAAAAAATAAAGAATCGAGTCCATTTTCTCTCGATGTGCCACTCGGTTTAGTTGCGGTTAGATAAATATCATCAACACTGCCACACTAGTTAACTATCATTCTTGGATAATAAACCAGGTAATAAATATATTTCGTGTAATAAACCGTCATAATACTGTAATGTACAGAGTCACAGAGTTTTAATAAGAGAAAATACATGTTCTGTGGGTTAGTGCTGTCAGATAATAAAGTGTAATTTTTCATTAAATCTTCACTGATTTTATCAGATCAATCTGATAATCAGTGGAATGTAAGACAAAAAGCTCTTTACAAAGTCGAACAAAGCCAATATTAGCCGAATTATTATTATTATCAGCCATTTCTGTCCCACTGCAGGGCAAAGGCCTCCCTTCCTTTAGTCACTGACTTAAACACCTTGGTACATTACCAATATAGAACGGTTACTGTATTTTTGATCTTGCTATGATTCTGTTCTTGTGTTTTTAATTATTTACATAATAGAGACAATCGAGTGCCTGACCGTTAATGACTGAGTAACATCACTAGTGTCAAACAAAGAAAGCGTGATGACAACAAGCTTGAAGTGTTGCCCTTGTCAAAAAATTACCCACGTACATTTTGGGGAAATATGACGTCTTATCACTTGTCACCCTTTTAACTTTAACTGTAAAACATGTAAAATATATGACGGTGCAACAGCGGATAGTAGATTCTATGGTTATGGTTATGGTTACGATTAAACTTAACTTTGACGCAAACTATAACGGAGCTTTTGATACAACCCACCCTTAGCTTTTACATAATAGGTAAAGCATTTTTACTAAAGACTGTATGCATGATGAGTGATGCAAAAAAAAATTTTTTTCCGCTAATCAAATCAGAAAGTCTGACATTCAATATTGCTAATGTTCAATGCCTTTAAATGTTATCTTACAAATAGCTTTAGTACATAGACATTTTAAAATAACTTTATTTTATTTATTAACACTTAAACATAACTGCCAAAATGCCATAAAAACATCATTACAATACTTAATTATTATTATTGTTAGATACCTATTTATTAATTGTTTGGCGTATCAAGTAACTACAGTAAAAAAAAGGAAGAAATAATATGTAGGCAGAGTTAGTGCTACAGTTTTTTTTTAATTCTTTCTATTTTGTATCGCTAACTTTAATTTAAATGTTAATTATTAATTGTTTCAGTGTAGTGCAAATATTTATTTTATAGATGCATACCAAACTCTTTTTTTGACTGTACTTGCAATTTGCATGTTGTGTAATTGACATTTTGGGAATATCTTTTGCAAAGTTGAGATGTTACATTTTAATTTTGAAATATTTTTAAATATTTTTTCTAAATCTCTATTGTCCATCTTGCCTTAGAGAACATTTTGTCAATCTGTTCCAATTATTTATATAATATTTAAGAAGTAAGTATATAGAAAAAACATTCCTATCCACTAGATTTAGATTACCTTTAATAAATTGTTTATTAATAATGTTAAATTGGGAATTTAAAATATTCTGGTCAGATGGGAATTGTTTTAAATAATAATAAAAAGTATTTTGTTTAAAAAGTGCCATTACACATTATGTAAATTAATGAAAGTTTAAGTATAAATCATTCACAAGTTCAAAAAAGTCCGACCACAGACAATAAATGGCGAATGTTAAAGAAAAAATCTTTTATTTTTAAATAATTTTACTTTCAGCATTAAAAAGCAATTTTTGACTGACCGAGTTAATGACTATACCTACTACACTTGCTTAACTCGTGGGTAAATAATAACAGCCACACGGGTCCATCTAAGGTTAAGCAACGTTTGCCGCGGTTGGTTCGTGGTTTCGTGATCGATCATCCATTCGAGTCAGCGAGTTCACATGTCGAATCAGCAATCGCTCTATGTAAAATACTGGTATACAGCTGCTTCCGGTTAGACTGGAGAAGCATTTTTTACCATGAAAGTCAGTAAGTATTAACGGGAACGACTTACGAGTTGTAGGTCGTAGGATCGAACTTAGACAGGTGGACAGGTGGCTTTGACAGTTCACTTCACCTAAGTTTTCACGGCAGGATTTTTACAGAATACATCGGCAGGACTGGGTGGTCTAATGTCAATATGCAGTGAGCAAGCGTGGTCAGTATCAGTTCCTTCTTCGTATGAGAAATGGCTTACGTCCTGCTGTTTTGTTTTCAATCAGGGATTTATTGACTCTGCCTTGTTTGTCTAATGATCGTAAACGTGACTGCTGTGTGTCAGGACTTAGGTTCGGTCCCTGGGTTGAGTGAATTGTAATTAGGTTTTTTCACCAGAAAACTCTCAGTATCGGGGGGCACGGCAGTGCCCCCGCCAAGTCGAGCGCGAAGCAAACTGCCGTACCATCCTTTACAGGAACCATTTCGCCGCATTTTCAGGCCCCTATTTGAGAACCTCTGGATAAGACCAGAACGCAGAAATTTTCGTCATCCAGTAAGCTATACTCACATACTTATAATCCAAAATTTAAAGTCTGTAGGTTATTCAGTTCCGAAGTTAAGCGACAGCAAAGTTTCGCATTTACGACACTCACTCACTCATCATCAAAATAGAACTAGTACTTCCCATAAACTCAGAGTGCTGAAATTTGGTACAGAGTTAGGGTTTAATGGCCACATAAAGGGAAAACTATAAAAATTAGGATAATCGAAGATCTGGAGTACCTGGTGACCCTGATTAGAAAACACAAAAGCCCAACCAAACTATTAGAGATCGACATACCGCCTTTACAAAAAATATTTAACTGGGTGGGCTGCTTCATTTGATGTGAAAAATCGAAGGTCTGAAGTATCTGACAAAGGAGGATGGGCAAAAATATATGGAAGCTGGTACCCGAAAAACATGGCAACCAAACAAAATAATTTATATACAGTTTTAAAGGTCTAATTAGATAGAGCAATAGTCGTTAGGGGGGATAGTCTCAGTTCGCTGTCCGTTCAGAGATATACAACCTTTAAAGGTTAGGTTAGGTTATCGTTAGGTTAGGTCATAAGTAACAATAATAGACTCTTGCTTTATCGTGACGTGATTGAATTATATCTACCTTTTTTTTACCCCGTTTTTCCATTTACACTACGCTGGGGGTCGCGGGAACGTACAATCCTTCCGCAACGCCCTAACCTAACCTTAACCTAACCTACATAATGTTAAAGGTTGTATATCTCTGAACGGACAGTGAACTGCGACTATCCTCCTTAACAACGATTGTTCTACATAATTAGACCTTTCAATCTGTGTATAAATTATTTTGATTGGATGTAATTAGTTTTCCGGTACCAAAACGCCCTAACCTAACCTAACCTAAACCTAACATAAATGTATAGTGTTAAAGGTTATATATCTCTGAACGGACAGCGAACTGGGACTATCCCCATAACAACTATTGTTCTACATAATTAGACCTTTCAATCTGTATAAATTATTTTGTTTATAGGTAATTAGTTTTCGGGTACCAAAACGCCCTAACCTAACCTAACATAAATGTATAGTGTTAAAGGTTGTATATCTCTGAACGGACAGCGAACTGGGACTATCCCCCATAACAACTATTGTTCTACATAATGAGACCTTTCAATCTGTATATTATAAATTATTTTCTTTGGATGTAATTAGTTTTCGGGTACCAAAACGCCCATCCTCCTTACGTCGCGTCGGTCCATCTTGTGGGAGGCCTTCCAACGCTACGTCTTCCGGTACGTGGTCGCCACTCCAGAACCTTTCGGCCCCATCGGCCATCTGTTCTGCGAGCAATGTGCCCTGCCCACTGCCACTTAAGTTTGGCAATTCTTCGGGCTATGTTCGGGGTATGTAGAAAGTTCATTGATAATTAATTATTATATTGACACTTGTCTAATAATTAAGAGTTAACGTTTTGTTAATAGTTTGAATAGTGAGCTTCTTTTTTATTAAGACAAAAGAAGTCTTAAAGATATAGGTTATTATTGTTTTAGTCTAAATATTATCGGTATTTCTGATTTGTTGTCCATATACTAAAGGTCGTTGAGTTTATTTGTGTTTGATTTCGCAAGATAATATCGTAAAAAATGTCGATAATATTAAAAGACGACGATGAACTTATTGGCTACCAAGAGTTGGTATGCCTAAAGACGGGTCTTGTCTCTTCCATACAATATCTTTCTTGGTGTATGGTAGAACTGACTCAACTTGCAGTATCAGATCTGTTATAGTTGCATACGTTGCTGAACATTGGGACGAAATGCAAGTGTACACGTGTGTTGCTGATGGTGACGTATACACGAGCGCGCAATCCTACACGAGCGATGTGATGAAACCCACTACTTACGGCTCAGCTTCTGAGCTTATGGCTGCTGGAAAAATCTAACCCTTCACTTTTGAAGTGTATGAGAACGGTATACTAAGAGGTTCCTTTGGCGATGCTGGCCAAAAAAAGTGTTTACGTTTTACCGGTAGTTACTTAAGCGGCCACTACGATGTACTCATTCATAAACGAGATGCCTCTCCATCTTCTTCCCCCTTTGATCCCATAACATTAAATTCTGTAACATCAGATACTGCTGTAAGTACATTATAAATCATTAAAGAGGGAGCTAAAGTAATGCTTAGGAGAAACATTGATATTAGTTTAGGTTTAGTGAATGGGTCGATAGGCATTGTACAAAAAGTGAGGTGGGACCCGGAAGACCAAACAAAGCCTAAACAATTGGTAGTAAAATTCGCTAATAATTTGATTCACGAATTATTGCCTTTTAAGTCAAAATTTGAGATCATACCCCGGGCATACGTGTACAGAGAACAATTCCCAATCTGTGTGGCGTATGCCCAAACAATTCACAAGAGCCAAGGTCTAAGTCTAAAAAATGCCCTCATGGACATTGGCACCTCCATATTCTCTCGTGGCCAAGCCTACGTGGCGCTTTCACGAGTAACCAACATTCATGGGGTGCACATCATAAATGTTGACTTCAAGAGTATAAAAGCTCAAGCTATAGCGATCACCGAATACAACCGGCTTAGGCATAAATACCGCGCCGATCTTTCAGAAATTAAACCGTCTAAAATAATAAATTATGAACGCGAATGGGCAATACGAAAAATTGTTGCTACTGTACAAGAATCAGAACCGGAAAAAAAGAAAAGAAAGATTTGTAATAATAAAAAAACTACTCCTAAAAAGAAAAAAACTGTGTCTAATAAGAAAATCTAATAAAATAAATCAATATACGTACAAAAAGAATACGTACGTACGTATACGTTTCTACAAAAAGAAGTGAAATCCCACCAAAAACATTCTGTAAAAAACTAGCCAAGTCTCAATGGAGCTGCTTGTTTATCTCTAAAAAGTAATGAAATCTAGACAAAGTCGTACCAAGTCTAAGGTTCATTACTGCGATTTCTTTATTATTATAGTTAATGTTGTGTGACTTGGCCGTTGAAGGGTACACAAGGGTACAAAACCAGGTGCCCCATGACACCATTGCACCAATCTGTCGCCAGAACCGCTACCCATTGACGATGGAAAATTGCCACTTGGAAAACGTTGATTCAATAACCAGTCAATTGTAGGCTTGATAAAGCTGCGTATTTCAATAATACTTATGTATAGGCGAGCCTGAAATAAACAGTATTAAAAATTATTTCCAGTACAGACGGACTTATAATCATTGATAGAAGTCCGTCTGTACGTCTATTTTATGTTAGATCGGTGGTCGATTTGACGCTCCAAAAAGAAGAGAGCAGAAGTCAGCATTGTCAATGCTGAATGCATGTGTTGCACAATCAACAACAGCCTAAAATGAGACACTAGCGTCCAATTACCAATACCAGTATGGGCAATTATCTCGCTTAACAAACATAGGTAGTTATAACAGATATAACATTACGTGTAAACAAAATTGACTTGTACCCACTTAACGTATCTAGAGAATGTTCAACGGCCAAGTCACACAACATTAACTATAATAATAAAGAAATCGCAGTAAGGAACCTTAGACTTGGTACGACTTTGTCTAGATTTCATTACTTTTTAGAGATAAACAAGCAGCTCCATTGAGACTTGGCTAGTTTTTTACAGAATGTTTTTGGTGGGATGAGCTTTGTCAGGAAACCTACTTTACTTTCCCCTTTGTTATACAGGAACAAATTTCAACCGGGGCGCAAACTGTATCCATGAATTCAGCATATGATTTTAGTCCCCCTAGTGTAGAATTTTTTCTTCGATTAGCTGTTTTTTTTTAATAAACGGCGAAATTTTTTTAAACTTTAAGCTCTAAAATCATATGCTGAATGCATGGTTAGGTACAGTTTGCGCGTGGATGGATGCCAACCAGCGCCCTAATTGCGTAACACACTATCAAACAGAATCTGAACCATTTTGAAGCAAATTGCTAATCCATTGCTTCATAAGTTCCAAAAATTTGTCTGCTCAACACGTAAATAACGCAATGAATGTTGTTGAACTATCAAAATGAAACCGATTTCGATTGATGTGTTACGCAATTTCCCCGCTATATGTATAACTGGCGAAATATGACTGCTGTACACTTCTGACTACTTTCTTCAGTTTGACTGAGGCGTAATGTTATGTTCAAATGCAGTTTTACCTCCCTGTTTGTTACTTTTAGGTACGCATTGATACCTAAGCAGCAGATGACGCATTAAATTGGGCACAAACAGACACTGACGCAATTAACTACGTCTTCTATAATCCATTCTTGCGTATGATGCAACTTAAAAACCTGTTGTTTTCACTGGACTTACTAAATAACATTGTACCAAAATAATTGATGCGAAACAACTATTATAGAGTAACTCCGTTTATCCACCACGTTTTTGGATGGATAAACGGAATAACCGCTATTTTTGTTAGTGTTAAAATCACTTAGGGTGATTTTTTTGGGGTGGATAAACGGAATAACCGCTATTTTTGTTGGTGTTAAAATTAGTTAGGGTGATTTTTTTGGCGTGGATAAACGGAATAACAGCTATTTTTGTTGGTGTTAAAATCACTTAGGGTGACTTTCTTGGGGTGGATAAACGGAATAACCGCTATTTTTGTTGGTGTTAAAATTACTTAGGGTGATTTTTTGGGGTGGATAAACGGAATAACCGCTATTTTGGTGTTAATTTCGCTGTTTACGAAGGTCCCTTGTCTGAAGCCAATCCTAAGTGTAGAATCAGGACTTGTTTATCATAAAAAAGATTGTCTTCGGATCTGAATCAACAAGTAGGTAACGCTGATTTATTGGATTCGTTTTCTCCTCAACCGATCTTTATTTCTCCTAACAAAGTTTATTTAATTTATTTGTATAATTATAAGTAACTATCTATGAATTAGTAGATATTTATTCTTGTATTGTTTATTTTGTATAACTTTTTCCGAGCTATTTATCCTGTATGTTGCGCCTTCCATGTTTTGTATCTGCCGGTTGAAAATGCCTCAGGCATTAAGTTCGTCTTGTACTGTATTTCTTTTAATTGTGCACAAAGTTATAATAAATAAATAAACCTGTGAAATGTCATGTCTGTAGGATAAGCTAAAGTGGTTTTAATTCAGCTTGCCAGATTCAGCATAAACAAGCTAATTAGACAAACATTGCAAGTTACTTAAAAGCTTGTAAAATATACTGTAGGTACAGTCACGAGCACTAATATGTCAACACATGGCAACTTTCAATTGCGATTTTTTCACGAAATAACGAATGCAACGTTGAAATACGACACTTTACATAAACCGAAAACCGCGGGGCAATTGCGTAACACATTATCAATCGGAATCGGTTTCATTTTGACAGTTCAACAACATTCATTGCGTTATTGCGTGTTGAGCAGACAAATTTTTCGAACATAAGAAGCAATGGATTAGCAATTTGCTTCAAAATGATTCAGATTCAGATTGATAGTGTGTTACGCAATTAGGGTGCAGGTTCGAAAATACTATGTTCCTAATAATATAAAATTTCATTCAAAAATAAAGGAGAAAATCGCCTTTGAATAAAGCCAAGTGTATACATACTTTTGCTCGTGACTGTACCTATACAGTAGCAGGATTCTAAACGCGCCCGTTTAGAATCCTGCTATTGACAAATCTGCTGTCAGAATACCTATGTGTGCTGTTGTGAGATTTTTAAAATCACCGGAGCATTGTAAATGTTGTTGTTAAATATAAATAATTTAACAAATATTTTGTTAAATTATTTATCTTTTATGTGCTCTCCGTGCCTCGGAAAGCACGTTAAGCCGTTGGTCCCGGCTGTCATTCGTGGATCTTTGACAGTCGTTACGGGTAGTCAGAAGCCCGAAAGTCTGACAACCAGTCTTACCAAGAGGTATCGTATTACCCAGTAACTGGGTTGTGGAAGTCAGATTGATTTATCTTTATTTTTAATATACCTACTACTGTTTGTTTTCCCTTACAAAATAAAAATAAATAAAATTACGTTACCATGGCAACTATTATCTGTCAATTCGAACCGTTATCGAATTATTGATAAGTTTCTTAGCAGACGCGACGAAATAATCGTTTTTCCTTTATTTTATGTCGGTGTCGTATATTCGCTGGAAGTCTTATCGTCATACCTATATAATTTATGACGTAGACATTATCATTTTATTCACGTTTTCCGACCATACCTACTTGGATAGGGAAAACCTTGCCCAGCTGGTGATAATAGATTGACAGAGTAACGGTTTGTTCACACCTACATCTGTCTTGACGAATCGTGATTATTTTGGAACTATACACCTAATCTTGGCGTGGCAGCCTTGGGATTGTGGTGCTCCTAGTTTTACACACAGAATGTTTTAATGTTTATTTTTTTGAACGACGTTCCTCGGCGGTTTGTACCGTAGGAGTTGACTGCTACAAATCTTTATCAAACTCAAACTCAAATCATTTATTTCAATTAAACCTTGTACAGGCACTTTTGAATTGTCAAAATTAAATAGTCTGTCAGTTAGTCAGAAAGTTGAAGCTAGTTGCCCATTCCAAAGCGTAGATCTCTATGGAGAAGAACGGGCAAGAAACTCCATGGACACTCAAGATATTACAAAATCCTGGGTACATTATTCTTGTTGCTTCTATTATGTGAGAACAATGTAAAAAAGACAGAAATGAAGAAACAATTCAAGACATAAGATTAAAAATAAGCCTTGGCAGTTAAGAGATGACCAGTCCCAGTTCACGAACATGACGCGTCAACCATTATGTAAGGAAAAAGCGTTATGCCCCCTTTGTGTGACTTTCTTCTCTCTCTGTCTCTTTCTATATATACGAGTGCGTGTGTGCGAGTATCGCGTAAGGAATTTCGTTCCTGATGACAAGGGCCCGGGGGGTCCCCCAACCGCACAAGTTTTTCCTAACTTGTCTGTCTGGTCCTCGTATGGAAAAAATCGTCTCTTTTCTTAAGTTTTTTCAAAGTTTTGAATATATGTATGTTAGGATATATATATCTTTTTAGTAAGTATTGCACAACATTGTGTTTTAGAATATTAGCGCGTTTTAAGGAAAAGGTTTGGATGAGTCACATTCTTTTATAGTATCTTGTATAATATGCTAGCTCGTTATTTTTTTTTAATAGAGCTATCATTGTTATTACGAAGAAAGGAAAAGATTTTGTTTACGTACAGTCGGTGTTACCCAATAGCTAAAACATGAGAGGCTTCAAATTACGGCTAAACTTAAAAATAACGTAAGAAGGGGCGACCATTTTACCCTTCACCATTTCCAAAATTTGTATTAAGAGCGTTTACGCCGTAGGTACGGGCATTTAATACAAAATTTCAAGCCCTTATTTTTCGAAATTAATGAACCGATTTTAATGAAACTTCATACCTACGCATAAGCAGGGTACAAAGGTCTAAAAAGTTAGTAGAGAACATTTAAAAAAAAAAGCGTTACAGCCAAATTAGACCGATTTTAAATTTTCCATAGAAACAGATTTCTAGTTATCTTTTTTTTTAAATAAGACATTTTGAAAATGTTCTGGGCCCGCGTGGTGGGATATGGTTCACCATATCCCACCACGCGGGCCCAGTGCGAGGAGGGAGTGAACTCCCTCTTACAGAGAGAAGGCCTGTGTTCCAGCAGTGGGCGCGTTATAGGCTGACTATGAATAATTATGGTTATGCTACTGAGTGTTTCAACCAGAGCGTGCCTAATAGGCTATTTGACAATGTAAAAAATAAGGTCATAATTATTGACACTCGTATAGATTATCGCTTTTAAAATCGATTTCCATTAATTTTACTACAAAACAATGTATTATTTATTAAAAAAATCCCGAAAAAACTTCATCTTTTTAAATCTGGCGCCACGTAATCGAAAACGGTCTGGATTGGCTGAACTTATGATGACGTCATGATATAGTCAATTTCTGTCTATCGTTGACAGAACAGATGACTTTTGTCTAGTGTCTCGACCGTTTCAACGTTTGTTTACGTGTATTGTGACGTCACGACGCCATATTGTTAAAGATAGCGTTTTGGCGGTTTATTTAAACAGTACATTTTTATTTACTATTTTCTAAAAGAAATACATTATGCAATTTGAAGTAATAGGTTTTTGTGGGCTCGTTAGACACCATTAAATAATCTGAGATGTTTATCAGAAACCAGTCAAATAGCCTATTGTCCCCATAATCCTATGCTCAAGCAGAAAGTACCTACTCATCAGCGAGGTCTTTAGAAGGTATCTAAATAAATGCTTGTATGACGTCAACTACCAATTGTGACGTAAAAACAATACATAATAGGTACCTATGTTACCCATGTAAAAAATATGTGCCATATGTGACCATATTTGGCCTTATGTTAAAAAGGAAAAAGGGGCTGACCACAACACCATCATCTGCCTAGCCTTTTCTCATCTATATTGGGGTCGGCTTCCTGTCTAACCGGATGCAGCTGAATACCAGTATTTTACATGGAGCGACTGCCTATCTTATCTCCACAACCCAGTTACTGGGTAATACGATACCCCTGTAAGACTGGTTGTCAGATTTTCGGGTTTCTCACTACGTTTAACGACTATCAAAGATCCATGAATGACAGCCGGGACCAACTTCCGAGGCACGGATGGGTCACGGTATTAGAAGATGGTCCCCCATCCACAGACCAACCGCGGCAAGCGTAGCTTAACCTGATCGATCGACCTGTGCGGCTGTTATTATTTAACCACGGGCCCCTCCTCCTCAGGGGCTGACCACAACAAAACACGAAAATATTGTTTTTTTTTTTTTTTTTAATTGTCCCACACTAGGAATTTCTCCTGTATTGTGGGTGCGTTTACAAACATTTAAACTCACATAAACAAACAGCCAATGTTATTGCGGTGAGATCAACGTCAATGCTTGTTATTTAAGTCATGCTTCCATGACATGATCCCGCAGAAGTAGGCATGCTTAGGTAACCGTGAAAACATCGTGAGGGAACCGGCTTATCTTAGTAACGAAAATTCGAAGAAATGTGACATCTACAAACTCGCATTGGTCCGGCGTGGTGTATAATGACCCACTCCCTCTCACAGCGAGGACGCCTATAAATATTATAGTACTGGTCTTATTTAATGTCAGATAAATGAATTAATAAATTGTTTTAAGGTACTAACATAGTTTTTAAGCCTTACTAATAATTTTATATGGAATTATTTTCTGAAATAAATTATTATTATTATATTATGTCGCAGCAGCGGTGACGTTATCGGCTGATTCTGCTTATTATACCAGTTTCCAAACACCTGAAATATTGTATCGTATAATACGTCATGCAGATTTGCTAGAAGTTACTAATTTCCAAGCGAATCACGAACTCTATTGGACATCAAATACTTATTAACTTTTGATCAGTGATTCAAGAAGCAACAACGTGGACAACGTTATAAGTAGGTTATGTTTCCATTCTCTTGAAATATCGTACCGTAGATACGTCACCTGCAGTTTGTAGAAGTCACTCATTCCAAGCGATTCACAAACTTTATTAGCCGTCAAGTTATTCACCTTTGATCAATGATTCAGAAAGTTCAATAAGTACCTACTCTATGGAATGTCCCTTCTTTACGTTGAATGACGTTGTTCCTGGATAGTCCCTAGACTCCTAATTTTATAGATGACTCAAATGGCTAGACTGTCTCGTCTAGTGATCGGTCTAGTTGTCGTGGCATAGTGTTATTGGGTTTTTCCATAATTATTAACATCGTGAGAAAACCGGCCGTTACTAGAACCAAAAATTCGAAGACATTTATAATATCCACCAACCTGCACTGGAGTGCCGGTAGTGGATAATGGCCCACTTTTTCTCACAGAAAAGAGGCGTGTTCCAGCCGTAGACAGAGTAAACTATAGACTGCTGCATACTTCTTTTTCATTCGCACAAGAAAAAGAGAAATATATTAACGTCACTAGCAAAGAAAAGAGACAGTAAGAATATTTCTGTCCCTTACCGCGTGTCGGATAAGCACATCAATGTGCACAACAAGTTTGACGTTTATGAATGAAATAATAAAAACTACACCGCGATTAAACGGAAAATAAGATCTTTTTGGTGCATAATTCAATAATAGTACATTTGCGCAACTGTGAAAATGGTAAGGTGCAGTGTAATAAGCTGTAAAAATGGTAGTATGATGAAGATTGCCGGATTTTTTTTGTCCCTTTCGGTGACACGGATACCATGAGTCTATAGATTACTCTGTCTACGGTTCCAGCAGTGAGAACATTATGGTTGATTATGCTTATGTTTATTTTCAGTAGCAGATTGTAATTTGAACTTGTTTGTGGGGGCTGTCGTTGCTAGGTACATTATGCCCTGAAATATAAGTGGCAAATTATAGATGTAGGAGCTTTATCATCTCTTCCTACTCCTTTGGTGAATGCAGACAGAACAGGCACGCCTGGGACACAGGCCACCTCCTTGTGAGAGGGATCTCACAAGGAGGTGGCCTGTGTCCCAGTAGTGGGAACATTTTAGGCTGATTATGTTAGATGAGGAAGATAGGTAAAGGAAAGGTGTCTCCCCAAATTCAATATGGCAATGATTATATTTTCCTGGAATTAATTATTTAATAAGTCGTTAAGGAATTTTTTGATGTTACTAACCTACAAAGTGTAGGTTAGTAGGTACCTAATCTATGAAATATACCTACCGTACGTTATATTATTATGTTATTCACATTCGGTAGGCATAGTAATTCAATCAATTGTCCCATATTCGTCAAATGATATTTTTATTTGATAGCGAAAATCTTTCCAATTTAACCATTGACATATATATTACTAGCGTAAGGACCGGGCTAACGGCGCGACTAAATGGCACCAACGCGCTGGCCCTAAAATGACGGTTTTAGGGCCAACGCGACTCAGTTGACAGTGGTGCGCGCGAACTTCGAACGAAGAACTTCTATGTGAAATGTTCAGACGGGCGTATCCTTACTTTTGAAATCATTGAATTTAACTAATTCCAACCTTCGAAACTAGAGCTAAGCTGCTATTTATATTTTTTATTGCCCACCAACTGACTGGTGAGTATGATGTGTAATGAGTGGTAGTCGTACATTCGCGACCCACCGATGGCTACAGAAGAGACCTCATCCATTAACTTGAAGCCTACATTTTTATATCTATTTATATTGTTTATGTGTTAGTCTCAAGTAAGTGAGCTAAAATTGCTATATTGTTCGTCTTGTAATTTTTGTTATCTATACCTACTTATAATAAATCTGTAGAAGTGAACATTCTGTACATTGAAAATATCAAAACAATAAATGGCAAGGGGTGTTACTAGACCGCCAGCGAACCCAAAAATGTGATTAAAAATTTTTTTGTCTGTCTGTCTGTCTGTTTGTTCAGGCATCACGCAAAAACTACCGGTTCGATTACGATGAAACTTGGTATAATTATTCTTTAATATCCTGGGCACCACACTGGGTACTTTTTATTCCGGAAAAGTATATACAATAAAAAACAAACTTAATTTTGTGGTTCGATCCCTAGACCCGATTACTCTACCAACCGCAAATAATAAGTTTGTCGTAGGTTACGTCACCCCACGGATAATATATCTATGCGTCACCCGCAGTGGAGTTCACTAGATCTATACTAATAATAATCTATCTATATACTAATAATAAAGCTGAAGAGTATGTTTGTTTGAACGCGATAATCTCTGGAACTTCTAGCCCAATTCTTGAGGAAGGCTATAGGATATTTAATATCACGCTATGACCCTTAGGGGAGCCGAGCAAAAAGAAAAAAAGTCAGAATGAACGCTAAGCGAATACGAAGTGTTGCGACGGGGTGGGGTTACAAGAAATTTCACGCGGACGAAGTCGCGGGCAGAAGCTAGTTTATCATAAGTTTAAAAAGTATTGTGGCATAATATCTAAATTCTAGAGCCTCCATTTTTATTATTATTATGTGTTATCACACTTATCACCGATTGCTGGTTAATCTATAATTGGCGACTGTGTAAATCCGAGTCCTATGTATATATTTTCATTAATCAATAAATAAAGTCCTGGCTTGGTTATCTATCCTGTGGATGCCTTATAAATAAGGCCGAATACATAACCCGGTTGAGCAGCTAATAAGCCGGTCGGCATTTATTCCATAGACATAGACAAAAAATTTAAAGACGTCTTCTGACTAGTGAGAAGTAAAATTTTTTTTTTTTCGTTTTAATTTTTTTCCAGACTAGGGGTCAGTTCCAGCCCAGTCCTTAAATCCAAACATGCTTCTTCGTTATGGTAGTAACTTCCAATGTCGTCAGCACTTCTCAAATGTATGAGTGTGGTTTGGGTAGGATTGCCATTTTCCCTATAATACGACAGGAATATATAAAGGCGCGCAACGATCGAAGCGGACCATTATTGGAGCTAAAATTGTCTGAAACTAACGTTATGAGTATTTAAATTTATTAAAAATTAAATAATTTCTGTGGAGATTTTAAACTCATCTATGATTCGTTTATTATTGCTGTTATCATGTGCTGTAGGCGTTTTGGCTTTTAAACTGACGAACGGTAAGTTTTTTAAATTAAAACTTATTTTGTCTGCTTTCCTCGATTGATGCCAAATTTTAACTTTTTACTTTCATGCTAAATTTTAATTTAAATTCATTAATTTTCTCTAATATTTTACCAAAATTAAGAATAGTTTTTTTTTCGTAAACGGTTTTTTTTCTGACTCAAAGTTAACATTTTACCGTGCTGTTTTTACCGAACTTTTATCAGTTTTTTATTAATCTTTTATTTTATTTCTAGGCCCTACCTGTGGCGTAGAAGCAAGTTCCAACCTTATCCACCACAATCCGTGGTTGGTGTATATAGAATATTGGCGCGGAGACCACAGGACGGACATCAGGTGTGCTGCTACCCTCGTAGACAGCAGGCATCTCATCACGGCTGCCCATTGCATCAGGACACCTAAGTTTACCAGGTAATTATTTACATTACATTTATCAGACAATTGTTTACATCACATTTACCAAATAATTGTTTACATCACATTTACCAGATTATTATTTACATCACATTTCTCTCCAGTTGCTAAGTTCCGAATTTGAAAGAGAAATTAGTCCTTCTTTATTTTCTTGTCTTTTGAATCCATCTCTTTTATCTATTAGCTTGTAATCAGGTTCTAACAGTGTTAACAGGTATGGGAAAATCCTAGGGGAAAACGTGATACCTAATAATGAAAGCTGAAAAAGAATACATCGTACGATCGTCTGATATTACGAGTATGCGGTAAATTCGCTACACTTTCCGAGAACTAATAGTTTCCGATTAGGACAGAGTAAATGATTTTTGTCCTGTAGGTAATTAATCTTCTAAAAATTTAAATACTTGATTTTTGGGGAAAATAATTTGATTATTTAAGTTCCAATTACTTCTTTTAATTTGATAAATTTTATTAAAGTTCTAGTGATAAAAAATGTGTACCTAAGTCTAAGTGTAATGAAGACTGATTATTCATTATTAAGATTTCATTGTTTTTAATGAGCATTAATTTAATTTCATCATGCAGGAAGCATGATGAAAGTGCGGTCAGTTTCTTGTGTCCCATAAGGTTAATAACCTATAATTCTTTGAATCCTCTTCACAGCCAACGTCAGAAATGCAACTATATTATTAAAATTACATCACTAGGAATTCCCTCATTATAAATATAACACCATTATTCAATCATGTGGTTCAACTCTTATTCAATAATATATATTTTATTTATAAGTAAGTTCACTAGGGTTTGGGAATTCCGTGTTACCATAGCAATGTTTTTTAGGGATTAACCATTGGACCCTTTTTTTTTCAAATTGGGTTAACTACCTAGTTAAAGTAGCTAGTTGTTGCTTTTTATATCTATTTATTTTCGTAATAATTTCAAGTATGAATCCGAGTTTGTTAATAATTTCAAGTATGAATCGGAGTTTGTTAACAATTTCAAGTAAGTATGAATCCGAATTTGTTAATAATTTCAAGTATGAATCCGAGTTATACTGTCTTCGACTAGAAAAAAAATGGTTTCTTTCTTTCTCGTTCATCCCATTCTGTTGATCTTATAAATCTTCTTAACCCAGACCTAAAAGAAGAAGTTCGTTGAAATCTTCATAACATTACTTTTCTTCTTTACAGATTAGTGGCACGTCTCGGAGAATATGACCTAGCCAGCAAAGAGGATTGCTTCGGTGGAGTATGCTCCGATCCGATCGTCAGGATTGAGGTTGAAGAGATCATCGTTCATCCTAACTACGATGGAAAGAGTCAAGACATTGCTATTTTGAGGCTGGAGAAGGATGCTCCTTACACTGGTAAGAATTTCTTTTGATTTGTTTAAGACCATCTTTTTGAAGAAACTGGTCCTTCGATCCTTTGAAAGCAATTTTGACAACTGATGCTAAAAATGCAGATTGATGAATGTTTTTTTTCTTCACAGATTTCATCCGCCCAATCTGCCTGCCATTTGGAGAACTCCAACATGACACCGTTTTCGCGGCCACGGGTTGGGGTGAAATTCCCATGAAAGGGTACTACAGCAGCACTAAGAAAATCATCCCTCTACCGTTATGGGGGAGAGCTGAGTGTGAGGCTGAGTACAAATACTTCAAAGTACCTGATAACGCAATCTGTGCTGGGGGTGAAGAGGGCATTGACACCTGCAGGGGCGATTCTGGAGGTCCTTTAGTGTGGGTCAAAAGTAGGGCCGAGTTGTGGGGGGTTACCAGTGCGGGGAACAGCCGATGCGGGACGAAAAATTCTCCAGGAATTTACACCAATGTTGCTGATCACCTGCAATGGGTCAAAGATGTTCTTTCCGGGAACTATGAGAAGCCTGCATACGATGAGTTTGACGCCATTTAAGTTATTTATGTAGTTTGTAAAACGGTGAAAGAAAACATCAAGAGGAAACCGACATGCCCTAGACCTGAAAATTCGAAGACATGTAACATCTACCAACTGGCTTTGGGCCCGCGTCGTGGATTACGAGAGACAGAGAGGAGGTATGTTTCCCAGCAGTGGGAACAAGGAACAACAACAATAATTATTATGTATGATTACGTATTATGTAGGTAGTTTGTAAAAAAAAATATACAAAATGTCTGACAAAAAGCGTAATTTAAGTAAAAAAAAAAAACAAAAAAGCTTTAAGAAAACAAAAAAGTGATAAAAGAAAAAGTGCTTGTAAAACTAAAAAGACAAATGTTAATTAAAAAAAAAAAACAAAAATGATTAAGTGAAGTATTAAATAAAAACTATGTAGATGTAAGGAGGAAAACTCAGATAATGTTATTGTCAGTTCGGGGTATAGTTCCTAAATACCCCGAATGTATAGATTTATGTGTGATTTTATTAATACATTATGATGCGTGTGACTTAAGTAGCCCATTATTGCACGCCGTGCATTAATAGACTACTTAAGTCACTAAGTGTCATATAGCTCGTGTGACCTAAACCAGCACTTAAGTTACTCTTCTCTTTGGAAATATGGACTACTTAAGTCACAGGAAAGCGTGATTGAGGTGCGGGCTTAGGTCACACAGTGCTATAAAAATAATTATGTAAATAGAGCTCAAAAATGTTCCTACTGTTAGCTCACTGAGTGAGTATTATAAATGTGCCAAAAAAAAAAAACAAAAAATATGTTCCTATATTCTAATAAGTTATTTATTAAAAAGAAAATGATAAAATTAAAAAAAAGGTTGTTTTTAATAAACTTTTTGAACACGTAATTTCTGTTTTTCTTTTCTTCATTCACCTCTGGTAGGCAACACGTTTCGAAACAAAAAAAAAATAAGTACATTTGACAATCTTGGAATGACTTCAAAAGGAATCAGTTTTTAAGGAAACATCTCCAAATATGAGTGGCATATTCTGCGGAATCCACGGAATTTCGAGGGGTTGTTTAAAATGAAAATTATTAGAGGACAATAATAAAATACAACAGTATTTAACTAACATTTATTCGTTTCATGTCCATCAAACTTGTATAGAAACGATAAAACAATTCGTTAAAAAAATGAATATTATAATCAGTCTTTTTGTAGATAATATACTTACATATTTTTTAGCCGCCATTGCTACAGTTTTATAAAATTAGACTTAAAATAGAGGTGATTCGCTTAACAAGTGACTACCAATGCGACCAGGCAAGATTTGCGACCATTATGATTCTTAGTAGGTACCTAAGTACCAAATTTTTGACACTAACCAAATATTTTTGCTTTACGATTCACGAAAAATCGGCCGAAATAAATTGATAAAATCATTAACTAACAGTCTCGAAAATATTCGATTTTAATTTAAAAAAAATCTTAAAATCAATTCTAAATCTAAATTAAAATCAATAGTCATTATAGACTTTCCGTATTGCAATGATTCATCAAATGAAATCTGTGGGGTGATTGCGTAAGACACTAACAGTACAACAACAGTTTTGACAGTTCAACAACATTCATTGCGTTGTTGAGCAGACAATTTTTTTTTAACATAATTATGAAGCAGTGGATTAGCAATAACCTTCAAAATGATTTAGATGTGACTAATTATGTGTTACGCAATTTCGCAATATTTCGAAACCTGTATTAATTGTTGTGACAATTGTAAAGAACAGTGACATCATAGGATAAATATAATTTCATACATCTATTAATACTGCAAAATTACTATCAAGTTTTAATAACCTAGAATAGGTCCGACGACGACGAGTCTATTATTTCGTCGGGGGTTAAAAATAGACACCATTATATAGGTGTAAATAAAAAAGTGATAGTAAATAAAAATTGCACAATTCTTAATTATGTGAAAAGTGTATAGTTACGAGTAAGTAAAGTAGGCGACTCTCTTTTAAAATATTTTTTACTAGCTGCACGTCGCGGTTTCACCCGCATGGGTACGTCTCGATCCCGTGGGAATATCGGGATAAAAAGTATCCTATGTCCTATTTACTCATGTGCCTAATTTCATCCAAATCCGTTTAGCCGTTTTATCGTGAAAGCGTAACCAAACATACAGAAAATCAATTATTTTCTCTTTATAGTATTAGCTATGAATAAAATAGAGGAAAAAGCAGTTTTTTTCGTGTTTTCAAGGTCTTGTCCTGTAATATTTGTTCATACTGATGAGTACAATGACCCCTTTTCAGGTTTTCTGTTAAATTAATTACAAATTGTATAAATGGGTGGGTGTTACCATGGATTCAGTACATGATTCTAAACACATCTGCGTTGAAATTTTTCGTCGATTAAAAAAAAATAGCATTTTAATAAAAAAAGTGCAATACCTACGCAGTCAAAATGTATGAAACAGCAATTTTTTTTTTAATAACCGGCCGAAAAATTTCGACTCTTCAGGATCATGTAGGTACTGATTCCAAGGTTAACCTTTTGAACGCCAGAGCATAAACGCACGCGCGTGCCCTCCACGCCAAGCCATAATTTTAAATATTTAAGGTATACAAATAAAAATACACTAAAGTAATGATTTAATTGTTTATTTCGTGATAAAGTGCACCGCATTTTTTGTCACATATTTGTGTCGCTGGCGTACAGGACACGCGCTTGCTTGTCACGTATATGTGACAATGGCGTTCAAAAGGTTAAAGGGTTGCGCCTCGATGTCCCCGCCAGCCTGTGAACACGTATTACGGCGTACTCTAAACTGTCAGCCCAGTACCACCGCGGTGGTAGCGGGCTGACAGTTTAGAGTACGCTGTGCACCGGTACCACAGGTGTCAACACGCTAATATCACCTCGCTAACTGTCAATTTTCACTCTTATCACCTGTCTTAAGTGTCACGGTAGTTAATTGAGATAATAATACAGTGTGAGTCTTCATAATGTGCACATAACGAAATGAGGGAAACATAGCTTAGTTTTATCGACGGAAAAAATAAAAAAATATTTAAAAGGATCTTTACCTGCTAAAGTATGGTAATTGCAAGGCCTTTCTTTAACAGTTGATAGGAAATGTTGTGATTCAGTTATAAACATGGTATTTTTACGTTTAGAAATCCGATATGATGGAGAATAATTTAAAGTAATCAAAAAGGGTAGGTAATTGGGGCTTTTATTGAGTAATTTTACAATTATTGTAAAAATTTATGAAAAAATATCAATTTTTTGTTAAAAAAAAACATAATTCTCAATTGAGGGGCGATTGTTTACACAGGGTTCACAGCAGAATGAATTTAAAAAATGCTACAATTTTTTTTTTTAGATTTTTTAAAATATTTTTTCCGTCGATAAAATTAAGCTTAGTTTCCCTTATTTTGATATGTGCACATTATGAAGACTCACACTGTATGTTCCGATACCCCTTGGTAAGACTGGTTGTCAGACTTTCGGGCTTCTGACTACCCGTAACGACTGTCAAAGATCCACGAATGACAGCCGGGATCAAGTTCCTAACCTAACCTGCGACTGGGTTAGGATTTCGGGTTAGGTTCGAAATAAACCAATATTTCGTATATTATGATTCGTATTTCTCGGATTTTGAATAAAGGCAAAGCATTCAGAATTCCTGAATTGCTGGGCCGATTTACCTACGTGTTTTTTTTTGCTATTAATAATTCCTGATGCAAAAAAAACCTAATAGGTAAAACTTTGTTACCTGCATGTTACCGACCTGTTTGCAGGAATTCTAATTAACGCCTGTGGTATAACTACTACCATAAAAATATTCCAATAGTAGGTGCATGTGAAAAGGAAAATCCAATAAAATTACACTTATTTTTCATTTTATCAAAAGTAGGAATCATAGACATTTACCGGTTAATGTACGTCATTGGCCGCGGTCGAGTGTAGTCACTTCTTAGGCAAACATATATAGTAAAGTACATGACTACATAGATACAGCGTTAATAAGACTATATTATTATTTACAATTAAGTATTTACAATGTATTTCAGCGTGAGTTTTTCAAAGATACGTGAAAATTTACTATCTTTAAAATGGCTAGAGGTGATCGTTAAAAATACCAAGGTAAAGGTACGGTCAGCAACAAAAGTCGATTAACACTTCAGTTTTTTCAATCTCAGTTATTGAGCAAAATATTTGTTCAAAATTGCAGCAGAAGTACAATGCAATTTTGAACAAATATTTTACTCAATAACTGAAATTAAAAAAACTGAAGCGTTAATCGACTTTTGTTGCTGACCATCATCCATATCTACCTAGGTCCTAGCCTATTCCTAACTATGTTGAGGTTGGCTTCCAATCTAACCGGATGCAGGTGAATTATATGGATTTTTTTTACATGGAACGTAAGTAAATAACACGAGACAACAATACGAGATGACAACAGGCATAAATTAAGGATTTTTTTCATTTTTTTCCTGACCATATTTCGGGTACCTATGCTCAACTATTTGCAAACTCCTCACGGGCTCATTTATGAGTTCATCACAATGTGACGACACGCACAGAAGACCAATTCCCGTATTTAAAAACAGTTCAGAATCTATAGTCGGACTTTTAACTAGCTGCAGTAAAATGACAGCATGTGTGTTACTTAAATGACCGAAATTGGCGTCTTTTAGTTTTTTCGCGGCCATCAACCAAATCTTGTTTTTCTAGTACAGAATAGTGTAACAAACGAAACTTATTTGACATGCATATCTCTAAACGCAGTCCGAAATGAGTTATTAAGAAGTGTCAGTTTACTGCAGCTTATTAAAAGTCGGACTATAGTCGCAATTCAAAGTTGTCAAACTTGTCGTATTTTTGACAGATTTACACCTGAGATTAGAATGCGGACGTTCTTTAACATACGAGGATTTTCCCTCTGGTTTCTTCATATTTTTGAGCTAAGCAGTCAATTTAACTAAATATCTTGGAGTCAGAAGTCTACCACACTTTCAAAAAACCCAAGCTACAAGCTAATTAGCACAGCACTGCTTAAAATCGCCGCTGCAAATCGCGATATGTTTTCAAAGATTAATTTCCATTTTGTGACGGTGTTGGATAAAGGGCGTTACAGACAGAATCCACGAGACATTTAAATATACAATCTAGTTAATATGTACATTACCCAAAGTTATACAAGCAAAGTGGCTCGTAATAACTTATACTACGTATTTGTTTCAAGTTAAACTAAACTAATTAGGTAACACGTTGTGGGACACTAAACACCTGCAGACATTATAACAATAAAACTTCTTTTGTGTTACGTTCACTACGTTCAGAGTCCTTCAACCGATTAAGCTATACTTACTTATTATTGAAATTAGCCGGCAAGAGTTGATAAAAAAAATCGAAATTTTTGTCTGTAATAGTAAAACTTAGAATTAATATTTATACAAGGCTCAATTATTTTATGACTTTTTGTTTTACTTCGTTTCCTTTGGCACATTTAGGTATTATATATTTCTTGGCTTAATTTAATTTTAAGCACAATTTCGGAATATTTATAACAGCATTTTAACAAATAGGTAAATAATATTGTATATCTCATTGGCGACGAAGAACTGGTGGATGCCAAGCTTCACAGCTTGGCTCATCGCCGCAAGCTTGCTTGCTTGTCGGTCTTCTACAGATTGTACTTCGGTGAGTGTGCCCAAGAACTTCACGACCTCATTCCACCGGCCCCCTTCTACCTTCGGACATCCAGACGCACTGCAAGTTACCATCCCTGCCTAGTTGCTATTTCACCAATTCGCACTAAGCGTTTTCAAATGTCTTTTGTAATGTGCACAGCAAAAGAGTGGAACTCTTTACCTGCGTCTGTGTTTCCGAGCTCATACAACCCGAATCTCTGCAAAGTAAGAGTGAACAGGCTTCTTCTGGGTGAGCTCACTCCATCGTCGACTTTTTGTCTCTGTCAACTCTGACCTAGACTAGAGTCAAGAGCAAACCCATTTCAAAAAAAAAAAAACAATTTCATTTCATTGTCCGACACAATGGCGAAGTCTAAGTGTATGTCATGTGCTGACGCTACTCTTCTTCACACACACATTCACTGTGTGTTTGTACACTTGGTAACCACAAGTAAAGCACGCGTCGCTTCAATTTGTCCAAGAGTTTCAATAGAATAAGAGGCCAGCTTGAACTGGTTTTGGTACCACTGACGTGACCTATCTCTTTGAAATAATTTTGCCAGAAATGGGCGTTACAAAACGACACTGGCAACACTGCCCGAGTGACATGTCAAAATTTTGTTCCGTATTTTAAAATTAGTTTTATTTAATTTTTAAGTGTAATTATGTTGTAATAATATATCTAAATGTAAATTAACTGCATAAATACTCGGGACTATTGTTTTCCTGCAATTTTACAAAGTTAAACACAGTTTTTGGTTGCCCACCGTTACCGGTAACCTCTCACGAACAGCTGATGTTCGACCTGCGGATATAAACGGGGAGTATTGTTTACTTTTATTCTATAATTAGCACACAATCGTCATTTTAGACTTTGTAACACATTCATTGACTTATTTGTTTGACTTTTTGATTTGGCACCCTGCACTGGGTCTAAGTCACTTTGTTTACCTTGATCATAACGAAACTTATTATTGTGAAATTTCAAAATATTGAAAGTCTATTACTGTTACCTACCTATATTGTACATAACAATAACGTTGACTATCGTTATCTTCAATAATTATTGTAATATTAATGTAAAACTAGATTTTTTTTTTTTTTTTTTTCTTTACCTAGGCATCCTACCCACGTAGTAAAAAGTAAATTCATAGGTCACTATAATCAATGTTACTGTGTAATAACTTTATCTAATCTGATCGTGATCATATCAGTTGCATTCCAATTAGATTCAGCCTCCCATTCTCCATTTTACCTTTAAATCAACACTAACTTCTCCAATTTCTCCTTTCATTTCTAGCTTTCCTCTTTGTTTGGTTATTTAACTAGTTCTCACCGTTTCTTTAATTCCACTTTCAGTTCTTATTCCTGAAACCATGCCTGTGATGACCCGTAAGGCTGCAGCTCAGGAGTTGGAGCTTAAATTGAAAACAACCATTCAAGATCTTAAGGCTTCAAACAGCAAATGCCAACAGCTGCTACAGGAAATAGAGGATAGTGAGAAGGAAGTCGAGAATGTCGTTTTCAAAAATACAAGCTTAAAACAGGAGCTAGTAGACCTTCATCAAAAATACCTGGTTGTTGTCGATGAACGGGACAAATTGCGGTTGGTCACAGATGGTTTCAATAACTGTAGTAACTTATATGAGGAGGCTTTGTGTAAGGTTAAGGACCTAGAAGAGGAATTAATTCATGCAAATGTACGAATTACTAAGTTACAGAAACTAAAAGAACGTACTCAGGCTCAGGAAACTAATAACTTGTATACTGAATTATTTAATACTAATTGCAACCCTCATTCCTTAATAACAATAGACCTTACTGAAGATTCTATATCGAAATATAATAATAATAGTTATAAAGTTAGTCAAAATAAAATAAAGAAATATGCTAAACTAAATAGAATTATAAATAGATGCAATAAGTTTAGGAAACAACAAAAACACAATTCCAATAATATTAAACTAAGGAAGGAACGTGTTTTTCTAATAAATAAATTAAAAAACTATGAAATCAAATTAGAAGATAGTAAAAACATTTATCACATTGACACTCAGCGATTACAGTCTGAAATTGAGGTACTTGAAGAGTCACTACACTTACATTATATTAAGTATGTGAGCTCTCAAAAACAAATAAAGGAACACATCCTTGCTGCAAACGAGTTGGTGGGAATGTGTAGTGATGAGGCAGGTAGAGGGGACCCGATGACTCTGAGCACACATCAATGTTCTTGTCAAAGGGAATCAAACCTTGAGGCTATCCAACCTGAGGCAATGGAGGACCCGTCCCAGTCTGGATTAGCTCGGGACTGTATCCCCCCCAATCAAGATACACCACATGTTCTACAAGGTTCATCTCAAGTAGCACAGACAGAGACTTATGCTGTCACTTCTTCTAGTAATGTTAGTTATTGTTCTGTTATGTTTTCAGATAGTTTAGGGAGAGGGTTGGGTAAATTATTGAGTAACAACCTGAGTCAATCAGCTGTTAATTACTGTATGCCTAGGAAATCCTACAAAGAAGTAATGTCATCAATAAGTTGCAAGAAATATAATCCAAATGCCATTATTTCTGTATTTGTAGGTAATAGTGCGAATGTAAAAATAGATGACATCACTGAGAGTGTCACTGAAATCCTAAAAATTAATTGTCAGAAAATAATATTGTGTGCTTTCCCATACTTTGAGTACTTATCAAGTAGACAAAATCATTATATACATATGTTAAATAACCACATGCATTTATTAGTTAATCACTATAGTGACAAACTTATATTTTTTGACACCAACACTTTTGTTGAGTATTTAAAATCGACTAGGGGTACAGCGTATCTGCCTATTAGTTTTAGACGTCAAATAGCATGGCTATTAGCTTTTATTATTAACTCAGACATAAGTAGTATGTCGAAGTCTGATGTAATTAGCACCACAAAAATTAGTAATAATACTAATATTAAGGTGGTCAGCCACAATAATTTAAACTAGGCAGTAAGACAACAGAAGGTACCAATAACAATATTATTAATCTCACCTACAACAAGGTATCTTCTAGCGCTCAATTAGTTAATTGTAAAAAAGGGGCTAAGCAGAATTCCTTGAAATTGTTTCATCAAAATATTCAAGGCTTTTCTTCCAAAATATTAGAAATTGAATTGTTTTTAGAAAAAACAATGTTTGATATTATTTGTTTTACTGAACACTGGTTGAAAGATTATGAAATGCTGATTAATTATGAGAACTATAGTGTAGGCAGTTGCTTTAACCGAAAATCCATGCTGCGTGGTGGTTCATTAATCTTAATTAAAAATTGTGTAAAATATAAGACTCGTAAAGACATAGTGGAACTATCGGTGGAACATAGCATCGAACTGTCCTGTGTTGAGCTAGATAAGCATTTTATAGTGTGCGTTTACAGACCTCCAAACTATCAAAACTACTCTATATTTGAGTCAGTAATGGAAGATGTCTTGGGAAAACTTGCAAGTGGTAATAAATCAGTAATTATTTGTGGTGACTTTAATGTAAATATTTTGGAAAATAATTCAAATAGCAGTAGATTGTTAAGCCTCTTTAAATCATTTAATCTGTCAAATGTGTTTTTGGAACCAACGCGAATAACTACGGCTACTGCTACATGTATTGATAATGTTTTTGTTGCTGTGAATATTTAGATAAAGCCATTGTAAATTATCTCCCTTCGGATCACAGTGGTCAAACCGTGTCTTTTGAATCCAACACACCGATAAAAAATGTGCAGATTCAAACTAGACCAATAACATCGGGTAATTTGAATAAGTTTAATAACACTTTAATTAGCAAGCTAAATGCTCAGGGTCTAAGTATGACTAATGGTAATATTTTGTATGAAGAATTCTTTTCATTAGTGCAAACAGAGTTCAATAATTCCTTTAAGAAGAAATCTAAAACTATTTGCCCTAAGTTTTTATTCAGTGACTGGGCAACTAAAGGGATCAGGAAAAGTAGGGAAAGGTTATTTGAACTGTATGGCCTTAAGCCGTATATTAACACGGATACTTTTAATAAGTATGTTGCTACTTATTCTAAAATTTTTAAAAATATCTGCAAAGCAGCTAAAGCTTCTTTCATTAGTAACAAGGTTAAATCAGCAGACAATAAAATAAAGACAGTTTGGAAAATTATAAACAATGAAACGAACAGGAACAAAAAACATAATACTGATTACGCACTGGACACTTCCCGCGGTCTCATTAGCGATAACATCGATGTTGCTCAGGAATTTGCAACTTTCTTTACCAATATCCCAATTAAAACTACAGAAACTTTAAATTCCTCGCCCGCACTAGCTATTGAATTATTAAGAGCGAATGTCTCAGCCTGTCCTGTGGAATTTAAATTTAAACATATAAACCCCATAGTCATTATAAAGGCATTTAAGCAACTTAAGATTAAAATTACTGAAGATCTGTGGGGCATGTCTACTAAAGTTTGTCAATCCATTATCGAGACAGTTGCACCCTATTTAGCTTTAATATTTAATTTGTGTGTAGATCAAGGGGTTTTCCCGGATTTAATGAAGTTCAGTAAAGTTATTCCACTTTTCAAATCTGGGGACAGCAAAGACACTAATAATTATAGACCTGTATCGGTTTTGCCGGTTTTTAGCAAAGTGTTTGAAAAAGTAATGTTAAATCAAATGCTCAATCATTTCAATCGTAATAACATCCTACACGATCAACAGTATGGTTTCACCAAAGGACGTTGTACAACCGACGCCGGTGTCACCTTATTAAAACACATCTTTAACGCATGGGAAGAGGCACAAGATGCAATAGGCATTTTTTGCGACCTATCCAAGGCATTTGATTGCGTTAATTACGATACACTGCTCTTGAAACTTGAGCATTACGGACTAGGTAAACTTGCTCTTAGCTTAATAAAATCGTATTTAAATGATAGATTTCAGCAAGTTCAAATTAACGGTGAGAATTCATCGGGCTTAAAAGTCAAAATGGGTGTACCGCAGGGCTCAATATTGGGGCCATTCCTATTTTTAGTATATATAAATGATTTACCTCATTTACTGAAAAACCGACCACAAATGGTGTTATTTGCTGATGACACATCACTGATTTTTAAAGTAAGCAGACGTGCACAGGATCTTGACGACGTAAATAACACTATGCTTATGGTTCATAATTGGTTTACTGTAAATAATTTGGTATTAAATGAGAAAAAAACTAAATGCATTAGATTCGCTTTACCGAATGTTAGGAGTAGTGAATGTCATGTTGTATTGAATAAGGAGATACTTGAATTCGTCGAAAATACGGTTTTCCTGGGGATCACGCTTGACTCAAAGCTGCAGTGGGGTCCGCACTTAACATCACTGGCAGGGCGGCTAAGTTCAGCCGCTTACGCTGTTTGGAAAATTCGCCAATTAACAGACGTGGAGACCGCGAGACTGGTTTATTTTAGTTACTTTCATAGCATCATGTCTTACGGCATTTTGTTGTGGGGACGGGCTGCAGATATTGATTCTATCTTCATTCTGCAAAAGAGAGCTGTCAGAGCCATCTACAAGCTCAGCAGACGCGAATCTCTACGGGAACTGTTTAAAAAAATTAACATCATGACGGTTCCTTGTCAATATATATATGAAAACATTATGTACGTTCGAAAAAATCTACACCTTTTTAGTAAGATAAGTGACAGGCATAATTTTAACACTAGAAATAGGGACAAATTAGATCAACCGCGTTTCAGATTGTCTAAAGTAAAAACTTCTTTTTTGGGTTACTGTGTAAAATGTTATAATAAAATACCACTCGATATTCTTCAATTAAATGAGAAGAAATTTAAAACATGCATTAAACGCACACTATGTAGACAAGCATATTACAAGTTGGATGATTATATCGTAGATAAAAATGCTTGGCTTAATGCTGGTCCTGCTCCACAGACACTTGGACTCACTAGTTAAAATTTCAATATTTGGAAGAGGTGCTTCCCCTTTTCTTTTTTTTGTGTTTCTGTCATTACGAACATAACTTTTTAAATTTATTCACTCAAGTTTTAATTGTTGAATACTTCAATATTAAATATCTCTTCCTGTTTGGTAGGTAATAAAATTCTATTTATCTCTTAAATAAATTGCAAACTGTAGTTTTGTATAATTTAGAAGCATTTTTTTTTTTTAAACTTTGTAAATGTAAGAACCATGTTTCCTTTTATTATGATTTTTTGATGTTGACTTGAAAGAGCATGGCAGTTGAGAACGTGTCATGCTCACTTAAATGTCTCACCGATGGTGGCGCGTGTGTTGGATCATTCGGTTCCCTACAAAATGGTTGAGCTGGATGGTGCTGATCCACGCGTCATGTTCGTGAACGGGCGCCGTCGGTTGAGACTGGTCATCTCTTAACTGCCATGGCTTATTTTTAATCTTATGTCTTGAATTGTTTCTTCATTTCTGTCTTTTTTACATTGTTCTCACATATAGAAGCAACAAGAATAATGTACCCAGGATTTTGTAATATCTTGATTTAAAAGAGTGTCCATGGAGTTTCTTGCCCGTTCTTCTCCATAGAGATCTACGCTTTGGAATGGGCAACTAGCTTCAACTTTCTGACTAACTGACAGACTACCTATTTAATTTTGACAATTCAAAAGTGCCTGTACAAGGTTTAATTGAAATAAATGATTTGAGTTTGAGTTTGAGTTTGACACCTAAGGCAAGTTCAAACCGTCGAGTCAGTTATTGTATTTTAAACTGTACTCCGACGACAGTAAAGTTCTTAATACGAAATGTCCAACTTTAAAAGGATCCAAAAATAATAATAATAATTTAATCCCATGGATATAAAATGACTTTGATATTGAATTTGTGAAAATACCTCTGTAGGTACTCGGTATCAATCATCGAGCAGAGATATAAATAAAACAGCGTTTTCGCTGACAAATTACCAGAATGAATGCGCCTACCACAGTTTTATAAATAATTCAAACGTAATTGAATAGGAAGAAATTGACGAAAATAATTATAATAATTATTATAATCGTTTTTAGTCAAATGACGGTTGAATTCGTAGTTAAATTAGTTAGCATCGTTGATCGGGATTTAGGTCTATTTATTTACCTTTTTTGGTCCTAATGTATTTTCATGTCGAGGTACGGTCTGCGACAAAAGTCGTTTAACGCGGTTGATATATTACACATCATCTAAATCGACACAATGCTGCTAGCCTTTTCGGCAATTTTTCTTTTGACAGCGATGCGGACGAAGTTTTTGATTCCCTTTGATTATTTCCATTCCTTTTTATATTATTATGATTATTTTAATACTGTCAGCTTTTTAAATTATGTAAATAGTATTGTGTTGAGCAATGTAGTGATCATTGAAAATTGCAATTATAAAAGCATTAAAATTAAATAGGTACGCCAAGAAAACAAAAATTTAAACATTTGTTTTCAGCATTTCATATAATAGCTACAAGTTAATATTATTAAACGTTACTTCTATTCCGATTTTAAATAAATATTTAACTCAATAATTAAGATTTAAAATATGAAAGTGTTGTCGACTTTTGTCACAGATTGTACCTGCAGATCCTTCAAACATTGGATGAAATTGTGAGTTGTCATTGTATCAGGCTTGCCTACGAAATGCTTGTTATTACCTAGTGTAATTGTCTAATGAGTGATTCATTGCTAAGCAATTTATGTTTACTAAGAATTATAGACGTCATCACAGACGCATGGACATTGTGTATTTCAAAGTAGTCTGTGTGGCCATTTAAAAAAAAAATTTTTCACATTCAGTATAGTACCGTTTTAGAACTTTTTAAATGAAATAAAGTCATTTTATAAAAACGTGAGCCCACTTGCACCACACATCAATAAATGAGTTTAGCGCTAAACGTATTTTTTTTATCTTTATAAAAAAAAAAAAAAACGTTGCCCCACACTAGGAATTTCTCCTGTATCGTGGGTGCGTTTACAAACATTTAATCTCACATACACAAACAGCCAGACCCGGAACAATTACTTGTAGGTCATACAAATATTTGTTCCGTGCGGGAATCGGACCCGCGACACGCAGTGCAGCAGTCAATCGCTTAACCACTGCGCCAACCGTGCCGTCCATATTTAAAACATCATTCTGTCTCTGTGTATTTGGAACTAAATATTGACAACAATACACAACACAATTGAAAACAACAATATTGACAGAAATTGAAACTTTTTTTAGCTGGGGTGGCAGAGCCGCTCGGCGGTGGTTTTATTTCAATTGCCTTTTTGGTAATATTTTAGGCATCAACACACTATAAGGTTTCGATATTATTAATACCTACTAAATAAAAAAAAAATGTATTCCTACCTACCTAAATTATTAATTTAACGCGTTACAAAATACTTATTATTATTGGCACATTCTGTTATTTATCCTGTTTTGTAAGTGATGACATTATCTGTGACGTAAAAATTTTGAAAGTATGATGAACAATAAGTATGATAAAAAGAAAGTTCCAGCACATATCACTAAATGCGTTTAGCGCTAAATGTATTTAAAACATAATTCCGTCTCTGTAGTTTTTTTTTAATTGACAGTAATGGAACGATATTTTAAATATACATTTAGGCAACGCTGAATCATTTTAGCGTTTTGTGGTGCAATTGTGTGGTCCTAAGTGTCGTGCCGTTTGAGAACTTTTTAAATGTAAATGCTGACTTAAACTCTGCATAGATATGTTTTTTTTTTAATACATGGGTTGTTTTTGCGGCTTTGGCAGTATCTAGTTTGTAGTAGATACTTAAATGTTTTTAATTTTACAGAAACTGCTCCTTCGAGCCGAATTTGTTTCAAAACGAAAGTTCTTCCTTGTCTGGTTATCTATGGTGTGGGGTTCTGCAGACTTCTGTAAAGAGAAAATTAATGAACCAATTAATTTAAATAACAATTCATTCATAACAACCACAGAAAATTTGCATAATATCCATAAATCATTTTGAGGCTTCAAAACATGTTTAAAAGATACGTATGGCCCGTATGCATTACAAATCACTAAATGCGTTTAGCGCTAAACGAATTTAGAACATTGTGTTATTTCTGTCAATCGTTTGAAGATGACAGAGATAGATATATAGATAGGGATGTGTTGTATATTTTTAGCGCTAAACTCATTTAGTGATTTGTGGTGCAAGTGAGCCTTTAGATTTTTGGGAGTTATAAGAATGATACTACTTACTTCTTGGAACACTTTTTAGTGTAGATTTTGATATGCTGTCACTATCTTCAGACTCTGAACACACTTGGAAACTCGTTTCTGAAAACAAAATATTATTGTAAGAAATTGTGAACATCATTACGGTTGAGCCCCTTTTGCAAAATTAAATGTTGTTTAGAAATTGGATACTTTTTGTCGACTTGTGGGCGAGATCTACATGAAATAAAAATCTTCCAGCTAAAGTAAGCACTTCGGTAATCATCGTCTATCTCCGGAAATACAAACGCTGTTTTCAATCTTGCGTGCGGCAAAAGTCCTAAGGACTGAATCTCCTTAGTTGAAATGTGGTAGTACCTGTGTCATATCTATGTTTTGCGTGTCGATTAGGCATTTCCTGGTTCTCCACATGACCGAAAGTCCTGAAGCCTACTGCGAATTGTGCGTATGGACTTATCTCGTACAGCTCTGAAAGTAAATAATTACCTATTATACTTTTAGGTATTTTACTAAAACATTCTCATGTTATAGAAAAGAATGTTCAGGGTAGCCTCACCAACAATTTTGTCCGAAATGTATTCGGTAAGACATGTTATAGGGTCCTTTATACCTTACTTTACCGATGTGACTATCTGTCACATACTCCTATTTAATAACAAAATATTATATTCATTTTGAAATCGGGATATGGTTCGGGCCGCTTAGAAACACATAAATTCTCTATTCAATGGGATATAATCTAGGAAAAAGTACTGGCGGACAGTTCCAATGCAATAATTCAACGAATTCAACGAATTGACCCTTAATAATTAATGCGGAGTAATATTAATTACAATCAGTATAACCTTTTTTTTTTTAATAAAACTTTGCCCACACTAGGCATTTCTCCTGTATTGTGGGTACGTTTACAAACATTTAAACTCACATACACAAACAGTCAGACCCGGAACAACTACTTGTAGGGGTCAGTTCACACCGAGACGCGACGCGACGCGCGGTTTTCAAGATAGAAATACAATTACAGACCTTATCTACTACACAAAAAGGTACACGATTCAGTGAGCTGCGCCGCGCTGCGTAGCTCGACGTAGTAGGTAGACACTGAATTGTGTACCTTTTATTGTAGTAGATAAGGTCTGTAATTGTATTTCTATCTTGAAAACTGCGCGTCGCGTCGCGTCTCGGTGTGAACTGACCCTTAGTCATACAAATATTTGTTTCGGGCAGGAATCGAACCCGCGACACGTAGCGCAGCAGTCAATCGCCCAACCGTGCCGACATCGTCACCTTATAACGTGGACACTGACAGTCGAGCTAGTCCAGAAATTCAAGGTCGCTCAGGTCGCTGTGGAGCGGGGTATGTTTGAGTTGCTTTGAAGGATAAAATTATATTATAGGATATATATTATACTTATATAATTAAAGGATATATATTATACATTATTTATATTATCCGTAAAAGAACTGTTGGTTTGGTGTTACTATACACAGGGTCCCATTAAAATAGATGGACAAGTTTTAACACAGCGCTCAGTAGGTACGTCTAACTAAACAAATCCAAGCAAAAAAAAAAAAATACTGATTAAAGTGATTTTATTTTGACTTAAAATAATAAATTGTCGGCACATTAGTGTATTTTCGTTAGCTGATTATTTTTCTTGTCTTTGCGTTGTTCTTATATATTTTTTACCATCGTCCTTATTTTGGTGGTCTGAATGATTTCTAAAAGTTTGTCCATCTATTGTAATTGAACCTTATATAGCTTGTGGGGTAAGCAAGCTGAAGTGGCAGCGGGCTGGCCATGTTTGTCGAAGGAGCGATGGCCGGTGGGGCAGACGATTCCTGGAGTGAAGACCGCGTGTCGGCAAGCGTAGTGTGGGACCCCCCCGGCGACGATGGCCGACAACCACAAGAAGCTGGCACAGAGGGACGGATGGATGCGGAAGGCGGAGGACAGGATGTTGTGGCGTAGCCTGGGAGAGGCCTATGTCCAGCAGTGGACTCCGATATGCTGAGTTGATTGATTGATAATTTTCAGATTAACCATACATTCTTCGAGGATAAATTTTGGCATAAGAGTTTGTCTGACAACCAGTCTTATCAAGAGGTATCGTATTACCCAGTAATTGGGTTGTGGAGGTCAGATAGGCAGTCGCTATATGTAAAATACTGGTATTCAGCTGCATCCGGTTAGACTGGAAGCCGACCCCAACGTAGTTGGGAAAAGGCTAGGCAGATGATGATGAGTTTATTTCGCGTTTCATAATAATAAGGCTAACATTAAGCTGGGTTAGTTCCAGGGTCAATTTAAATTACAATACATTCCATACTAGCAGCGCCCCGCGGTTTCACCCGCATAAGTGTGGATCGGGGTAAAAACTATCCTACTTCCTTTCCCGGGACTCAAGCTATCTCTATACCAAATTTCATCTAAATCGGTTCAGCGCTTTAATCGTGAAGAGGTAGGTAACATACAGACACTTTCGCATTTATTATTACTACGACACTTCACCTAAACCTAATTCTCCAAATATGCAGCAATGCAATGGTGTGTACAGTCAGGGGAATTAATTGTTAGGCAAATTGGCACCCTACGTAAATTTCCCGACTTATATCCATTTCATACAACTGTCAAAGAATGACAGTTGTGTTTTGAATATACGGGCAATTTAAGTTGATAGTCAATTGGCTAATCAATGAATTCCCTTGACTTTACACATAGCAACAAAACGATTTTTTACCTGCACTTTATCCCGTATTTAATGCGTCATAATTTATCAATTGAATTTAATTGAATTATTTCGTCATTTACCTTCAAGTAGTGACGTTACAATATGGTGCTGGGCTAAACTATTATCAATATCTTATTTTATAATTAACGATTTGCACTAGACTAATTAAGAATGATTTTCCTGTTCACATGTTTGGTAATGTCCGTGTCTTTTTATAATAATGGGGAGTTAATTATTTAGTTTGTATTTACCTTTATAATCGTGCTATTTTAGTTGGCATCTGTATAAAAATCATTTGTAGCTTTGAAAATAAGCCCTTTTTCAAACAACTTTTTTTTTTTTTTTGCGGATAGGAAGTCATCAATTGACCCCTCCCGCATCTGGGTGGTGCGGAAGGGAGTGACTCAGACTCTTACTGACTAAAACCCACCCGTGTGCCTTCTTTAGCCCTTACATGTTCCGGGCCAACGGTAACCCTTTCGGACAATCCCGCTGACCCGGCAGGCTTCGGCCCCTCCTCGATGCTGACATCTCTTTGAGGCGCGCGTGGAACACGTACGCGCCCCCCGGCACGGGCCTGGTCCTGATCGGACGGTCAGCTACCCATTACTCTCCGCCCGCAGGCCCGCGCCTACGGTCTTTCAATCCCTCAGCCTACGTTTTGTTTACCTAGCTGCAGAATGAACTCCACAGACAGTCGCACGCCACAACACGCGCGTGTCTGTGTGGTGCTCGATAAATAAATATTGTCATCAAAACCGAACGAGGAAGTTCCCCAAAGATCTAACCAGGGGGCCCAAAAAGGTTACTTTGGCAGAATCGTAAAAGGATAACATTATGAATCATAATGGACAGTTAACTGTTATGTTAATCGTATCAAATCCCATTGGTGAAGGATTTTTCAGTTATTTTTTTTTTGTCTGTGCAAAAAATACAAATCAATCCAATCCCAATCTCTTTGATTACAGCTACGTAGTACAGCGAAAAAAAGAAAAACACGGACTGTCTTCGCCTTATTATGATTCATAATGTTATCCTTTTATGATTCTGCCAAAGTGGCCTTTTTATGCCCCCAGGTCCTGTGGATTTGGTCAGATCTTTGGGAAACTTCCTCCTTGCTGATTACGTTGAAACATAAGTAGTATAACATCATCAACCTCCCCATAAGCCTTTCCATTTTGCCAAACGTCCCATTTTCGTGCGCAACCGATGTTCGTTGCATGCGCGATAATGAAGTATGAGGAACAGGGAGTAAAGTTCACTCATACTCTATAGAAAAGGGAGGATCCTCCGACCAGACGGGTGTTGTGTCTGGCGGGCAACTGCCCAACGATTCCTGTCGGGCCGTTGTATCTATGCTAGTTGCGCGGTAAACTCTGCTTGCGCTATGCAGGATTTGCGTGACGTCAGTATGACGCGTTGTTCGCATGCTGCGTTGTAGATACCGCTACAGAAGTATGAACCTAGAGGCTAAATAAGCCACTTACCATGTTTGCTGTTATTCCTCATAGGTATAGGAGCGCTGTATATCCTGTTCTGCGCGTTCATGGCGTTCTCTTTAACGTTGTCCAAGTTGGTGTGCGAGGTGTGTGCCGTCAGGTTGCCGCTCTCCGATTTGTTGTCCACGGTTATTGAGTCGCGGTAGTCTGTTAGGATGCCTGTTCTGGAATCATAGATAATAATAGTAGAAGAATTTATGTCACACACACAAGGCTACCGACTGCACTGGGCCCGCGTGGTGGAACACTGCCAACTTTCTCTCACAAAAAGGAGGTAAATAGGTGTGTTTTGGTCGGTAGTTAACAAGAAAAAAACTTGCCAAGTATGCAAGTGCATCCAAGGACAACCCCCGGTTGGTGTAGGACTATTGCAAAACATGGAAACAAAAATATTTGATTATGGGTTTTGGTGGCTAAAGTGTACTGGTTATCTAGGACTATGGAAAAACAATTATTATTATTATACACTTGTCCTTTAAAATTATCCAAAGATTAAAGATGTCAATGTCGTATGGAATAACAAGGTTTTTAAAGCCTTCGTTTTTATCATAATCAGTAGTGTGGCGATTAGGTTATCACATTAATTGAAACCACTTAGGTGTATATTAAATATATACAATAAACTTAATTTATGATTATTTGGTAACAATACCATGAAGTGTTGAATTTGTTGATACCATCGCCTCACGCGTGTCTAGTGCCTTATTATCAAATATAGTTTATTTTTTGCCAATTTTTCCGCATTTTAAATTTACTTTGTTTGAAAAATGCAGTTTTCTATCTTTTTTACAATTTGAAATAACCACTGTACTATTAATGTGAACCTAATCGCCCTTCTGTATAAGTACCACAAATGGTGGACGTACCTCTGCCTCTTCACAAGTATGTAGATACAGCTCAGAAGACAGATTGTGAGTAGTATTGAACTGCAGATAATCACTAGCACGTTCAAATCGAACAACTCTGACGGGGGTCCCACTTCACCTGGATGGAACATATAGAATTTTTAGAACATCATTATATACATTATCTGCTTAGCCTTTTCCTAACTACACGTGTTGGGGTCGGCTTCCAGTCTAATCGGAAGCAAATAGATACCAGTATTTTACATGGAGCGTTGCCTATCTGATCTCCAGAACCCATATAATACCCTTGGTAAGACTAGTTGTCAGACTTACGGGTTTCTGATAGCCCGTAAAGAAAGACTGGATGTGGAAGGCGGAGGACGATGTTGTGGAAAAGCCTTTGTACAGCAGTGGACTGCGATAGGCTGAGTTGAGTTCACAGCCAGTTGTACCACTGGGCAAATAATCTCTGGAAGCACTGATCTATAGAGAGCTACACTATCGTCGAGTTCCATAGAAAAAGTATTATCGTATACTTAGTCCACTTCGATGCAGACGAAGTCTCGGGCAGAAGCTGGTCTAAAGTAATATTTTAAAGAGAAAAGATTTGATTTTTTGTATCATGTTTGTTTGTTACACTTTCACGATAATACGGCTGACTTTTCATCCTGGATCGCAGACGAAGTCACGGGCTACAGCTAGTGCCTATTAAATTACAAAAAAAAACGTAAGAAGATTACAGGTATTTAATTTATAAACTTACTGCCATCCTCATTCTTAGTAGCATAGTTGTAGGTTGTAGTGACACTACCAGCCTCATTAGTAGCTGTCACTCGCAGCTGGTACCACGTGCCGGGGGAGAGCGCTGATATCGCGTACGTCGGGATCTTCGTCTGGTAGAGGGATGGGAGGCTCCAGGGTGAGAGGTCGGAGTACGGCTGTGGGTGACAAAGGACCAACAATTAATTATTTGATAGTACAGTTTTGAGACTTGGTCTTTAATTTAAGTAAAGGTAATGAATTCCTATGCGTGCTCAAATTTTTACCTAAATATTATACACCTGTCTGGTCAGAGGATCCTCCCTTTTCTATAGAGTATGAGTGAACTTTACACCCTGTTCCTCATACCTCCTTAATGCTACCGGTAAATCAATATAAGTACTAAAAGAATACCTCTAAGTACTAGAATAATATAATCAGGTATAGACTAAAGATTGTGGGAGTAAATAGTCTCATTTAATCTTCTTCAAACACGATATTGGTTTTCTGGTCCTACGATCCAACTGAGGACCAGTAAATTATTGGGTAAATCTGACCCGGGTGGTTGTTTACATAAATATTTAACCTTTATTACAAAGCCAACTTACCATATTATTATGAGCTCTGATCCACGCCCTGGCACCAAGCTGCCTGTACTCCACGTCCAGCACTGTGAGCGCACACCCGGCGTGCTCCCAGCCGGCTAGTTGTACGTACATGTGGGACGCGTTGCTCCACAGCCACTCGTTCGTGCTCGGTGGGATTGGTACTGGAAAGTACGAAAACAAAGGAAAAGTAAGGTTTGATATAAGAGGGCGTACTATGACGTCATATCGAAGACAGCACTAGGTTTTTGTGAAAAGGAGATGGTGCTATTTATCCCGTATAGCTCATCTCTTTCACACATCGAAGATTGATATAATTATTGCTAATAAAAAAAATTGGACGCAAAAAAGAGAACAGCCTTATGCAAATAATTGTGCGTGACACCAAGTAAAACAGGCCAGAGAATTTGTTTTAAGTTGGCGTGATTACCTACTCATCAATTCAAGAGTAGGTAAGTAAAATTATTGGAATACTACTTTATTAAAAAATATGGTAAGAAGCCTTTTTAACACTGGTGATTGGTTTTAACCGTATTCTGGGTTTTTAAGCAGCTGAAACTAGACAGTTTTTAACTAAAAGTCCTTACAGTGAGAGTAACTTACCTCCACCCAAAGTGCTGACATCCAAATAAGCAGGCTGTGAGGTCCCAACTTTGTTAGTGGCAGTGATCCTCAAAGAGTACTTGGTGCCACACTTCAGACCGGTCAAGGCATGTTTCTGGACACCCGATAAGTTGGGCAACTTGTTGGCTGGCCATGCTTCTCTCCAGGGACTGTTGGCTTCTTTCCAGGTTAGACTGTAGCCTGCAGAGTTCCTTGATTAGTATACATTAGTAACGTATATTATACATATATTAGTAACATACAGTATACATTAGTAACTGGAAAATAAATTATTATTAAATTATTATTATTATATACACGTCATATTTTTGGTTATTTATTGAGAGCGGTTTGTTGTGTATTTGATCCTGTGGTCCGAATACAACTCGCCGGAAAAATTATTTACTGAAGCGACGTTCATTATAGTGTAAACAAGCTGGCATCACACCAGACTTAATTTTAGTTCGTCATCGCCATTATATTCGTCGTCGTCAGTTAGTCAGATTATTTTTACCCTACGAAGGTAAAGCAAAAATCATGAAAAATTGTGGAAGATGAATTAAAGTTGAATCTAAGAAAGAATTCTTAGATTCCACTTTAATTCATCTTCCACAATCACCATCATAGAAATGATGTTTATAGAGTGTTGAGTGGAACTGTATAGACGCTAGTGATGGCGCCAAACACGCAGCCGAATTCTGGGCCGAGTTCATTTAGATTGCCATCGACATGCTAAGAAGAAGATAGAGTGTTCAAAATGAGGGCCATCTATTCAAAAACTACAGGGAATGATTTACAGGAAATTCTCGTAATTAGAACGACAAAAAATATCTGCTTCAAAGATATTGTCTAGAGACCAAAATTACACTCCTTTTTGAGTAAGCCACAGGTTGCAGCCGTTGCTGGCGTATCCTTGATTAATTACATTAAACGAAACAATACCATTAAACTTACTAATTTTCTGACTAGCACTTCTATTGCTGAGAGTATAATAAGGCTGCTCCCACTCCACCAGTATCGAGTCTTTGTACGGCGTCGCTCGAAGTATCGGCGCCTCAGGCAGTGGTAGGACTATGACTGTGTATTCTACCTGGTCAGAGCCGTACAGGTTCTTGGCTAAGCAGGTGTAGTTACCGCTTAGGGACTGGTCTATATCTGTAAATAGTAAAATTTTTAATTAGTGATTGGTAAAAGGGGTCAAATTAGTCGTTCTTTTTTTACTAGTTTTAAAAACTCAATATGCAAATCTACATAAGAATCTAAAACCGCTGTAAATTCAGAATATGCCATCCTGGGTTGTAAGACTTCAGATGACAGACCAGGGGATGGGGCATGAGGCAATCATGTGAGTGCTTGCTACTTAGCTAATATTGCGAATATGGTGGGTTTTAACCGACATGATAATAAAAGGTGTAGCGGTATCTACAACACCCTTTTACCACCGGACAACCAGACGTACTGTAGCGTACCATCCGCACTTGGTTGATATCCCCACGAGTCGTACTCAGCGCTTCTCCTCCAATTTTATTATGCGCACAGTCAAAGTGTGGAACTCTCTGCCGGCATCTGTGTTCCCTCCCACATTTAACCCATCTGCCTTTAAAGCAAGAGTGAACAGGCATCTTCTGGGCACGCTCGTTCCATCATAGACCTCATCTATCGCTTACCATCAGGCGTGATCGGGGTCAAAAGCGGGCTCATTTAGTAATAAAAAAAAAAACAACAACGAAACAACGCGTCATACTGACGTCACGCAAAATCCTGCACCTCGCAAGCAGAATTTACCGCGCAACTAGCATAGACACAACGGCCCGACATGAATCATCGGGCAGTTGCCCGCTAGACACAACACCTGTCTGGTCAGAGGATCCTCCCTTTTCTATGGAGGTTGAGTGAACTTTACACCCTGTTCCTCATACATCTATAACCCCTTGTATGTGGCGCCATTTTTGCGCATTTTAGGCTTAGAAGGTCCATGGCATACCTACCAGTCCGCCATTTTTTTTTTCAAAATGGCGGCAACGCATGATGTCTCAAAAGATCCTCGTACAATTACTATAGTTTAAAAATGTCAGTACTTACTGTTAATCAAAAGACTGTCATCATGGTTCCTCGTGAACCTAGGATGGTGGGTGATGATGTTGTTTTTGTGATACCATACGGTGCGGGGTGGCGGCACTCCCACACACTGACACAGTAGGAGGAGGGAACTGCCCACTCCTACTGATACTGTGCCTCCTAGAGAGGCTACGCCGGCCACAACTGGAAGGAGAAAGGTTATGTGATACTTGACATAGTATTGTAAAGAGTTGCATTAGAATTAATGAACAACATTATCAATGACCCTGTGTTAGGTACTGTTAATCTGTTCAATTTATTTAGCCCAACCTCAATTCCCAGCATCAGGTGGGATAACAGTTTACTAACAAGTTCACCTCACCTAAGTTTTCACGGTGAGATTTTTACAGAACAGACCGTCAAAAGTCTTTATTTAGTTAAGTTAAAAACATTGCAAATTCGTTTCTCCTGCTTATGCTTAAAAAGACCACTAACGGTTTTCAAGACTACTAGACACGCCCTTTCAAAGTACATAATTAAAACTAAAGATTCTAGTTACCTCTTTGTGAGGGCGTATGCGACACCCTCCTGGTGGCAGCCCCCTCTCCAGCCGACGTGCTGGCAGTGAGCCAGGCCTCATACGTCCTGCCGGAGACCAGCTCCTTCACCTCAGCCGCGGAGCGACCGAGCGAGTCAATGCGGAATGTCTGTGGCGGACCGTTGCTGCGGTAAAGTTGAAGAAGATGCTGAAGATATTGAACTAAATGTTTAGCGAAGATTCTGGGTCAGTTAGAAGACTTCTCAGCGTTTTTGCTGTCTACCTTCAGAGTCAAGTTTGTTGTGTGTTTCTAAGGGAGCTGTTACAATCAATATTTCTTTAAACTGGACTAGGTATTCCATGCGATTTTGCTTATTACATATTTAAGACCGTGGAATAACTGCGAGTCAAAAAACGTATAATTATGTTCAGATACAAAGCGCCTATACAACGTTATACGAGTATTGAAACCATTAGCTATTATTTTTTTCTCTGAATCAGAATCGGTAATAGAACCCATCAATGATTTTGTCGTAATATGTTCCCGTATGATATAAGAAAACACTATAAATACACTATAGCAAAAATATGAAGCCGAACTTTCGCAATAGGATTGGAACTGTCATTTAGTGAATCAAAAGAATGATTAACCTCAAGCGGCGAAAATATAATAACCTCATCGGAAACTATATTTTCGAGCCGTTTGGGGTTGAAACTCTCGGGCCGTGGGGTCCGAGTGCTCATGGTCTTTTTAAAGAAATTTCGAAACGGCTGGTTGACACTTCCCGTGACCCAAGGGCTGGCTTTTATCTTGGCCAGAGGCTAAGCATCGCCATACAACGTGGTAATGCCGCCAGTCTCTTGGGTACATTACCAGTCGACAGCGATGCGGATGAATTTTTCGACGCTATTTTTTAGTTTCTGTATAGTTTTAGTTAAGTTAGGATTTAATTTTGTTATTTTTAGTTTGTATAGCCAAACAAAACGTGTTATTTTAGAGAATGATTATTATAATATAGAAATAAATTAAAACTGACCTGGAGGTGGGCTTCACATAGACAGTGTAGTACAGCAGTTCTCCGTTAGGATGGAGAGGTTTCTTCCAACTGACGAGGAGTGATGACGATGATAGTACTAGGACTTTGATGTCTGCTGGTGGACCGGGCACTTCGGAAGATAAAAGTGGAGGATACAGGGTAAACAATGCATGATAAAAATATCTTAAGAAAACGGATTTAGTAAGTATTTAGTCCGCGATTATGGGTCCTACAGTACACAAACGTCAAAAAGGCTCTGATAAGAAACAAATACTAATAAGTACTAATTTTGTCAAGTGAAATTAAGTTTTTCACTACATTCAAGGCGGCCAATTGAACCGCCTCTCTCTCACTCACTCATTCATAACGGATCTCACCATATATTCTATTTTGTCGACCGCCTTGGCTACCTACTTTAACTATATGATTTGTTATATATTTTCAAATAAAATTGCTTACTCACCATCTTGCAACGTAGCACACACAATCGGGTAGGAATAAGGACCAGCTCCAAAGTTGGAGAACCCAGCGACCTTCACTGTGTAGTTAGTGTACTTCAGTAGACCTTGTAAGTAAAGCTCCGAGTGTAACGATGTCTGGTTCTGCCAGGCTGCTTCTGGAAGTTTATGATAAAATAGATTTTCATAAAATAAATCGTCGGATATCAAGATCATGGGACCAACCTTGAAATCAAAAAATCTGCTGTTCCATACATTTTGTCGATTTAAGTGAACACAAAAAATGTATGGAACAGCAGATTTTTTTTTCGCGATATAAAGTTTGGTCCCTTAGACAAAGTTGTTAAAAATGATGAGTACAATGACCCCTTTTCGGGTTTAGTATAAACAAAAACTAATGTTGTATACTTCTCAAAACATTAATATTAAAATGTATAAACAATCAGATTGAATAATAAGAACAGATTGAATGACCATTGACTGTTTATTCCAAATGTCAATGGTCCTAGGATTCGCATTACTAAGACTACACACAAGACACACACTACACACTACATGAATGACAATTTCGCTGTGGATTAACATTTGTATTTGATTTAAAATGACGGACTAAAATAGATACCACAAACTACAAAGACACAACAAGGAAAGAAGATACTACAAAGTTTTATATACCACTTACCATCAGTAGCAAACAGCACGGTGTATCCTACAAGCGAGCTGCCCTGTCCAGGTAGAGCGATGGGCTGCCAACCGATACGAAGAGATGTAGAGGACACTGCTGTACATTCTACAGATGATGGGGCTTGCTCAGGAGCTGGAGACAGAAATGATTTGATTAGATATAACGTTATAAAGCTTTGACTGGCTAGTGGTTAAAAATACACTCTTTCTGATGAAAGTCTCCAAATATGACAATCTATATACTAATAATAAAGCTGAAGAGTTTGTTTGTTTGAACGCGATAATCTCTGGAACTACCGGACAGATTTGAAAAAATCTTTTTGCATTTGATAGCTCAATTCTAAGGAAGGCTATAGGCTATTTAATATCACGCTATGACCCTTAGGAGCCGAGCAAAAAGAAAAAAAAGTCAGAATGAACGCTAAGCGAATACGAAGTGTTGCGACGGGGTGGGGGTACAAGAAATTTCACGCGGACGAAGTCGCGGGCAGAAGCTAGTATAATATATAACGTGCATGTCTAAACTCCAGTTTAAAAAAGCTTCGTCAATATAACGTTTTAGGGATTTTGTTTTCAGTCTCTATGTTAACGGTTAAAATTGGTTTAGGCAGAAAAATAACTATTGTTAAGTGAAGTAATGCAATTGCCTTTTAGCATTCATCCAAAGATTAAAATGATACGAGATTTGCCAACATTCTTACCTCCTTCTCTTGTATCTTGAAATACTGGCAGTGAGAATGGACCCGAACCAGCGTTGGTGAAGGCAGATACTGACACCGCATACCTAGAAAAGTAGTTTAAGTCAAAAACAAAATTTCTGTTAAGCTGTTCGTCACTGAATCTAATGGTAGCTACAAAATATGCAAAAAAACTACTTTCTATTAATTCACCATTGTACCTGGTATTCTTCATAAGGCCGCTTAACAAAGTTTCCTGCTTGCCTGACAGCTGCGAAACTTTTATAGTCCGTGTATCAAATTCATCTGAAACTGAATTACGAAGTCAAATAACTTTCAAGTACTCTTGGAATGTTGGGACCAATGTCTATTTGGGGAAACGTGAGTGAAAATTAATAGTTGATATTGATGTCTATAATTTTGTGATTCTTGAATAAAAATTAACAAACTAGAGTTAATGCTTTATAGGTATTATACGGTTTGACTGGGTTTAACGATTACCTCATGATTTAACATACTTAGTATTTTAACAGTTTGTCGGGTAATTAGTCTTTTTCCAAAAAGTGCGACAAGCTTGTTTATAACCATAACTACTGTCCAAAATTAAAGTTTCTATCTTTAGCAGTTTGGACTGTCCGAGAGTCTTACAAACATTTTCCGTTTTTATATATATAGATAGATACAATACACGGATAAAATGGCAGGCGTTATTATTACAGTATCTTTTCAGCATCACTTACGAATGGAGCAAAATTTTCTTCTAATCTAGAATTTAATCAGATATCTACATCATGTCTCCTCTTAAACCCAACCCACCTGCTCCCACAGCCTGCGCCACGGCCCTCACATGGTATCCGACGATGACTCCGTTGTGTGTCTCCTGCAGCGGCGCCGACCACGACACGTGCAGCTCGCCGGGATTCTCTGTCTGCTCTACTTTCACGTTCACTGGAGCTGATGATGGCGCTACGAATGATTCCAAAGGTCATAATATGTAAAGGGTATTCGGGATTTTTGTTGAGCTTATAATGAAGCAAGAAAGATTTTGGAGAAGCCTTTGCCTAACAGTGAGATTATCAATATGATTTTTAAAGTTATCCTTGAGATTTATCCGCTACTGCAAAAGCTAGCAATACCTTCTTCATGTGTAGTAAAGTGCACGGGCGCTGTATAGAGTGACACACCGACTTGGTTGCCCGTAGCGACGCGCACGGCGTACGGCGTGGCTGGTCGGAGGTTCTGTAGCTCTACAGACTGACGGAGCTCCTGCTCTTTTCTAAAATTAGAGAAACGAAACAAAATCATTAACTTTGATTATAACCTTGGGATATTTTAAGCTTTCAATCTGCTAAAGTTACAGAAAATCTTAAATTACTTGCGGCATTAGATACCTACTCTTTTTTTTCACAAACCCATTAATCGTTCTGACAGGTCATACTGATCATCATCTTTCGACTCTGACAAGGAGTACCTAGGTTGATTCTTTGTGTTAGTGTAGTCTTTCTTTCCACAACGTACGGTGTCGATCAAAAGTCCTTAAGCAAATTCGCAAAGTTATAGTTTGAAGTTTAGTTAGTGACTTACGACCTTCTTTTAATGAGTAATTTGACACACACACCCGCATATTACTCGAATAATCACGCTATTGAATATAGTTCCGTGTCATGTTCGTCTTGTTCACATAGTTCGTAAAACTTTATGATTATACCCACAGAAATCTTAATAAATAAATTAATTATAAGGTGGACAGATGCACCATTCACCGCGAAAGAATGTTGTGGTTCTTTGTTGGTTGATAATAATTTGATATTGTGGGTTAGTGAAGTGTGTTTAATCTATTAGAGGTGTTGTTCATTTTGAAACGCAAGCAAATTTAAATATTGAGATGAAAGCGGATATTATCGCGCTGCGTAAAAGTGGACTTAATATTATACCACAAATATTTGATGAAACCGGACTGACTGTGAGTATTATGATTTAATTCTTTTATCGAACATTTATTTAATTAATGTATAACTGCTGATCCTTGTAGTTATTTTATTAAACGTTTTATATTTACCATAGGGTCTAAATAGAAGAAAAAATATATATTTGCAAGAGTTTATTTATTTACTTTTGGAATGATGAATATAACATTAAGTATAAATTATAATCTTATCTTTTGAACTATTTTCAAAAATTTTTTTTTTCAAAATAGTAGTTAATAATATTGTATCATTTTGCTAGTAGCCTTACAAATATTCCTTTTTTGTTTTAGAGAAATTACCTACCTACTGTGAGTAGGAAGGTCAAAAGGTCGGAGGGTCCTTGCCAGTCAAACGCGATCGACAGTGGAAGGCCCCAGCTGGTCAGTGAATAAGAAAGAAATGTTGTTTTAACCAACCAGTTACCAGATGAAGTTGCATTGCAAGGAAATATGCAGAAATATGTTTAAATATTATAGGATCCATACGCCAGCGTTTACTTGATAGCATGGATAATAATGGGGGTTATACAACGTATTAAGTTATAAATTACAAATTGATTTTAGTAATATTAAAATAATATTGTGTCTTAACCGTATTAAGGATTATTTTGAGGTTTATAGTTTCAATCTTCTTTTCATAATGAAAATGAATACTTAAGCTATAACCGCAATATATATATATAGACCAATATTATTTTATTAAAGATACTTACAATATTTTAAGTCTAATGGTAGTAGTTCACATGCTTTACTTCAATAAATTGTTCTTTATGAGAAAATAAACTGTTTTAAAAGTTTATTTATAAAATTATAACGAATAAAATTTTGGAAATCACTTAAAAATCTTTTTTTTTTTATCCCATATTTCAATAAAAATATTATAATACAAATAAAATAAATATTACATTATTATTCTCGTGTATTAATTAATCGAATAATAATAAAAAAAGATAAGAATATTGTTGAAAAGATAAATTAAAGTTTCATCTCGAGATTCGAACCTAGGCCAACTTGTTTAATAATCCAATACGCAACGCTATCCGCTAGCGGTACTTGTTATGAAGACGTGAATTTTAGCAATCGTATGAACCAACCAAGGTCATACGTAATTACGCCGCGCGTGTGAAAAAGCGACGGTATAATTATTTTTTGTTTCGTTCGACGTTAGCCAGTGTACACACACAGATGTAGGTACGGGCCTGCGCGGCGCGGGCGCGTGTTCACAGAAATTTCAACTTTATTGTGCCTATGCAAATTTGTTGCAGACCGTACCTGGTAACATTCATGGTAGTAGCACGTTCCCACACCGCGTCACTGTAGTGCACGTGTGAGTACTGCAGCGTGTAGTGTCGTGCGTGTGCGCGGAGCGTGTCGCGCCACGATACTGTGGAGGTGCGCGAGCGGACTGTCTCCACGCGCACGTCTGAGGGCGGGGTGGGTGGCTCTGGGATACAGTGACAGACGTTGTAATTAATAGAGACAAGAATCTTTATAATGGTTATGTCAGAGAAATTAAATGTTCAGTAAATTGGCTACCAGCTAAAAAAAATAATAAATTGTCCGTATATTCAAAACACAACTGTAATTTTTAAGCAATTGTATGAAATGGCTATAACACGGCAAATTGATTTCACAATTGCTACGCCAGCCAAGCTTTCTCGACGTAGGTAGTACAGTCAACAGCAAAAATAGATGATAAAAATCCGAAATTCAATACTAATGAACGGAGTTCGCGTCAGAACTCTGCCACACAGCCACACAGTCTCTGCACACAGCTCAACAACAACGACAACAACAGCAACAGCTCTGCCATACAGTTCTGACGCGAACTCCGTAAATTAGTATTGAATTTCTGATTTTGATCATCTACTTTTGCTGTTGACTACATTAGCTACTTTCATAAGATCATAATAATATTTTATGTTCTTTAATACTTTAACGAAAGCATGACTTGATCTAAGCAGACTAAGCAAAATGTAATGTCATTACATTCTAGCTAGGTCCGGAATAAAGCCATCAGTGTCGCTCGCAGCTGAGGCTGATAATATGGAAATACAGGTCCAAAATCTCGAAGAACCGACATATTTTAATAACAAAAGTCAGTATTTACCATAAGTTAACTGAAGTGGTGGGACTCAATATAGACTAACAATAAGAACATAATGTTGATAGCCTTATTGGAAAAGTTAATCATAAGAAATTTGATCTTGCCTTCTATTTGTTGAATATGAGACTTTGGGAGTAACAACCAAACAATAGAAAAATGCTCACCTAGTATAGTGAGATGCACACTAAAGCTAGCAGTTCCATAAGGGTTGGTAGCTCTGCACTGATACAGTCCCGCGTCACCTGTCTCTGAGTACTGCAGGCTGATGCTGCTCAGCACGCCGAGCGCTGTCTTCGATTCTGATATCTTGGCTCTGGAATCAGAAATAGCAATAATGTAGGTACAGACCATATGGATGTTATTTTTGTATGATTGGTGGTTGCCATTTTTACCGACTTCAAAAAAAAGGAGGTTATCAATTCGATACGTATGTATGTAATATTATTGGAATTGCATTATATTCACATATGACAATCTATTAGGGCTTCCAAACAAATATACAAAATTTTATAGACGTATGTATGTATGTATGTATGTATGTATGTTTGTCCACGCATATCTCCGTAACTATTAATCGGATCGTGACCATTCTTTTTTTATTGGCTTACATTTACTTCAACTTAGGGAACAGTGCAAGTTTCATCAAAATCGATTCAGTAATTTTCAAGATATGGACTAAAACGTGAAAGTGTGACGGCCTGGCTTATTGATACGAGCTACGGGTGTAGTGTCAAAGCGAAAACATCTCAAAACCTTGGTCAAATTCTAGTGCAACAACTAAAAATGACCAAATAAAAAGTAATTTAAAAAAATTAAACCGACTTCAAAAAGAAATGAACTCAAAATTATGAAATAACTTTAATTTCGGAAGTCGGTGGCAAAAAACTAAAACTAAAATACAGATCCCAAGACACCGACTTCCGAAATTAAAGTTATTTCATAATTTTGAGTTCATTTCTTTTTGAAGTCGGTTTAATTTTTTTAAATTATTTTTGGTCAACCAATCCAAACAGCTCACGTGAGTGTTGACAGAACGAGGCTGGATGAGGCTTTTAAAACAATGTACCAAGCCGGTGTTATCTTTTTATTTCTCAAGTTTCGAATTGGAATACTGGTCCTGAAGGAAATTGTTTACCACCAACGCCCACCTGAGATACATGCAGCACCTAGGATCTTTATCATACGATGTCAAGTTCAAATGTCTATTTGCCTATTTCATAAAATTATTTAAAGTAGGTGTTTAAGCCTGGACCTGGACGTTCCTCCAATACGAGGTTTCCCCCTCACAAGAACACATTTACAACTCGCTTTACTACTATCTTGAAATACCTTTGGCTCATAAAATCCAACGCATTTCCATCATGTGTCCAAGTGACTCTGATAGGTTCATCTCCTAGTGGTCGACATTCTAGCGTGACTGAAAGACCGAGTCTCGACGTCACGTTGGTTGAAGAGGCTTCGAAGTGAACAGGCTCTGAAATAAAAGAGATGAGATGATAATAGAGCTGCAGAACATTATTGTTTAATAGGGTTCACAAAAGTTTTGAGTAGGAATGTGGATGGCTATAAGAGTAGGGGAAGACCAAAGAAACGATGTATGGGCTGTGTGAAACATGATTTGGATAGAAAGGGGGTGACTGCCGAGATAACGACCAATAGAGAAGTATGAAAAAAAATATATGTTGCGCCGATCAGTAAGGTCAGTTTTACAAAGCACCACACTTTGTTATTTGAAAAATACTTACTATTAACACTCATCCACACAGTCTTGCTCACCGGTTGTCCCACTCCGTTTTCTACATTGCAGGAGTATAATCCCTCATCTGTGAGAGATACTTCTTCAATGACGAGGGTCCCGTTTGGTAAGCTCAGGATCCCACCGCCGGCCAGCTCTAGGACTGGTTGCCAAGTGCCGAGGAGAGCTGGAACATATTTAAGAAAGTTATGTCATATAAAATTCACTTCTGATCATAATTATGTTTATTTCAACACTTGAATAAAAAAGAAAGATCCAGTTGTAACGAGAATAAAATATCACTATAATGCTTATTCAGAGGTTAAATACCGGTGAAAGGTCTGTGGCGTGACGTACACCAAGACTAGGTAGGTAAGTAAGGCGGGAAAGATTACACTTTGTGATACACAGTGAGAGGGAAGACAGCACATGATCACATTTTGTTATTAGCAACGCCATACCATCTTTCTTCATCCAATGCACTTGCGGCTGCGGGTAGCCGCTTGCACTGCACGACACTGTACCTCTTCTGCCGAGGAGGAGCGAAGAGTTGTGTGGTTCTTCCAGCCATTTTGGCGCAACTGTAATGGTAGACTGAGTGGATGAGTGAAAGGCGACTAACAAAAAAGTATTTATAAGGTACATATGAGTAGAAACGCTGATGTTCTTCAAAAAGGTCAGGTGCCTAGTACTTGCAACCGGCGTGCGCGTATGAGGTTTATGAACGTAAACGAAGCAAAAGAAGTGTGTATGGATCCTAGCAGATGGCGTTCTGTAGTTTCGGCCTACCCCGATGGGAAGATGGTGTGAGTATATGTATTTAATATATGTAAAGAGATAAGATACCTTAAGAGATAGATTTTGAGAAGATTATATTATTAGGAATTTTTGAATCAGAGTTTGTTGAAATCGACTGAGAGCATACCCATTTCTAGTACACAACATTGCTGTGTACCAGTTTGGACTGATGCTGAAACAATTACTGGACCATAATAACTTTCTACTTTGGTTTTGATGGTGGTAGATAAGCCATGTGAGTTGGGTTTAAGTTCTTAAGGTTGAATCTGGTTTGACAATATTGAAATTAGATTAAAGAAGTTACCTTTGATATACAGCTCAGTAGATCTATTGACTTTGGCCACGTGGTTTGACGCGACGCACGTGTAAGTACCACAATGTTCTAATGACACTTTCTTGATCACTAGCGCACTGAAGAGTTCCGAGTTTCTTTCTACTACCTGTAAAATAGTAAACATTATAATAGTAAACGGATTTTTTATCTATTCCGTTAAGTAGTACTTGAATTTGTGTGGGGCTCGTTTGAAGTAAACCTTTCAAAAAGTATACAATACTATACTATACTTCTATGAGAGACGTAACTAGCAATACACAATAGGTAGGTTTAAGTTGAATCCCCGGGAATTGCTAAGCTGAAAAAGCTGTCTTCACAAGCATATTTGATATAAACAACTTACTTAGTTTCAATCTTAGATAATAACCATAATCATAACCATAATCAGCCTATAATGTTCCCACTGCTGGGACACAGGCCTCCTCTCGGTGAGAGGGAGTGGGCCGTAATCCACCACGCGGGCCCAGTGCGGATTGGCAGATGTCGCATGTCTTCGAATTTTTGGTTCTAGGACATGCCGGTTTCCTCACGATGTTTTCCTTCACCGTTTTGAGAGCAGTGGTGATGAAATAATTTACACAAAGTAAAGCGCCTGTCTGGGTTCGAACCTACGACCTACAACTCGTAAGTCGCGGCCGTTACCACTTGGCCACCACTGCTCTGCTTGGCCACCACTGCTCTGCTTGGCCACCACTGCTCTACTTGGCCACCACTGCTCTCAAACTATCTAAGTAATATATATAAGAAAATAACACAACTATCCAAAAGTAAGTTTCAAATATTTCTATCGCTAAAGCTATTACCTTCAAACCGCTGGGAATCCTCTTCCCATCCTTCAACCACTCAAAATGTATCGGCAGGTCCCCAGTCCTCAAATTACAATAAATGTTCACAATCTGACCTTCTTGAACATTCGTTCCCAACAACAGATCATCTAACACTGGAGCTTCTATGACTTGAATCTCGAAGGCTCTTCTAGCCATTTCTCCTGAAGGACTGGTTACTATGCATGTGTATACTGCACCATTGGAATCTTTAGATATTTCTGGTATGGAAAGAATTCCATTAATGTTGACGCTTGGAGCGTTTCGTCTAGTTTTACGTCTTTGGTGCGATCTCTTGTAGCGGGATTGGAAGATCGCGTTCGATGTTAGTAACTTGCCTTTGAATTCCCAGTCGATTTTGCTGAAATGTGAAGAGAATTGGTAATAGGAACTTTTTAGGGACAGATGAATTATACTCTCGACACTTAGCAAGATGTTTTTATTTTAAGAAATACATCTGAAGCCCCCCCCAACACAGTTGGGAAAAGGTTAGGCAGATGATGATGACATCTAAAGAAATAAATACATATGTCGTCCCTGAAACTTATCAACACAGTTTTACCAATAAACTTAGAAGACTACGCTTCAATACTGGCAAAATACTGGAGAGTTAATTTTCAACAAACAAGGTCCAAACATTTTGAAATCCTGGAATAGAATTCAATCATGTTTTGCTGCTGCTGCGAAGAGTAATATTTTGCAGGCACTTCACTACTCACAAGCATAAATACAAAGTTACCTTATCGGGTATCCATAAAACGGACACCTCAAGTTAACTGATTCCCCACTTTGTACTTTCACTGGTGGAAGCGATCTGATGTATGGTGGTCCTGAAAATATAAATATTTGAATGTCTTTATCACAAAAATGTAGTAACTTCGTATGACGTTAGTTTTAACGCAACCAATTGTGATTCGCAATCTAATTTTCGCCAAAGACTATTTTGAAAAGTCACTACCGAATGAGTCCGCTTTTGATCTTGATCTCAGTCGCCACTCGTCAGAATGATCAGAAGCTGCATTATATGCATTGTCACGGACACGACTTACGAGTTGTAGGTCGTAGGTTCGAACCCAGACAGGCGCTTTACTTTGTGTAAATTATTTCATCACCACTGCTCTCAAAACGGTGAAGGAAAACATCGTGAGGAAACCGGCATGTCCTAGAACCAAAAATTCGAAGACATGTGACATCCACCAACCCGCACTGGGCCCGCGTGGTGGATTACGGCCCACTCCCTCTCATTGAGAGGAGGCCTGTGTCCCAGCAGTGGGAACATTATAGGCTGATTATGGTATGGTTATGGTATGTAGCTGCAGGGTAAAAGTGACTCTTAAGTCTTAGGGTGCACTAAAATTGCGCAATTTCTGACAATTTCTAAACAATCTTGGTATTACAGTAATTTTTTTGATCCTGCCGAGACGTCAAAGTTAACCAAAATTGCCAAGTATTACGCAATTCAGTTGCCTGTGTGAGCGTTTCTTTATATTGAGTCGCTGTTGGGAGTTTCACATTTTGCCTGGTCAAATACTAAAGGTTTAAGAGTGGCACTGAATTCCACTTATCAGGATGGATATCAACTAAGTTGCATTATGATACACTTACCATAAACATCCAGCCTGTTCTCATGTGAGGCCACATGCTCACCTTCCCTGGCTGTGCAGGAGTACAGGCCTCCGTCTTCGACCCTCACTCGAGTGATGTTCAGCTGTGACGCCACTGAGTTATCTGATGTCATCAGCTGGCCTAGGGCGTATCTGGAAACGAACGGTATCTTGGTTTATATATGGGGTTAATTCAAATGAGACAATAATTATGATAAAACACACTAATGAATTGTTATTCTTAAAATAATATAAGTTGCAGGATAATTGGATAAAACGTTTTTTTTCGAAAATCTAAGATCGTTTTACTGTACTTAGAAATATTTTCGTAAAATTGGTTCTTAATGCGAGGTAATATCAGGATTAGGTATTGCAAAAAACCTAGTCTGTCTAGGACGATTGGAAACTTGATTACTGCTTGGCAAATCTTAATCAATTTATAATATCTTTATTCTGGTTGGTTAAAATATGGCTCGAATGGAGCTATTAACCGATTAGCTCAACCATCAGGCAAAAAATACTAAGACTTTCAGTGCTACAAAAACGTTTTTTCAAGTATCTTGCGACATATACAAGCGAGATTCCTGGGCAAGATACTTATTTAAAAAACTTGGATTATTTTGTAATTAACTACAAAAACAATTCCATCATGGTTTTCTTGGTCGACACGATGTGCGTTTGCAAAATCAACTAGCGAGTAGGTACACCCTTGTACCTGGAAGACACCCTTGTAAGTTTTATCGTTGATATTGCAAAAATCACGATGGTTAACGATTTTTTCTTTGAAAATCATGGTCAAAAATTACCTCGGATCAGTATTACTCGACACAATAATGCCGTCTCTTTCCCACACGAACTGTGGAGGTCTGTCACCGCTGGCTGCACACTGCATGCTGATCTGGAAAACGTAGACATGGACCGAAATAGTGTAAAATACATACTGAGGAAGGAAAAAACTGCGACCTTCATCCAACATTAGAAATTGAACTAAATATAGTTTTGCTCTTTCTTTGGCAGCCATATTGGATGTAATTAACCACTTTCGGAACAATTGTGGGCTTAAGACGAACGCGCGGAGTAAACGTTACGTAAATTCGAACGATTTTGAAACTGACAATGCTTATCATGAAGATTAGTATTAAAGTTCCCGAATACTCACATCGCCCCCCGGTGTGACAGTTCTTTCCGTGAAGTGCTGTGTGATAACCAACCGCATATCTGCTCGCCTTTTTCTTCTATCAAGTCCTGAAAGAAAGAAAAAATTATATCAGATTTAAATCATCAAGAAATGTTTCTTAGGTTCTTTCTTTGAATAAAATCAGATTTTGGATCGCTGTTAAAGAACCGTCTGATATTCTATTTTAGATTTTAAACAAATATATTTCTCCAAAAATCCCATCAGAGTAAAAACATCAATTATGTTCCCACTAAATAGGAAGTTCCAAAGGGTAGGGGGCGTTAATAGCCATTTAGTGACGTCACGAACTATCTAATTTACATAAATTGGTGTCTAGTTTAGGCGTTGCTAGGCAACGGTTACGTCATCAATATGGCACTGATATACAGGATGGCCGTAAAACGTTGATTAGAAGCTCTTGCTCTAGTAAGTGGGGTGTACACTGCAGGACAGCTGATATACAGGATGGCCGTAAAACGTTGATTAGAAGCTCTTGCTCTAGTAAGTGGGGTGTACACTGCAGGACAGGAAAATTGGTGCAGATTTTTAGGAGGTACTTATTTTATATTATTATGAAAGTATTTTTCAAAGCTATACACATAAAAATGTTATCATTGTGATGAACCATAGATTGAGAGAGAAAATAAGAATTTTAATTTTGTTGCTGCAAAAAGGCATATTATGAAGCGTAGTTTTGACTAGCCTATATTAATTAAAGCTTTTTACTACAACCACATAAAACTACTTACAAAATAATTTATTGGTAAAAATTGTTGTGTAGTATCTAAGGTTTTGACACCAAGCCATTGTATGTACATAGTTATGAAAAATGAAATTACACACATCATTGTTAGTTTTTATAAAATTAAGTAAAAAAAATATTTGATTTGGTCTTTGAGTAACTTTAAATTCCTACGTTGAATAGCTGTCTCGAAAAAAACTGAGACAACTGGACAAAAAGTAATTTTATAAAGGTTCTGTACTTAAACCCTTTTTTTTATATCGGAGCCTTAAAAATAACTAAAACTCATTTTACCCTCTTCTCATTAATAAATACGGCGCCCAACTAACTTGCATCTAAGCTGTTCCCGTTAAAATCTAAATATAGTTCACTGAACATTAATTGGCATCAAATGCGTCTTCGACTAATCAATCGCGGAAGCGAATGTTGCCGACAGCGATAAGCAAGTATCAAATCAGTTTGGTGGAGCATACCTATCCGTGATATTGGAAAGATGGAATTCCATAATGGTATTTCTGATGAGATTTGGAATTGGAAGGGATTCGTTGCAGGAGTGTGTGTGTTTTTACCGACTTCAAAAAAAGGAGGTTATTTTAACCACAATATAAAGTTTTTTTTTAATTTATTTATCATTTATACAAAAGAATACAGGATTATTAATATTCAACAGCAACCAAAAACCACAGAGGTTTAAACTTGTGCTATCATGAGTCTATCTCAACATCTTTAGGTCTTTAAATAATTACAAACATTCCTACATAATACTTAAGTAATATTGCTTAAGTTTACATTTGATATTTTTCTGTGTGATACATTTGTTTATTTCTGACGGTAGACTATTAATAAGTCTCGGTATAATATAGTGTCTTACGGCTGCGATTTTAGCATTTTAATGCCAGACAGATGCTGTCTGACGCCGCTCCGAGCCTTTGACGTGGCCACTCGGAGTGGAAACTGATGGGCTTTTTAACTGGTGAGGATAAAATATCTTTTAGTAGAGAAGTTGCTTATTTTGAGGATGTTTTTGAAAAATACTGTAAGATTTCAATCGCTATTAACTACGAGCAAAGACATCACTTCAGAAATACACAAAAATCATCATTTCAGCCGAAAGACGTCCACTGCTGGACATAGGCCTCCTCCAAGCACCTCCACTTTGACCGGTTCTGTGCTTCTCGCATCCAACGGGTTCCTGCGGCCTTCACAAGGTCGTCGGACCACCTTGTGGGAGGCCTTCCAACGCTACGTCTTCCGTTACGCGGTCGCCACTCCAGAACCTTTTGGCCTCATCGGCCATCTGTTCTGCGAGCAATGTGCTGCCACACACACTCATTTAAATATACCTACTTTACGAATTTAATGCTAGAGCAATGGTTGAGTAACACAAAAGATTGTCAAGTCTGTACCAATGCCGTGATATGACGCTGTCTTCTTCTATTGTATCGACACGGTATTTGTCATGTTAATGCGTTGTACCTATATTTTTTTCTCCTGCGAAAACTGCACTTTTCCACCAAATCTGCAATTTTGCTGCTGGTAGCGAAGTTTCATCAATCAATAGTAATGTGCTTTGTACGCATCTGTCATCCGCGGTGCTCATGGTCTGTCGACTTGGATTTGTGTGCTGTCATATAAATCACGAAATAGGAAGCACGCCAAAGCACAACGTCATTTTAAATTTTGGTCTGAAATACTTTAAAAAGAGGCAAGTGTCGCCTACACTTTTTACACGCCGCCTCTTTTTAAAGTACTTACAGTCGGGTATAATACAGTCGAATGCACGTCCGTGGTAACACTTTCACAGTAGGTATATAGTTTATTAAAAATAAACAAATTAAAGTCTAACTTTAACTTATTTATTTTGAATATACCACTGTTTGTGTGCAGTTGCACGAAAATAAAAATATTTTCGTATCGACGACACAACATGGCTCGAATGGAGCTATTTACCGATTAGCGCATCCGTCAGGCAAAAAATACTAAGACTTTCGCTACAAAAAAAAAAAGTTTTTTTTCAAGTAGGTATCCTGAGACGTGTAAAAGACTCCTGGGCAAGATACTTATTTAAAAAACTTGGATTATTTTAGAATTAACTAAAAAACATTTCCATCATGGATTTCTTGGTCGACATGATGACGTGCGTTTGCGAAATCAACCAGCGTAAGTCACCCATGTAAGTTTTTATCGTCAATATCGCAAAAGTCATGATGAACTCAATTTCAAAATAAACATTTTTTCGGCATGTACGAGTACCTACCGTCAAAACATTAACAGTTAAATCCACATCAAATACCCAACATTTCGCCCGACAGTTTCCGACAGAGCACGATATTTCCGACACATCCAGCCACATTCGAGTCTACGCCGCCGTCCGTTTAGCCGCTGGACCGCAAACTTCAATTATCGTAAACGATTGCCTGCTGGTAACGGTGTGACTTCGCTCTTGCTAAATGCTAATATGTCTACCGAATATGCAGGTGGGAAATAGCGTCCATGTTGCAATAAATATAGCTCTCCCGTATTTTAACAACGTTGGTTGGAGTTCCTATGCTTATAGAAAACGAATCGTTCTAGTTACTAATAGTAATACGGTCTAGGATGGTTTTTCAAAAACTGTTAGCTATTTCTACTAATCTTAAGATTCTTATTAAAAGAGCCTTGAAGTTGATCACCTATAGACTGTTCCAAAAGTGTCTGATGAATGTGTAAACATACCCTGTTCAGGTTAAATTCTTATACTACCTCTCAATAAAGACCAAAAAAAAAAAAAGGGAATAAGTAACACATTCATCCGTATTTAGAAGGTTCAACTTTATATCTTAACTCTTGCCGACAATTATTGTTTGAATAACATTAATAAAATGCGAATTAATAGGAAACAAAATTGTAACTAAGTAATTAAATACGTCTTTTATGGATTGTCCCCAATGGTTAAATAAGGTAAAGAGTAACCGTGGAGTTTCTTGCCGGTTCTTCTCCATAGGAAACGACCAATTGGAACCGTGCACCTAGCTTCTGACGTTTCATAAGTGCCCATGTAGGCTTATGTGAAATAAAATATTTTGATTTTGATTTTGATTTTTTGAAAGACTTGTTCTACCTACCTACAGTCCGTTATCAAATAATATTATTATTCAATCACTGTGAAAATAGTCTACACTCAAACAAAATACATGCGCGACATTTCACACTCTCACACAAACACAGAAAACCATACAAATAAAAAAAAAGGAAAACTCGTACATACAAACTATACGAGAGTTAGGCGGGATTCACACGGTCGTACTCAATTCAGACATTTGAGTCGGCTCCCGGAGATAAATAATGGCAATAAATAATCTGGTCGTGACACCGGCCGTGTGGAGTGGGCTTTACTTCGCGTCACCGACTGTGAGTGGATGCTTGTCACACGGTGGGCGAAATTTTTTTGAATAAATATTAAATTTTTTTGTTCACATTTTTTTTAAGAACGTGTCACTTTTTACAGCTTTTGTAGCAAAAAAGTCTGAAAGAAAATGGTTATTGTCGCATAACAATGGCGTTTGGAAGCCTACACGACCTTTTCGGGAGTTTTTATAGTATGGAAAAGTGAAATTACAAATACGTAACTCGTAATTTTACCGGTCAAACCGTACTTATCGTACCTTTTAAACAACGTACAGTCACGAGCACCAATATGTCAACACTTGACAACTTTATATTGCGATTTTTTCACGAAATAACGAATGCAACGTTGAAATACGACATTTTACATATACCTATGGGTTCGGAAATACTATGTTCCTACTAATATAAAATTTCATTCAAAAATAAAGGAGAAAATCGACTTTGAATTAAGCCAAGTGTATACATACTTTTGCTCGTGACTGTACTCGCATCTTATCGCTACTTTATTTTTGTGTGTATTTTATGTTAGAATAAATAATTTTTCTTACTTTCTTTAAAAAAGAGACACAAGAATGCTTAAAATTAAGCAGCTACCTTCGTTGGTTAAAATTCACTTTTAATCATAAAATGTTCGATTGAGTTGCCAAGAACCATTCATGACACCCACAACCCGAATCATTTATTTACAAGTCTTTTTATTTTTAGGGTTCCGTACCAAAATGGTAAAAACGGAACCCTTATGGTGAGACTAAGTCTGTCTGTCTGTCACGGAATACCTACTTGAGTGCGAAAGCCGTATCATCGAATTTTGTTTCTTCGAAAACCTTTCAACGACATCTCTATACTGCGACGCCTTGTTAAATCGACGCCTTGTTACTGCGATATTTCGTTACATCGAAAAACTGTACTGCAAACGATTTTACTGCGTAAATATCATACTGCGAAGCCTTGTGCAATAGATGTCATGTTACTGTGATGTTACTTAGGAAAACTTACTTCGGACGACCTTACGGCGATAACCAAGAACATCAATTTTCTTTTCCAAATACTACCTACATTTTTCACATTTCTTTAAAAGCAGAGTCTCTAAATAGCACACTTTTTCAGAAATCATCAACAAAAGTTACATTAGTTCCACTATCGGTCAAGAGATGGCGCTAACATAAAACTACAATATTCTACACCGCAGTGCACAGTGTTAAAATTCTCTGATGAATATAGGCCTCGGCGATGAAAATTTAAAAACATATGATGGTACGGAACCCTCGGTGCGCGAGTCCTACTCGCTCTTGCCCAGTTTTTCTTCCTATCCTACTTCACTCGCTCACGTCGGTGTAACAGAAGCCGCTATTTATTGGAACGCCTTTTGTTGTTGGTCGGCAGATGGTCGTTTGTTTTGTTTTACGTAAAACGGTAATGATTCATGGCGTACGCTCCGATGCCTCTCTGAGTTGTGTAATTCACTGTGTTTAGGTTGGTTAACGAGCTAAAGGGATAGCATTGTTTATCCCTTCATATGCTTTGATCCCATCGTTTTGGATTAATCCGCACCTTTTACACAGCCTGTGTTACTTTTAGCCAGTACTTTGGATGCATCTGAAGAGTCAAAGTTTTCGGTAAAATATAGCTTATTGCTAAGAAGCAAGGCACTAATCCAGACTTAAGGCTGCTTCTGAAATAGTATTTATGGACACGACAAAGTCCAACCTGGAGATCAAACCCTTGCAACAACCGAAAAGCCTTTCTAGCAAAATTCCGCCTAGAGGCGTCATCGACACAGCTTTTTCAGTTTCCGTGTATTCAGTAGTTGAACATCATCATTTTGTTGCTTATCAATACATTTGATTGTTTGCTTTTAGACTCACTATGTTGCTAAGGCCAGACATAGCTGCAAACACACAAGTAATAGGTATACCAACTTTGCAATATGTGGCACGGACATTTGAGCATATGTGTGTAGGTAAACATGTTTGATGCACTGATGTTATACAAGGTGGCACGATACTATAAAGGGATGGCAGCTAATGTTTTTTTTAATAACCAACGAACAATTTACCGTCAGAGGGTTCAGTTAAGTAGGTACCATTTTCCACTTTTTTCAGACCATCCATCACACTAATATTATAAAGGCGAAAGTTTGTGAGTGTGTGTGTGTGTTTATATTTTTGTTACTTCTTCACTCACAAAAGGCTGGACCAATTTTGATAAAATTTTGTACGGAGGTAACTGACACCCTGGATTAACATATAGGCTAATTTTTATCCCGATATTCCCACGGGATCGACACTTATGCGGGTGAAACCGCGGGGCGTAGCTAGTAAATACATAAAAAGCATCCATGATCGGGATTGATGAATATCCAATATTCCTTTCTTAGTCATTGATGCCTTACATCCCATCATGTAGGTAGATACACGAATACGTCAGAAATGTAATATTAGGATCAAAACAGAACGTGCTTTTCATGCTACGTTTGACAAAGCAACTGTAGGGGTACTAAAAAGGTGGATGCAAAAAGGTTAGTTCTGTACATAGATCCAGCATTTGAAAGGTGAAAGTAAGGTACATAAGATATTTCAACGTCGTCTCTAAGGTTGGCAATATATGGGTGTTCGACTGCGTTGGCAATGTAGACGTCTCGAGATAGCGATAACCACTTTTGTCAGCCTATTTGCAAAAATAGTTAGTGATTGCAGGGCAGGGCTTACTACTTATTCTACACTAACAACCCGCCGCTATATACAGGGTTATTGGTAAAACATTAACAACCTCTTAAGAGGTAATTGTACTCGTCATTATGAACAACTTTTACTATGGGACCAAACCTGAAATCGCGAAAAAAAAATCAGCTGTTCCCTACTACATTTATGTTCGTATAACTCGTCAAAATGTAGGGAACAGCTGGTTTTTTTTTATAGAAAGAAAGAAAAAGTATTTATTGCGACTCGTACAGGAAGATCACAAACTAAACTAAACACAGTAAAATAAAAATCCAAGTTAAATAAAAAATAAAAAAGTAACAAAAGGAAAATGAAACAGAAAGTCCTATACGAGGCCAAAAGGCTCCTATCTCAGCATGATGCTGCGATATTTAAAAAATGAATGTCGCAGCGCTGGTATTCTGATAGGGCCCGCATAGAGACAATTTGAGCCCCGGGAAAGGACATAGTATAGTTTTATCCTGGTATTTCCACGGGATCGACACATGCGGGTGAAACCGCGGTGCGCTGCTAGTATTATAAATGCGAAAGTGTGTCTGTCCTGTCTGTCTGTTACCTCTTCACGCTTAAAACCGTTGAACCGATTTAGATGAAATTTGGTATACAGGTAGTTTGAGTCCCGGGAAAGGACATAGGATAGTTTTTATCCTGATATTTCTACGGGATCGACACTTATGCGGGTGAAACCGCGGGGCGCTGCTAGTATTATAAATGCGAAAGTGTGTCTGTCTGTTACCTCTTCACGCTTAAACCGTTGAATCGATTAAGATGAAATTTGGTATAGAGATACTACGCGCTACGACGCTACGGCGCTATGACGCTACGGTGCTACGACGCTACGGCGCTACGACGCTACGGCGCTACGACGCTACGCATACGTCATGATGCATAATTATCATACTTTTCAATGTACCTATTTTTTTTTATCAGATATTTCTGATAGATCTTTCTCAGTGGCCAAAGTTAAATGTCAAAGCTCATAACTTCGCAACTGATTGCACACGCTAGTACAGTTCGACGCATATGTGGATATTGTGTTTGCAGGCACGGTTTGGAAATTATACTGCGATATGAAATCATAATTATTGATATGGAGTAGCGAATTTTAGTTAACGTTGTATAGCGTCTGTAGAGTTAAATAACGCGTTGTCTTTTTCTTTCGAAATTCAAATTACTGACGACTGAAAGAGAGAAATCGGTGTGTAACTATTCGTCTGATATAATACGTTTATTAGTAAGGGGGTAAAAGTATAACAGTATCCTATAGTTTAATTAAAACAAACCAGTAATTACGGCTTTCAAATAATTGTTTATTCTCTCAGTATACCAAAATAAAATAAAAATATAAATACAGAGGTATCACCTATTTTTTTTTAGTTTGTATCAGGAAACTCAATATTCATTATTTCAAACCAGTGAATTGTTAAAATATTGAAAATGTGGACTGTAAAAGTCCAATCTGTGAAGATCTCTAATAAAATTCAATCTCTGTTGTTAGAGGGCTCATGATAATTTAGCTAGTAAAATCACAAAAGTCTGGTATAACAGGATGCCCGTATTTTGTAATATAAATAATTTCTTTGGTAGAAAAATGCTTATTTCGATAATACTCAATAAATAATAATAATAATAAAATTAATAATATAATTAAATAAATAATTATAATAAATAAATAATAAAAATAATAATAATTATTTTATTGTATAATATAATTGATCTATGTCATTGACATATTTGACACACGAGTGAATTGGGCCTCAGAAAGATAACTGTTATCTTTAAACGCTTTAGCAAGTGTCCTTATCATTTTCAAGTCAATGAAGTGAGAGGTAAGATTGAAACTTTACATAACATCACGCTTGTATTCTTCAAAGGGGCAGGCAGTATGAAATATACACACTTCTTCAGTTAAGAGTCCTATGTAATAAGGGCAAGCGTTTTGTCACGGACGGACTAGGACTAGGCTGTTACTGAGAAATTCCTAATTGTCAAACAGCCGGGCGGCAAACTCGAATATAATTATATATTTTGCCACCCAGCCAGTCCAGCCGACCCGAACAAGTGAGTAGCTTTCATGAAGAAGAGGGATTGTTCTCCATAAAGAATTAAAAGACTATTCACACATAATTGGTCATGCACTCGGAACATAAAATCTTCGCATACATTGTATTGAATGTGAAAAGCGAACGTTATCCGAATATTAACGAGTTTGTCCGAATTGCTTATTGAATATTTTCACTGTAAGACATTTTATTTTTGTTCATTATTATTACAATACGATTTTATGTGCGAATGCAATTTGATCATATAAATTAAAGATAATAATTCTGTACTTTTCAAATAAACAAAGGTTTTTGTAAAGCAATTATTTTAATTTTGGGAGATATTTTTTTTTTAATTTAGTTAGTAACTGAGCAAAGCGTGGGTGACTATTCAATGCTTGTTATTTCTCAGTAAGAAAAGCTGCGGCTAGCTGTACCCTGTCCAAAATATTACATTTAGGTACAAACTGATAAAATTATAACAGTCAACTATTGAACAGCAAACATATCAAAAACCAAATACAATTCTGTATAAATAAAAATAACGTTACTGCCACAAAATACCATCACATAATTTCGAAATAAGCACCCATTTCATATACGATAGACTTGAAAGGACGAAATTGTGGCAGATGCCACCAGTGACCGTGTGAGGGCGCCACAGAGCCGGTGGCTTGAATAATTCATAATTCAGTGCATCTTCGGCTTTATGCAAGCTGTAAGTGCAACATCAGCCTTTAGTATAGAGTAGTAAGTCGGAATATTAGTATTTTATGATAAGCAGAGGAATATTTTAAACATAAATTTACATGGCTTGTAGAATTTGTATATTCAAGAAGAGTTGTAGCTGTAGTGCTTGGAAATTATTACTTCGAGGAAATACTTCTGTGTTTGGTTTATGAATTTTGATTTGTTTATTATATTAGTATTTTTTAGAGCTGTGGAATGACACTTCAAAAATTGTTTGGTAAAAATAACGCTAGTATTTTTGTTACAAAAAATTCGTTGCAAAATTAAATTGCTTCTTGTTAAAAATTCTTCTGGAATAAGCTTAGAAGTAGCGCTACGGGTGTCAAATTTAAAAATGACAACCTAATTTTGTAATTTGACACCCGTAGCGCTACTTCAAACTCGTTGAAAACGAAATTGGAAACCCTGTGACCCCACATAAATTAACAAAAAAAATGCAGTGTGGCTGTGACATGGACACGGGCACACGGCCGTGTATTTTACGTTTTTTTTTTTTTTTTTACATACCGAGACCCCTCCGTCTTACGGGTAGTCAGAAGCTCGAAAGTCTGACAACTAGTTTTACCAAGGGGTATCAGTAACTGGGTTGTGGAGGTCAGATAGGCAGTCGCTCTATGAAAAATATTCAGCTGCATCCAGTTAGACTGGAAGCCGACCCCTACATAGTTGGAAAAAGGCTAGGCAGATGATGATTCACTGTCACTATTTTTCACTAATGTTTTGTATAAAATCGATAGATTTTTGACGAGAGCTGACGATTGAAACTTAAACGAACGTCGTAGTTTTTCCGAATCAAAAGTTATACTAAGTGGAAATCTCGATGCGTCACAGTCCTCACTTGGCGTAATGAATTCTTTGATCCTTTAGCTATCCAATGGCGTAATTGAATTTAGGATGGTGATGATAGATATGAAGCTGTAACACCATACTGTATCCCCCGATTTTGTTATCATTGGTTTTTTGACTTGCCTCCCACTATGGAAGCAATTTTAAAGACGTATTTTCACTTCAAAAATATCACAGGTCTTTTTTTTGATGCAAAAAGCGGAATCCAATAGGTTTTTAAAAAATCTGGGTTATGCATTTCCCGGTTAGTGTCGGCGGATATGAACTGAAGGCTTCTAGTTCAATGAAGCGGGAGCTCCACGGGGCGTATCGGCTGTTTTTTATTCCATATTTATGAAACATTTTTATTTAAGTATTTTTTCAACACGACGAGCCTTAATAAAAAATAGGATATTAAAATGTTTTCATCAGTTCCTTTTATGTTTCTGAATTAAAATGTTGTTTTGTGTTCTAAAGGAAAACCGTTTTTATACAAAATATTTGTTTTATTTCAGTTTTCAGGTGATTTTTAGAAGCAGTCTAAGACATAGCCGCAGAAATATGGGTAAACTATTATTAATACCACTTTTGCCTACCCATTCGGATAATAAAGAGTGATGTTCCGTTATGTGTGATCGAATCAAATTATGAACATTGTTACCTTTGTTTATGACCATTGCTTATAGTTACATGAGATGTTTGAACGTCAAAAATGTTTAACCATACATTTTTGACGTTTAAACGACACTAATCATTACTTTACTTTAGGCAACGTTATAAAATAAATCTCTTTAACTATTTCTAGACAAGTCTAAATCATCGCTAAATGCATGAAAACTTAGGCGTGCTACACACGTTTTAGGATCGGCACAGACCGGAATAAATCCATTGAACGGCACAGCGCAGCCGGGCGCGCGGGCGACAAAATAGAATATTTATTAATACGATATTGAGAATTGCTTCGAGTCGGCTTTGTTGTTCAAAAGTACTGCTGAACCCGACTAATATAAGTGTGTTATTTTGGTTCAATCTTAAGTTTTGATGCTACCGACTGCATCAAACTACTTACTTGAAAAGTGAGCTTGTTTTGAACTTTTTAATTGCAGTCAGGTTTCAGTTTTTTTTTTATTGTTTTAATTTCAACAGTGAATCCCTTCGGTGTAAAAATAATTATAATCAGTGGAATGACCCAGTTACATCTTTATATAAGCTCTGTAGGGTAATTGTGTAACACACTATCAGTAGCAATATTTTTCGTTTTGACAGTTCAACAACATTCATTGCCTTATTTACGTTGTTGAGCAGACAAATGTTTCGAACATGTAGAGCAATGGATTAGCAATATGCTTTAAAATGATTCAGATTGAAATTGATAGTGTGACCTGCTGATGTCACAACTTACGTCATATCGCTTCAGCGGCTTGTTTCCGGAGCATGCGTTACCACATTGTTGTGTTCAGGAACATGGCTCCTGTGGTTAAGATGGCGTTTGTTTCACGGGAAATTAATACGGTTTGCTCTTCTCGTGGGAGTAAAACTGCAAAAGGGTTATTTCGTCGTCGTGGTTGTCTTCAAATGTGACGAAGGGGTCATGTTTAGTGATGGGGAGTACTCCCCAGAGGAGGGTCCGATGACGGACAGCCGCAGCGGGTTCACGGATGAGTGCTAACGCGTGCCCGTGTTCCCGTGTAAGCGGCAGAGGAGGACACCATGGAGTTTTAGAGCACTATCTCCCCGTAGTAGTGCAGAATGCATGACAATTTCTCCACGTAAAAAAAAGTGTTATGTTTAAGGTCAATGATAGCAGGTTCCTATCACAGGTTTAGCTAAGTACCAGTATTTTACATAGAGCGAATAAATGGAATATTATTAGGTATGCAACATTATTTTCATCTCTGATAATTGACACGAGATGTACCTATGATAGAGAGTTCATGTATCGGTTAGGATATTAAGGCAATCAAAAAGATCAATGTTGTTCGTACTTATGTGGTTCACTTGAACACTGATTGCAACAGATATTTGGTTATGTTCACGGATAGAGAAACTACATGTACCTACCTTAATATAGGTAGATATTGCATTATAATCTAATTCAGTTCCAAATCACATAAAAATAACACCCTTTTCTGAAGAATCCTTCAAAACAAAACCCTCAAAAGGCAACAATATGAAATAGTTATTATTGTCCCTCCTATGTTATTTTCCACATCACCGACTCCATATCTGCTTTGTCCGTCTGTCCGTTTAACACGAACCAACAGGCTTGTAAATTGGATATCACTTTCTGACCACCGGCACCGCTTCGTAACGTGAGCATCGATATATTGAAGCCAAAATCTGTTAGTGTTGAGAAAGAGGAAGAAATTGAAAGTGATAATTTTTGAAGACATTTTGAGGAGCAGGGAGGAAAGTACTATACATCCTCCATAGAAAAGGGAGAATTCTCCCAGCGGACGAATATTGTGTCGGGTTTCTGTTCACATATTTAACATACATGTACATTATATACAACATATTTGCTAATCGCGCAAATCCTGCATCGCGAAAGCAAAGTTATCCGCTTTGTTTTCGTGATGCAGGATTTGTGTAACGTGAAACGTCAAGTTTGTGATGGGTAGTTCGCATGTGACGTTGTAGATACCGCGACGGAATAATTGAAAGTTATAGTCGGGGTGGGTCAGTTCTTAATTAAAAGGGCTTTGTTATCGGCATAAACTTTAATAAAACTCGAATAGTCTGTACATCAACATCACAAGTTAAAACGTTCGCCATTCTCCACAATTCCACCAAACTAAAACTACAAAAACTACTAAGCCAATCAGCGGCCGAGTAGCGGCGCGACGACAAATCCGTGCTTGGTCGGCGCGAGGCGCGGGAGCAAACATGCTAGCGCGTTGTCGAATATCGGTCGGGCGCTTTACCTCTATTGGCCCTGTTACGTCCAGGGAAATGGGAGCGTTCGGAAACGTCTTCCGCTATAAAGTTAAAGAATGGGAAAATAGGAGTAATGATAAAGAGAGAAGGGCTCGACTATAAAGCTTACAAAATAAATCAATGATGAGGTAAATGCAAATTGCTGTTTATGAAAAGACTTTGAGACATATTCTTATGACCGCAGAATTTGGCTTGATAATGATATTAGTCAACGTGATAGTACTTAAAAGCATTACAAAGGTATGTGATGACAGTCACTCTGCGAGTAGCCAGATCAAAATATTGTGGACTAGCTTTTACCCGCGGTATCATCCGCGTCGTGGTCGGAAAATATCCCCCGGACCGACACAGCTGCTTTCGCAGTTATGGTATTAGTATGGATGAGAACCCCATAAAGTCCACAAAAAATAAACAAAAATACATTGGCCTAAATTTTAATTCACCGTAGTCAGTTTAAAAGCACCAAAGCAAAGCTCACACTCAAAAATACATAATAATGTTGAAAACTGGAAAGCAAAATACGTACCTAACTTTGTTTCCAAAATCCAGAAAAGCAAACTAAAACCTGATGGACGCAATTTTAAAGTCAAGCAAGCGGAATCGTGGAATGTAGTTCAAAATAATTGGGAGCACCGTATTTTTGCAACATAACAAGTTGTTCGGAGTTATGCAAGCGTATCTGATGCCTGTACGAATTTAGATGATTATTTTATTAAAAGGAAAAGCGGGCTGCGTTAACCGGACCGGTTTGACCAAACATTTTCGGCTTTTGGTTGCAAGTTTGTTGATGTAGACGAGTTGACATGTTTTTTGAGCACTATACACTCAGCTTTCAGGTGCATTTTTATAGACTCAAACCAAAGGTGGAACATGGTTAGCGAAAAGATTTCTGTTTATAAAGCACAGTTCTTTGTTTAATTTGGTCTATTAGACTCCGTGTTCGATCACTATCTCACATGACGGTTAACGATGATGAGGTCGAGGATAGTGAACGCTTATAATAATACCAGCCTATTATTGGCCCGCTGCAGGGCAAAAACCTCTTCGCATACATATAAGGCACGAGCCTTGATAACGAACGATAAGACGGACTGTTAACTTGAAAATTAAAGTATTCTATTTACTCGAGATACAGTCAAGTCTATTCTGTGAAAATCTCACCGTGAACACTTAGGTGAAGTGAGCTGACAATAGTAATAATAGTGTCAATTCCTAGTGATACCAGCGGTGCTATTCTATAAAAATCTCACCGTGAAAACTTAGGTGAAGTAAGCGTGGAGTGAGCTGTCAATAGTGCAAATTCCTATCAAAAACAAACTCACTTCAACTAAGTTTTCACGGTGAGATTTTTACAGAATCGACCGGCAGTCAGGCGGAATGACACCTCACTTCACCAGTTTTCTGGGTGAGATTTTTACAGAAAAGCCCGGCAGGACACATGGTACTCATGGTGCATGGTGGTATGGTACGGAGATGGTCTCTATTGAGTGTCACCAGTCCTTATTACCCCCTACACTATAAATTACACACATAATGAGTTGCAACCAACTACCGTCGCATTTCATAATAAACACACTCGGTAAACTAATTTTGTTGACCGCATTTGTATAAAATTTACCATTTAACATTTATTACCTGCTAGAAACCCGTGCTTTGCTGCCACACAACATTATTTAAACCTACCTACACATTCATGGATACTTTTAAAACCATCTCTATCAGTGCAGTCAGGTAAAAACCTGAGGTGTTGTTGAAAATTGTTTTCACATTATCTCTACCGTGTTTTTCCTACCAATTAATGCGTTCTGGCATAGAATAGTATCTACAGAAGGTCGGCTCGATACAATGAGTGGTGTCATACTCTGCTGCAGAGTCACCATTTTAGAAACCGATCAATTATATCTTAAAATGATGTACGTCAAACGTACATAATGTACAGACGCCATCTGTCAAATTTCTTTAATAAATTTTCAACTTTATCTCTAAAGCTTATGGTTAAAAGTTGATTGGGAAAATTTTACAGTTTCGGGTAGCTTGATGTGCTCCAGTCTGTACGTATACCTACCATTATCCGATAAACGAGCACGCACGCATAAATTGTCACGCTTCACGTTCCGCGAGTGCAAGCGCACTCGTGACTGGCATTCGGTTGAGATAAAACAGGATGAGGAGCAGTGGTAGCCTATTGGTAACGGCCCTGACTTACAAGTCATGAGATTGAATCCAGGCCGCCACTTTACTTTGTGTAATTTATTTCATAACTATTGTGAGGAAACCGGTATGTAGTACTAGAACCAAAAATTAGATGACATGATTGTAACGTTCATCAACCCGCGCTGGTACCGCGTGGTGGATTATAGCCCACTCCCTCTTACAGAGAGGAGGCCTGTGTCCCAGCAGTGGGAACATTATAATGCTAAACTGAGATCGCTATATGTACGCGTCTATGTGTGCGTGCGTTTTCGCTCGTTATATGGAGACCCTTCCGTGCCTCGGAATAGGCTATTTGACAATGTAAAAAATAAGGTCATAAATTATTGACACTCGTATAGATTATCGCTTTTAAAATCGATTTGCATTAATTTTACTACAAAACAATGTATTATTTTTATAAAAAAAATCCCGAAAAAACTTCATCTTTTTAAATCTGGCGCCACGTAATCGAAAACGGTCTGGATTGGCTGAACTTAAGATAACGTCATGATTTAGTAAATTTCTGTCTATCGTTGACAGAACAGATGACTTTTGTCTAGTATCTCGACCGTTTCAACGTTTGTTTACGTGAATCGTGACGTCACGACGCCATATTGTTAAAGATAGCGTTTTGGCGGCTTACTTAAACAGTACCTACATTTTTATTTACTATTTTTTAAAAGAAATACATTATGCAATTTGAAGTAATAGGTTTTTGTGGGCTCGTTAGACACCATTAAATAATCTGAGATGTTTATCAGAAACCAGTCAAATAGCCTATTGGTCCCGGCTGTCATTCGTGGATCTTTGAGATTCGTTACGGGTAGTCAGACGCCCGAAAGTCTGACAACCAGTCTTACCAAGGTTTATCGTATTACCCAGTAACTGGGTTGTGGAGGTCTGCCGTCTGATAGGCAGTCGCTCCATATAAAATACTGGTATTCAGCTGCATCCGGTTAGACTGGAAATCGACTCCAACACACATAATTGGGAAAAGGCTAGGCAGATGATGATGATGTAAGGAGCTAACCTTCTGTACCTATGTCTTCTGTGGTCTAAGGTAAGACGTGCGGAAGAATCTCTCCAACGTTTTCAGTCCATGAACAAAATGTTTTAACAAAAATAAATTTAACTTTTCGTGACCTACATTTTATTTGAGATATAAACGTAAAGGCATTTTTTGCATGAGGAGAGTTGAAAATTCAAATGGAGAGAGTGCGCTAAGAAATAATTTCGTTTGAAGACAAATATAAGATTTTAAGTGGAACACAACGTTTTTTTTTTAATTGTTACACAAGAGGTTTTGTCTACTATTTAGTATTACTGTGGCTTACAATGAAAACTTCTTCGATCACAACGTAGAAAAAACTGAATATCTGCTTAATTTTCAGGTGTAGCAATCAACGCATTAACTTAAGATAAAGTGTAAATCTCGCACAAAAATGTAAATGCTTCGATGTTACTAGAACACTCAAATTTAGGCCACCACCTTATATGACCTTGAAAAGTCACTTGGCAGAAAGACCCTGGCGGCATCTATAACGCTACATACGAACCACGCAATACACATGACGTTAAACAAAAATCCTACATCACGCAAGCAGAGTTATCCACGCGATTACAACATAACTAGCTGCGCCCCGCGGTTTCACCCGCATAAGTGTCGATCCCGTGGGAATATCGGGATAAAAAGCAGCCTATATGTTAATCCAGGGTTTCAGCTACCTCCATACAAAATTTTATCAAAATTGGTCCACCCGTTTGAGCATGAAGAAGTAACAAATAAATAAACACACACACACACACTCACAAACTTTCGCCTTTATATGTAATTTTAGTGTGATATACAGAAAACCGACAACAATCGTCGGGCAGTAGCCCACTAGACGCAATACTGAGGATCCTCCCTATTCAAAGGAGAATGAGGAACTTTTCACCCTCAATAACACATTCAGAAATTCATAGTTTTCAGTGAATTTAGCTTAATAATAGCCTCCCCGATCGTTTTCGGTCACGAGATTAGCCAGGTACGCAGGAGATATTATAGTGCACATGTGTGTGTGCAAACACAGGTGCAGTCTCTGTTGCTTTACTGTCATAGTCCGATGGGACGGCAATCCGACACGACCGGCGAGAGTTCAGGCGCAGGACCAACGGCTTTAGGTGCTTTCCGAGCCACGGGGGTATTAAACCGCCAACTTCCAAACTCCGGACTGTTACTAAGAAATTCCTAATGGAAAACCCAATAACCCTGTCCGATCCGAGAATCGAACCCAGGACCCCACGCTCAGCAGTCGCGCTTGCAACCACGAGACCAACGGGGCAGTCAATAAACAGAATTTAGCTTAACTACTTAGACAAAAGTCAAAACATGGAACCCTGGTGCTCACACAATACATACTCATGCTGTTGACCTCCCAACGTCCAGGTTCTCGAGTTTCCACCCACACCGAACTGTTTACACATTGCAGGTATAACAAGGAAAGTTTTAATATACGTACCGTGGTCCGAGCCTCATTATATGAAACACCTATTATGACAAGCAAGTTCGGGAACAGTACTTTAGAAGTTAAAGTGTTTTCTGAATATAAAAAGTTGTTTTATTTTGCTTAGAATGAAGTTTGACTCGTGTTTTTTGGGAGAATGTGTTTTGTGTTTTATGGAGGGGAATTGTATAGGTAGGTTTTTCTTGGTTGTAGAAGTAAATAATGCTGAAGGTAATCCATACTTTATATTATAAATTTGAAAGTAAAACTGTCTGTCTGTCTGTATGTTACCTTTTCACGCCTAAACCACTGAACTGATTTCGATAAAATTTGGCAGAGAGATAGGTTGGGGTCGGCTTCCAGTCTAACCGGATGCAGCTGAATACCAGTATTTTACATGGAGCGACTGCCTACAGTTTACAGTACTATCATGCCTTTTTATTAAAAATATTAAATGGCTCAGGTAATGAATGGCGATAAAAATAGTAACCTTTGGTAACGATAACAATTCCTATTTTGTTTAGACAAGGCCGTATCATAAATTAAAAAACCCTCTCAATTTTTTTTTTCACTTCAGTTAATTTGTCTACATAATATGATCTACATTAATAGCCTGCTCTAGTAATTACAACACTACCTATTCCATTAAAACCTTCCTGATGCACACATTCACATTAAATTTTCAAATTCAAACACGTGAAATCCGGTACGGCTTTCAAATATCACTTTGTCAGTTTCATTACCTACATTTAGTATTCCGTTTGAGCAGATGGATGGACTTATAAAATATTCAGCGCACTAGCTGTAACTGTGGCTGTGTTTATGTAGCTCTTGCATGTATTCATGTAGGTGGAGTTCTGAGTGATTGGCAGATTTGGTATCAAATATAGATGATGTTTGATCGGGTTTATTGGTTAGGCTGTTGAATGAAGCAACTGGGATTAGATTTGCTTTTAAACTGAATAAAAAGGAAGGGTTTGCTTTGTTATCATCATCAATGGCCTGTTGAAGTTAGATTTTGTGACTTATTAAATGTTGGTTTGGTTCATAGTTACCTACAAAGCTGCATAATACAAGGCAAATCATAATTGTCTAAGGTGGCCCCTAAAACTACAATATTATTGCGCAATATCTTCATTGAATAGTGTAGGATCAGTATGGGTCAGTATTATGCCATATTTTCCAATACTCTATTGCAGTTATTCATGTTAAAATATTGAAGCTTATGGCCTATCAATGTTATTGTGAGAAAATAATTGTTCGTTTGAGTGAAAGGGCTGAATTGCGCAATAAAAACGTGCAGGCTCCGCCTTAGCCACTACACTCGAGGCTAAGTCTAGGCACGTCTAAACAAAGGAAACTAGAATTAAGTAGTACTTTTTAAGTGTCATTGCTTGCTTTGAAAACGGTCTTAAATCTGACTGGTAGATTCGCGAGCTTGCCTATAAATGACCTCATTAACAAAGGTTTTCCAAGCCCGAGGCTAGTTAAGAAATCTAGAAACGTGCTAGTAAACAGAAATGTAAAACATAATAAAATTAATCTCAACACTATAATTACTATAAATAACATTCAAGTTGTCTTTCCAAATATAGCTAGAATATAAGTCATCTGAATTGTAGCGGTATCTACAACGCCCCATGCGAACAACGCGTCATACTGACGTCACGCAAATACTGCATCGCGCAAGCAGAGTTTACCGCGCAAGTAGCAACTAGCATAGATACAACGGCCCGACATGAATCATCGGGCAGTTGCCCGCCAGACACAACACCCGTCTGGTCGGAAGATCCTTCCTTTTCTATAGAGTATGAGTGAACTTTACACCCCGTTCCTCATACCTCTATAGAATCATTCATACTTGCATCCGACGCGCATATTACATAATATATCACCCTGATGTATGAACGTGGGTGAAACAAGTTGAGTAGGAAGTATGGATGGTAAAATCTTAGTTTCTACATATCCATTTGATAAAGACGCGTATGTATGAATCAATTTTAAATGAAAATAGTAAGAAAGACAACGACCAAACAAGGCTCCAATTACAAATATTTAGTTTCATCACCATCCATCCATTTTTCCTTTACTAAATTCGTTAACAATACTGATTGACAAGCAGCGTTAGCTAGAAACAAAGATGCTTCATAAATCATCGGTTGATGTTACAGATTATGTTGAAACAAAAGGTTCACTTGTAACAAACTGACTGGAAACTAACACATGAGTCGATAGATATATATATTTTTGTTATAGACTTAAGTAAAGAGAGATACAAAAAGACAATATCAAAACACTGAAGTCGATTATTCAGTATCCCTATCTACACTGCCCATTGTTGAACAATTTATCTATATATGTATGTATTTAGAAATATATAAGTATGTTTATCAGTTGTCTAGTACTCATAACACAAGCTCTGCTTAGCTTGAGACTAGACGGCGTTGTGTGATAGTTGTGGAATATTATTATATATTATTATTATTATATTATTATATATTAATTAGGATCAATAGGATGAAAGTTCACAATTTCATCATCATCATCATAAGAGCCGATTGACTTCTTCTTTTTCTTCTGCTGGATATTAGGCTGCACGATTTAGATACCACAGAATAAAACATTTGGCCCCTACTTATTACTTTGTTCATTCATCGTTTCTTTAACCGGGTGGTTTACCAGTTCTTCGTATTTCATTGTGGAGAGTTGTGGTTGGATACTTATCTACTTGGTGGTTGCTATCGCTTTATCATCGATGTAAATTATCGTTTCAGCTTTCGTTGCAGCAGTACTTTGTTAAGGTTGGTAAGCAACTGAGAGTTAGGCTTCATTGTTACTTCAATGCCTAGTTTGGGAGTCACCGTCTATTCTGTTCTTGTACAAATTGTGATTAATAAATAAATTTGAATTGTTTTACGGGCTAAGCAATAACTTAGAGGTGGTTTTAAAAGTAATTTTTGTTCGTATCTGACGATTTTTTCCTTCAAATATATCTTTTAAGAAACCCTAGAAGTATAAAGTTTAAACAAGTAAACTACATAGTCAAACTGGGCGTAAATCCAGGTTAGTATTGAGAGACTGACAACACTTTGCCCGATATGGTGATCAAACCCAGATACGCAAGCGGATAAGACAAACGAGGCAGGTGTTAAGTACCTGTCTCTCCGCATATCTTATCCGCTACTTTCATTTTACGGCGCGTTTTCACGTAGTTTCGTTCAGTTAATAGTGATGAACTCAATCCGTTAATCCGTTTGCTGATATCCCATTAGCAAGGAGTTCGTTCTTTGCATCCAATTTCGTTTACAATTCGGTTTCAATTATTATTTTTTTGATTTTTTTTAAGTTTACTACTTATGTTCTTTTTCTGTGACATTTGAATGACGGCGACGGCTAATGCCGTTCTAAGCGCGAATTAAATTATTCGTAGCGAAGTGATGCGCGACCGTTTCCGAGTGCGCATCGCACTCGACTGATATAGGATATATCGAGTTCATAACTTTACTTCTGCCGTTAAGCGAATCTGCCGTAAAGCGAATCTGTCGTGAAGCGAATCTGCCTTAAAGCGAATCTGTCCTAAAGTGAACAAGGGCTCAGATCTATGTAGATTTTTTCTTCGGGACAATTATGCCTTATGCCTGAACCAGAAAATGTTTGGGTAAATATGTAAATAATCAAGCTTTTTTTGGTAATATAAAGTTACTAGAAATATTACCCGAAAACACACAACAGATAACAGACCCCAAACATCACATGAAAACCCAAAAACCCTTCTTTATCAAAACATTTTGCAAGTTCTTAGATATAAACCGACACCCAACCAAACAGGCATACCTACTGTTGATACTGTATACAAGTACAGCTCGCAATAAGATTATTTTGCAAATGAAACCGCTGGGGATGTTGTACGAGTATACACAGCAATTTTCGGCTCCACTGGCTCGCGTAATGTTATTTATTATTTATATATTTACTCAAATGACAAGATTCAATACGAGATAAATAAGCAACATTATTTGTGTATGATACCGTAAAGTATGGGGTTTGATAAATATTTAGATTCCGTGATGGATTTTGGAAGGATACTTTTTATTTGTGTGTCTTCTTTTTAATTTGTTTTTTTTTGGCGGTTGAATTGATACGGGTTTCGGAGATTGAATTTGCTGATACCGATGGCTGATACCTACCAAAAAATTTGTATCATGTTTTTTCTATAACATTCCCGGTTAAAGAATAGGTTGATGATGACATGGAATTTTCAATAGACATACTTATAAAACAGCAAGTTTAATTAAAGGCAATAAATACATCATCTTTATCAGAAGAGGTCTTGCTGTCTCTTATGCGTGGGTTAATCATCATTTTAGCCGAAAGACGTCCACTGCTGGACATAGGCCTCCCTCAAGCACCTCCACTTCGGCCGGTTCTGTGCTTCTCGCATCCAACGGGTTCCTGCGGCCTTTACAAGGTCGTCGGTCCACCTTGTGGGAGGCCTTTCAACGCTACGTCTTCTGGTACGCGGTCGCCACTCCAGAACCTTTCGGCCCCATCGGCCATCTGTTCTGCGAGCAATGTGCCCTGCACACTGCCACTTAAGTTTGGCAATTCTTCGGGCTATGTCGGTTACCTTGGTTCTCCTGCGGATCTCCTCATTCCTGATTCGATCACGCAGGGAAACTCCAAGCATAGCCCTCTCCATTGCATTAGTTAATAACCAAACCGTAATGTATTCTGAGGAATACGAATATGAATTTCATCTGCCTAGCCTTTTCCCAAATATCTTGGGGTCGGTTTCCGGTATAACCAGATGCAGCTGAATACCAGTATTTTACATGGAGCGACTGCCTATCCTGCCACCACAACCCACTTATTGGGTAATACGATACTCCTTGGAAAGACTGGATGTCAGCCTTTTGGGCTTCTGATGACCCGTATGCCAGTCAAAGATCTACGAATGACAGCCGGGACCAACGGCTCAGCGTGCTTTCAGAGGCACGGAGGGGTCTTGGTATTTAGAGATAGTCACCCATTCACGGACTACCCGCAGCAAGCGTAGCTTAACCTGATCGATCAAACTATGCACACGTACAGCCACAAGCAAAAAAAAAACTTGTAAAGACAATAAATAATTATTCTATTTCTGTTTAACTCTTGGTAGTCATCGTGTGTTTTGTCTAACTGTTCAGCAATTTCCAGCAATCGTTGAAAATAATAAGAATAGTAGATATTTATATACTGTAGCGTTTGTTAGGGTCTAATTCTCTTGTAGTAGGACACTTTTCTGTTTCTCTGTTATTTTGTCAGTGTTTAACAGTGTCTCTTTGCTGAAGCTATTTTTAACCATCACTATAGGTACCTACTGGAGTTTCAATTTTGGAAATATTATCTACGTAGAGGTACTTACGTAGGTTATAAACATATCAATTTCAAAACAAGCTGAAAAGTAATGTTTGCGACGTTTTCTTTCTCCAAACGTATAATTTTACTGTACCTGTTTCATTGCATACCCTCATTTTGGGAAATCTTTTTTGTTTTAGTTTCGTTTCATCCTTTGCTTTTATAAAACTTAAACCGATCTCAAAGGAAGCAAAGAGTATTAACACTGACAAATTCTAGACAGATTTGCTGTAACTTCCAAGTGGCCACTGCAATTTTCCGTAAACACATTACATGCAAAACCACACTTATCTCCTCTACATAAAGTCCAATTTCATTTACACTTTTTTATCAAAATAACCCCGAACAAAAATTATTTTTATTTCGTGGCGAATAAAGATTAAATTACCGTGTAATTCACAAGAAGACGTTTCACTACATCTGACGGGGATTTTGTTTCGAGATTTCGTTCCGTACACAAGGGTAGGAGAAATATTGCTGGCTAAATATGAGAAGACAGCTCTGTTGTTTGCCCAAATATACGGTAGCATGTGCAGGGTTGGTGAACGTTTTTTATTTTATTTTTGTGAGAAAAGTGGCCAGTACTTTCAACAGGGAAACAGGCAATTATGGGGGTGTGGAGGGCAATTAGCTTTCACCACAGATATAGATAGACCTAGATAACGCAAGTATATCGAACTGTATGAAAACCAAGCGTGCCATTTTTTGACTACCTACTATGACGTCAAAGCTCGCGCTCTCGCTCACGCTTACCCAGCCAGCAGTACACAGGACTGAGCGCGAAAGTGGCGGCTTATGATTTTTTATCGTAAGCTGGAGCGATTTTTGGCACGCGAAGTAGTTGCTCTTGCGTTTTCTAGGTGTATCTATATCTATGGCTTTCACTGTTACTGACGGTGCAATGTGTGCTGTCAATTTTGTCGTTTCGAACTGTTGGGAACGTATTTTTTTGGTGACAAAATGGTCGACGGCATTGCCTATAGAGTGATTGACGCCTCTGGGCACGAGCAACACGCGGAGTTTTACATGCGCTTTGGACTTTTCATGCAAATAAAGTTGAAAATTCTCATGTGATTGTTTTTCAACTACTGTACAATTACAGTGATTTCAGTAAAGTCGACGATATCTGGGAGCCGTTGCCATTCAAGAATTGCATAAAGATAACGATTTAAATAATTTAATTATTTAGAAGTAGACATGGATCACAAATTCACACACCTGTTTTAGGGAGTATTATTTGAAGGACAATACATGAAAACTCTTGCCATGTCAAGTGTATGTAGGTAGACGAAGTACATAGGTAGCAATTCAATAGCTAGTCATTTGTCTTGATGGGAGCTCAAAAAGATACACCTTGACTAAAGGATGATTTCCACAAAACGGTTCGCATCGCATCGGATTGGAACGGATTTTACAATCTTTAATCGTGTACACAGTATTTAAAGTCTATATTACCAAGCCGTGCACAGCTTGACCGCGGGCGTCTTCCGAGACACGCGATCGTAGCTAAAGGTATGTTGCGACGCGCGATCGGCTCCGTTCGCCTGTCGTCGTATCCGATCGAATCCATTCGGCTGTCGTTTTATGATTATTTTCTTCTTTTAATGCAATAGCCAAAATACTACGTTAATTTCAACCATTAAAAATTAAAAAAAATAGAATACCTACGTCAACACGGTAGGAATTACCTAAACTATTTGACTAGGCGCAGAAATGGATACGTTCGCAAGCGACGGTACGGAGCCGATCGTATGCGTTGCTACATGCTGCTGGACACGATCGGCTGTCGCCGCATCCGTTCGTATCCTTTCCGATCCGATGCGATGCGAGCCGTTTCGTGGAAATCATCCTCTATCCAGGTTCCTTCCCCAGACTAAAACCAGCCTTTTGACAGCCCTACAAAGAACAACATTACCTTGAATATAAAACTTTCAAATTATACCATCAGGAGTGTAAGGTTAGCGTAAATTTAATTCAATGAGAAGTCATCCCGCTTCCTTTAGATGGGTAGGCAGGGATCGTGACGCGGTGCTATCAAGCGAGGGATCAAGAAAGGGTTGTTGTCAATCATACTTATTGAAATGTTTTTTGGCAAGGACGCCGCCCTGTCGGATGTAGTATTTAGTACCTATCGCCACTTGTGGAGGTAATATTAATGTTAAATGTGTTTCTTATCGATTTTAAGTGCTTTGCAAAGGCGTTTCCCCTTTAGCTCAAACAATAAACGAAAAAATCCGATCACAAATTTTTTCATGAAAATTTTTCTTCAGTTTAGCAATTTCCCCATCATTCTACAGCCACCCTACAAAAAATATGTATAATGATAATGATGCAGCTAGATCGAAACATTACGAGATAACATCTTAATTTCCCTACAGTCGTGTTTTCGCATTTGGGTAACGTCCAATAAACGTAATTTATCGGTACATTATCTTCAGAGATAAGTAATAACGAACGGAACTTGGAAAACAGTTTTTTGATGAGTTTCTCCAAGAATTTCTTAATATTATGTAGCCTTCAAGGTGTTTATTATGTTACCAGCATTTGTTAAGCTTTGTTATCTCTGGATAAATTGTTATAAAAATTACCAAATATTAAAAACCGGGCGAGGCGGCGGGGGGGCGGATTCATCAGAGAATTTTAACACTGTGCACTGCGGTGTAGAATATTGCAGTTTTATGTGAGCGCCATCTCTTGACCGATAGTGGAATTAATGTAACTTTTGTTGATGATTTCTGAAAAAGTGTGCTATTTTTTTTTGTTTTAATTTTCCTGTAATCTTTACATAAACTTCTATCACATACAATTATTTCAGATTTTTCTCTTTGCAAACTTCGGAGATAAGGGGGGGAACGGTATTTTTTTTTACATTTTTCATCAAAAGTCGTAAAATATGCGGCTTAAAAAAAAAGAAAAAATGTTTGAGAATTTGCAAACTGCGCTCTTTCATATGATACCCCACATGTCCTAATAGCCCCACTTCGAATTTTTCGGACCCCCTTTCAGTCCCTGTTGCAAAAATTATACATACATTTTTATTTATTTATTATTTGCAAAATAGTTGGGCAAACGTCATCTAAACAAGTTGATAGCATTAGTAATTCTTGAGATAATCCAGCTGTGACAGACAGACAGACTTAGTCTCACCATAAGGGTTCCGTCTTTACCATTTTGGTACGGAACCCTAAAAAGAGAGCCTTCTTAAAACTTACAAAGCTTTTTTAACCCCCGACGCAAAAACGACGGGGTGTTATAAGTTTGACGTGTCTGTGTGTGTGTGTGTGTGTGTGTGTGTGTGTGTGTGTGTGTGTGTGTGTGTGTGTGTGTGTGTGTGTGTCTGTCTGTGGCATCGTAGCTCCCGAACGGATGAACCGATTTTGATTTAGTTTTTTTTGTTTGAAAGGTGTATTAGTCGGGAGTGTTCTTAGCTATGTTTGATGAAAATCGGTCCAAGATGGCCGCCGCTACAAAATGGCGGATAACATATTTTTTCACAATTCCCTCAATATGGGTATCAAATGAAAGGGCTTCAATAGTAGAATACTATACACTATAACAAATTTTAAATCCAAGATGGCCGCCACAACAAAGTGGCGAATTACATTTTTTTTTTCTCAACTCCCTCAATATGGGTATCAAATGAAAGGGCTTGACTAGTAGAATACTATACACTATTAAAAATTTCAAATCCAAGATGGCCGCCACCACAAAATGGCGAATTACATTTTTTTTCACAACTCCTTCAATATAGGTATCAAATGCAAGGGCTTGACAAGTAGAATAATTTACACTATATTGAAAGGGAATGAGGAATATTAACTACCTAACGAAATGAAAACTAAAAATTTGAAAAATATAATAAAACAAAAAAATCTGTTTGGTCTTAAAAATTATTCTTCAACATTGCATTAATCAATATTTTTTGACGGATAAAAAACCTGATTAAACAGAAACACCAAATTACCAGAAACGGAAGAAAATAAAAGAAATGAAATACAAAAATTAAGCAGTCCCTACAAAAAGAATGAAATAAAAAAATAAATTAAAAATTTAAAAAACCCCCGACAAAAATAAAATTGAGGAATCCCTACAAAAAGCATGAAATAAAAAAATAAATTTAAAAAAATCTTATGGAAGTCGGGGGACCTTAGAATAGAAGGTGTTCCACAGAACGGTCCCCCGACTTCCATAAGATTTTTTTAAATTTATTTTTTTATTTCATGCTTTTTGTAGGGATTCCTCAATTTTATTTTTGTCGGGGGTTTTTTAAATTTTTAATTTATTTTTTTTACTTTTCTATACGTATGTCATGCAAACTTAAACATGTTTTCAGATAGAAAAAAAATATTAGATATTAGAATTATAAGAATTTGTAGGTGCTTAACCAATTACAAAAGAGATTGATACTAACTAAAATTAAAAAAAACTTGAGTTATATACATATTTGGAATCAGAAAAAAAGGCGTATAAGCCAGTATTTTTACTCAATTTTGAAAAAAAAAGGTTTATGACGCAGTAATATTACCAAAGAAAAATTGGGGTGGCGGTTTAAAATTTCAGGGACTACTTATCGTCTTGAATATTTTAGTGAGTACTCAGAACTGAGAAACAGCTGTCGTAAACTCGGATCTTGGATCGAGAGAAAAGCGCTAGAAGCGATGCAGGAACCGCGGATTTTCTTAGCTTTTTCTTTTGGCTTTTTTGGTGCGAGTCAAAGTGAGATGAGGTATTTTTTTGCTGTTTGAAGCTGCTTCGTGTTTTCGTAATCGCTTGAAGTGTTGAGAGGAAAAAATTATTAGTTTTTTGAAACCGTTAGCTTGAGCTTATGAGGTCTGTTATGTTCTCATCAGAGGCCTTTGCGGTTATAACGTGATTTGAAGTGGAAGACCATTAGGTATTGCTTAGTTCCCAGACATTTTATTTTTAATGAAAAAGTACCTTTCCTATAGGATGATTTCTGACCTCCACGTGGCGCTAGTCGGGCGAAACCGCGGGCAAAAGCAAGTAAATTTTTTTTATTACTAAATGGGCCCGCTCTTGACCTCGAGGTCTATTAATACAGAGAGAAGATTTTTACAGAATCGACCGACTGGGCTGTAGTCCCCTACAGCCCAGTCGGTCGATTCTGTAAAAATCTCAGAAAAAATATATGATATTCTTCAGGATATATGCTACTTAGATAGTGTGTTGAAAACCTAATACAACTAATTTGATACGATAGAAAAAATCATGAAGATACCTCTAATAACTTTCTTTTCACAATAAAAACCAACCATACATACAATCATTCTGATTTTTTGTCGGATTATTCTACAAGCAACATACTAAAGCTCTAATGTTTTAATTTTTTAGTCCAAACAATAGATTTTTTGTAAATAGATAATTGCTTCATATTTTGCAGTAAATTACCAGCGTTTTGTCATCGCGCTTCTCTTTCTTTTCTATGCAGTCCGACACCGCGCTTTAGGTCATGTAGCCCCCTTAAGAAAACATAGGTACTCCCAATATATCATAAAAGTCTGATGCAAGAAACGTACACATAGCATAACTCAAATTCCCAAGTAGAATGCAAGACTATAAATTCCCAAGTAGAATGCAAGACTATAAATTCCCAAGTAGAATGCAAGACTATAAATTCCCAAGTAGAATGCAAAACTATAAATTCCCAAGTAGAATGCAAGACTATAAATTCCCAAGTAGAATGCAAGACTATAAATTCAGAGCGTAAGAGGCCAGTTACCGTTAGAATCCAGCCAGTCAGTCACAATCCCAAAGGTAATAAAGTGAGTGTTATAAAAACTAGAACTTCTAGCTTTCTCGGATGTAAGGTCAGAGTTCCAATCAAGCAAAGTGCTCTCCTTGCGTTGTTGTAGTGTGACCATATTGTGTTCGGAGAACTTGGCTTGGGAACTGCACCCTAATTGCTTAACACACTATTACTCTCAATTTGAATCATTTTGAAGCGTATTTCTAATCCATTGCTCCATATGTTTGAAAAATGTGTCCGCTCAACAATGCAAATGACGCAATGAATGTTGTTGAACTGTCAAAATGAAACCCATTGTTACTGATAGTGTGTTCCGCAATTATCCTGCTGGTGTTATTAATTTTAAGTGGTGTTAAGAATGTGAGTTTGTTTGTGCTGTTGGAAATAATTAGCCGAGTGTTTTCGTAATTGTTATACTTTTGTTTCAAAGCTTGCATTGTGTTGCACTTGAAGTAGTTTTCTAGAAGTGGCTAGTTTTGCATGCTAACATGCTATAGCTATAGCTTCATTATTTTGTCTTTGCACAAGTAAAGAATTGGAGTCCCAGGCTTAATGAAAATGAACCAATGTGTTTACACGAGACCTCGCATTTTTTCACCACACATTTTTTGTTTTAAAATTCACACATTTAAAACAAAAAAAAATGTTTTTTTGTGTGCATCTCTAGTTATAAAGACTCAATAAATAAACAGGTAAATTAAATAGTTCTTGATAATAAAAATAAAAAATAAAATATTATACTTCAGACCTTGATCTATATGAAGTTAGTAATACAAACTTATAAACTATGTTAGTAAGTAACAAATGCAGGTAATACAATTTTTTTTTAAATACATGTATCTGTTGCACTCACCTGATGCACCGGGCACATGAACATGTACAGTCAACAAAAGAGATAAGTATGCAGGATCGTCGGATATAGTTGAAGTTTACTAAGAAACCGATGTGTGTTGTCGAATAAAATTTAATTTTATTAATACAAAACGAACAGCTCATTTATCAAATAAAATTTCAGTGGACAACATCCATGGGTTTCTTACTAAACTTCAACTATATCCGATGATCCTGCATACTTATATATTTTGTTGACTGTTCATGCACCCAATGCGCCATAATGGCGCAACATGGCTTCCCACTGATGACCTTCAGAATGCCGTTGACGCTCCCACGCACTCTGCGCATCATGGACGCCATCCTTTTTCGCAGGAGGGTATTGAACCCATCAGTATGTGCTTCGAGAAACATTCCTGACGCACTGCAGTAAGGTGGAAGCCGTAAAAACATTCTGAAGGCATTATTATATTGAACTCTGAGGGCGCTGTATGCCCTTTAAGTTTAACGAACCCACAGAGTCCATATTTTTATTTATTTATTTACCATTTAAAAATTAGTACATTTGTTTCAGCAGAATAGCATTTTTAAACCACTAAGGTTTGTACTTAATGCTACATGTACCTAATGCTACATCGTAGTAAATATAACATCAAGGTAAACAATAAATACAACTTAATACCCTATTTCGAAACTTGGTAACTTCATCTCAGGTGATATGCTAGTTACTACGTTAGCTGCATTTCACATTGAGCATTCAGTGTGTTGTAGGTAGTGGGACTTAAGTTTTAACTTAATATTTCTTGGCGTAATGTCACTGCGCAAATCGGAAGGTAGCAATTATTAATTATGGCAATATTTTAAACATGATCAATTTGTGCCACATTCCTACGCAGTTCAGCACAGCTTGCATACACCTCTACCTACCCTTCTTTATACAATATCCGTGATACTAATTAATATTAATTTACATTCTTACCCTATCGCTGTGAAGCCAAAAAGCGGCAAAGTTAGCCTAAATGTAGGTAGATCACCCAAAGCATAAATTCTTCAACTAACTTGGGCAAACGACATTATAATTATTAAGTAGATGCCGTCACGCTAAATTCAAAATGGCAAAGAGACAAAGAGTCTGAAACTGAAAAGGTCAAACTAATAAAAAAACTTGTTTTTTTTATCAATTTGCAGGTCAATTTCTGATTGTATGTTGATCAAAATATGATTCGCAACCGTAAAAAATATGTATTTCCAAATTAAAATCATTACAATTAAAATGATTACAACTCTCTAGTGACTTAAAGTTATTGCAGCTGTTTTAAAGCGCTTTGCGCTTATTTCAAGTAATCTAGTGATATGATATCATATATATTCAGTTACTTGCGTTTTGGTATAGTAAAACATAGTCCACAGTATCAGGCAGTTAAGATATTTAATAAGATATCGCTTGAGTTGAAAAGCATACTGTACACAGGCTCATTTAAAGCAAGACTCAAAGCATTCCTGTTGGAAAGATGTCTCTACTCATTAGATGATTTGTAAATGGACTTGTTGCTCTTAAAACTGACATGTAATTATATGTATGGTGTTAGATTGTGTTCGGTTTTCATCGAAAACAATAATCAATATTATAACAATAAAAGTCATATTATGATTTTATTGTTTTAGTATTGATTATTGTTTTAATTTTTTTTGTTTAATGTTTTAATTTTAATTTTTGTTTGCATGGTATTATTCATAATCATATTTTCTAATATAAATTGTATTGCATGTATTCTTATAATATATTTGTACCTATATCATATAATATTATTTATTTTAATGTTTCATGCTGGATTATATTTGAACGCAATGTGAATCGTTACTGAATAAAAATTGAATTGACTTGCTATCACATCACAGAGCAGGTGTATGGCATCTTTTAAAAATCCATCGTGTGCGATACATTGTACACTACAGGATGCCCTCAGTGGCATATCGAAGATGTCAAACTTGCAATCTGACAAAGTGCTTTTTGTGCGTCGCTGTAGAGTGCATACGTTTTGTAGAATACATCGGTCATACGAATTTTTCATTTTATCCGTACTTATGGCATACACATATTATTTAGGAAATTAGTGAAATACTCGATTAAGGGTTTCAATCGTCAGTCATCAATCAATTAAATGTGGCGGAGGGATGTGTGTGTGAAACTAATTTATTGTAAGTTATAAAATGTGTGAAGGGAGCAGAGATAGAAAAAAAAAATGTTGTTTGATTTTATTTGAAATTTAAGATAGTTCAGAAATCTAAAAGTATAAGCATACCTACTACTAATATTGAGTGAATACCTAACTGATTAAATAGGATTTCAATAAAATTGGGAATTATGTTCGGTGCGTGTTACATTGATTTTATTGCCCCTCGATAAGTTCAAGTTTCGAATCAATTCGTATTTTGGTTAAAATGTTTTGCCAATCGGCATTCATTTGTTGCAAATGACTGTCAATAGACACCGATCCGAATCAGAAATACTGCAGTGTGAAATTCTTTAAAAAATCTTATCCGTCCCAATTCCTAGCCACCCTAGCAACATCGGCGTGAGTGATACATGTATGACACACCGCGACACCGGCGACTATCATCGTACACCTGTAACACTCACTAGATGGCGTTATCACCAATCTTCATACATGTGTATTATATCGCCAGTTTGTCTCTTGTTCTCGTGCGTAACATTATACGCAAGCGTCGAGACTCGAGTTACAATTACTTAGCTTTGTTTGACTAAATAAGCAAAAGTAATGATAAATAGCCCTAATTACTCAGTGTGATCGCCAAAGACTACTTAGAAAAATGGTGTTCGCGATTCGCGATTGACTTTAAAGCTCTGGACACACTGAGGCAAATGTCGCAGAGGATGCGGCTGCGGGACGCTACTGTACGGGCAGATTGATTTAATAAGCGACTATTCGCTCCAGTTCGATCCACTTCTTACAAGTTATGAAATACACACAATCGGCGTGAGAGGATTTCCTCCCGCATCCCATGCAGGATTCCGGCTGTCATTCGTGGATCTTTGACAGTCGTTACAGGTAGTCAGAAGCCCGAAAGTCTGACAACCAGTCTTACCAAGGGGTAATTTATTACCCAGTAACTGGGTTGTGGAGGTCAGATAGGCAGTCGCTCCATGTAAAATACTGGTATTCAGCTGCGTCCGGTTGGACTGGAAGCCGACCCCAACATAGTTGGGAAAAGGCTAGGCAGATGATGATCCCATGCAGGATTCGCCTCTGCTTGATCAGAGCTTTATAAAACCTCCAAGACGAGTATAATGAAATGTCATTGTATGTGTTTGGCACATCTTGAGCAGTTAACCCGTCTACCACGATGCTAATGTTCATACCAAGGCATGAACTATTCTCATTAGTTCGTGCCGTCAATAACAGAAGATGGCTGCTTCTTGCTAACGTCAAATATTAAAATGTCAGCAAAGAGATGCTTCAAATGTCATAAGTTGCTTGACATCGATAAAGTTTGAATCAATCTGCTTAAAATAACCGTCTCATCTTTTTGTATTATAAAACCGCACCGAATCAAATTATAGTAATTACTGTCTGTTGCCAATAGGTCATGAACTCATGACAGACAACAGAAATTGCTGCCAATGAGAACACTAACTGTGATTTCGCCCTTGTACGGGATATTCGTTATTTTTATACTTTTTGTCAATTTTCGGAATCGGGACATAAAATGAGATTACTACTGGCATTTTAATTAAAAATTATATTCGTATAGTGTTTCCTTAGTTATTATTTTTTCTGTGTCGTTTTGTTTACGTATTTTAATTGCTTGGCACGATTTTAACAACTTGACTAAACGTTGAGATTTATTTTTATTTATATCTATGTAAATTGGATATGTAATACACATAAACCTTCCGGAATAAATTCTCAAAATGTTGGTAAAAACCGCATCAAAATCTGTTGCGGCATATGAAGCGGTCAATAGAGAGATACGTGGGATACCATCATATAATTACAATTTCCGCAAACATCAATCAATATTTTAATACCGGGTAAAAAAACAGACAGACCATCCATTACACTTAAATAAAATCAAAGTTTCCAATCGAACCTCTAAGCTCTTAATTTTATAAGCCATGGCAGATTTCTTCAAACTTGAAGGAAATCGCGCCCAAAACTTATACACCCTTGTAAGAGACTATTAACGACAAAGATGGAAATAAATTAGAAACATGTTTTATTAATAAAATTAATGTCACGAGGCTTTAAAGGCTTTTCAGTAGAAGTCACTTTCGAAGTGCAACACAGATTTAAAGTTTCCGAAGAGGTAAAAATGAAATTAAGGGTGTTTTATTGTTTCTTTTGTATTTACTGTTGAACTTTGTTTACATTTGGGAAGTTACTTCATGAAAGTTTATTACGGAAAGGGCGAGTTTTTCTTGAAATTTAACTTCCTAAGATTACTTGAGTTTATCAATCCGTTGGATTTATTAGTGTAGTGTTAAATGTGTTAATAGAATAATTTCCAGACAGTCTTTACCTTCATTGTTGGCGAAAGGATAATTATCATTTTCCATTATATTTTAGAGCTCCTTGTTTCTTTAGACGTATCTAGTCTTAAAAATATTTACTGCTAAGGAGTCAAGAAATAAATTAGAAACTTGAAATATATAACATTTGGTCCCTAATTTTGTTATTTGTAATTTATTCAAACTTTGCTACTCTTTATACCTAATTACTTAAGGGTAGCTAGCATCTATCATACTAATAAAAGCCTTGCTTGAAAACTTGTCTTTTACCTGGTAAAAAGGACATAAAAGTAGGTAATTAGATAAATCGACAAAAAGGAACAACTGCTGGCAGTACAAATAGGTACAAAGTAACACGAAACGACATGTTCCATAATTAAATTCAAAAGTACCTATATCACCACCCTCATCCAGTGAAACTCTTACGTTGACATAAAATCACTTTTATGTCAACGTAAAAGTATATTGAAATTTCCCACCAACTTCCGCTGGTTGGGCTCGCGCCTGACGTTTGACATTTGCGGTTCGTAATTAAAACTGATTTTTGGCCGACATTTTTGGAGTTCCGATCCAACAATATTGGCTTTTTCGGAGACACTGTCATGGCTGACTTTTTTGATGTCGTATTACATTTTAAATTGAAGTTGGGATTTTTGTGTTAAGTATAATTTTTAGGGTTACCCAAAGGGTAAAAACGGGACCCTATTACTAAGACTCCACTGTCCGTCTGTCTGTCTGTCACCAGGCTGTATCTCATGAACCGTGATAGCCAGACAGTCGAAATTTTCACAGATGATGTATTTCTTTTGCCGCTATAACAACAAATACTATAACAGAATAAAATAAACATTTTTGATCTTCTATCGGAAACCAAGTGTCCGAACCAGAAGCATCAAGACAGAAAGTTTGTTTCACAGACTACCATCAAACAAAACAATAACTTCCACAACAACATCATTACGCCCCTTTATTTCTAAAATAAAAAGTAATATGACTTAAGGCATAGTTACTACCTCTCTTTGTCCCAAACGGCCTCTCATTCGCCACTTGTCGCAAATTTACAACTGTACCTTAACAAGCTGGTACAATGGCGTGCATAGAAAGCGGTCGTTTATTTGTTTTGCGACGTTAGAGGAAAAGGTAGAAGTACACAGTTTGTAAAGGATGTGGATCAATTTTGCATGCTCTATTGTGCTTGTGTGCTCGTGGGGCAATTAGGGTGTGTAGTATGAATAATAGGGAAGGTAGATTTTTTGGGTTTTCATGGGTAATTATTTATTTATTTATTATGGCAATCCAACGAATAATTCACATAAACATTAGCAGAGAGTTTAGTCTTCTTTTATAAAGTAGATGAGAGCAGTGATGGCCAAGTGGTAACGGCCGCGACTTACGAGTTGTAGGTCGTAGGTTCGAACCCAAACAGGCGCTTTACTTTGTGTAAATTATTTCATCACCACTGCTCTCAAAAACGGTGAAGGAAAACATCGTGAGGAAACCGGCATGTCCTAGAACCAAAAATTCGAAGACATGTGACATCTACCAATCCGCACTGGGCCCGCGTGGTGGATTACGGCCCACTCCCTCTCACCGAGAGGAGGCCTGTGTCCCAGCAGTGGGAACGTTATAGGCTGATTATGGTATGGTTATAAAGTACTACAGTGAACTTATCACTTAAAGGTGTGCAAAGTACTTACATGGTTTGCCTAATTGATTTTTTAGGTCAGTAAAGTGATAAAAATAACAATAATATAATCAATTATCAAATAAATTAGTAATTATAAAATCAAATAAATTAATAATAATAATCCAATCAAATGAATAAAATAAAATAGTTAAGTACATTAAATTGTAACAAACCATTAATATAGAACAAAACATGAGTGATGGAATTCAAATAAAAATCATCAAAATTAGGAACTGATTGTTGTTATTATTTACACTGCAATTCTTACTAATAGTATGATATTGTTTTTATATCCTCGTAAAAGAAATAAAAAGCTTTGGTATTTCATCAAAAAATTTGAGTAATATACGAAATTTTAAAATGACGTACCAATCTTTCTTTCTTCGTGATGTTATTAAAAAAAAAATCTTCACTACTCTACAAGATCCTACAAACCGACCGCGACAATCAACGGTCTCGAGAGAATTTGCTCTTAATCCCTACACAGGAAGGATGAACGTGATTTCAATCATTTTTAGGGTTCCATACCCAAAGGGTAAAAACGGGACCCTATTACTAAAACTTCGCTGTCTGTCCGTCCGTCCGTCTGTCTGTCACCAGGCTGTATCTCAACAACCGCGATAGCTAGACAGTTGAAATTTTCACAAATTATGTATTTCTGTTGCCGCTATAACAACAAATACTAAAAACAAAATAAAAATTTAAGGGGCGCTCCCATACCACAAACGTGTTTTTTTTCGGTGTTTTTGCCTTGTGGTACGGAACCCTTCGTGTGCGAGTCCAACTCGCAAGTCATGACTTATTATTTTATTTTGTTTTTATCATTATTTCTACCATCATTTTTATTTTTACCCATTATTGTATTCTAAGGTGAGTCGTTAACGACACATTATTTTTTCCTATTTTTATTCTATCCCTTAATATGAATCGAAAAAGCAAAGAACACACTGTTCTCTAAAATTGGTCCCAAAGTGTTATGTCATGTGCTCGTTACATGACAAGAGCCCTACACACAAAAGGGCTCCCGTTTTTCTTAGAGATCTCAATTTAACTTGCCTTTGTGCCAACCCTATACGCTATTATTAGGAGACTTTACTGATTAGGGGACAGCCCTGAGAAGAGTGCACTAAACTTTAGTGGACTCCTCTCAGGGAAAGAGGTAAAGAGATAAATACCTCCGGTAAAGACGTTTTGATACGGTAGAAAACAGGGTAGCTTTTTCCGCGACCATTTGCGACTTTTCCGAGAATACGTATTTTATTTCTCTCGTAATAATTCGAATTATAATTCTGAGAATATAAACTAATTGTAAGTCGTGTATGATAAGAATTAATAAATCGAAAATAAAAAGTCGTCGTCGTAAACTGCTAGGAATAGTCCTATCTATTCTTCTATAATTATTGTTATTTAGACCTTCCAATCATATAATCGGTATCACAAAAATAAATAAAATACAAAATTGACAGCAGATTTGCTGCCTAGAAAATCGGCTGAACTTTAAAAACTTTAAAATATAAATCCAAATAAAATAAACATAGCTACAGACGCCAGCACATCAAGCTACCCGATACTGTCAAATTTTCCCAGTCAACTTTAGACCTTAAGCTTTGGCGATAAAGTTCAAAATCTATTAAAGAAATTTGACAGATTGTAATAGCTTGATGTGCTGGCGAATGTACAATGATTACAAGAAAAGGCTTATTTCACTAGCTATATAAGCTTCCGTTAACTGGAACAACTAAAAGGAAATAGAACGGAAATTAAAAAGCTCAGTGTGACTGTGACAGCCGTGTAATCAAATGCTAAGTTTTCTCATATAAAAGATGCATGGAAATATGATTTTTGCTTTTGATGTAAATAATGTTGGGGATCTGTGGTGGTGTTGAAAATGGAAAATTCGATTCGATTGTCAATACGCCCGCATGATATTTGAAAGCGAAATTTATTGTTATTAAATCTATTTATGCTGAAACGTATAAGCGGCTTCATTATAGCTTTACCACTTTTGACAACAGCTCCCAGAAAGTTGAATCTTCACTAAGGTTGAAACTATCAAAATGTTACATAGACAAATAGACCTTTTCGTTTCAATACGTGCATGTGATATATATATTTTTTTAAACGTTGCCCCACACTAGGAATCTCTCCTGTATTGTGGGTGCTTTTACAAACATTTAAACTCACATACACAAACAGCCAGACCCGGAACAGCTACTTGTAGGTCATACAAATATTTGTTCCGTGCGGGAATCGAACCCGCGACACGCAGCGCAGCAGTCAATCGCTTAACCACAGCGCCAACCGTGCCGTCAATATCCAACCTTAAGGGGGAAGCTCTAAGGTGTCCCGCGAAATTCAAATTTTCATAGGTTTTTTGCAATTTGCTGCTCAGTATTAAGTTGTACGTTGATTAAAATATGATTCGCGGCCGTAACAAATATGTATTTACAGAATTATAATCATTAAAGTCATCAACAGAACTCTCTAAGACCATGTAATCCTCAAATGTCAAGATTTCATGAAATAGTCATTCTTGGGGATTACATGGTCTTAGAGAGTTGTGTTGATGACTTTAATGATTATAATTCTGTAAATACATATTTGTTACGGCCGCGAATCATATTTTAATCAACGTAAAACTTAATACTGAGCAGCAAATTGCAAAAAACCTAAAAAAAATTGAATTTCGCGGGCTACCCTGGCGCTTTCGCCTTAAGGTGATACAGGAAACATAAGATTTAGGTTCCAGTGCCTTAGGCATCTTCTGGGCACGCTCGTTCCACCATAGACCTCATCCATCGCTTTCCATCAGGAGTGATCGAGGTCACTGATGATCGGCCATTCAGCAATATTAAAAAAAAAATATTCTAAACTAATTTTCATAATGTATAAGTACCTAATAATTATTTCATAATTTAAAATAGTTCCAAATTCAATTGGGTTTATGAAATACTATAAGGTGCGTAAGTAAAATTCACACTAATTTAAAATTTATAATTGTAATCTCGTCCTCTTTACGTGTTGTTAGGGGATGGTAGTAACTGCCCCGTTGGTCTCGTGGTTGCAAGTGCGACTGCTGAGCGTGGGGTCCTGGGTTCGATTCCCGGGTCGGACAAAGTGTTATTGGGTTTTCCATTAAAAATTTCTTCGTAATAGTCCGAAGTTTGGAAGTTGGCGGTTTAATACCCCCGTGCCTCGGAAAGCACGTAAAGCCGTTGGTCCTGCGCCTGAACTCTCCCCGGTCGTGTCGGATTGCCGTCCCATCGGACTATGAGAGTAAAGGAACAGAGAGTGCGCCTGTGTTTGCGCACACACTTGTGCACTATCATATCTCCTGCGCACCTGGCTAATCTCCATTGAGATTGGCCACCGTGACCGAAAACGGTCGGGGAGGCTATTATTTAATGCCATGTAGGCACCGACCCTATAATCATCCTCTGCTTAGCCTTTTCCCAGCTATGTTGGAGTCGGCTACCAGTTTAACCGAAAGCAGCTGAATACCAGTATTTTACATGGAGCGACTGCTATGTACCAAGCCAAGCAAGTATATATCGATTTAAATACTCACATATCCAAACCAAACCCGCATTAACAACATCAAACCACCTTTATTCTGCCTTCCCTTTAATCTTTCCAACCAAGGACCTTCAAAAGACTTGCTGATTCAACACATAAGATATCCTTTAATGATAAAAGTCTAAAACGCGGTTCTCATTAAGGTAAGGCTGGAACAATGAGAACGACGAACGTCATTAGTGAACAAAAAATGTCTGTGTATTGTCGTTTATAATGAGCATGTGTGTCGGACTTTTATTGAAATTGGAATGGGTTTTTTGATTTCTATGTGGGAACCTATAGAAATTGTGATTTTAATAAAAGATGTGGCAATTTTTTAAGTTCAAAGGTGAACGAACAGGGTTGTCTGTAGTTACGTAGAGTATTATATTATCTGTGCTGTACTTTAAAGAAACAACAGACTTGGGCCCCAGTTTGTATTTTTGATAGCTTAGTGGTGGAAGTTAATGCCGTAAAAATCATGTAAAAACTTTGCCCCATAAATAGGTATGGCAATAAATTCTTTATTCAAATAATTTATTCTTAGAAAAGTTTGTTTTGCCAAAAAAGTTAAAGCGAAAGCGGTAAGGTAGCCCCTAAATAAAAATGTTCATACGTTTTTGCCCACTGAATGACTATTTTATGAAATCATGACATTTGAGGCCCATTCTAACTTAGAGCGTGGTATTGATGATTCCAATTCTGTAAATACATAGTTGTACATACCTCTAACTTTTTTATTACTATACAACCTGATACTGAGCTGCAAATTGCCAACATATGAGAATTCCGCGGGCTACCTTAGTGCATCAATGTGTAATGAAAAACAATCATTACCTATAATTCTAGATCGAACGTAAAGCAAACGTAACTTATAAACTGATTCGACCCTCCCATAAAATCACTATTTGACAGCAAACCGAAACTGTTGGAAATATTCGTGTCTCCAATTATTTAGTTTCCACGCGGCACTACGCTGCTACAACTTCAACACAAAAAGTGCCGCAGGCGACACGTTAACAATGGCTATACTATATGTATATATTATATTGGGTTGTACGTTGTTTTATAGATAACAATTTTATAGAATTTCGTTTCACATAAAATTTTTCTCATAATATAATTTCATAGAATAATCAATACGCAGAATACTTACCTACCTACTTTGAAAAAAATAAAATAATAATAATTATTAATATTATAAATAAAATTTAATGTTTCGATATTCATATCATAGAATAACAAATCAAATATTCCTTATCCTCATATTGGTTAGTTAATATAAAACTTATTATCAAGAAAAACATTTTATCGAGTGACAGTTTCTTAACGTTTCAACGTAACCTAATTCAACCTTTGACAAAATGCATACCCTCCTATAAAATTACAACACCGCGTTCACAAAGACAATGCGGGTAAATTCTAGTCATGCAGGAAAACAATATTTTTATTCTAATTAATAGTGACTTCTTAAAGATCTTAAATTATTCAATGAGGTTGTTTAAAAGTTAACTAGTTGTCTTTAATAATAATAAGACGTAGTTGACGGAGCCCCGTATGTAAACCGTCGTTGAAACAATAATAATCGAAATAAAAATACAAGGACCAAATAATATATGAAATATTTGCTGCGAAACGAAATTCTATGAAATTTCTGTGTACGAAACAAGGGAACACCAATTGATTAAAGTTAAAGCTTTTGGTACAGCTGTTCTGTATAATGTAGCACGTAGGTATGTAGGTACTCGTTTTTGTGATGATTGGTGTTTTAGACATTCACGCTTTTTACGTAGTTTGCGTTGTTTATAAAATGTTTATAGCAGTCATACCTAAACTTAAAGCATATTATCATAATATGCACGTATTAAGAAAATTTGTTTGGTCATTATTTTGTAGGGTTACCCTGGGTACAAAAAAATGTACCTACGTAACGTTCCGCCATCTTGTTTTTTTCAATCGACACAATATCTTCACAATGTTTCATCAGTAACGGCCCTGGTAAATGTCATTCAAGAGCCGAAAGATCCAACTGTGGCACTATAGGTAAGCCCGCTACCACTTGCTGACTGGACAAAGTGTGACCACGGCATGCTTGAAACAAGCTGTATGTGATTCCCTAACTAATCATAATTCCAAATTCAAACAGAGTTGACATGTGAATCGGCGATGATTTAAAATTCGAACGGAGGTTCCATTTGAATTTAAAAATAATTAATTATTTTTGTTCTTATTAATCCGCCATGATTAAAAAAAACAAATGAGTTCGCATTCGAATTGCGTGCTATCACTTGAGTGAGATTCAAAGTGAACTTTACAGAATAGTACATTCTACATCTAGGTACATTTTCCAACCTTGATAACGAACCTAGTCACACGCATTACTTACGCAACTCCTATTTACTTAAGCCCTTCAACTCGTGTAAACTCAAACTATGCCAGTAAAGGCCCCAACCATAGCTTAGACACTAAACTTAAACAATTATTAAGTCGCCAGACTGCTTTAAGTTGTATAGCCGACTCGCTACAGATTTATTGGTCGACGTTGATTATTTAAATTACTTTTTAATTGGCGTAATAATGGATTTGGTATTTTGATTGGTATTTGGGTTTGTCGTTTATTGTTTTTGGGCACAAATCCAGACGGCTGATACTAATACAAAATCCCTGTAAAAGTTTACCATAGGTACTTGAGGGTCAAACCACGTTCAGCAGTCACTTTAGACCAACAAGGTATTTGAGGACTCAGCTTGTTATATTATTATATATTGGAGTCTGCTTATTATACAAGGTAAAATTTAAGTCGTTCTGGACCTCTTAAGGGGTCATTGTACTCATCATTATGAACAACTTTTACTATGGGACCAAACCTGAAATCGCGAAAAAAAACAAATGCTCCCTACATTTTGACGAGTTATGCGAACATAAATGTAGGGAACAGCTGATTTTTTGTGTATATATTGATACCGATAAAAAATCATTATTAGAAGCGCAAATATTCACAACATGCATGTGACTATTATTATTTACAATTCAATTTATTTATTTTTCAAGTATCATGACTCATTTGTTAGTAAAAAAAATATCCTATGTTAGTAGTATTACTAACAAGCTCCTGAGAATTTTGTTAGAACAGTTTATAATTATTCTAAGAATGCAGTTGGAATATACAAAGCTTTGCTTTCATTCAAATTATAAAATAATTTCCCAGCTTTTTAATTTAACTATTGCGTTGCATGAACACCATAATAACAATTTGTTTATTGGCTAATTGTCATAATTCATTCTAGTACTGTACTGCTGAGTTTGGAATGCTGCTTTCTAAAAGTCAGCAACGTCGTAAATAACTGTCAAATACCGGTTGCGGTTTTGGTTAATTTTTCAATATTGTCAACTTTCAGAATGTACAGCCGTAATCCCAGGATTGAGAAAAGAGTTACCACCTTTTCACACGCCTAAGCTGCCACGCCAAATGTAGCGTAGGGCGCCCTCGGTCTAGCGACGATCTTTGCGGGGCGGCTGGTAGCAGCTGAAAGAGAGTAGCCAAGGATTGAGAACGGCGTGCGATTGGAGAGGTCAATGTTCAACTAAGGACTGGGCTGTTGGCGTTCGTGTCTGATTGTCCGCTTAGTTTTTTTAACCTCTAAAATAGATTTTAATGCAGGGTTTACCATCATTTATAAAAATTCCAAAATAACTTAATATAGCACAGAAAACTCGATGTTTTAAATGTCGCAACATCAGTAGATTGTACTATTGCACTAGTATACGTAGGTATAATTCTAAGTTTCGAAGTCATACAGAGGACTATATTCAGCCATTTCATATTCGAAAATCGAACACAGTGTAAAATCCTATTCATTCCAGAATTTTTCACAGCACATTGTATTCACAGCGGGCGCCTGTTTCGTCGCGTTTTTCGTTCCAAAGCATTGTTCAGTGTTCATATTTAAAAAGTTTCGTCAATAAACTCTGTGCCTACTGTGTTAATATGAAAGTTAGTTCTGTGTTTTACGAACCTGTAATGTATTCTTTTACATTCATTTGTTTTAAATACCTTTTTGGCAGTGTTGAGGAGATGTGCCGTTGCCGGTAATATTGCCCGAAGTGGGAATATTGGTGGCAAGATTGCCGGCAATATTGCCGGGAGTGGAAATATTTGGGAATATTGCTTAATTATAAGTCAAATTATCTACGGAAACTTTTTACAATACTTAAAATTAGCATTTAAAGGCCATAGTCTACATTGTGTACAATAAAATATTGTTTTGGGTAAAATTGCCAGCATTTTTGGCAATATTCCCGGTATTTTACCGGCAATATTGCCTATATTGCCATACACGGTAGTGACTTTATGAAATAACACATAAATATTGAGATTAGAATTGAAAATCGTTGTGTATTGAATAAAACTGGCCAAGTGCGAGTCGGACTCGCACACGAAGGGTTCCGTACCACAAGGTGAAAACACCGAAAAAAACACGTTTGTTGTATGGGAGCCACCCCTTAAATATTTGTTTTATTTTGATTTTCGTATTTGTTGTTATAGCGACAACAGAAATACATAATTTGTGAAAATTTCACCTGTCTAGCTATCGCGGTTCTTGAGATACAGCCTGGTGACAGACAGACGGACGGACGGACAGACAGCGAATTCTTAATAATAGGGTCCCGTTTTTAGGGTTCCGTAGCCAAATGGCAAAAAACGTAACCCTTATGGATTTGTCATGTCTGTCTGTCTGTCCGTCCGTATGTCACAGCCACTTTTTTCCGAAATTATAAGAACTATACTGTTGAAACTTGGTCAGTAGATGTATTCTGTGAACCGCATTAGGATTTCACATAAAAATAGAAAAAAAAACAATAAATTTTGGGGGTTCCCCATACTTAACTGAAACTCAAAAAATTTTTTTTCATCAAACCCATACTTGTGGGGTATCTATGGATAGGTCTTTAAAAATGATATTCAGGTTGCTAATATAATTTTTTTCTAAACTGAATAGTTTGCGCGAGAGACACTTCCAAAGTGGTAAAATGTGTCCCCCCCCCCCGTAACTTCTAAAATAAGAGAATGATAAAACTAAAAAAAATATATGATGTACATTACCATGTAAACTTCCACCAAAATTGGTTTAAACGAGATCTAATAAGTAGCTCGCCTGTGAAAATTTAAAAACATATGATGGTACGGAACCCTCGGTGCGCGAGTCCGACTCGCTCTTGCCCGGTTTTTTAACCCTTTGGGTACGGAACCCTAAAAAGGCATAAATTCGAAATATTTCTTTTAATGTTGTACTTGTTTTTCATATACATATAAAATACAGGTATAAGTAGGTATATGTATATTATTGGAAATAACAAAGTGTAAATCTTTACAAATATTTTATGATCGATATACTACACTAAATATAACTAAACGATGATTACAATTGCAGTAATTATAAAATATATTAGTATTATTTGACAGGCAACATTGGCAATATTGCCAATGTTGCCGGCAATATTGGTATTTTACCGGTAGCGGCAACATTGGGAATATTGCCGGCAGTGGCAATATTGCCACTAGGCACATCACTTTGAGCCTAACCATTGCATTGGCTGGCAATTCCCAGCCAATAACATTATCAAGTTTTTTATTAAAGACGGTACTCACCGATTGCGTTCGCTTCACGACTTTTTTTAGCATGCATTCGTTGCGCAAGCTCTTGTTACGCAAAACTCATTCGGGAAACCGTAAAATTCATAATTGATTTGCAAAAACGAAAGAAATTTTGAATTTCGCGAGCTACATTAGTTATTCTAAAGTAGAGTTTGTCAAAAGTGTTGAACTTGAAATTCTCAATTCAAAAACCGGATAATAGTCTAGTCGCTTCTCGGAAGCTTTTTTTTTTTGCGGATGGGAAATCATCAAATGACCCTTCCCGCTCTGGGTGGAGCGGAGGCTCTCTCCCTGAGCCGTCCCGCCACCTCCTTTGCTAGCATGACTGCTTCGCAGAAGGAGGTGACTGCCTCCCGCTCCCTCTTGCCCCGGCCCATGACTTGCACCAGGGCCGGACGCGTGAGGTCGCCGCCGCTGCCGATCGCCTCTATGAGGACACGGCGGTGCTCCGCCCAAGCGGGGCAGACCTCCACCGTGTGCTCCACCGTGTCCTCTAAGCGATCCTGGCAATTGTGACACCCGGGCGTTTTCTCCCGCCTGTCCGGTGAGGACCTGCCAAAACATGATGCAGTTGCAAAATTGTTGATGTTAAATGTACTCCGTCTGCTAGAGCCCTAAGATACTTTAACTCCCTTTGTGACTTTACTCATCTACTACTGGTTTAAGTTTTAATACATAAATACCTCTATATATTCTCATCATCTTTCAGCCGAAAGACGTCCACTGCTGGACATGGGCGTCCCCCAAGCACCTTCACTTCGATCGGTTTTGTGCTTCTCGCATCCAACGGGTTCCTGCGGTCTTCACAAGGTCGTCGGTCGGCCGGTCGTTGTCCACATATTTAAATCTCCAGTAAAGCCTAACCCTAACACAACCTTCACGGGTTTACGGTCCAAACCCTTGAGACTATGTATTTGATTTTCAACAGTATCGTTCAGAAACCAGAATTTTAAAGATTTTAGGTAATGTTGAATCTAATTAAACCACTTATAGGTTTCCAAATAACTGGGTTATTGTGTTTGTAGCGGTATCTACAACGCCACATGCGAACAAAGCGTCATACTGACGTCACGCAAATCCTGCATCGCGCAAGCAGAGTTTACCGCGCAACTAGCATAGATACAACGGCCCGACATGAATCATCGGGCAGTTGCCCGCCAGACACAACACCCGTCTGGTCGGAGGATCCTCCCTTTTCTATAGAGTATGAGTGAACTTTACACCCTGATCCTCATACCTCTATATGTTTATTTGTGGGTAGATAGATATTACTGGGGATAATGAAGGGACATTTTTTTTAAAGTAATAATCTTTCGTGGGTCATAACATTCTGGTTTATTACCTAAATAAATAACTAAACTAACTTTTAATGATGCCTTTATAATGTAAAACAATTTAATGATGCGTCCCATTAAGATTTTTTTTGTATCGTGGATGACTTTTCTATACTCAATTATCTAAATATATAAAACTCAAAGGTGACTGACTGACATGGTGATCTATCAACGCTAAGCCAAAACCACTGGAGGGATCGGGCTGAAATTTGGCATGCAGGTAGATGTTATGACGTAGGCATCCGCTAAGAAAGGATTTTTCGAAATTCCACCCCTAAGAGGGTGAATGGGGGGAGGGTGAAATTTCACGCGGACGAAGTCGCGGGCGGAAGCTAGTTGTTAATAAATCAATATAAATTACACGATATGCAATGCATTATAATACAAGATACAGATCTTATTAATTTCATACCGAACATTGAAAAGAAGAACAAATTATGTTTTGTTAACAATTTTAATGACGTCTTCCACTATCCGGATGCTGGTGAGTTTGTTGTGAAACCGTAATAGAGGTGAACGTCTTGTGTTACTGTGCAGTAACAGCGCAGTGGAACCGCGGTTTAATTTTCTTTGTACTGTTGTTTTCTATTTGGAAATTGATAGTGCAGTGTGTGGGGTGGGTTTGTAAACAAACAAAAAGTATTTTTAAAAATACCTTGATTAAATTCTTCTTCTCATACCTACATTTAGTTTTTATTACCTTTTAGTTATGTTTACCTTTAGTTTAGTTTATTTAGTTGTTTTTACCTTTTCAATATGAAGACGAACCATCAAATCAACGTTTTATCTTGACTTAAAACTTTAAGTCAGTTAAGTTAAACGTTGTGTTAAGTTAAGCGTAGTTAATGAGTGAACATTCGATCACATTAAGATTTAACTGTTTGTTAGACGAATGTGCAAATGAACAAAATTGAAATTCGGTGTCAACACCAAGCAAGGAAAGATGAATAAATCTTTCCTTGCTTGTAATAACAAAAAAAAAAAACCGACTTCCAAAAAAAACACTACAAACTGAAAAATAACTTTAATTTCGGAAGTCGGTGTCTTAGGGATCAGTATTTTAGTTTTTGCCACCGACTTCCAAAATTAAAGGTATTTTTCAGTTTGTAGTGTTTTTTTTGGAAGTCGGTTTTTTTTTCTTTGTTAAAAAGTTTTTATTTCTCGCTTTTTAGTGGGTCTATTTATAATTTATCTAAGTTACAATAGCCTAATGTCAACTTGCCCATCGCCTTTTTATAAAATATTCCTTTTCTCGATGCAGGGACGTTAATTGTTGAGGAGTTCTCCTTTTATTAGTTTTTAGATTAGATGCTGATAATCCTGGCTGCAGCATCAGGCCAGACTTATGTCAACATTGCATTGAACATAAAATTAGTCCTGCTTAAAATGAGCCCAAACACGACTACGGTGCTGTAATTTCAAGGTTTGTACTTTTTCTGATGCTCCTGGCTTCAGCATCAGGTCTTCGGTGTTCCTCCGTAACAGTACGTTTATCCACACATCGAGCCCTTTTCAATGAACCTAAACACGATATATCTGCTGTTAGTTGTCGAGGAGTTAGGTACTCTGCAGACTATCCTGACTGCAGCATCAGGTCATGACTTTATGATCATGAGACCAAATGTGGCAAATATCAAAACAATTTACTAAAACAGTTCTTGCCTGTTCGAGTAACTTCTTACTGTTAAGGAGTTGTACCTTCCATCATCAGCCCAGCTACCTGAGATGGTGACAACCATACACAGATACACAAGATACTTCATAAAATATGCGAAAAACAATAAGTGAGCCTATAAAATTTGAGGGTTGCCCTCGATTTCTCTAAGATCCCATCATCAGATCCTAACTTGGTGACAATGGGACCACCTCAGAACTATCTACTTTCGAACAAAAAATGAATTTTGAAAATCCGTCGACAATTGGCGGAGTATTCGATGAACAAACATACAAAAAAAAAAAAAACATACAAACACCCGAACATAGTACCTCCTCCTTTTTGTGAAGTCGGTAAAAACATCACAATCTACTTCATAGACTAAAATAAAGGAAAAATCTTCCGCTAAAAAAAGCCTTAAACTTAAAACCTCAAACCCACTCGAACTCGGGTCCAGCAAAGACCTTACTTATGAATGCTTCCACACACCTACCTACTCGTTGTCTGACCCTTCACGAGATTAGGTGACCGCTGCCCAAAACTTTACTAATTAAGAGTATACCCAACCCAACTCAGTGTCTGTTAATGTAAATAGGTACATGTACTTGGGTTTAGTTTAGAGTTTTCGATTAATTAATTGCCTGGAGGTCGGTAATGACAAATATAGGAGCAGAGTCGAGGAAGGAACCTAATTCTGTCTATGGTCTACTAGATACCTATTCTTAAGGGAAATAAACTGAAGGTAAAGCGGATCTCATGTCGCATTGGTCTCTAATAAATCCGTAGATGCCTAACACACGTACACCGCCTGGCCGCGCAGTCGAGCGGTGCTTTCACCGCCACCGCCCCTCCGCGCTGCCGTCCGCGCGGTGAGGCGGCGCCTCACATACGGGGCGCTGCATAACCGCGCGGATCATCGTGGGTGCAGGACTTGTTGCAATTTAAAAATAATGAAAAAGTGATCAAACTGGTCAAATCCATCCGCGCGGACAGGCGCGTAAACCGCCTCGAAACCCACCGCTACGAAATCCGCTTTACCGCCACCGCCCTCCGCGGCGGTACGGGTGCCGTGTGTTAATCGCCTAACCAGTTACAGTTGCAGGAGCTGATGGACGCTGGTGGAGGCGCCAAACAAGTGGCCGAATTCTGGGCCGAGTATATTTAGATTGCTATCGACACGCTAAGAAGAAGAAGATCGCCTAACCGTGAATAGCAACTGCCGGCTCTTCTCCATAGAACCAATTGGAACCGTGCACCTAGCTTCTGATATTTCGTGAGTGTCCATGAAGGTAAAAATATTTTGAATTTGAATATGAATCACCGATTCGGCGACTGCATCAATGTTGTATGGCTTTTGTGAACTGTTTTCTTTCGGTTGGCTACAGCCAACGCTAACAGTAGCATGTCAATGAATAAAAATGTTTTATTGTGTTCTTAGTTAGTTTAAGTCTGTCATAATTGAACACTGCAGGGCACAGGCGTTCCTTTTCTACATATTTTCCTGAAAAATTATTTGTTAACAATGTTTCTTAAATCGAGTTGGCATTATCTGTGCGAAAAATGCTCTTGTTGTAGTAGAAGTTTAGCTAGTCAACAAGGTTGGTATCGAGGCAAAATGTCCATTATCAACATCACCGTTTAATAAATCTTATTTTTTTTTATCGCAACTTATAGATAAGTAGGTACCGAAAAAAATAATGAAGCTCAAACTAACTTGTCTTTAACAACAAACCATTAAAGACTCACTATCGCCTTGGCGATGAACCTTCTTCCAAATACAAAAAAAAAAGATGAAAAAAAAATCAACATCAATACATAGACCCCGTCTCGTTTTACTACATACAGAATCAATTTACCTGTATCTGCGCGTCTACGAGAATTTCCCATAGGAAATAAGTTAAGTTTGAACTACCAAATTGACTTGGAAGTGGCACGAATAACAAAATGTGTACTTTGATGAACGATCCTTTTATTTGTAGTCCTAGTTGAGTGAGTGTTGATATGCAAGGCGATGGAATGAGGAAAAAGAACTCTTGTAACTTTCTTACTTTGAAATGTTAGCTATGTGAGTGAGAACTTTAGCTCATGCCGTGGTAAAACATAAACCAGTCAGCAGATTTGTAGTGCTGCTGACTGTACGGAGTGTGCAGAAAGTCCGAGCCTATTTTTCTATTCACTGTCTCTTAAGATACAGGTTTCTTCCTAGTTTAAGAGACAGGGTTCACTATTTCTTTGTATGCATAGACCTTTTTTGTAAAATCTATATCTCCTGCTCACAAGCTATGTTTTTATGCTTATTCTATTTTAAGTATTGATTTGTTCTGAACTGTGTCTGTGTGTATTTATTTTGGATAAATAAACAAATTTATTATTATGTCCTTTATTTCATTAGATATCACATATAAATTATATTTTTAAATATTAGAATATAGAAAATATAAAAACATTTAAAAATATAAAAAATAGTAGCCCACCGGTATCGGGAACAGGAACAATTATTATTATTATTTATTATTATTGCTATCTACGGAGAACAAATCTGAACATTGGGTTGCTATTGACAATTTTCAAATATGAGAGCAAAATATCAATTTGCCAGATTCAGGGAATTAACCTAGGACCCAGTCAGTAGGCGCACTGGCAGAGAACGAGGCAGTCTTGTTTAAGTGTCTAAAATTGTCTATGACTGGGGAAAACGCGTCGCTGCTGTCGATTCACATAGCATAGTATCGCTTTTCATTCCTCAGGTAGGACAATAGGTGAACCCTGTACAAAATATAGAGCTCTAGTGACACGTTACGAGTTTAGGGTGGGACTCCCGAAAGTGAGACGTTCTTGTTCTTTACAATTTACGGGGTCATGTTACGTAAAAATGGAAATTGAGGGGTTTGCGTGTCCATTTTAGGACCCCACATTTTACTTTTGGTTGTAAACTAATAGTAGGTCACACAGGGCTTGTTAAAATAGCAAATGGTAGGCCACTACCTACTTTACATCGACCGTCTAATGAAAACGGTCAAACATTAATTTGGCTGTTTTTTGGAAAACCTTAATGAATCAATTTATTTCTCATTGTGTCAGCTTTTAGCAAGATAAATAGGTAGGTACTAATACACTTTCATATTTTATGTAAATATGGAAGTATATTCGGTCTTTGGCTACATTTTTGCTGAGCTTGGGATAATTAAAAAAAGTTTATAATCTGCTACCATACATTTTTTGATCAGCATGTTTTTGACCAGCAAAAATGTTATTGTATATCGGTAGGTACTAAAATAATTTGTTTTATTTTACAGACTTCAGTGCTGACAAGGATACTCTACAAATATAATAATATCTTAGAAAACCTTGAACGAATTTAAAAGAAAAAAAAAACAGTGAACACATTCACAAAGACTTTTCTTTCGTATAATTTCAGACTGCGTAGATAGCGAAATTTAGTTCACCTACATAAATAACCCTTTTCCAATAGAAAATAATAGAATGAAAGAAAGAAAATATATCGTAAAAATAAATAAGCTTTAATATTTGCTTCTGTTGAGTGAGTGTGAATCCAAAGTTACCGTGATTTAGAAAAATATAGACACCAAACGCGAAATATACCTAATCTTCAGACCTAAAAATCGTAAAACTGTTTAAAGATTCGTTTCCTTCAAATTGCGTAGGAAATGTTTCACACACGAATTTTTTAAATTCCATGTTGTATCTACAAACATTAACGTTCTAACATTCCCAAGATTTTTTAGAGTCATAATGAAATTGAATTTTTTTTCCTATATAGAAGGACAATTTTAACAGGTGTTTCTGATTTACGTCAAAGGCATTTCGGGAGCAAGTATTTGGAGAATTTATCCTTAAACTCCTTTGATCTTGCCTTCGGATGCCATTCCGCTATCAAGATATCAAGGTATCAAAGGTGACAATGGATCCCGAAAACTTTTCGGGGCCTTTCACATAATTTTCTTGGAAACTGTGAGAAAAGTAAGCTAGTAACTTTCTCCGTGCCTCGGAAAGCACGTTAAGCTGTTGGTTTCGGATGTCATTCGTGGATCTTTGACAGTCGTTACGGGTAGGCCGAAGGTCTGACAACAAGTCTTTAGTTTAGTTCAGTGTTTTTAGTCTTTTGGTCTGGGTATCGTATTACGCAGTAACTGGGTTGTGGAGCTCAGATAGGCAGTCGCTCCATGTTAAATTCAGCTGCATACGGTTAGACTGGAAGCCGACCCCAACATATTTGGGCTAGGCAGATGATGACTGTGAGAAAAGTAATTGCGGGATCAAATTCCATTTTTTCGAGGAATTTTAGCGTTCGCTGTTGTTGCGACGAGTTTTTTGTAGGATGGATGATAATATTGTATTACTTAGAATGACAGTAAAGTTTAATTTCATATCAGTATTTGTTGGAAGTAGGTACGGGTGGTTGTATCGCCGCCATCCTTGAATTTTCTCAAATCAGTCGTGGATTTCGGCAGAATAAAGCGTTTGGGAAAACTTCTTTTTCGTGAACGTCCAATATTATTGACCTTATTTGACACCTTTTAGTACAACCAGTTGTGGATGAAAATCTTTATTTAAATCTAGACCCGAAAAAATAATATCGTTTTTCTGATGTAATAGTAGGTACTGTTGGTGCTACTTCTAAAAATCTTATAGCTGAAAATGCTCATTGAATTATAAAAGAACATCATGTGAAGTGTTATTAAGAGCGTTTACGCCGAACGGCATTTCATACAAACTTTCAAGCCCTTGTTTTCCGAAATGAATGAACCGATTTTAATGAAACTTCATACGCATAAGCAGAATACAAAGTTCTAAAAAGTTAGTAGAGAACATTTTCGAAATGTCTTATTTAAAAAAAGATAACTGGAAATCTCTGTTTCTATGAAAAGTTTAAAATCGGTCTAATTTGGCTGTAACACTATTTTTCGAAAATGTTCTCTACTAACTTTTTAGACCTTTGTATTCTGCTTATGCGTAAATCAAATCAAATCAAATCAAATCAAATCATTTATTGGTTTGCAAACATGGGTATTTAGTACATAGATGTTTTAATATAAAGAGTCCTCCATGCTCTACCGTCACATGGGCACGCAAAACATATTATTATTAAATTTACACAAATTTAAAGTTATTATAATTTTAAATAAGAATTACGAGAATTAATTATTACAAATACAAATTAAATTAAAAAATATACAAATTAAAAAATGTCACAATAATTTAATTACGGCAAATGTCAATGTTATATAAAAAAAAAAGAAAAAATATGTTAGATGTCATCAAAGTTACAATGAAAACAAAATAAGAAATGTCAAATGGTATAATAGCATGTCAATCGGTCAGTGATTCATCATTAAGGAAGTCGTCAATTGCGTAATAACTTTTTTCAATTAAAATTTTGATTAGTGCCTTTTTAAATTTGAATACAGTCATAGTTTTAATAATATTAGGTACTTTGTTATAGATGCGTGGGGCAATGCCAAAAAAACTTTTTTGCATTAGTGCAGTTTTACATTTAACTTGACACAATTGATGTACATATTGAGTTCGTGTTGGATTCCTTCTGACTGCCGACAATTTTTGAAATAGATGTGGATTATTTTTCACAAATAAAGCCGATTCCAGTATGTACAAAGACGGAAATGTTAATATTCTCAAAGATTTAAAATAAGGAAGACAGCTATCTGTTGTCTTAAGACCGCACATTGACCTTATGCATCGCTTTTGCATCCTAAATACAAGCTCCCTATCAGTAGACTGCCCCCAAAAAATAACACCATACCGCAAAACGGAGGCAACTAGTCCATGGTATGCCGTTAAAAGAGCCTGACTGTTGACTTTCTTTGACAGTTGAAAAAGGGCATAAGCGGATTTACTCAGTTTTTTACACACTTCTTCAACATGAGGTTTCCATGTCAGTTTGTTATCGATCACTATACCTAAGAACTTAGCTTTTTTTACTTCCTCAATGTCAGAGCCTTGGTAAGTAATACGAACGTTTGGGTTTTCGCAACGTTGATTAAAGTGCATAACTTTTGTCTTACCTAGATTTATTATTAAATTATTATTATTTAGCCAATTTATAATGTCACGTAAACAGGTATTAATGTCATTCTCATAGTTATTTTTATCTGTACACTTTATTACAGCTGTACTGTCATCTGCAAAGAGAACCATTTTGTTTGATGTTACTTTCGGGAGATCGTTAATATATATTAAAAAAAGTGGTGGCCCTAGTACGCTACCCTGTGGGACACCATATCTTACGTGTCTCGGTTTTGATATATAAATGGTTTCCAATTTAGTCTTTGGACATATTCTGGTAATTTCTGTACATTGAAGCCTATCACTTAAGTACGATTCTATTAGCTGTAGGATGTTCCCTCTTACGCCATAACTATATAATTTTTGCAATAGAATCTTATGGTCTACAAAATCAAAAGCCTTTGTCATGTCAGTATAAATTGCAGAGACAGGATTCCTCTTATCTACAGATGACATGACATTAGCTAATAGATCAAATAGTGCCATATTAATCGTGGTATTCTTACGAAATCCCTTTTGTTCCTTACAAAATAATTCATACTTTTCGAAATAGGCATATAAAGAATGATAGATGATTTTCTCAAAAATTTTTGAAAATATTGGAATTTTTGCAATTGGTCTGTAGTTTCTAAAATCGGTTTTGTCATCTCTTTTATATAAAGGTTTTATTATAACCTTTTTGAGATTATTTGGGAATATGCCATCAGCAATACACAAGTTAAATATATGAGCTAATGGTGGTGCTATTACTTCTTTGGCAAATTTTATTACTTTTGTAGAAACGCCATCATATCCCACAGTACTTGTATTTTTTAGGCTGCTAATTATTTTTATTATGTCGTCAATGGTTACGGGTTGCATAAATAGTGAATTTAATGTCAGATTATTTAAATTAATATTATTCATCGCGATGTCAGTTTTTACGTTATTTTCAATTGTATTAATAAAATAATTGTTGAATTCGTTTGCAATGTCCATTGGGTGTGTAAACGACCGATCATCTCTTTTTACGCACATAATCGGCTCCTGTGGTAAACACACCTTAGATGTATTTATTATTTGCCATGTAGCTTTTGATTTATTTTGGGCAGTATTTATAAAGTGATTATTTTGAGCTTTTTGTGTTAGCTTTATAATTTTCCTATATAGTTTGGTGTAGTTTTTAAAAACTAATTTAGTTTTTAAGTTAGGTTTTAACCTATGGACCCACAGTAACTGCCTTTGCTTCTTACTACATATTTTTATTCCATGAGATATCCATTTCGTTTTCATACTTGTTTTTATAGTTATCACTTTTTCCGGAAAACATAATCTATATAAAAGAGAAAAATCTTCCATAAAATTGTCAAAAGCTTCGTTTGCGTCTGTGGCATCGTGTACTTTCATAAAAGATAGACAACTTAGATGCGTTTTAAAAGTAATTAAGTTTGCCATGCATAAATCCGGCTTTTTAGTTCTCCAATATTTAAGTTTGCAAGTTTTGTTAATAGGCACTTTAAGTATCTGAGATGTATGATCTGAAAGGGCCAGATCTACAACTTCAGCTTTGCAATCTTTCCGGTAGTTGTGCGCAAAATTGTCAATACAGGTGTGACTACTTAACCTAGTGGGCGTATAAAGCGCTAGTTTTAAATTATAATTCATAAGAAAATATTCCAGATCTAATGTAGTTTTGTTTCTTTTCAAAACGTCGATATTAAAATCTCCACACAACACGATTTTCTTATTTGAAGGTAGACTAACTTTAGTTAAAATATAATCTAATTTTTCATAGAACACTTCGTAATTATGTTTAGGAATCCTATATATACAAATAATGATAATATTGTAAGCTATTATCTCTACAGCACAGCATTCAAAGATGCCTGAGACTGATTGTTTTGCTATGTCCGATAATTCTCTAAACTGAAGACCTATTCTAACGAAAATGCATGTTCCTCCTCTCTTTGCATTTCTAGAAAAGAAAGCCGCTGGACAGAAATTTGTGATGTGTAATAAATCCTCATAACCAGTTTGTATAAAATGTTCTGTAACACAAATAACGTCTATAATGGTTCCTTCTTCGAATAATTCTACTAGTTTTATAGTCAGTGAATCAGATTTATTAATTAGTCCTGCTATGTTCTGATGTAGGATGTGAAGGTAGTTAAAGAAAAAACTGAGAATTTGTCTGTTGCGAAGCGCTGGACAGGTCGCTTTGGCTTTGATTTTGAGGGTGGCAGTCAACTTCTGAGTGCGTAGCATTTAGGTTGCTTAGACTAAAAATTAATTCTTGCAAATCTGATACAACAATTTCCAAACCATAGTTATTTAAATTTCCGTGCAGTTTACCATATGTATCATAGTCATACGGTAGATTAAGATTTGAGTCTAGCAAATACGCATAGTTACATGTATTTATATCCAAGCAAAGAAGGTTATTAAAATTTTCTATGCGACTGTTAAACAGTATGTTAGCATTTGTCATGTATTTAAAAGTTGGTAGACAGATTATAAAGTTCGTGTGATTCAATTTTTGCAATTTTTCTCTAATAAACATAACAAGTTCGATGTAATTATGTGTTGTCCGAAAATCTTCCTCGCCAATATAAATAACACAATAGTCGGAGTGCGTAAAGTTTAGCACTTTCGTTTCAATTTTATCAAGAGTTTGCCGTAATCCACATGTTGGTTTACGATAATGACAGATTTCATACTTGCATAAATTAGTCCTTTCAGCAATAGTATATAATCTATTCGAAGTTTCACTGCTTATTAGGCATATTTTGTGTTTTGTAGACGGTTGTCCTACAGCTATTGTGCCTTGTGTATATTGGGCTGTGTTGGATGAGTTGACGTTGCTGCCTTTGCTTCTAGTTTCATTTTTATTAGTAGATGAAGATTTATTTTTTTCTATTGTTGGGGTTGTCTGCGTTTGTTTTGATTTCTTATTTTTAATGGGCGACATTATTGGTGCGATGTATTCCTGTTCCAATGTTTCGGTTTGTGTTTGTTTTACTTTCATAGTTTTACTAGGCGTTTTCATTGGAGATGTTACTTTATGCTTGACCGGACTACTCGTGATTTTTTTGTATAGGTTGTTCTTCTTTATTAACTCTTCATTGGTTTGTCGAAGTTTACAATTTTCTGATGATAACATCTCAATTTCACTGTGAGCACTTTGCAACTGTGTCTCCAGGTCTAGCAGCTTATTATTTAGAATTTTTATTTGTTCGTCTTCCTCGTTGGACAAGTCAGGCATACTATTGGTCGTACTCTCTAACGTTTGTGAGATAATGTCACTGTCGTCGTCGGTGGTTGTAACGGATCGTGTTCGATTGCGACGAAACGTTATGTTTTCTAGAAAGTTCATGTTGAATAATCAAAGTCCTCTTTTTTTTGTATTTTTTGTTGACGTTTATCGGCTTGTGAATGATTTAAAAGCCAGAAACATTCACAAAAAGACTTTGTGGAACCCAGATTTGAACTCGGGTCGCCTCGAGTGAAGTATCGGTGTCACGTCCTTAGCCACTACGCCAACTGGTAACTTACTTTAATAGATGAAATTACTGTTCTGGTTTTACGGTAAATTTTATTAGAAACGTTAAAGCGCGGTAGGTTGAGTATTTTTTTAAATAACGTAACGACCTAAAAAAAAAAAAATTTTTTTTTTTTTTTATTAAAAGTCACTAAAGAAATCACTTAACTAATATTTTATTTTCTTTATAGTAACATGAAAATGTTTTAAACACTGCACTGTTTGTTTAACACTGTGATAACACTGTCACTTGGTATTTGGACTATTGTTATGATATTTAACTGTTAGTTTTGTGATAAACTGTGTATTACTATTTTTAAGCAATTAAATACGCGTAGCCAATGTTGATCGTGGCACTAGCGCCATCTGTAGTCGTATGAAGTTTCATTAAAATCGGTTCGTTCATTTCGGAAAACAAGGGCTTGAAAGTTTGTATGAAATGACGTTCGGCGTAAACGCTCTTAATTCAAGGTCCGTAATAGTTTGCCAACATCCCTTAAGGGTCATATCGAGCGGGCCTGCGGGCGGAGAGTAATGGGTAGCTCACCGTCCGATCAGGACCAGGCCCGTGCCGGACGGCGCGTACGTGTTCCACGCGCGCCTCAAAGAGATGTCAGCAACGAGGAGGGGCCCCATAGGGCCGAAGCCTGCCGGGTCAGCGGGATTGTCCGAAAGGGTTACCGCTGGCCCGGAACATAAAGGGCTAAGGAAGGAACACGGGTGGGTTTTAGTCAGTAAGAGTCTGACACTCCCTTCCGCTCCACCCAGAGCGGGAGGGGTCATTTGATGATTTCCCATCCGCAAAAAAAAAAAAAAAAAGGGTCATATCGAGCTTGATATTCTCCAGCACGTAACTACATAAGCTGCTTCAGTTACACGTTAACTACTAATGACTAGTTATAAAAAGTAACGCTCTTCATTACCTACGATGTCTTGGTTATATGAAACTTTGTCTTTCTGGCATTAACACCTTTAATAATCAGACTAGCTGGCACCCCGTGGTTCTACCCGCATGGAGATTTCTACTGAGACCGTGCGTTTTTAAGGCGACTCAAGACCTAAAGCGCGGTCTTTTCGGACTGCATAGAAAAGAAAGAGAAGCGCGATGACACAACGCTGGTAATTTATTGCAAAATATGAAGCAATTATCTATTTACAAAAAATCTATTATTTGGACTATAAAATTAAAACACTAGTGCTTTATATTAGATATGTACAGAATAACATAGCAGAAACCGAAGTGACAAAGTTTTTAGGATTAAATATTGATAATACAATTAATTGGAAAATACATATTGATAAATTATGCAAAAAACTAAGCCAATACTCATATGCGCTCTACAGATTAAGAAAGGTGGTCAACAGGGCAGTGTTATTAACAGCGTATCATGGTTATGTAAGTTCCACTCTCAGATATGGCTTAATATTTTGGGGGAACAGCGTAGACAAGGAAAGAGCATTCAAGGCTCAAAAGCGTTGTATCAGGTCTATGTTTAATCTGCATCAGACCGATTCTTGTCAGCCATTTTTCACAAACCTTAAAATACTGCCATTACCATGTTTGTACATATTCGAATGCGCGGTATTTGTAAAGAGCAATATTCACTTATTTGAATACCGTAGCCGAATACGCCATCGGGATAAATTGTGCACAATCACGAGCAAGACACGTTTTCTGCAGCAAAGTGTATTGTGGGTTGCTCCAACAATATTTAACAAAATTCCAAAACATATTAGAATCATCTCGGAAATTAAACTATTTAAAAAGAAACTTCATGACCTGTTAGTCGATAAATGCTATTACAGTTTAAAAGACTTTATGTCAGACAAATCCCTTTAAATTATATTTTGACCAAGACCATGGTGCAGTCAGTGCTGCATAATATTAATTTTAAGATCTTTAACTGACCTATATTTCGTGTTTATTTTTGTGTTGTAATATTGACTAGTTAATTTAATTTTTCCTTAAATTGTAATAGTAATGTTATTTTTTTTTTCTTTGTTAATTTATTAAAATAGTAATGTTAATTTCGTAGATAATAATTATGACACAATGTTATTAATTTGTATTGTATGCCCAAAAGGCGGGACATAGCTGATCAACATCACTGTAATTCTTAACACCTGTATCTATTTCTATACCTATGATCCACAATAAACATGATTGATTGATTGATTGATTGATTGATTTAGTATGTTGCTTGTAGAATAATCTGACAAAAAATCATAATGATTGTATGTATGGTTTTTATTGTGAAAAGAAAGTTTTTAGAGGTATCTTCATGATTTTTTTCTATCGTATCAAATTAGTTGTATTATGTTTTCAACACACTATCTACCTAGCGTATATCCTGAAGAATATCATATATTTTTCTGATTTTGTTTACTGTAGTCGATCATATACTTTTATTGTTTCTTAAACTTGCGTTTTTTGTGTTTAGGTCCTATAAGCCAATTAAGGTGCCACTAGTCGATATTTTTTCCATATAAATTTCGGAAGAGTATTACTCCACTGTTTGACATTGTACATCAAAAGTTAAACATGATATCGTTTTATCTTATTATTAATGTTGTCTGTACGGAAACAGAATAGTAAAACAAAAAGTCATTAAAAAGTTATGAGCCAAAAAGATTCGTTTTTCTTGCTATTTTTAATGTAGTGCGTACTGACAAAGCTCAGTTATCGAAGAGTCCAATAAACTTTATTTGTAATTGATTTATGCAGTGGTTTTTTCATAAAACTCGATTTTTCTAAGCACTTTTCGAATTTTAATACGCAGTCGCTCCATGTAAAATACTGGTATTCAGTTACACGCAGTTAGACTGGAAGCCGACCATGACAACTTAGTTGGGAAAAGGCTAGGAAAACGATGATGAGCAAGTTTTACTAGACCAAGTTCTAGTCCTAGGTTTTTGGTATTTACCTATGTTCAGAAAGAAAACTAACGAAAACATAATAGTTGTTGAAATAAATCTATTTTAACACTTGTATCATACATGTGATATATTCTGTTTTAAACAAACGAGGGCCCGACGTTCCTTCGTATCAGACGTTAAGCTTCACAAGACAAGAAGTGTTCTGGTTGAATTTGGAACTAATCGACACGGCTAGTTGCGAAACACAAGTTATACTAGTTTAGAGCGTTAAGGCTCCTGCAAACAGGCGCGACGACGAATCTGTCGCGAATTCGATTTCGAATCAGATTTCGAACATAACTGTCTAACATATTCACCCTGCGGGAATCTATATAAAACGTACAAGAGATAAGAAATCCGTAAATACTTCAAAGTTTGAATTTCACATACAAAAGTTATCTGTGAAAAATATGTCTTACAAAACCATCACAAACAGAAACATCTTCCTTCAAACCCAAACAAAAACCGACAAATCCCGAACACAACATGAAACGAAACTTCGGAATCTAAAGTGCATTTAGTTGAACTAAACGGACGGTACCGTCCGAAGTGTACCGAAACTCCTTGAGCCTAGAACATTGTAAGATGTTTGCTTTATATCGGATACAATTACTTTCCGCTATCGTCTTCCGATCGTCAAGATGTCTGTGAAGAGTTAGTTCGGTATTGAAGAACAACAGGGTTTTGGGTTAAAGAGATCTTGAGACTTAATTCAGTTTGTCAGAAGAGGGTTCGTCGGTTTTGAGAAAATGATTAAGTTTTGTAATTCAATAACATAATTAAATTAAAAATAAAATGATTTGTAGATGACAATTTTTCACGAGTTTAATAAAACAGTAAATTTTTTTTATGTGCATTTTAAGGACAACTTATTCCAGTCTTCTGTATCTTTTTTGGAAGAGAGGGGATTTCTAGAAAGCTTCTGTATCCATTATACTAAATCCGTTAGCAGATAATACATATAGAGGTATGAGGAACAGGGTGTAAAGTTCACTCAACCTCTATAGAAAAGGGAGGATCCTCCGACCAGACGGGTGTTGTGTCTGGCGGGCAACTGCCCGATGATTCATGTCAGGCCGTTGTATCTATGCTAGTTGCGCGGTAAACTCTGCTTGCGCGATGCAGGATTTTGCGTGACGTCAGTATGACGCGTTGTTCGCATGTGGCGTTGTAGATACCGCTACAGATATACTGCGAAATAGACAGACGTATCGACGTGACGTTAGATTAGTTTTAGGAGCTTGACATACTGAATGCGATAACACTTATCTGAATTCAGTAGCTGTGAGTCGTTTAGACGACTAAAAGCCAAGTGGAATAAGCCAATGGAATCAAGAGCCGATTCCCGGCCACCGTAGGCGCGGGCTTGTTGACGGCGAGCAACGGGTAGCTCGCCGTCCGGCAAGGACCAGGCCCGGTTCGACGGCGCGTTGTTTTCCACGTGCGCCTCTAAGAGATCTCAGCACTGATTGATGGGGTCCGCTAGGGCCGATGCCTGCGAGGGTCGCGGGTTGTTCCTAAGAGTTACCGTGGCCCTGGCACAGGCAACTGAAGGAACACGGGTGGGTTTTAGTCAGTAAAAGTCTGACACGCCCTCCTGTTCCGCCCAGAGCGGGAAAAGTTATTTGATAATTTCCCACCCAAAAAAAAAGGTGCAATATAGGCCGCGAAATTCGAAATTTCTTTGCAAAAAAGTAAGATATTTCGAATTTCGCGGGCTAACATCTTGAGTAATGTAATAGAGTTTGACAAGTTCCCAACTTCAAATTCTTAATTTAGAAACCGGGTGATAGCCTTACAATGATAAATTATTCCTAAGGTATTGTTCCTCCTAGAAAATTCAACGTAAGTAGCATTCGCAAACAAAAGCGACATTGAGAAAACAGTTCAAAATGGTTTTTACTTTCTTATTCTGTGTCATATCCGTATACATTATAATCTAAAAGGAAGCTACCTAAGCTCACAGTGTACATTATGTATATTTTAAAGAATAAAATTGTATGCCACTTACCATAGACTAAGAATATATGTATAGAAGCGAAACTAGCTTCGAATGCATTGCAAGTGCCTATAGTGTAAGGGAAACGTTCTAAATAGTCAGGATTATGGCGTCGATTGCGATTCATGTAGGTAATGATGCTACTGTAACAATTGCGATCATCAACCGACACCGACCGTTCAGATTGACCCAGTGTGGTCCATAGCAGCCGGATTACGCTCAACAATCGATCATCGATTATGTTTTAAGTCGATCAATATTGACTGATCGACCTCCATCAACCGATATTTAGTTCCAGCTTAGTGGGGAGTTGTAGGTAATTATTTGGGCAGCAACAGCACACGCACAACGGAAAGTAATATACAAACAGTTCTCATACCTTTATGTGATACATCAAGCTTTAGAAAGAGACACATGACTGGCATGATAGAGATGACGCTCTACAATAAATCAATACATTTTGTATTCTAGTTTTAGCGAATTATTTAAAAAAAACCCGACCATCTGTATACTACTTTACTTATCTGTAAATTCTTGCAAATAAATTTCATTTCATTTCAGTTACAAAGGTTAAGTTTTTCTAAAACTATGTCTTATTCAAGCACGAGTACTTTACATGAATGTCACTTCTATTATATATTTTTCATATTCTATGCACTTACCTAGAGCTATGTCCTGTAGGTCTCTCGACTCAAATCTGTAAAGAACAAAAGAGGTTTTATTTTTTATTTTCTTTTACAAGAGGGTAAGATAAAAACTTATTGTCCTGCAAACGTTCAAGACCAATTGGACCTGTTTACCGGTCAAATAGGTCTTGAAAGTTCAAACTTGATCGGGCTTTTCATTGAAAGCTAAATGTGCCAACGGCTCCTTTCGCGTAGACAAAAAATATAAAACTAAAATCTACAAAAAAAAAATCAATGAATTAAAAGCAAAATTAGGAATATTATTCGTTAAGAAGTTTTTGAGTTTTAAGAGCACTTACGGTCAGACGGAGATGTATTACTTTGATATAATTAGATTTGTTACATTATATTTTATCGATATTTTTTTTATTTAGAAGTATGTATGTATGCAAATATACTGTAGACATGTTTTATAAAAAAAAGTAATTTAAAAAAATTAAACCGACTTCAAAAAGAAATCAACTCAAAATTATGAAATAACTTTAATTTCGGAAGTCGGTGTCTTGGGATCTGTATTTTAGTTTTTTGCCACCGACTTCCGAAATTAAAGTTATTTCATAATTTTGAGTTGATTTCTTTTTGAAGTCGGTTTAATTTTTTTAAATTACTTTTTATTTCGTAATTTTTAGTTTTTGCACTAGAATTTGACCAAGGTTTTGAGATGTTTTCCCTTTGACACTACACCCGTAGCTCGTATCAATACTCCAGGCAGTCACACTTACACGTATTAGTCCATATCTTGAAAATTACTGAACCGATTTTGATGAAACTTGCACTGTTCCCTAAGTTGAAGTAAATGTAAGCTAGTACAAAAAAAAATGGTCACGATCCGATTAACAGTTGCTGAGAAATGCGTGGACAAACATACATACATACATACATACGTCTATGAAATTTTGTATATTTGTTTGGAAGCCTTAGTAGATTGACATATGTGAATATAATGCAATTCCAATAATATTACATACATACGTATCGAATTGATAACCTCCTTTTTTTTGAAGTCGGTAATAAGTGAATAAGTAGCTTTTTTTTTGTGTTTTATGTATTTTGTTTTCTCCTGTACTTACATGTTAACCTAATTTCCTATCGCAGCTATGCCACAAGAGATATATTTACACATGTCGTTACGGGTAGTCAGAAGCCCGAAAGTCTGACAACCAGTCTTACCAAGGGGGTATCGTATTACCCAGTAACTGGGTTGTGGAGGTCAGATAGGCAGTCGCTCCATGAAAAATACTGGTATTCAGCTGCATCCGATAAGACTGGAAGCCGACCCCAACATAGTTTGGAAAAGGCTATGCAGATGATGACGTATTCGGAAAAAAGAACATTCAAAATCAAATATGTAATTATTAAAAGCGACACAAAAAACAATAAACCATTACCTCTTCTCTTTTGAAGCCGGACAAAACCACTTTTAAAATACTTACACCAAAAACAAAACATAACTCCCCTTTCCTCTCTTTCGTGCGCAAATATTTATCTTCTGTAACAGAGCTAAGTAGAGTTTCATGTAGTGTGAATGCGCTCCGCAAAATAACATTTACTCAGCGAAACGCTATTTGTGCAGGTAGCCTAATAAATCTAGATTATGAGCAGTGAGCTTCGAGGTTTAGTCTGCAGCGTCCGATAAATTAGGCTTGAAGCTTTCTCTTGGTTTGAGGATTAGGGAATAATGTGTTTGACTGATTCTATGGAAAAAATAGTTTTCTGTAAGTGGGTACAACTTTTACGATCCATTCACACGATTAATATTTCATGAAGGACCTGGATTAGCCAGACACTCGGAAAATTCGTCAATTTATTTGATTAAAAATGTCCCTAATTTCGTTAGCGATGTGCATATAATGTGTAACGTGTAACGATTTCAGTGATGGTTTCAGTACCGCATCCAACTGAAATTGTATTATGATCGATTGGGAACTATGAGTTTCATGGAAAGATAGGCAGTCGCTTCATGTAAAATACTGGTATTCAGCTGCATCCGGTTAGACTTGAAGCCGACCCCAATATAGTTGGGAAAAGGCTAGGCAGATGATGATGAGTTTCATGAATTTTGAGAGATTTCAATTTTAGGGGAAGAGAAAATATGTATAGCATTACATCACGCCCAATTTTCACATCGATGTTGACGAGAAAAATATAGGGAGTCTTTATTTTTGCTTGGGTTTTCAGAGACGGCAGCAAATGCAATAATCTCTCTTCTTACTAGCCAATAATACAATTTTCTGTGACAATAGTTCAGCTGTACGGGTTGGCTAGCGAAAGGTACTAAAATCGAACCGCTGGATTTTCCGTTTCTAATTGGTAAATACGATCCAACTGTAAACTAAAAATCACAGATAACAAAATATTAAAATCTATAAAGGACGTAAACTTTTCATCATATATTTCACAAACCTAATAAACTTTTGTCTCGTCTATTTCCACAGTAAACATTCAATATTTACAGAAGCTGAGACACGATGCAAACACTGAAAAGTGATGTAAAATGTAGATATTAAAATTGGAAACAAACACTGACTTTTACGTTCTCTCTGAACACAATTTATGTGCTTTCTTTAAAAGTATCATCCTCACTGGCGCGTGTTACACTGTAGCGTAACTGTTTTAAAAGTTATCTTGACTTAAAAATGTCTTTAAAAAATGATGCTGCGTAAATACCGTAACAAAATATTTAACGTAGCATAACAAATTATATGCATTAATGCCCATTGTTTATAGCTATTTTGAATTTGCAAAAAAACTATTTTAGGATTTCAAGTACATTGGTGACATTCTTCATAAGTTATTTACTGCTATTATCAAGTATTAATATATACTATAGATCAACTGATCCATCCATACTAATAATATAAATTCGAAAGTTTGTCTGTCTGTCCGTTACCTCTTCACCGATTCAGATGAAATTTAGTATAGAGATAGTTTGAATCCCGGGAAAGGTCATAGGATAGTTTTTATCCCGATATTCCCACGGGATCGAAACTTATGCTAGTGAAACCGCGGGGCGCTGCTAGTATTACAATAAAATAAATATGTGTTGACTGCCTCTTTTTTCTAGTGTACGCAAGCGCTACAGTAGCGCTGTTATTGGATTTTTCCGTTTGGTATTTCACAGTAGCAGCCAGAATGTAATATTAGGAGTCTGGATTTATCCCCGGTTGATGGCAATAGGCTCGCCCCCTGTGACAACCAAATAACTGGCGAAATGTGGGTGTTCTCTAGGTACACCTCTGCTTTACCCTTCGGGATACACAGGCGTGATGTTACGTTTCATGTTACTTACGTGAATATCTCAAAACGTTGTATAAAGACGAAGCAGACATCAAGGTTTGTCAGTCAAGGAAGTTAATACACCACACTGCATAGAACTACATAAATCCATGTTACACTACGGTGTAAACAGCACTTGTACCGATCTTATAACTTGGCTCGAGCTGAAGCGAAACGTAAACATATCGGGACAGTAAACATGTCCTCCCGTGTTGGATACCGCTCGATTCCTTCGAATATTCGTTTTAAATCGATCCCTGTAATCGTTTTAGAAATACGGTATCGTGTTATCGGGTTTTCGTGATTATGGGGTTTAGTAAATGTATGACCGTATTTCAAAATCCCCATGCTTGACGAACGTGTAATTTTAATCCGGAATAATCATGAATAGTGGTTATTCCTTTCCATATATAACACACAAAACGATTCGGAAAGACTTTGATTGTGCAATAGAAAACTCCTTGACAGAAGCTATTTTCCTAAAGCTGAGAGTCTTCCAGTAACGAATGAATAGGTTAATGTTTCTAAGCAAGTGTATATGCACTGTCGCCCGCTGTTTGTATCCAAATATGAAAAGTTATTGGCAATATAATTACACAATATTATTTTTAGTATATGCGAAACCAGAAACACGTGTCTAGTATTTTTATGTAAGGAATCTATGCACAAAATTTCAAAACTATCATGAAAAATCACAAAGTTATAAGCTTGTTAAGTTACCTGTTTGTCCGTACAAAAACATGCTCACCCGCACCGCGCCGTCTTGCGCTCATTGATAATAGTAGGTACCTAGATACCTAACCGTTCGGCGCGGAGATTGAAGTGTCGCTCGGTGTCCAACTTTTAACCTTTTTAAATATTTTTGGGACAAAATATAACATGGGGTAAAAATTATTGGAATCGATTCAGTTACTTATTTTGAACAAACTATATTCAGGTTTCGCATATACTAAAAATAACATTGTATAGAGAGCAACTAGACACATCTTAAAACGCATTCCTCCACGCATTTGAAATAACATTTACTGACACAGCAAAAGAAAAATCCCGCGTACTCAATATCCACTTCTGCTGACAGTAGGTGCCTTATACAATTAATTATACTCGTACCCTGACTACATCAGTATGGCCGGCTTAAACGAGGGACACATTGATGGTATTCAGTAAGAGTAATCATTCTATTTTCATTCCAAATAATAAAAAATAGCCTCCCCGACCGTTTTCGGTCACGGTGGCCAATCTCAATGGAGATTAGCCAGGTACGCAGGAGATATTATAGTGCACAAGTGTGTGCGCAAACACAGGTGCACTCTCTGTTCCTTTACTCTCATAGTCCGATGGGACGGTTATCCGACGCTACCGGAGGCGCAGGACCAACGGCTTTACGTGCTTTCCGAGGCACGTGGGTATCAAACCGCTAACTTCCAAACTTCGGACTGTTACTAAGAAATTCCTAATGGAAAAACCAATAACACTTTGTGCGACCCGGGAATCGAACCCAGGACCCCACGCTCAGCAGTCGCGCTTGCAACCACGAGACCAACGGGGTAGTCCAAATAATAGGACTTACATAAAATAATTGACAAAATTGTGGACACTATCCTAAGCTTAGTTTGAACTGTGAAGAGACCGAACATGACAGTACCCTGCCTCATCACAAATTCTAGACCGGTGCGGACGCCCAAACAAGTGTGCTAACACTTCACCAATCTTAATGAAACAATTTATTAAAGATTTTATTATGATTTCTAATGAAAAAAAAAACCTAATAACACGCCCGACATAGGTATCCTACCCTTTTATCAATTTTATTTGTTTTATGCTTGTGCAAACAGGGTTGTTGCATCAGCATCAGCGGAACTTCAGCATCATTTTCAACATCAGCATCAGCATCCGCATTGATCGATGCTGATTATTAATGCTGAAGTTTGAGTCGTGACATGACCGCAGAGGGGGCGGGGCTTATAGCACGTGTTGTTTTCGGTTTTATATCAGCCCTGCCGTCGAGTATTCCTAGCGAACAGTTATTTAGCAGTGCTGGGATATTTTACAAACCTTCTAGGAACATATTTGAAGCCGAAAAAGCAGCACAGATACTTTTTTTTAAATAAAACTTACCATTGATTAAATTCCAATATTAATTAAACGAAACAGAGATCTATCTATATTTCGTATAATTAATATTGGAAATACCTATACTATGTAGTGGTACTACATCATATTACGTACTACCACTAGGTACTTAATTACTAACTAATTATTACTAAACTAGGCACTTAGTTTGATTCTATTATTTATTCACAAAATTATTGAACCAACCTTTTATTTCAATACCAAGGAAAACTGTGCAACTTTTAGGTATAAATTCATAATGGTCACTGCTTTTTTAAGAAAATAATTAAAATCAGCATCAGCACCCGCTGATGTCAATGATAAAACATCAGCATTAGCATCCGCTGATGTCAATGATAAAATATCAGCATCAGCTGATGTCAATAATAAAACATCAGCATCAGCATCCACTGATGTCAATGATAAAACATCAGCATCAGCTGATGTCAATAATAAAACATCAGCATCAGCATCCGCTGATGTCAATGATAAAATATCAGCATCAGCATCCGCTGATGTCAATGATAAAACATCAGCATCAGCATCCGCTGATGTCAATGATAAAACATCAGCATCAGCATCCGCTGATGTCAATGATAAAACATCAGCATCAGCATCCGCTGATGTCAATGATAAAACATCAGCATCAGCTGATGTCAATAATAAAACATCAGCATCAGCATCCGCTGATGTCAATGATAAAACATCAGCATTAGCATCCGCTGATGTCAATGATAAAATATCAGCATCAGCATCCGCTGATGTCAATGATAAAACATCAGCATCAGCATCCGCTGATGTCAATGATAAAACATCAGCATTAGCATCCGCTGATGTCAATGATAAAACATCAGCATCAGCAACCGCTGATGTCAATGATAAAACATCAGCATCCGCTGATGTCACTGATAAAACATCAGCATAAGCATCAGCATCCGCTGATGTGAAAAAAATATTCATCGGAAATGGTTCCAGTGGTCACAAGCAGGGTGCTTCCCTGCTTGTGACCTTTAGAACAATTTCTAATAAACAATTTAATTAAAAAAAGTTCCAAATAAAATGTAACATTACATGAGAGCACATATATTATCATATATTCATAATGTATGACCCTTGTTTACCTAGTCACCCTGTATAAGGAAAGCGATCACTATCCAAACCGTCCCTTCATCAATCTACTGCCCCTTTGCCCTTATTGAAAGGGTGTCTTTCAGAACAGTTTCAATAGCCATTGGGGACATTTAGTTTGTTAATTAGGATAACACGTATTAGGTGTTGATTAAGGTTTTAGTGTATAAGGAATAGTTTAGTGTTTATAGGGTGAATTGGTATGATGTTTTGAATAAGAGTATATAGCTTAGCCGTGGGCTGCTGTGGAGCAGCGCCTTTACTACGTCCAGCTATAAAGGGCAAAGGTTTGTTTATAGATCGAAAGAACGAGCTTTAATCACTAAGTTTTCCTACTTCACTTTGGCAATTTCAAACAGGTCCATGTATCTGGTTGATCTTTTTATGCAAATCCATAAAAATCGCTTAAATTTGAACCCAATAGTGGCAATTAAGGAATGAAATGATATTGTTATTTTTGTAAATAGGACATCGGAATCACTTTTACACGTCATCACACTAACATTATAAAAGAGAAAGTTTGTGAGTGTGTGTGTGTGTGAGTGTGTGTGGGGGGTGTGTTTATATGTTTGTTACTTCTTCACGCTCAAACGGCTGGACCATTTTCGCTAAATTTTGGTATGGAGGTAGCTGACAGCCTGGATAAACATATAGGCTTTTTATCCCGATATTCCCACGGGATCGACATTTACGCGGGTAGACCCGCGGGGCGCAACTAGTATTAAATAAAATAAAAAAATGACTAGATGTGGTCGGCGTTTCCTATCTTACTACTCTCAAAACAAACTCAGAGGTCAAGAGGCCAGTGAGAACCAACATTTAAAAAATGATATCTTTTAAAAAGTTTACTAGACTGTAGCGGTTACAAATATAAATATTCAATGTTACAGTATTCGTCCCAGTTAGGTAGGTCATTTTGAATTATTATTATCAAGGGAACAATCATATAATTACAAGATGCTTAGTTGCCCGAAAAGTGGAATTTCTAAGTATTTTATTGATGACAAACTACGGACAAATACATTGACCTTACACTATGAGCAACCCGAGAAGATAAGAGACGTAAATCTTCTACTTCTACCTCAAACAGACATCCCAAATCCCCTGAACCCAATCCTAGTTCTCGTCTGTTACCTAGCGACTTTAGCACTTAGGACTTAAATGCATATTGACAATAAAATTCTGTCGTAAGTTGAGAGTCCAATTTGTATTAATGGAAAGCGAGAGCAGTGGTGGCCAAGTGGTAACGTCCGCGACTTACGAGTTGTAGGTCGTAGGTTCGAACCCAAACAGACGCTTTACTTTGTGTAAATTATTTCATCACCACTGCTCTCAAAACGGTGAAGGAAAACATCGTGAGGAAACCGGCATGTCCTAGAACCAAAAATTCAAAGACATGTGACATCTGCCAATCCGCACTGGGTCCGCGTGTTGGATTACGGCCCACTCCCTCTCACTGAGAGGAGGCCAGTATCCCAGCAGTGGGAACATTACATAGGCTGGTTATGGTTATGGATGGAAAGCGTTATCGCACCTCCGATAAAATGGGTTACAACTCGAAAAAGGAATTTTCAGGTTGTTTTTCAGGAAAATTGAAAAACAGCGTATGCTATTAAAACATAATTGTTTTGTAAGCTTTTCAAGTATGTATAATTTTGATCACATAATAATAATAGTGTAAGAATAAAGACTCATTAACAAATCCGTGAGTAAACTCACGGATTTGCTTTTTCTTTCTTTTCGCTTTTCTAAAAATCCTGGCTTGTCGAGTTGTGACCCTATTTTATAGGAGGTGCGATATATTCTGGAAATAATGTGCAAGTGTTTGAGGAAAGAATGGAGTGTGAATGAATAAGTGGATGAACTGAGTAATAAAAAGAGAACGTGAAATTTAAAAAAACTTACTTTTCTAAATGTTGCGTCGCAACTCTCACTGCATCTTCATAGTGTGTCAATGTTGTACCTGGAACAATTCAAATAATTTTCATTATAAGCTTATTTCGACTATAGAAGTAATTTTTAAATAATTAAATCTTACCAAGGGGTATCTATCGTCCGGGTCAGCGGGATTGTCCGAAAGGGTTACCGCTGGCCCGGAACATAAAGGGCTAAGGAAGGAACACGGGTGGGTTTTAGTCAGTAAGAGTCTGACATTCCCTTCCGCTCCACCCAGAGCGGGAGGGGTCATTTGATGATTTCCCATCAGCAAACAAAAAAAAAAAAGGGGTATCTATCGTGTTACTAGTTGCTGGGTTGTGGAGGTCAGATAGGCAGTACTCTTGGGCGGTACTCTTTGTATAATAGTGGTATTCAGCTGCATTCGGTTAGACTGGAAGCCAACCCCAACATAGTTGGGAAAAGGCTAGGCAGATTGATTATTAAGGCAGGTAAACTTAATAATCAATTTGTCTGCCATGTCTTGAATAATTTGGAGGAGTTTCTGGGAGCTGAGCTTCATAAAAATGTAGAAGTTAGTTTATTTATCGGCAAAACAACAACTTCTGTAATCTTACCTAAGAACAGGAGAGAAAACCCAATAATTCGTTTACACACGACAAAATATAACTTTTATTATTGCCGCCAACATCAAACGAACTCCCAACATTCTTTATAGAAAATTGTTTGAGCTAATTATGTTTATTTTGTGTTTATGTACACAAACAATCTTATATAAAACTTCAAAGGTAAGTAATGAGCGCCAATGTTCCCGTGGAACTTTAAAAATAACGCTTAATGTAACTTTAAAAAACAATGTTTTTGAATTTTGCTTGTTCGATTTTTTATAGAACTTGACTTTTCTTCGTTTGGTGTAGGTACAATCAACAAAAGAGATAAGTATGCAGGATCGTCGCATATAGTTGAAGTTTAGTAAGAAACCGATGGATGTTCTCGAATAAAATTTTATTTTATTAATATAAAACAAACAGCTCATTTATAAAATTAAATTTCAGTCGACAACATCCATCGGTTTCTTACTAAACTTCAACAAGTCGGCAATTAGTCGGAATCAGTCGCCAAGTCACAGATGTAATCGGGTCTTAATTTAGGAGATATAATGAGTTCAATTACTAAGGTATAGTCCAAGAGCTAGATCGAAGAGTTCACGAAAAACTCTTCGACTAGCTCTTGGACTATACCTACACCTATAAACCCTTATATCTTTTGAACCAGTGACCGACAAATTCTGATATTTGGCGACTGATTATGACTAATTAGCGACAAAATATAGGAGAAAACAGATCTTCGCTAGGTCACAGATTACTAAATAGTTACTACGGTGCCCTAGTTTTTGAGATATACCTAAATGTGGCCCTGCTGGGGAGACTCTCTCCAGATCGGCCACCTATAAACCCTTATATCTTTTGAACCAGTGACCGACAAATTCTGATATTTGGCGACAAATTTCGACTAATTAGCGACAAGTTTTTTGTGTTATCAAAATTAAAATCCCTGATGGTGTCTCTGCCAGGGTGACACGGTGGCCGCTAACCCTTATGCCTCGTGACTGCCACGAATCAGGCAACTTATTAAACACCTCCTACAGTGCGCTTGTAAACAGCTTCGGTGTGAGAGTGGATCGCCTTGTTTGACACCTTTTTTTATGTTAAAAAGAACGATCATCTCCATACCGATCTCATCTAGTTTAAAAAGACTCGTAAAAGGCTTTGCTAAAACCAATTTTTCATAAAATAAACATCGATTTTCATTTAGCTATATTCCTGTGACGTACAGACAGACTGCGCGAGAACAACACGCTCTTGGCTGGTTTTTATCAATAACAATTCAATTCTTGGGATACCACTAGCTTTTTTTGTTAAAATATAATTATTTTCATTAATTGGAAGAAATAAAAAACCACGTTCTTTTTATTCTTTTTGAAAGCAATTTTATATCCATTAGTAAGTGTAGCTTTTTGTCTTAAAATAATTTTCATTGCATTTATTTGAAATCGGGATTATCTCCAATTATGGAAATTTCACGGTACTGTGAAACTCTAGATGGGAGCTTCACAATATAATTAAACAGCGATAAGCTTCAACTTGTATATATTATATTTATAAGAAGACTTTACATTATAATGTTATATCTAGCACTGACTATACATACATACATAATCAGCCTATAACGTTCCCACTGCTGGGACACAGGCCTCCTCTCAGTGAGAGGGAGTGGGATGTAATCCACCACGCGGGCCCAGTGCGGGTTGGTAGATATCACATGTCTTCGAATTTTTGTTTCTGACTGACTATACCTACTAAACAAAAAAAAAAACACTACAAACTGAAAAATAACTTTAATTTCGGAAGTCGGTGTCTTAGGGATCAGTATTTTAGTTTTTGCCACCGACTTCCGAAATTAAAGTTATTTTTCAGTTTGTAGTGTTTTTTTTTTCAGTTTGTAGTGTTTTTTTTTGAAGTCGGTTTTTTTTTTGTTAAAAAGTTTTTATTTCTCGCTTTTTAGTGGGTCTATTTATAATTTATCTAAGTTACAATAGCCTAATGTCAACTTGCCCATCGCCTTTTTATAAAATATTCCTTTTCTCGATGCAGGGACGTTAATTGTTGAGGAGTTCTCCTTTTATTAGTTTTTAGATTAGATGCTGATAATCCTGGGTGCAGCATCAGGCCAGACTTATGTCAACATTGCATTGAACTTAAAATTAGTCCTGTTTAAAATGAGCCCAAACACGACTACGGTGCTGTAATTTAAAGGTTTGTACTTTTTCTGATGCTCCTGGCTTCAGCATCAGGTCTTCGGTGTTCCTCAGTAACAGTACGTTTATCCACACATCGAGCCCTTTTCAATGAGCCTAAACACGATATATCTGCTGTTAGTTGTCGAGGAGTTAGATACTCCGCAGACTATCCTGACTGCAGCATCACTGACTTGATGATCATGAGACCAAATGTGGCAAATGCCCTATCAAACATCAAAACAATTTACTAAAACAGTCCTTGCTTGTTCGAGTAACTTCTTACTGTTAAGGAGTTGTACCTTCCATCATCAGCCCAGCTACCTGAGATGGTGACAACCATACACAAATACACAAGATACTTCATAAAATATGCGAAAAACAATAAGTGAGCCTATAAAATTTGAGGGTTGCCCTCGATTTCTCTAAGATCCCATCATCAGATCCTAACTTGGTGACAATGGGACCACCTCAGAACTATCTACTTTCGAACAAAAAAAGAATTTTGAAAATCCGTCGACAATTGGCGGCGTATTCGATGAACAAACATACAAAAAAAAAAAAAAAAAAAAAAAAAAACATACAAACACCCGAACATAGTACCTCCTCCTTTTTGTAAAGTCGGTAAAAAATCATCATCATCATCATTTCAGCCGAAAGACGTCCATTGCTGGACATGGCCTCCCCCAAGCACCTCCACTTCGACCGGTTCTGTGCTTCTCGTATCCAACGGGTTCCTGCGGCCTTCACAAGGTCGTCGGTCCACCTTGTGGGAGGCCTTCCAACGCTACGTCTTCCGGTACGTGGTCGCCACTCCAGAACCTTTCGGCCCCATCGGCCATCTGTTCTGCGAGCAATGTGCCCTGCCTACTGCCACTTAAGTTTGGCAATTCTTCGGGCTATGTCGGTTACCTTGGTTCTCCTGCGGATTTCCTCATTCCTGATTCGATCGCGCAGGGAAACTCCAAGCATTGCCCTTTGGGTGAATTTTTGACTTTTAACAAAAATACCTTATGTGAATATTTGAAACTTGCTTGAACGTTCGAAGGGAACACGCCGGCAATTATAACCAGCCTGTACTGCTAAAGGTAGGGCTACATAGATAGCCTCTACAGTACCTACCTACTGAGAGCATTATAATAAGGCTTTTTGCAACAATGAGCTTTTTTAAGCCATAATAATCTTTGTTCATCTTTAGTCGAATAAGAGGTACAATAATAAATACTATCCTTTCGAGTACCTATTACTTACGTTAATATTTCTAGTACTATGTTGGGGTCAGTTTCCAGTCTAACCAGATGCTACTAAATGTCAGTATTTTACATGGAGAGACTGCATATCTGACCTCCACAACCTTGGTAAGACTGGTTGTTAGAGTTTCGTAACGAGCAAAAGAGTTACTATACCAGAATCTATTTACGCCTAATATTCAAAACCGGGGGGATTGAGATAAATAGAAGCATGAAAGCAAATCCGCTTTCAGTGTGGCAATAATAATGTAGGTATGTATCTACAAACGTATTCACCACAATTATCAATGAAGACGCGTTTGCGACTGTGCCCTTTTGATAAATTATTCAATAGGTAATGAGATAATATTGAGCTTCAAATACAGCCGTGGGCCCCGATTGTCATACGAATATCTATTATAGCTGTGACAAGTAAGTAGTCAGAAGCCCGGAAATCTCTCAAATTACTGACGTTAGTGGATATCATGCTTGTCACTGGACGGAATAAGATACGCCTAATGTAAGCTATACACGCTACGGTCTACCGGAGAGGTTACCTGTGCAGGTTTGCCTTTATTAGCAGCTCAAAAGTACAGACGCCAGAACATCAAGCTACTACAATCTGTCAAATTTCTCTAATAGATTTTCAACTTTATTGCTAAAGCATAAGGTTCAAAGTTGATTGGGAAAATTTTACAGTTTCGGGTAGCTTGATGTCTTTACATAATACTGCCTTACTTCAGCCTATGCGTAGTCAAGTGTGGTAGGCTAAATGGCTGCTTTTCAATTCAACATTTTAAAATAACATAGGTTTCTAGGAACACAAGATTTTTTGTTCAAATTACGTTTTGTACGTAAGTGAAGTCTTTCTCCGAGGAGATAACTACTAATACATCAAAAGGCCAATTTTATTCTCGTAATTAAATTCTTGTATAAAATCTAGTCGCAATTTCAACTCAGCGACAATCAATGTCAAAAACATGCCAAAAATTTAAGGAAAATATAGGTATTTTTGACAGATTGATACTGAGACTAGACTGTGAACGTTCATGAAATTACTAGAATTGCCCCTCGGGTGGCCTGTGAACCTAAAACTAATATATAATAAATAATCCACAATTATTTTCGTCACAATTACCGTTAAAGCGACACATGTCACAATACCTACATTCCGAACTGACGCGCGGTAAGCCGGCTGTCAAACTAAACTGATATATCGGACGGCTGCGGAATTACACGGATTATATTGTCAATACTGTACGCCGGTATGTTTTATTGCTATCCCGGGATTCGGACTAAGTACGTCTGATTAATGCCTCCGAGAAGTTTGCTCCGGGAAATTCTTTTTCGTGTGAGTACGGTAAGTACTAGAATGGGTTGATTGCTCGGAATTGAGTTAGTTTTCTATGTTTCTGTCGATTGCGGGTTATGTTTTATTTTTCTGTTCATTTGTTTTAGAACGTTAAGTTGGCATTTATTTATGTTTAGTAAGTTTGTGTTGTGTTTGGTTGGTAAATAGTATTGAAAGACAAAAATAATCAAAAACACGTGTTATTTGAGAATTGTCGAAAAAAATCGAAAAAAACATTCAACGTTTTAGTTTGATTCGTTGAAAACAAATACATGTACAGTCAACAAAACAGGTAAGTATGCAGGATCGTCGGATGTAGTTGAAGTTTAGTACGAAACCGATGTATGTTCTCGAATAAAATTTAATTTGATTAATAGAAAACAAACAGCTCATTTATCAAATTAAATTTCAGTCGACAACATCCATCGGTTTCTTACTAAACTTCAACTATATCCGACGACCCTGTATACTTATATCTTTTGTCGACTGTACATAAATAGCTATAGCAATCGAATTATTGGTCCCGTCCAATATCTTAGTGTTATGGCCAAGAGCGAAACACTCAGCGATACAGCGATACAGCGACTGCGGAGAAAACAGATGAAAGTAGTTATTTGAAGCATGCCACGAGTCACGGCGACGTGACTTTCTGAGCGACAGACTGAAACAAGTGACGCGCGCGCTTGTAGCTTGACGCAAATCGCATCACTCGAGGTCGTGAACGGGGCCTAATAGCTAAGCCGGGATCACGTCTCGACCGACATTACTCTGTCTGCTCACCCTGACGAGGGTATATGATGTTATTCTGACAGGACGGCTGTCAAAATATCTGGTTTATATTATTGAATGGTAAACTAGCCAGCGGCCTATCTGACTATAAAGTGGTTTCCGACCAGAGACAAAACTAAACCGTCTCATCATCGGTGTTTGCAAAGTCAATTCGCAGTCCTCATATTAGCCAGATTGACTTAAAGTAATAAAATATATATAATTTATTTAGTTATATATAAGTAATGTTTTTTTTTATACATGAGACTCAAGTCCCCTATGATCACGTAACCAAATCATTCAAAGCCCATTTTGAAAGCCTTCGGGGATGGTGGTTACATTATTATAACTCAGAAAAAACCTAACTCTAAGTCTAGCCCCGCAAATTATTGATATAATTCATTCTTCACACTCTTTGACAAACAATCATTTAGACATCTAATTGATTTTGTATTTAAATGTATCATTATGATATAAAAAATATAATATATTATATAAATATATACTTTATTGTACACCAGAAAATAATTAACAAAAAATACATTATCACTACAAAGCATATAATGGGCGGCCTCAATAGTTACAAGAAATTGGGTACTTACAAATTAATATTTTTTATCAAAAAACTCATGCAGATTATAAAATTTTTGGGATCTCTTCCAGGTTATCTACGAGTATCACTATTTTAGAAGGTAAAACTCGTAGCTCTTCGTAGGCGTCGTAGCAGCGTAGCATTTACGTAGACGATTCGTAGACGCTATATTTATTTAAGAAAATGTTTGAAAGTTAGCACATGAGCGGGTGTTGTGTTGAAGACTATTTTATAGAAGATTATTAATTTTATTTTTGAGTAAAGGAGAAAAAGGTTTTAATAAAAAAACTGGCATTATTTTTTTTTGTTCACAGCTTGCAGTTATTAAGATGATGGCAAACATTGTGATAAAATTATATTTGTTTGCTTTATGATACTGCTTCAGTCTGGTTCTCTTCATGATATTCCTCAATCGGTGTTGGGGAAGCGTGGCATTTTCTTTGATCATTATTTACACTAGAATGTTTATACGGGTAAACTTGTTGTTATGTAACTGTAACTTTGATTTTAGTTAAATTAAAGTCACTTAAAATAGTTTATTAATTCGATAATAATCCAGAAAATGTTAACGCGCTAATCAGTAGTAAATCCAGAAAAAATCACTTTCAGGAATTGTACGATATTTCTTTTTACAGAATACAAAAATAAAACATAAAATGTCACATTTATATAACTCTTTTTATTCCAACTGTCGTTTCACATTTCATTCTATTTTCAAACACAAACAATCACAAAATCAAAATAAAATAAAGAGGTCCACTTACTAAACCCATCCTGAATTCCAATCAAACACAAAGAGATCAAACAAAGAACTACTTCGGAATATTAAGATGCTCCTACATGTACAGTCAACAAAAGAGTTAGGTATGCAGGATTATGTCTTGAATTGTTTCTTCATTTCTGTCTTTTTTTTACATTGTTCTCACATATAGAAGCAACAAGAATAATGTACCCAGGATTTTGTAATATCTTGATTTAAAAGAGTGTCCATGGAGTTTCTTGCCCGTTCTTCTCCATAGAGATCTACGCTTTGGAATGGGCAACTAGCTTCAACTTTCTGACTAACTGACAGACTATTTAATTTTGATAATTCAAAAGTGCCTGTACAAGATTTAATTGAAATAAATGATTTGAGTTTGAGTTTGATCGTCGGATATAGTTGAAGTTTAGTAAGAAACCGATGGATGTTCTCGACTGAAATTTAATTTAATAAATGAGCTGTTTGTTTTCTATTAATAAAATTAAATTTCATTCGAGAACATCCATCGCTTTCTTACTAACTTTAACTATATCCGACGATCCTGCATACCTAACTCTTTTGTTGACTGTACATATATGTATCGGTAACTATCATATGGTACACAAGGAATCCTTGTGAATCCTCTCTCAATACAATCAGGCTGCTTGTTTTATTTACTGGGAAATAAACGTATATGTTATTCACCATATGTAAAAGTTAGCGAGTGAAGTGTGGTGTAAGTTAGAAGAGACAGACGTTTACATTTGTTTTTTTTTCTCTTGTGTGTCTAAAGGTACAATTCCACCAAAATAGTGTGCAGAACACATTTGTTCATAAACATTTTGTGCAGAACTCCAACAGTGCACGTACTGAGCTGCAGATCCGATAGACTCTGTTTCCACCGGCAAAGCTGTGCGTAACTTTTGTACGCGCACAGTGCAGCACACTTGTGCGCGAACATGATGAAACAGGACAAATAAATGTTTTCACTCCGGTCAGACTGAGACCTGAGTTCGCGAACAATAAGTGTGTACGCGTCGACGCGAGTTCACTGCTTGCATATTCGCGCGCACAAAAGTATGCTATAGTATAGTATGTATGTATGTAGTGTGTATAGTATGTATGTATGTAATTTGTTGTTGTTTGCTTGAGTGAGTCGACCTGAATAAACATTTGTGTCGTACACTGTGCCGCACAGTGCCACACACTGGTGGAATCGCGCCTTTAGGGAATGTTAAGTTAAATCGACCACAGAAAACATGAAACTGAAATAGAAACGCATTATATCTGACTGTCAGTCTTAAAATAATGAAAAACCCCATATCTGGTTATATTTAATTTTAATTATGAGTATTTAGTCACGGGCTGGTACACCAAAAATTATCTTTCTATCTATATATAGATATAAAATTTAAAGTCCTGACTGACTGACTGATATATCAACGCACAGCCTAAACCGCTGGTCCTAGAGACATGAAATTTAGAGGGTGTGTTCTTTGTGAAGAGTAGGTATCTAATAAGAAAAGGATTTTCGAAATTCCACCCCTGAGAAGGTAAATGGGGGAGGGTGAAATTTCACGCGGACGAAGTCGCGGGCGAAAGCTAGTTTAAGTACATAATCTTTAAAATACTCTCAAAATTATTGCTGTCGCATCCGTACACATTGAAGCGACAGAGACAACATGATACAGAACTGAACTGCGTTTGATTGTTATTCGGCCGTAAGACTAATATCGTGCTCTTCCTCTCTCCTTCAACATCATCATTATATTTTCTTTGCTCCTGTTTCATTTTTATTATTGTATGTATATATTTATTTAGATTAGTATAATATACTTTATGTATGTATTTATTGTATTATGTAAATGGTACACCAAAGACTACCTACAGTATTTGTCTGTCCTTCCCCTTTTTATCGACTTCAAAGGAGGTTATCAATTCGCCACGTATGTATGTAATATTATTGGAATTGCATAATATTCACATATGACAATCTATTAGGGCTTCCAAATAAATATACAAAATTTTGTAGACGTATGTATGTATGTATGTTTGTCCACGCATATCTCCGTAACTATTAATCGGATCGTGACCATTCTTTTTTTATTGGCTTACATTTATTTCAACTTAGGGAACAGTGCAAGTTTCATCAAAATCGATTCAGTAATTTTCAAGATATGGACTAAGACGTGAAAGTGTGACGGCCTGGCTTATTGATACGAGCTACGGGTGTAGTGTCAAAGGGAAAACATCTCAAAACCTTGGTCAAATTCTAGTGCAAAAACTAAAAATTACGAAATAAAAAGTAATTTAAAAAAATTAAACCGACTTCAAAAAGAAAGTAACTCAGTAACTCGGTTTAATTTTTTTTAAATTACTTTTTATTAATCCAAAAGGTTGTCTTTAAAAGATCGCTTTTAGCGATAAGACCGCCCATTTTGTCACACTTTGTACAGTTTCTATAATTATGTCTGTAATTTTGGTGTACGTAATAAAGAGTATTCTATTCTATTCTATTAAACCAGTCTCTTCTGACTTCAAGCCCCACTAAAACAATTGCGAACGGTAGCAGGCCGCTTCCCACACACCTACTGATACATAATGCAGGAGAACGTCTACCGCTTAATGTATTAGAACATTGCTAAATATTTATATGTGATCCACCAATCCACTAATGAATGTTAGTGCAGCTGAATAATTGTGATATCAAACTTGTGTTCATGATGTATTCAGTGCAATTTGTTGGAGTTATTTCGTGGATGGTGTGGTTTAAATTATTTGTGAGAATGTGGTGGATGATAAATGATAAATGATTTTATTTCTGTAAGTAGGTTTGTACAAACACTTTTACACGTCACTCATTTTTTTTTTAAACTAGATGAGGTCGGCGTTTCCTGACTATTCTGAGAAGAAAGGCCGAAACAAACTCAGAAGTCACAGTCTCTTTTAAAGTCCAGACAAAATCTTGGTCAGATCGTGTGAAGACCATGTAGATTGGTGTCTGATGGTGTTGTTTCTTTGTTTTTACCGACTTCACAAAAAGGAGGAGGTACTATCTTCGGATGTTTTTATGTTAGACTTTTTTAACTAAAGACTTGAGTACCGAACGAAATACGTTGACCTAATTTGAAATTAATTGCTAAGCAATTTGAGCACCAACTTAAATAATTGTCCGTTCATCTAAATCACAACCGTCATTATGTGTCTGTTGGTTGAAATGGCTATAACACACCACATTTTTTTCATTCCAGAAGGTTTATATGTAATGTATTAATTATATACACGTTTAAATTTAAGTCGTTCAGCTCTTCAGAGGTAATTGTACTCATCATTATGAACAACTTTTACTATGGATGGGACCAAACCAGAAATCGCGAAAAAAAAATCAGCTGTTCCAAACATTTTGACGAGTTATGCGAACATAAATTAATGTAGGGAACAGCAGATTTTTTTTTCGCGATTTCAGGTTTGGTCCCATAGCAAAAGTTGTTCATAATGATGAGTACAATGACCCCTGAAGAGGTCTTCTGGACCTCTTCAGGGGTCATAGTACTCACTCGACTTAAATTTAAACGTGTATAACCGGAACGAATCCATATTTAACTTAAATATAATTTAAAAAATCTTAATTTTTGTCTTGCCGTAAAAACCGTGCGAAGTAGGTAGGGTCGGGTTACTAGTCAAGTACATTCTAAATACCTGTCTCTTTCGACTTATGTCGCACCTGCCTCTACAGTACACGTCTTAACATTCACACCGCCTTCACAATAGGACGCGACAAACAAAACAGCGCTAAGAATGTCAAGTTAGCAAGTTTTGATAATAACAAACTTGGTGTAAACAGCTTGTGATAACACATTGTCTTGTAGAACAAAAGATAAGTTCGGGGAAAATTCACGCGCCATGATTTTATGAATAATACTGTAAGTAGATGGAGAGTGAGTTTGAGGGAAAAGTAGCTTTAATATTTTATTCAACACTTCCTGTGTTTCCGAATCTGTTTGCCAGGAAAACATCAAACAGCATTTCAGGTATAAGGGTCAGTTCACACCGCGACTTGACGCGGCGCGCAGTTTTCAAGATAGCAATACAATAAAGACCTTATCTAGTACACAAAAAGGTACACAATTCAGTGAAATGCGCCGCGCGGCGTAGCGCGGCGTAGCTCGACGTAGTAGACGCTGAATTGTGTAAGTAAGTAAGTCCCATGTAATAAACATGGGACTTAAACATAACGGGTGAAAAATGTGGGTGTACTTAATAACGGTACTCTGATTATCCCTTCAGGAATTACAGGCGTAATTTTATGTAGTTACTGCAACTACAGAACCCGGGCGGTGGCACGTCGAGCTTTAGACAAAGACAATGGTACAGTTATGTGTGACAGAGAACACGCTATACACAGACGAACTTTTATTCGATTCTTTAACAACAATATAATATAATGAAGCTTTTCAATAATATTTTTTCTGTGTGTAGGTACATAAATAATAAATAAATTATATAAATAAAAAACACATTAGACAATACATGATTCTTCAGTTATTATCAGACATTAGGGCTTCAAACTACGATGGGTGACTACGGGTAACGACTGTCAGTCGTAGGACTGACAGTCGTTACCTGTAATCACCCATCAACGGACCGCCCTCGCTTAGCGTAGCTGAACTTTGATCAATCAACAGACACTTTTTCACGAGAATTGTAAGCATCTACCAAAATTAAACAAACTTTTGCCTAAACCTTCGAAGACCAAAGGTGTGAAGTAATGTCAAAAAACGGTTTTCACGAAGATTTAAGCTAAGCCTATTGTCACATCTAACGAACCATCTTGTATACCATAGAAATATGCTGTATACAGTATACAACCACAAACGTTAAGCCAACTTACCTATGTGTAAGAACCTATAGCTACATTGCCAGGTGCACAGCTGCAGTGAACAGATTTGGCCGACTAAATCCGATTGTATTTGCCTAATTCCCTATCCATATGCAGGCATAAACATATATCTATGTACCTATGCTGGTAGGTATTATAGTAAGTAATAGTATTAAATTGATGGGTAAAGCTGGTGCTTGGAAAATTGGGGATTAAAGTCAAAAGATTTTTATCAGATGAATAGTTACACACTGATTTCTCTCTTTCAGTCGTCAGTAATTTGACTTTCGAAAAAGAAGACCAAGCGTTGTGTAACTATACAGACGCTATACAACGTTTATTAGTAAGGGGGTTACAATATAGTAACATGGTTACAGTTGATTGTAAAATGTTTTTATTTCTTACATCCTACACGTTACCTACTAACCCACGGCCATGTTTACGACATAGCCCGGTTTTAAGGGTAATAACTCGGGAAAACAGCGGATTAAGACAATTTAGAAATGGCGTTTATTGCTTGTTATTATTTATGTAGCGCAGTTTGTTCCGCTTTGTTCCAAGCAAAGAACACTGACAAACTGTTCCTAATTTGTAGTGTTGTAAAAGGCTACAAACAGAACAGATAAGTCGACGGTCGCTGGGGGCCTATTTATTCAAACCGACAGGCGACAGGTGACAGGCAATGATCCGACTTTTTAGGGTTCCGTACTTCAAAAGGAAAAACGTAACCCTTATAAGATCAACTCTTCTTAAAATTTTTACCAATTTGCAGCGAATGCAGTAATAATACTATAAGCCACACGATTTTAAAATACCATACGATTTTTGTCCACATCCCTAAATAACATAAGAGCAGTTTTTCCGCTCGTCCGTCAACAAAAAACGGTAGAAAACAAGTTTATGACGTCCGATTGTAGGTCTTATGAACTTCCGCACTGAATATGACACAAACAGAATTCAGAAGATCCATTTCGTCAAAATGGACCAAAGAATAGTTAAAGGTAGGGATTGTATGGCAGATATAATGGTCTGAAAGAGGATAAATACTGAAATGACGGCTGCTAGAGATGATGGAAGAAGATGACATGTAGCACCAACTCCAAATTAACTGGATTAATGGCGAAAAGATGGCGTGACGATCTAATAACATTCGCTGGGCCAACATGGCCAGAGATCGCACCAGACAGGGAGGTTTGGAAGGAAAAAGGGGAGGCCTTTGCCCAGCAGAGGGCCACAAAATAGGCTAAAAAAAAATGGCGAAAAGTTAATGAATAGTGTCAAGATGGTGAAGGTGGTGGTGTTGGTGTTGGTGGTGGTGGTGATGGTGGTGGTGGTGGTGGTGGTGATGGTGGTATTTTGTGCAAACATCTTGCCTGTCTGTTGTGTTATTGCCTGTTGCCTAAACTTCACTTAAAATCGAATGTGCTCAAGGTGTGAATCTTCAATGATTTAATTTTAAAACAAATAAGCTTGCCTTCTAATCGTATGCGGCCACTTGCGTGAGGTTTGAAGTGTGCGTGTGTGTACAGAATAGCACTAACACTAATCGTAGTCAACATTTTAACATAGTGGATCTTCTGTTTTCTTTCTACTCAGTGGCGCCGTCCCTCTTAGATTATTTATTAAGTTCATTTGTCCTCATAATGTTATAGGAAAAGTAAGGTTTGTTCTCGTATACGTTGTGTTTGTAAGCAAATATTGTCAGTGTTGTAGAAAGTATTTTCCTTATTTATTGTGTGTTTTGTTCCGCCGTAGGGCAAAGCTTCTTCTTAAGCAGAACAAAATTGAGGACTGTTCGCCATGCTTGCTTACTGCGTGTAAGCAATTACAGACCATAATACAGCCTGGGTTCCACAGACACCAATCAATGGTACAGTCAACAGCAAAAGTAGATGATCAAAATCAGAAATTCAATACTTTTGAACGGAGTTCGCGTCAGAACTTTGTGGCGTCGAAGTACTACTACTTATAATAATTACTACGTAGAATACTTTTGAATCACTTCGACGCCACACAGTTATGACGCGAACTCCGTTCATTAGTATTGAATTTCTGACTTTGATCATCTACTTTTGCTATTGACTGTACCTACCTAAACTACTAAAACATAGATAAGTCTTCATTAAAACCAAAATTAGCTAAATAATCGATAACAGGTTTTACAGCCGCTATTCCCTGATACTGCATGCCGGTTGCAAAACCCGGTTTAAGCCCTCTACGACACTAGTGTCACATAGCCGCGCTTGCCATTACATGTTTATAAACGATTTATTCTTCGTGCGTCCTAAACTTTTGTCCCACATTCCAAAAAATCCTGGGTCGTCCCGAACAATATGTTCGTCCCAAAATATCCGTATGAAAAAACAATAAACTGCTACTCTCTAACGGAACAGATCGTCACAGTTTTTTTCCCGAATTGTCACAAAATAATCACTAAAAAACCTCTTCAAAAAATTAAAAACAAAACAGGAGGCTTAAAAAGACCACTTTGGGGAGAATCATAAAAGGATAACATTATGAATTATAATATGGCGAAAACAGTCAGTGTTTTTCTTTTTTTCGCTGCACTACGTAGGTATAATCAAAGAGATTGGGATTGGATTTGGATTGCATTGACTGGTATTTTAGCACAGACAAAAAAAAAATAACTGAAAAATGCTTCATCAATGGTATTTGATACGATTAACTTAACAGTTCCCCCTGTTCTGCAATAATAAAAAAAAAACAAAATCAAAATCGGTTCATCCGTTCGGGAGCTACGATGCCACAGACAGACAGACACACACACACACAGACACGTCAAACTTATAACAACCCATCGTTTTTGCGTCGGGGGTTAAAACACGTAAGAAAGGTTTTGGGGCGCTCACGCTTCGAACGATAAATTCAAGGCTTAGTGCCTTGCAAGCCAGATTTAGAATAATCCCTCAGTTCTATAATGGCCTGCATTGTACAAATGCTATGCTAAATGAATAGTTTTCGGAGCATTCTCGTTTCGTATTGTATTTTGAATTGATTTAGGAATAATAAAGATGGAGAATGGTTTTAAAATCGAATATAGAATATTGGTATCGAACAATGGAATGGTTTGGTGATTTTAGGGTTCTGTACCCAAAGGGTAAAAACGGGACTCAATTACTAAGACTCCACTGTCCGTCTGCCTGTCACCAGGCTGTATCTCAGAAACCGTGATAGCTAGACAGTTGAAATTTTCACAGATCATGTATTTCTTTTGCCGCTATATCAACAAATAATAAAAATAAAATAAAGTTAATATTTAAAGAGGTATGAAAGAAACGTTTTCTTCGGCGTTTTATGCTTTGTGCTACGGAACCCTTCGTGTGCGAGTCCGACACGCACTTGGTCGGTTTTTAACGTAATTATGTAGGGACATAGATAAATTCACGCCTTTATTGCTATGCCAGGGGACTGTTTAATAAAACCGACAGCCGGCAATCCGACAATCTCATATTTTTACATGCTTCTTTGATCAATTTTCTACTTTATTAAACAGACCTGTCGTGAAAATGTGCCAATTTTGTATATCCTTTGACAAATAATAATAATAATAAGTTTATTGATCCAAAGATATACACACAGGTTGTATAAGAGTTACATGCTAAGACTTAATCAACTAACAATGGACCCAAGGGGAGAAAAACAGTTGTCTTTAATAACATAATAAATTAAATCCAGTCTCCTAAACTAGGGATGACCTGTATCTTAGGAGACAGTGATTCGATCGATCTGTACTAAATAAATGATGGACCTTAGGTTTCGAGTGTCGATGTTAATCTACCATAAAAACAATAAAAGTGATTTTAGATTTATTTGAGCATGGATGTATGGATGCAGGTATGGAAAAAAATTAAAATAAAATAAAAAAGTAAATAAAAACTTTTTAACAAAAAAAAAAACCGACTTCCAAAAAAAACACTACAAAGTGAAAAATAACTTTTATTTCGGAAGTCGGTGTCTTTGGATCTGTATTTTAGTTTTTTGCCACCGACTTCCGAAATAAAAGTTATTTTTCACTTTGTAGTGTTTTTTTTGGAAGTCGGTTTTTTTTTTTGTTAAAAAGTTTTTATTTCTCGCTTTTTAGTGTGTCTGTTTATAATGTATCTAAGTTACAATAGCCTAATGCCAACTTGCTCATCGCCTTTTACAAAATATTGCTTTTCCCGATGCAGGGACGTTAATTGTTGAGGAGTTCTCCTGGTATTCCACCATCAGCTCCATTTCACCATTCGCATTGTGACGAGCATAACTTGCTTAGCAACCATATTAAAGTAAGTAATCGAATCGCAAACCGGGAAATACTTATTATTGAGTAGTTCCGGTGGCCATCTGTGGTCTTCATCATCAGTTCCACTTCACCAAATGATGCTTTCCGAGAGCAAATGCACGAGTTACTACAAAAAATACCCAAATCGCTATAGGTGTGCCTATAATACGTGAAGAGTTCCTTCGATTTCTCCAGGATCCCATCATCAGATCCTGACCTGATGACAATGGGACCACCTGGAAAGTATACCCTTTCAAACAAAAAAATAATTTTTGAAATCGGTCGAGCCGTCTCCGAGTAATCGGGGAACATACATAAAAAAAAAAAATAAAAAAAGGTTCCGACGAATTGAGAACCTCCTCCTTTTTGAAGTCGGTTAAAAAGGGGGTGTGAATGGGTGAGAGGTGTGTGTGCTTATGTTCGTGAGTGTAGTGTTAGTTGTGTGGTGTCGATGTGTTGTGTGTTATGAGGTGATTGTTTGTGTGGAGTGTTTTGTGTTCCTATTTAATGTCAATAAATTAATCAATATGTCATTAGCTGTTCTATTTAATACGGCCGATGCCTTTTTTTTTTTTTTTTTGCGGATGGGAAATCATCAAATGACCCCTCCCGCTCTGGGTGGAGCGGAAGGGAGTGTCAGACTCTTACTGACTAAAACCCACCCGTGTTCCTTCCTTAGCCCTTTATGTTCCGGGCCAGCGGTAACCCTTTCGGACAATCCCGCTGACCCGGCAGGCTTCGGCCCTATGGGGCCCCCTCCTCGATGCTGACATCTCTTTGAGGCGCGCGTGGAACACGTACGCGCCGTCCGGCACGGGCCTGGTCCTGATCAGACGGTGAGCTACCCATTACTCTCCGCCCGCAAGAGCTAAGCATTGGTATATATCGACCGATGCCTAACTACTTCTTTTACTTCGTATACGTTCATGAACGGAGTTAATGGAATGGGAAAAGTTAAGTCAAAGACTATAACGGGTGGAAATGTAGTTTGATTATTCGTCTTGCAGCCATGCTATAAACATCAGCCTGTAAAGTATCGATTTTATTTTCAATGCCAATCACCTCGTAATGACAATAGAATCGTATACAGATAATGATTATTCAACTATTTTAGACTGCCCCGTTGGTCTCGTGGTTGCAAGCGCGACTGCTGAGCGTGGGGTCCTGGGTTCGATTCCCGGGTCGGACAAAGTGTTATTGGGTTTTCCATTAGGAATTTCTTAGTAACAGTCCGAAGTTTGGAAGTTGGCGGTATAATACCCCCGTGCCTCGGAAAGCACGTAAAAGCCGTTAGTCCTGCGCCTGAACTCTCCCCGGTCGTGTCGGATTGCCGTCCCATCGGACTATGAGAGTAAAGGAACAGAGAGTGCACCTGTGTTTGCGCACACACTTTGGCGCACTATAATATCTCCCGCGTACCTGGCTAATCTCCATTGAGATTGGCCACCGTGACCGAAAACGGTCGGGGAGGCTATTATTCAACTATTTAAATCCCTGGAAGAACTGATTCGATTTCAAAAATCATTAGAGAGCTACACTATTTGCCTTTTTATATAAAAAAGGATAAGTTTTATGTGACTTCCACACGGAGGAAGTTGAAGCTAGTATAGAAAAATTATAAACAAACTATCAAACTCATGTCAGATCACAGCAGGACACATTGTAACAATACATCCTCAAAGCATTTACAAAGAAACATGCAATCTCTGAACACTATAATAATTATATGTTCCAATAGAATAGCTACCGAATGAGATAATAACATTACTCTCATAGTAGATAAGTGAAGCGGCTATCGACACGCGTACCTACCTGTCACACACGAGCCATTACACCGAGTACAATATTGTAATGGCGACAACAATACATGGTACTGGGTGTGTCGAAAATAGTTTTAAGCGAAAGCAAACAGTCCGCCTCTGTACATTTATGTGCTTGAAGTATAAATAAACGGACTCGCACACGAAGGGTTCCGTACCACAAGGCAAAAACGCCGACCAAAATACGTTTGTTGTATGGGAGCCCCCCTTAAATATTTATTTTATTTTGTTTTTATTATTCTTTGATTTGATTTTTGAAAATTTCAACTGTCTAGCTGTCGCGGTTCTTGAGATACAGCCTGGTGACAGACAGACGGACGGACGGACGGACAGACAGCGAAGTCTTAGTAATAGGGTTCCGTTTTTACCCTTTGGGTACGGAACCCTAAAAAAGACGATGTTCCGTCGCTTCCGCAGACAAGTACCTACCACAGAACAGCACAAGAACAAGCTAGTGAAGTGAAGCACTATTTTATAATAAAAATATGTAGGTATGGGCCTGCGTCGCCTGAAATAAATAAATAAGTTATAGGCCGACACACGTAAATACGTTGAGACGGGCGGCGCATCGCAAAAACTGGCGACGCGACGTCCCGTGAGTGTTTCTTAAGATGGCAGATGGCATCTCTCGATGTAAATACTGGTATTTGGCTGCATCCAGTTACACTACATCGTTCTCACATGCATAATTTTTAACATGAATGATGTAAACAAGACTTTGTAACCATATTATTTTGATTGAAAAGATTGTCCGTGGAGTTTCTTGCCCGTTCTTTTCAACTAGCAACTAGCTTCATCTTTCTGACTGACCGACCCCTTGACAATTCAAAAGTGCCTGTAATTGGTTTAATTGAAATAAATGCTTTGAGTTTGAGTTTGACTGGAAGCCGACCCCAACATATTTGGGAAAAGGCTAGCCATAAGCTTACTATAATATTGAACATGCTAGTCTAATGTCTATGCGTAACTTCACAGTAATTTCTAGCTAGCCGGCTTCCAACAATTTCTAGGAACACACCTTGTGTATCTCATGCAATGAATAAGGGCATTCCACAAACCATTACAATGAACAATTTGGAGAGATACACCCTGTAAGCCAGGTGGCAAATTGCCAATTTGGATAGTTGTCATTCCGAGGTCTTGGCGGCCCCAAAGATTAAAGACGTTGGTCTTTGGGGCTTAACAAACGCTTGAGGTGCATTTAAAGCTACAATAAATGACGTTACTGACATTCTTTCAGCGATAAAGATGATAGAAAAGTCAAAAATGTGTGGGATTGACATAAGCTACCGAAAGGCTTATGTTAATCCTGTTGAAATTGTAGAAATAGGAAATGCTTTAAAAGCGATTGTCTTTACCCTTTGGGCAATCAGTCCGCTTTCTGGCTGGCCAGTATTTTTACAACTGGGTGGGCTAATGATGAAGATTCCGCCCTTTGTGTGACCCTATGTAAAATTTATACAATAAGAACACGTTTTCAAAGATAAATAGAATAGTAATAGATACCCTATTACTATTCTATTTATCTTTGAAAACGCGTTCTTTTTTGTTGAGACCAGTAAGTCATGTTCTTGGCTGGTACATGCAGTGTTATTTATAATGCATATGTTATGTCCTACTACGGCAAAGCTAGAAGGAAGAGTTTACAGGCTGTGTTTCTACTTCAGATAGTTTATAAAGCCTACAACACTGATGAAACTATTTCAACAATTGAAGTGTTGCCATTACTGTCACCGGAATTACTTACACTACACGACTACACGTACTGCGCGTACTATATTAAACGCGCATTAAAATGTTTTGTGTGCGCTTACCCCTATCTGTGCCAGTACGCCAGCACGACAATACGCCACTACGACAGTCCGCTGTCTAATTTCGTTTGCGTAGTAATTGGGCCCACGCATAAATTTGGAACACAGTGACGTTTACTGAACAAATTGGTGGTACTTATTTATGCTAGATGTTCCATGTAAGCCTGAGGTTTAGAGTGACGGTCGGTTTTACCCGACTACGCCAGAAGGAGAGCTATGTTTTCAAAAGTTACACTAAAATGTTATGACTTATGAGTCCTACTAAAATTTAAATCGAGGTTCTTAATAAAAAGTTAACAGCCGAAATGTTCTTAATTTAAAAGAATTATGAGCTTTTCATTAAGATTTAGATACTTTAAGTTTTCTTTTACTCTTATAGCTGTTACTGGAAAATAAGGCATTAAGGCATAAGGCCTGCCTAAAGGGAATAAAATGAATCATTAATTATTTAATTACTCCTAAATTGGGAAATATGGCAAATATTTTTATTTCGTACCACTTCAAGTACCTACACACTAAACCTTAATTACGGAAAAAGTAATTAAAATAAATTTAAATTAACTGTAATCACGCAATTGCCATTGTTTGATTAAATGATAAGTGTTTATAAGGCTTAATATCCTAATTCCTAACTAACTAAGAACGTTCTCTGATTGGCTGTTTGCCGGTAGCGAGCCGAATTTTCGAATATATGTAAGTGTAGCGATTTTTAAGCTACATTGAATACTTCGCAAAGGTTTATTTTACGCTAAACTGCATTTTATGAATGTTTCACGTTATATTTTTGTGTTTTTGTATGTTTGCTTTTTTGTCAATTTCTAGGAAAAATATTCAAATCTGATGATTCTCTGCAGAAATAGTGTCACCTCTTTTTAGGGTTCCGTACCCAAAGGGTAAAAACGGAACCCTATTACTAAGACTTCGCTGTCTGTCCGTCCGCCCGTCTGTCTGTCACCAGGCTGTATCTCAAAAACCGCGGTAGCTAGACAGTGGAAATTTTCACAAATTATGTATTTCTGTTGCCGCTATAACAACAAATACTTTTTGTGTTTTTGCCTTATGGTACGGAACCCTTCGTGTGTGATTCCGACTCGCACTTGGCCAGTTTTTTGTGGATGTCGTTAAGAGCGTTTACGCCGTACGTCATTTCATACAAACTTTCAAGCCCTTGTTTTCCGAAATGAACCGATTTTAATAAAACTTCATACGCTTACGCAGGATACAAAGGTCTAAAAAGTTAGTAGAGAACATTTTCGAAATATCTTATTTAAAAAAAGATAACTGGAAATCTCTGTTTCTATGAAAAGTTTAAAATCGGTCTAATTTGGCTGTAACACTATTTTTCGAAAATGTTCTCTGCTAACTTTTTAGACCTTTGTATCCTGCTTATACGTCATCATCACCTGCCTAGCCTTTTCCCAACTATGTTGGGGTCGGCTTCCAGTCTAACCGGTTGCAGCTGAATACCAGTGTTTTACATGGAGCGACTGCCTATCTGACCTCCACAACCCAGTTACTGGGTAATACTATACCCCTTGGTAAGACTGGTTGTCAGACTTTCGGACTTCTGACTACCCGTAACGACTGTCAAAGACCCACGAATGACAGCCGGGACCAACGGCTTAACGTGCTTTCCGAGGCACGGAGGGGTCACGGTATGTAAAGATGGTCACCCATCCACAGACCAACCGCGGCAAGCGTAGTTTAACCTGATCGATCGACCTGTGCGGCTGTTTTTATTTAGCCACGGGCCCTTGCTTATGCGTATGAAGTTTAATTAAAATCGGTTCATTCATTTCGAAAATTAAGGGCTTGAAAGTTTGTATGAAATGCCGTACGGCGTAAACGCTCCTAGGTCCACTTAGGTTTTATGTCACAAGGATAAACCCCGCCTCAATGCTTGAAACGTCTAGTATTTATTTTTCTTTTTTTCTTCGACGTAGAATACTTATTAAGCATTTCCATTAGTCAAATTAATTGCATACCTATTTATTTTTAAGATAAGTATTCAACTCTGCTCCAAAGAGTAATTCAATAAATAACAAGCAGACATATAACGAACTTCTTAAAAACTTTTACAATTCCAGTTTTGGTAAATCATAAATCTTTAAATTTTCCTTCCCAGTGAACAAAACACTAAACCGCATTTGTTTTACGTTCCATAAAACCAGAAACAATTGAAAATCAACTGCTTTCAAGTTGCCATAAAGTTCGTTATTCGTACGTTGATTCTATAATGACCGTCAAAATTCGGCTCCCACTGGATCTAACCAGATTTATGCAGTTCAAACAGGCTTCAGACTTAAGACGGGGAAAATGCAAATTCGGATTTAAAGGTAGATCAACGGCGGAATTGTTGAAGGTTTATGTTGATTTCCTTATTGCTCACATTTTTAGATGTTTGTACTATATTGTACTTCTTTATATAGACCTGAGTTATACGAAGCCGTTTCATAACTACACACTTGTACGTACCAATCTCACTTTTCAAAATGAATATTGGGTTGATTATGCAATGGGATCAATTAGTAAAAATATTAATAGCCCGCTTGCACCCAAATCACTATATGCGTTTAACGTTAAACGAATTTAAAACATCGTTCCGATTCTGACAATCCTGTGAAGATGACAGAATTATGTTTTATATACGATTATCTTTAAACGCATTTGGCGAGTTGTGGTGCAGTCTAAAAACTTGTAAACATGAATAACTGTAATAGACAATAGGGCAGTGTAGATTGTAGCTACACTGTCTGAAAGCTGACTGGTATGTAGTACCTATTAGGCATTTGATTTCTATGTAACATGTGCCTGCATCCGGTTAGACTGGAAGCCGACCCCAACATAGTTGGGAAAAGGCTAGGCAGATGATGATGTGCCTACATAGAGGTATAGAAATGCGGACAAGGCTGTAACCGCCAATACGCCATTGAGCAACCGTGTTGATCAATCATTACTCTATCTCCGTATGAAATGAGGTTTTAGTCCTGCAGCTATGGTCAGTTATTGGCTAGTAATACAACATGCGACTCTATTCTTTTTTTTCAAATATTTATTATTCCATTTAGATAATGCCAATCGCGCAAAAAAAAAAGACGACAGACGCTTGCAATAATGGTGTTACGATTTTTCAGTACAAGAAAACATTAATAAAAACTTTCGTACCCACAAAATTAATTGGTCATATTGTTCCAGATATCAAACTTCAAGTACGTAAAGTTCTTCTAGAAAGCAATGCTTCATAGTTATTCAAGGATATTTTCCACAATCCTCTTTTATATACTTCAGGAGAAAGAGATCTTCAAACTTTTGACAAAGGGGTTTTTTTATGAATACTTCAAAGTTTTTTCTTTTGCCTTGTACGGAAATACTTACCCGTTACTGACGAACGAATTCTATAAATTCTCTTTATTTTTCGCTCAGTTTTTTAATTTTGAATTTGATTAGTTGTTCGAAATGTCGAAATAAAAACCTAAAAATAGCGGATTTTTGTCCCTGGCGTAATTTTGGTCTGTCTAAGTAAGGAAACAATGACTGCAATAAAACTAGGCTTTCCAAAGACCCAATCTTTTACGATATTTCTAATTATACCTCTCATTGTAAACCAATGATTGGTTTCAATTTATTGATAGAGCATTTTGCTTACATAGTATAAAACAAAGTCGCCGAAATGTCTGTACGCGCTTAACTAAAAAAAAAAAATAAAAAAAAAAAAAAAACTTCCGAATGACTGCACCAAATTGGATAATTCTTTTTTTGTTGTGTTCGGTATGGCCAGGACAAGGTTTGCATGAGAGAAAATTTTGGAAATTCGAAAAAAAAAAAACTGCACCCGTGTGAAGCTGGGGCGGGCCGCTAGTAAGATAATAAAGCTTTGAACGAAATCCATTTTTAGTTTAATAAAGACTTACCGTTATTTTCTAATCTTCGAGTTTTTAATCTGAAAACAGAAAATTCTTTGTTAGAAAATGATCAACACTTTTTAAAGAGCTAAAAGTACCGTATTGCACCCAATTTGTTTACTGAAATATATTAAAAATGTTTTTTTTTTAATAACATCACACTTGTATTTTCCGAATAAATAAGCAGATCTTTGAAATAGTAAGACTCAAAGTTATAATGTAAAGTATATCCCACCAAAAACATTCTGTAAAAAACTAGCCAAGTCTCAATGGAGCTGCTTGTTTATCTCTAAAAAGTAATGAAATCTAGACAAAGTCGTACCAAGTCTAAGGTTCCTTACTGCGATTTCTTTATTATTATAGTTAATGTTGTGTGACTTGGCCGTTGAACATTCTTTATACGTTAGTGGGTACAAGTCAATTTTGTTTACACGTAATGTTATATCTGTTGTAACTACCTATGTTTGTTAAGTGAGATAATAACCCATACTGGTATTGGTAATTGGACGCTAGTGTCTCATTTTAGGCTGTTGTTGATTGTGCAACACATGCATTCAGCATTGACAATGCTGACTTCTGCTCTCTTCTTTTTGGAGCGTCAAATCGACCACCTATCTAACATAAAATAGACGTACAGACGGACTTCTAATCAATGATTATAAGCCCGTCTGTACTGGAAATAATTTTTGATACTGTTTGTTTCAGGCTCGCTTAAACATAATTATTATTGAAATACGCAGCTTTATCAAGCCTACAATTGACTAGTTATTAAATCAACGTTTTCCAAGTGGCAATTTTCCATCGTCAATGGGTAGCGGTTATGGCGACAGATTGGTGCAATGGTGTCATGGAGCACCTGGGTTTGTACCCTTGTGTACCCTTCAACGGCCAAGTCACACAACATTAACTATAATAATAAAGAAATCGCAGTAAGGAACCTTAGACTTGGTACGACTTTGTCTAGATTTCATTACTTTTTAGAGATAAACAAGCAGCTCCATTGAGACTTGGCTAGTTTTTTACAGAATGTTTTTGGTGGGATTTCACTTCTTTTTGTAGAAACGTATACGTACGGACGTATTCTTTTTGTATTGCATTATATTTTGACCAAATTTTGAGCGAAATTAATATTTTAGTGTAAGGAGGATGGGCGTTTTGGTACCCGAAAACTAATTACATCCAAACAAAATAATTTATATACAGATTGAAAGGCCTAATTATGTATAACAATAGTTGATATGGGGGATAGTCCCAGTTCGCTGTCCGTTCAGAGATATACAACCTTTAACACTATACATTTATGTTACGTTTAGGTTAGGTTAGGGCGTTTTGGTACCGGAAAACTAATTACATCCAATCAAAATAATTTATATACAGATTGAAAGGTCTAATTATGTAGAACAATAGTTGTTATGGAGGATAGTCCCAGTTCGCTGTCCGTTCAGAGATATACAACCTTTCAACACTATACATTTATATTAGGTTTAGGTTAGGTTAGGTTAGGGCGTTTTGGTACCGGAAAACTAATAACATCCAATCAAAATAATTTATATACAGATTGAAAGGTCTAATTATGTAGAACAATAGTTCTTAAGGAGGATAGTCGCAGTTCGCTGTCCGTTCAGAGATATACAACCTTTAACATTATATAGGTTAGGTTAAGGTTACGTTAGGGCGTTGCGGAAGGATTGTACGTTCCCACGTCCCCCAGCGTAGTGTAAATGGAAAAACGGGGTAAAAAAAGGTAGATAAAATTCAGTCACGTCACGATAAAGCAAGAGTCTATTATTGTTACTTATGACCTAACCTAACGATAACCTAACCTTTAAAGGTTGTATATCTCTGAACGGACAGCGAACTGAGACTATCCCCCCTAACGACTATTGCTCTATCTAATTAGACCTTTAAAACTGTATATAAATTATTTTGTTTGGTTGCCATGTTTTTCGGGTACCAGCTTCCATACATTTTTGCCCATCCTCCTTTGTTTATTTAATTTGTGTAATGTTCGACATCAAATGAAGCGGCCCACCAAGTTAAATATTTTTTGTAAAGGCGGTATGTCGATCTCTAATAGTTTGGTTGGGCTCTTGTGTTTTCTAATCAGGGTCACCCACCAGGTACTTCAGATCTTCGATTATCCTAATTTTTATAGTTTTCCCTTTATGTGGCCATTAAACCCTAACTCTGTACCAAATTTCAGCACTCTGAGTTTATGGGAAGTACTAGTTCTATTTTGATGATTAGTGAGTGAGTGAGTGTCTAAAATGCGAAACTTTGCTTTCGCTTAACTTCGGAACTAAATAACCTACAGACTTGAAATTTTGGATTATAAGTATGTGATTATAGCTTACTGGATGACGAAAATTTCTGCGTTCTGGTCTTATCCAGAGGTTCTCAAATAGGGGCCTGAAAATGCGGCGAAATGGTTCCTGTAAAGGATGGTACGGCAGTGTTTGCTTCGCGCTTGACTTGGCGGGGGCACTGCCGTGCCCCCCGATAATGTATCCCACCAAAAACATTTTCATGTAAAATGTTGCCAAGACGAGACCACATATGGCTCGCACTGCCAAAAAGTTATCAGATCTCATGTAGAGCCAAGTTTCTAACTCTACACGCCCTAACTTCACAAACTCTACACCTTAGTCAAAATATGAGGCTTGGCCGTTTCGTTAATTGTATAACAGAAAAGTAATGAACAGTGAATAAATTTTTCACCTTACGCCCATGTGATGGCAGCGAAACGGCCAAGCCACATATTTTGACTAAGGTGTAGAGTTTGTGAAGTTAGGGCGTGTAGAGTTAGAAACTTGGCTCTACATGAGATCTGATAACTTTTTGGCAGTGCGAGCCATATGTGGTCTCGTCTTGGCAACATTTTACATGAAAATGTTTTTGGTGGGATTTCACATCTTTTTGAAAGTTGCTTATGAATTTTTTTTTTTTTTTGGGTATTTCTTTACTAAAAATCCTGAAATACATATTTTATTATTTATTACAAGGAGTCCCTGTATCAATTTTCAGAACTCTAGCATGTCCACTTTGTATGGGCATTTGGCTTGGTATGAACAGGCACTTTAAGTATAATTGTAATACAGGTTTAATAGCTAATACCAGTAGGAAAGAGAATATTGGAATAAGGTTGTGTCGTGATGCTTGTAAGACTTGTTTTGCTTACTTTTTTATAAATAAGACACACTTTTATTCCTACATTTCTTTATTATTCTGACTCATACGTTAATAATATAATGTTGTCTAGGTACTGGGCGGGTGGATAATTATGTTATCTTGGTAAAAAACCAATCCAAAACAATACTTGAAAAATTATCATAGCAAAACGAGGAAAACAATATTCACGATGACAAGAAACTGTGAATGACAAGTGACTTGAAGGGCGCGTTCCGAATTAGCTATAATCGCTTACATTTTTTTTTGTTCCTTGTGGAACAGGCTAGGGTCAGGGACCATGCTGCCTAGTCATCAGTAAGTTGGTATTTTTTGGTTAATCGCTCACAGCGCTCACATCATCTCACATGCGTTCCGATTTAGATATTACGATTATGACAGCTGAGAGCTGTCAACTCAAACTCAAAGCATTTATTTCAATTAAAACCTTGTACAGGCACTTTTGAATTGTCAAAATTAAATAGTCTGTCAGTTAGTCAGAAAGCTGAAGCTAGTTGCCCATTCTAAAACGTAGATCTCTATGGAGAAGAACGGGCAAGGAACTCCATGGACACTCTTTTAAAACAAGATATTACAAAATCCTGGGTACATTATTATTGTTGCTTCTATATGTGAGAACAATGTAAAAAAGACACAAATGAAGAAACAATTCAAGACATAAGATTAAAAATAAGCCTTGGCAGTTAAGAGATGACCAGTCTCAACCGACGGCGCCCGTTCACGAACATGACGCGTGGATCAGCACCATCCAGCTCAACCATTTTGTGGGGAACCGAATGATCCAACACACGCGCCACTATCGGTGAGACATTTAAGTGAGCATGACACGTTCTCAACTGCCATGCTCTTTCAAGTCAACATCAAAAAATCATAATAAACGGAAACATGGTTCTTACATTTACAAAATTAAAAAAAATGCTTCTAAATTATACAAAACTACAGTTTGCAATTTATTTAAGAGGTAAATATAATTTTATTACCTACCAAACAGGAAGAGATAAGTATTTAATATTGATGTATTCAACAATTAAAACTTGATTGAATAAATTAAAAAAAGTTATGTTCGTAATGTCAGAAACACTAAAAAAGAAAAAGGGACAACAATTCGGAACACTCGTGAACGCGCTCACGCTAATTCGGTACGGGTTTAAGCACGCTCACATCGATTATTTCCCAACTCGAAACGCAGGGGAAGTGACAAGACAACTGACATTGAAATAAACGTTTTCTTTATAAATAATCCATTTACTAATTTATTAAAATCTCTTGCCTCTTCAATTAATGAGGAACTTCAAAAATAACAATTAGAATCGATTTGTAAATAATTATTTTAAGATAAACGAATAATTGTTGGCATCACTATGAACTAATGAAGATCGAGTACTGTCAAAATGGCGAAGAATAAAACAATTTCAGTACTTATTAAATACACTATTTGTGGGCGCAAGTTGATACAAAAGTATAGAATAAATGAGCGTTTAAAAACTAAACATGATTTTTGATTAATTTGTTTCTTTTCGAGCATCGTGTCCACGCGAAGCCGAAAGTGGACAAAACCCTTTGCGGAAGTCTCGTACAAACTTCCATCCCCTAGTTTAAGGGGTGGGAGGGTAAAAGTTCCAAGTTTTAGAATTGTTTTGTTGTTTGTGTACTATTACTAGCTTACATACCAAATTTCAGCTTTCTAGGACTTCAGGAAGAACCTTAGAATATTCATGCTTATGAAAAAAAAAAATTTTTTTTGGGGGTTGGGGGGTTCTTTACTAAAAATCCTGAAATATGTATTTTATTATTTATTACAAGGATTCCCTATATCAATTTTCAGAACTCTAGCATCAAAATTTGCGGAAGTCTCGTACAAACTTCCATCACCTAGTTTAAGGGGTTGGAGGGTAAAAGTTCCAAGTTTTAGAATTGTTTTGTTGTTTGTGTACTATTACTAGCTTACATACCAAATTTCAGCTTTCTAGGACTTCAGGAAGAACCTTAGAATATTGATGCGTATGAAATAAAAAAATATTTTTTTGGGGGTTTGGGGGGTTATTTACTGAAAATCCTGAAATACGTATTTTATTATTTATAACAAGAAGTCCCTATATCAATTTTCAGAACTCTAGCATCAAAATCTGCGGAAGTCTCGTACAAACTTCCATCCCCTATTTTAAGGGGTTGGAGGGTAAAAGTTCCAAGTTTTAGAGTTTTTTTGTTGTTTGTGTACTATTACTAGCTTACATACCAAATTTCAGCTTTCTAGGACTTCAGGAAGTACCTTAGAATATTGATGATCATCAGTGAGTCAGTGAGTCAGTGAGTAAGTGAATCAGTGACGAAATCGGGGTATTTTAGATATCAATAAAATCTAAAGTATAAGAGCTATGCAATTGAAACTTTATAGGTTTAATAAGTCCACCACTGACATCATATCCCGAAAATTTTGTTTATCTGGTATAATCCAAACTCAAGTTATGAAGGTTCAAAAATACGACGAAGTGCTTCGAGAAAAGGTAGGTAGTGCCCTTGCGCTTCGCTTGGCTCGTCTTGGCGGGGGCACTCCCGTGCCCCCAGATATAAGTAAGTTATAATGTAGTTATGTATCTCTAAGTTAAGTACTAACATAGGTTATGTAAGATTGTTACTAACACAATGGACCTCATTTGTAATCTGAACAAACAAAATGATTTTATTGAGTTTTTCATGAGGTGATTCTCAGTAGCAGCCCGGAGTCTGAGTTTGTGTCCGGTCGATGGCAGTAGGCTTCCATCCTGTTCGATGGGAGTTATAATTGGCGAAATTTGGTGCTGCAAACGTATTGTAAACTGATGTACAGACCCCAGCACATCAAGCTACTGAAATCTGTTAAATTTCTTAAATAGATTTTCAAATTTATCGCTAAGGCGTTAGTTTCAATGTTGATAGGGAAATTTTTACAGTTTCGGGTAGCTTGATGTGCTGGCGACTGTACAACGGGCGGTCTTATTGCACAAGGCGATTATGTATGCATAGTACCTCTACCCTATAGGCTGTACTAATAGAAGTAAATACCCAATCTTTCTAAAACTGTATTACATCGTTGTGACTTTAAGATCTCTTATATGTAAAAAATCAATTTTATGAGAAAATCGATAAAAACCGTCTACTGAAAAAAATATAGTGAAACCAACTACAGCACATGATTTTCGTGCTTTTAACTTTGCCACTGTTAGTTGAAATGAAAAGTAGTTTCTTGTAAAAAAAATTTAAACAATTTTGTCATAAGATTTTTTAAGCACTAACTTTTAATTAGCATGCACGTTGGAAATCTTGAATTTCGTAAATAAATTACGATTTAAACGTGGTATACACATGAGAATTTTTGCATTCGATAGAGCTTCAAAATGTAGAATCGGCTGGCGTAAAAAAGTGATTTTGCCAAAAATGACACATAAGGTCTTAAAGTCGCAAGACTTTGGACTTATTCACAGGAACTAATTTAGTTCCTGTCAATAAGTCCAAAGTCTTAACAAACAGTAACGAATCACAATATTTGTTCCAGAACCTGGTAAATCCTGTTACCAGGCTCAGTCGAGTTTGCAACTTTTTCTAATCGGCTTACAGACTGGTACTGTACTATAGAAAAGTGTTAGCGTTTGAGCGAAAAGGATTTTATTCCGTGCTCTGTTTTATAGTCTATTAAATGCTTTACTGGATAGTGTTTGGGATATTATTTGAAATGTATTTCTTTTAGGTTACTGAAACACATTAAAGGTCTACTCAAGCGACGATTCTTAGGCAGCTCAGCATTACTATCGAACTCATCCACTGGCTAATCGTTTTGTCGTGACATAATATCGATACAAGATACTTTTTTAATGGCGTTGTTTTTATTTTCTTAGAAAGAGGAGGATCATGCTGTAAATGTGAATATAACATTATTTATTGACGATATCCTTAGTTACAGACATCTTTTGTTCACATGAATGGAGCTGTGAGCAGCCCGCCTGTTTTGTGTGTGTTGTGTTTTTCACGCATTCATTAGCTTCTACCGCTTTCTTCCACCGCTGTACGTTTCCCCACAGCGTCCGACGAGTATCGAACTGCTATGTTACTTTTTCTGTGTAATTTATTACTTTTAAAAACGAATATTTATTAGCTAAGCGGACATTTAACAAGTCATAAAAAGTGATATTTTAACTTATATTTTATAATTGTTACGACTCTCTGTCTGTGTATCTGTCTGTTTCGTCATCATCTGCTTAGTCTTCTCCCAACCATGTTTGTTGGGTTTAACTGGTTGCAGGTTAATGAATATCAGTTGTTTACATGGCGTGGTTACCTATCTGACTTCTACAACCCACAAGCTCTTCGGTATGTCGACTTCCACAACCAACAAGCTCTTCGGTTTGTCTGTCTGTGTGGTTACAAATTTTCTACGTTTTATTTCATAGTTTACAGATATCATTTTTCTACTTAGGTTTTAGTACTTAAACCTAAGTAGAAAAATTGGGAGCCTGCCGTTTTGCCGAAAAGATTTTGCCAAAATTTCACTACCCAAACAAATTTTCGCAACCTTTTATTATACCAATGCAATGTTTGGAATAATTTTAGTATGCACATTTTCATTTGGTCGAATTTTTACTTGGCAGAATATTATTAAGGATAATGTCATTTAGGCATTTGGTCTTTAATCAAATGATTTATTACGGCAAACAATCTTTAGACAATAAACGTTTGGTCAAACGATTTGTTATAACAAAAAATATAAAGGCATAAATAAGATTTTTTGAGAATTTTTTTTTGTTAATTAAATAATTAAAAAATGCAATTTTATTTTAAAATAATCATTTATTTAATACAAAATATTTGTAATTTACTATTTTAATTTTTTGCAATGGACATTATCGAGAACCGAATTAGTTACGAGGTTAATTATAAAAAAAAAAATGCTTAGGTTAGGTTAGGTTAAAACTGTGACCTCCTACGCACGAGCCGAGCGAGCGAAGCGAGCGGTGCCGCGGCAGCGGCCGGCGAGTGCCAGAAACGACTAAATTATATAGAAAAAAATATGGAAAAAAGAGATTATTTTTAACAGGCTATCGAGAACCGAATTAGTTAGACGAGGTTAATTATTTTAAAAAAATGCTTAGGTTAGGTTAGGTTAAAACTGTGACCTCCTACGCACGAGCCGAGCGAGCGAAGCGAGCGGTGCCGCGGTAGCGGCCGGCGAGTGCCAGAAACGACTAGATTATATAGAAAAAAAAAAATGGAAAAAAAGTCTACCCGAAACTGAACTAGTTAGACGAGATTAATTATTTCAAAAAATACTACCAGAATACTTAATATCATTATTACCTGTTTAGAATTTGTCCCAAGTGGAAAAAACACCCTTGTAATAAAACGTCTTCAAAGTTAGATCTTATGCTTGAAATGGCTGCCTTAAAACTGCGAAAACTGACGATACTAAATATTTGGCAAATGTAATTTTGCGTAAAATGAGTTATTCCAACTGAAATATTTGACTAAATAAAAATTGGTAAAAGTACTAGTTGGTAAACAAGTTATTGTTTAAACGTTCACTTGCCAAACATTAGGTTTGGGTTACAATTATTTGTGAAGAGATTTTTTGCTTAGTAATAATTTGGCAAATGAAATTATGCGGAAAATTGTTTGGGAAGTGATAATTTGGCAAAATCTTTTCGGCAAAACAAGGGAGACCCAGAAAAATTATATCTGTAAACATAAGTCCACACGAGCAGAGCCACGGGCACAGCAAATATTTAAATCACCAAGGTGGCTAAATATGATTTTATCTGACAAACAACTTAGTTTACTTCAAGAGAATAATTCCCCTTTATATTTCAAGTGTTAGAAATCTTCAAAAATTTCTGCTTATAGAGTGTTCTTGCTGTGCAAAGTTTCAAGGTTAAAAGAAAAGTTATGTCTTTCTGTCTTTTACGGCACAATGGAAATGTTATTTTCCTTTAATTTTGGTTTATATTTTGTGTACGTATAATGATCCTATTGATTTTTATGTTTCAGTGGATTTTTCACTCAGAAAAGCGACATCAGGGCGACGACAATAACGGCGAGACGCGAGATGACAAATTAACCATCAACTGGGCAACACAACAGTGCAGTTTGAAGATAAAGAGGACCTTAGCTCAACAATGTTAGAGCTGAGCATGAGGTTCTGGGTTCGATTCTCATGTCGGGTAAAGTATTATTGGGTTTTCCATTAGCAATTTCTCCAGAATAGCTCTATAGAGGTATGAGGAACATGGTGTAAAGTTCACTCAACCTCCATAGAAAAGGGAGGATCCTCCGACCAGACGGGTGTTGCGTCTGGCGGGCAACTGCCCGATGATTTATGTCTGGCCGTTGTATCTATGCTAGTTGCGCGGTAAACTCTGCGCGATGCAGGATTTGCGTGACGTCAGTATGACGCGTTGTTCGTATGTTGCGTTGTAGATACCGCTACAGCTCGGAGCCTGGAGGTCTACTCCGAAGCGGTTAACCATTGTATCGGCCGAATGTTCGGTCATTTTCTGATTCGAATATTGTTGTCGACCAATAGTCAATATAGGAAATTAATGGTAGTAGAAAATGACCGAACATTCGGCCGATACAGTGGTTAACCGCTTCGGAGTAGACCCCCTGGATCGGGCCCGTTTGATGGCAGTAGGTTCACCCTATTACATGGGACTGAAACATAGCTGGCAAAATTCGGGTTTCGTATTATAGGTGCATCTTCGCCTAACCCTTTTAGAAATATAGGCGTGAAGTTATGTGACATCATAGATATCCGATATCTGTGTGTGACATTCTATTTGTAATACTTATCAAGCTAGCAGTCAATTACAATGTCTAGATTGTGTTAAAAGTTTGGTTTTGTTTATTCTTTACTTTTTGACAATCTCCACGATCTCCTCGATCGAGGGGCTTATGGCTAAGTAATAACAGCCGCACGGGTCGATCGAGCAGGTTAAGCGACGCTTGCCGAGGTTGGTCCGTGGATGGGTGACCATCTTCACATACCAAGACCCCTACGTGCCTCAGAAAGCCGTTGGTCCCGGCTTTCATTCCTTTGATAGTAGTTACGGGTCTTCAGAAGCCCGAAAGTCCGACTACCAATCTACTACTCGTATTACCCAATAACTGGGTTGTGGAGGTCAGACAGGCAGTTGCTCCATGTATTTTACTGGTATTCAGCTGCATCCGGTTAGACCGGAAGCCGACCCTAACATAGTCGGGAAAAAGCTAGGCAGATGATGACAATCTCCACGATCTAATAAAAATGCCGACTCGTATTCATCAGTGCATACAGAAGAACTGATTAAAGTTCTCCTTCTGTATGGACTGATGAATGTACTTATTAAATGATTAAATAGTTCAGTCAATTTTAATGAACTATTTTATCATTTAACAAGTACCTACCACCTTATTGACTGCACTAAGGTGGTAATCAATTCCCAATTTAACCGACACCGCAAATATAAAATGCATTTATGCATTTATTCCCCATCCTATAATTAAATTCCTTCAGAGACGAAATAATTCACCTCCGTCCAGAAAAAATACCGGATGCGTTTTAAAATTCACACAAAACCGCTCACATGAAACCCCGTTACATTTTATTTCACTTTTCATTCAAGCTACTCCTTTCCGTCACACAAAAAAGGACTTTTAAATAATGAACGTAACTTCCAATTTTGCATTTTGTTGATCCTGCAGAAACAAACAGGGTACAATATTGTCATATACGCGAAATAGGATCTTTAACTTATATAGATAAAGTTGAAATTCGACTGAGAGTTCGTTGCAAAGAAAATGGGAATCTCGGCTTTCCATTTTCTTTGCCGACTCCTGCACTTCTCTCCTGTAAATTGTTCCTTATGCTCTAAAAATAAAGACCATAATCAAACTTACGTGCTGAGACGATATTTTGTACCCGATGTGTCAACATTGGCCAAGTCATGTGTGTTGGAGACAAGCAACGCATCTGCAAACAAACAAGATACTATTACATATAGATAGTGGGATTTACGTTAGTCTAGCTTGGCTGAACAAAAAAAAAAACACAGGTAATATTCTCTCCTGTTTTTTATACTGGAAAAGTTGTATAAAGAAAATTGTATAAAGGATTTTTTCATGGTGTGTGTTTTCATATTGTTGCTTTGGAAAACTGAACATCGTATACTGCTGTGTACAGTCAAAAAAAGAGATAAGTATGCAGGATCATCGGATATAGTTGAAGTTTAGTAAGAAACCGATGGATGTTCTCGAATAAAATTTAATTTAATTAATAGAAAACAAACAGCTCATTTATCAAATTAAATTTCAGTCGACAACATCCATCGGTTTCTATAAAAACTTCAACTATTTCCGACGATCCTGCATACTTATCTCTTTTGTTGACTGTACATTATGGCGCCAAGGTAACTTGAAACATAAAACCAGTCTCTGTTGGTCGAAGTTTGAAGTTTGATGCTGTATTAGAATATATTTAATCTTGATAAACAACTCTAGTCTTTTATAAATTGCTATAAAAGATTCCAGAAGGTAAATACTTAAGTTTTTAGGATTCCGTATCTCAAAAGGAAAAAACGGAACCCTTATAGGATCCCTTTGTTGTTGATGTTATTAGATCGTCACGCCACCTTCGCCTTGGTCTACCTCGACGGCGATGTCCTGCCTCAGGCGTCCAGTGAGTGGCGATCTTTGCCAATCTCTCCGGGTGCATTCGTGAGACTTGTTCGGCCCATTCCCACTTCAGCCTGGCTGTTTTTTCTCCAACATCCGCTACTTGAGTTATAGAGCGCAGCGTGGTGTTTCTAACTCGATCTGTACGCTTAACACCTAACATGCTGCGCTCCATTGCCCGTTGCCCTACAACATAAATTCAACATATTCCTAGATTTTTTTAGGTTTGTTACTGTTTTGATAAATTAATGATCTCACGTCTGAGCTTCATTCGAGTTTGTAACTAGTTTGAAAAACCCGAAATAAATACATCCGAAGAGCTGTAAACTTTTCTAAACATAATTATGGTCTCCCGAAACTTATAATAATAAGGGAAAAATCTTTTCTAAGTAGCTAAAGTCTCCAAACTTTTTCTTCTAAACTCCCAAAAAGCAAGAAAATTAAATTTTCTGAAATCTCATTCAAAGATAGTACGAGTATTTAATTACCTTACAACCGACAAGTCGTATCAAGCAAAGCTGTTATAATCCGAATTAAAGAGGTCTTTGCTAAGTAACTTAAGTCATTGTTGTTTGTTTTGAAGCTATTTTCGTGAGGTGTCGCCAAGTCGTTTGATTTGGTTTTGAGGATAAGAGTGTGTAATTATTTGATACTTAACATTCTATCATGTGTGCATTCTCAAAAATATGAAGCAGAAGACGGTTTAGCATATGGTTTATATTGTTTTTACAGAGGTTAGGTTTGGTTAGGTTAGGTTCCCCCCCGGTGGGTTCCCGCATTGTCGAGGCTGGGGGGCTCAGTAGCCGTGGCTTGGACACCCACGGTGAAGCGAAGAGGAACCCGAGGAGGGGCCGCTCGTCAGGGCTTTTGCCGACAAGCCGACGACGTAGCGGCCAACATGTAGGTTGCGGTGCCGCTTGGGCGACATCGCAACTGAGGCGGGCCGCGATGTCGTACCGGAGGCATCGCGGCTGAAGGTTGGAGGCCGCGGCGGGAGAGGAGTGCCGGTATTACGGCGCGCCGCTCTCCCTACCTTCCGCGGCCTTGACGGGGTCGCCACCGTTCGATGGCGGACGCGGTGGGGCCGCAGGGGAAGAGGAGTGTTGGTATGACGTTGGCCACTCTCCCTATCCTCTGCGGCCGAAAATTGGCAGGCGGCGGGGCCAATGACCTGACCCGTCGCAGGGGGACCAAGGGTGGCAGAGACGGGGTCGTCTGGCGCCCATGTGCTGGTTTGGTCCCTGGGGTGGTCACGGCGTGCTATGTGTTCTGGTGCGCCGGTGATGGGGAGTACTCCCCGGAGGAGGGTCCGGTGACGGACAGCCGCGGCGGGTTCACGGATGAGTGCTAACGCGTGCCCGTGTTCCCGCCATAAGCGGCAGAGGAGGACACCGTGGAGTTTTAGTGGGTTAGAGTCCCACATAACTGCACTATCTCCCCGTGGTAGTGCAGAATGCATGAGCATTTCTCCACGTAAAAAAAAAAAAAAAAAAAATGGTTAGGTTAGGTTAAGAAATTATCGAAAACAGCACTGAAGGAGGTGGCGGGACGGCTCAGGGAGAGAGCCTCCCGTCCCAGCCGCCGCAAGAGACGCTCCGGGCGTCGGGAGCCGCGTGACGACTCCCGGCCACCGTAGGCGTGGGCCTGCGGGCGGAGAGTAATGGGTAGCTCACCGTCCGATCAGGACCAGGCTCGTGCCGGACGGCGCGTACGTGTTCCACGCGCGCCTCAAAGAGATGTCAGCACCGAGGAGGGGCCCCATAGGGCCGAAGCCTGCCGGGTCAGCGGGATTGTCCGAAAGGGTTACCGCTGGCCCGGAACATTAAGGGCTAAGGAAGGAACACGGGTGGGTTTTAGTCAGTAAGAGTCTGACACTCCCTTCCGCTCCACCCAGAGCGGGAGGGGTCATTTAATGATTTCCCATCCACAAAAAAAAAAAAGACCCACCGTACCCCTGGCCGTACTCCTGGTGGTACGGTGGGTCTTACAAAGTTAATCGATACCAGTGTATGAAGTGAACCTAGTGCTGTGCTGATGAAAATACTAGACGGACAGAAAATGATAAACAGTTATCTCGTATATTAATGACTCATTCATTAGTTAGGTAGAAAACGAAAGTCATCCGGTCTCTAAGAATAACAGACATCATATATTTCTAAAGTACGCAGAACTGTAACTTGAAGAGATACAAATATAACATTACGAGAGTTTTTCTACGAACTTGTTCAGAAAAAGTCAAGTAAGACGTGAAGGTATCCTTTAAAGTTAAGGTTTGCGAGCACATTCGCAAGAACTGGTATCACAAACGTAATATTTTCTCATTGTTTGTCATAATTCTTTTTAGTATATTCATGTATTGATGTTTTGTTTGTGCTTATCATCATCATCATCATCATCATTTCAGCCGAAAGACGTCCACTGCTGGACATAGGCCTCCCCCAAGCACTTCCACTTCGACCGGTTCTGTGCTTCTCGCATCCAACGGGTTCCTGCGGCCTTCACAAGGTCGTCGGTCCACCTTGTGTGAGGCCTTCTAACGCCTTTCTAACCTTTCGGCCCCGTTAGCCATCTGTTCTGCCAGCAATGTGCCCTGCCCACTGCCACTTAAGATTGGCAATTCTTCGGGCTATGTCGGTTACCTTGGTTCTCCTGCGGATCTCCTCATTCCTGATACGATCACGCAGGGAAATTCCAAGCATAGCTCTCTCCATTGCCCTTTGGGTGACTTTTAGCCTTCTTATAAGTCCTTCATATAAGTCCTTCTTATAAGTATCTGTCAGTATATTTTTAGAATAAATGAGAAAATCTCTGAATAGAAAAAAAACTTACATAATTATTACGACACTGACACGAAAGCAAACTAGGACAAGTTAAGGCTTCCTCACACCATTCAAATAAAACTAGTACAGTATAAGATCCCTCATTACGTTGCACTGACACGTTAATAAGGGTGTAAATCTCCCCTGTACAAATTCGTACTCAACACCGAAAATAAAACACAAAAAAAGTTCCTTACTACACAAAACAGTAGGGCAACGTATTCAGTGTATTTGCATACGGACGATGCTCTGTGTTCATTAAAATGCATGAAGTGACGTCATTTCAGTCCTAGACTAGTGGTTGCAGTGTATTGTGCCTATGTGGGACGTGCCTCGGTGAGGCGTGTAAATTATGGTGACAGGAAGACCGTGTTTGTAGCTCAAGCTGGTTCATTATCATCATCATTGTTTCAGCCGAAAGACGTCCACTGCTGGACATAGGCCTCCCCCAAGTACCGCTACTTTGACCAGTACGGTGTTTCCCTCATCCAGCGGATTCCTGAGGCCTTCACAAGGTCCACCTTATGAGAGGCCTTCCAACGCTACGTCTTCCAGTGCGCGGTCGCAACTCCAAAACCTTTTGAAAAGCTGGTTGTTTAGTAATAGTACTAAGTATTCTTTATTATTGGGATTTAAGTGACGTAATGAGACCATTTTCTTTAGTATTTAGATGACCATATTTATCATACGGCGCAAAAGACAAAACATCAGTAACCTACCACGTGTTGTGGCTATTTATCCTAAAATGTTCCAAGCGCTCATGGAAAGCAAGTCCACTGTTCAGACCAACCTTTATAATCATTATTTCGACCAATCGTACATCGGTCAAACGAACATTCGGGTAGATTTTCTTTCCCCCCACAGATTTACCCAGCAAACTAGCTATTACAAAGCAAACATACAAAGCGGTCTATCAGCCTTCGCTAGTTAGAAAAGTAATAGAGTGGCGTCATGTTCGTGAACGGGCGCCGTCAGTAGGGACTGGTCGTCTTTTTGGCTTATTTTAATTTAATTTAATATTTGAATTGTTTTTTTTTATCTTTTCATTACGGACGCTTTTAACGTTCTACATCGTTCTCACATGCATAATTTTTAACATGAATGATGTATCCAATACTTTGTAACCATATTATTTTGATTTAAAAGTGTCCATGGAGTTTCTTGCCTGTTCTTCCCCATAGGTACCTACTACGCTTTGGAATGGGCAACTAGCTTCATCTTTCTGACTGATCAACCCCTTGCCAATTCAAAATTGCCTGTAATTGGTTTATTTGAAATAAATGTCTTCAGTTTGAGTTTGAATATTACAAAAAGAGGAAAAACATACTGTTACTATAGCTCAACGAATTTCAACATTCGTTTCAAGTGATGCACATAATGTCACACTCGCGCCAGCAGCACCCTGGGTTGTTTAAATCAGATAGGCAGTCACTCCATGTAAAATACTGGTATTTAACTGCATCTGGTTAGACTGGAAGCCGACCCCAACATGTTGGGAAAAACCTAGCCTAGACAGATGACGATGACGCGGCACCCACACAAAAAACAAAAGAAAATCGCCTCTAGGTCTGCCAATCTTTGCCTTCTTACCTACTACTGCGCTTTCATCACTGGCTAAGAGAGATTCTTTTACGATGTGTAATAAAAACAAGTTGCTGCACAAAAAAACCGTACTTTTAGTTCAAATGGTTTCCGTATGCTATCTTACATAAAACGGAATGGATGTGAATGCTTTAATGAATTACGTATGAGTATGCCAATGTGTTATTTCGTGTGCAATGTTTTTTCAGCAGTTTGAAGGCGAAACTCATTGGAAATGCTCTCTGTTTTTCTCTGAGCGCTTTTCATGGATTATTTTGTTTTTATTTGTGGTATACAGATAAAAGATCTGCATTTGATTTTTGTAGTAGAGGAAGATCTTGTGAATGAATGCTTTTCGGGAAGCATTTGCTACCATCATGTTTATTTTCCAAGCAGCGTTGTGGATATCCAGTTCTTTAAGTATGGGTGCGAGTGAATTTCAGATGCATAGTGACAGTTATATATGCTTCATACTTCAGAGCAGACGTTAAGATTTTGCCAAAGAATGTCAGGCAGTAACTGTTCCACAACAGGGCAAACTATGCTTCTCATTGTGATGGTACAAGCATTGAACACAAAGCTTACCTACTCACTGCTGATGAAATCAGAGCTTTAAAATAATGGTAAAAGGGGTCAGAAATGGGCAACATGTAAAGCTTAGTATAAATCAATTGAAGTAGTATATGTAGAGGAGGGGCCCCATAGGAGAAGGGGCCCCATAGGGCCGAAGCCTGCCGGGTCAGCGGGATTGTCCGAAAGGGTTACCGCTGGCCCGGAACATAAAGGGCTAAGGAAGGAACACGGGTGGGTTTTAGTCAGTAAGAGTCTGACACTCCCTTCCGCTCCACCCAGAGCGGGAGGGGTCATTTGATGATTACCCATCCGCAAAAAAAAAAAAAGTAGTATATGTAGTTTATTTGAGTAGTTTAAGCTTATACTCATACTTATACCTACTCCACAATCTATACTTACCTACAGCCTACAGCTTATCAGCTCAAGGTATTTAGATCAATGCATAACACGGTCGGGATTGGCAGTAGCATGTATTCTGCCAATTAGACTAAATAATTAGTTATGCGAAAATCAATGTGTCTAATTGGACTTGAGAGTCGTGGAGCAATTGCGTAACACACATAAGGCTCCTACAAACTGGCGCGACACGCGATAAAATCGCGCGCGACACAAAGGCACCGCAAGTCGTGCAACGAGCGGTGCCTTTGTGTCGCGCGCGATTTTAACGCGTGTCGCGCCTGTTTGTAGGAGCCTTTACAGTAGAAATGGCTTTCATTTTGACAGTTCAACCATATTCATTGCGTTATTTACGTTTTTAAGCAGACAAATTATTCGAATATATGAAGCAATGGATTAGCAATATCCCTTTAAATGATTCAGATGTAATTTAAAGTGTGTTACGCAATGAGGGCAATGGTTGTTACGTAGCTCGGTCAAGTGCATGATCACTGGAGTATTTACTAGTTACTAGATTTGGTGTGCAACTTAGTTTAAATAGATTTAGGATATTTTGAAACCCCTGTTGCGCCCGAATTTATTTTGACAGCTCACTTTTCAAGACAGTAAAGGCAGGGGAGATCGTTTAACTCCTATTTAACCTTTTGACAGCCACACGTTAAAAAAGAAAAACGTGCCCTCGGCGTCAAAGTCTGTCATGTAGTCGAACCGTGGCGTTCTGGACACATTTTGGTTTGTCATGTATACGTGACTGTGGCGGTCAAAAGGTTAAACACCTGAATAGCTTTTAAAGGTATTGCTTTTTACCCGACTACAGCAAAGCCAAAAGGAAGGGTTATGAGGGTTATGATTTTAGCAGTCTTTTTAGCCTCCCCCATTCACCCTCTTAGGGGTAGAATCCCGGCCTCCGGCCGCGGGCCTGCGGGCGGAGAGTAATGGGTAGCTCACCGTCCGATCAGGACCAGGCCCGTGCCGGACGGCGCGTACGTGTTCCACGCGCGCCTCAAAGAGATGTCAGCATCGAGGAGGGGCCCCATAGGGCCGAAGCCTGCCGGGTCAGCGGGATTGTCCGAAAGGGTTACCGCTGGCCCGGAACATAAAGGGCTAAGGAAGGAACACGGGTGGGTTTTAGTCAGTAAGAGTCTGACACTCCCTTCCGCTCCACCCAGAGCGGGAGGGGTCATTTGATGATTTCCCATACGCAAAAAAAAAAAAAAAAAGGGGTAGAATTTCGAAAAAAAAATTCCCGTTCGTTTGTGAAAAACGTTTTCTTTTTTTACGGTTATAATAATATTGGTATTTAGCTGCATCCGGAACCGACCCCAACATAGTTGGGAAAAGGCTAGGAAGATGCTGACATTATACCGTAATTTGAAACCGAATATAAATAAGACTGGAATAAGCATTACGTCTTTAATCACACACGCAATTGGAAATACCGGAACCAATTTCCACTATTTGTATTCGATTAAGGCTGGTGCACAGGATGTTACTGAAATATATCGTAGTCATACATCAGCGTCACTCGCCGTAAGAAACGTATGAAGGAATTGACGTGAAAAATGACGAGCATTTTATCATAGAGGGAAATATAATAACGCGTTTTTAGAACCACCTGTGTATGATGTCTCACTTGGTGAGTAATGGTATCCTATAAATTACTGACCGTTATTGAAATAGTGGCTATTTCTACCGATTGTGATAAGAATCTTCATTAAAATTCACAGTCGCAGTTTTGATCAAAGAACTTCTGCTTTGTACTCAACTATCGTCCTGTTAATTGACTACAGTATTGAATTAAATTACCTAGCGAAACTCCATAGAAGTGATGGGCATCGATGTCTAATGGCTATAACACAAAAAAAAGTTTTTCGTTACTTATAGCTATACTTGAAGATATAGGTACCTAACACGTCTGCGGAGTTTCGCTAACTAATTTAATTTGACCCGCGCAGAGTTAAATTCATAAAAGTAGATAGAAGTGTTTTGTGTCGACACATAAATATATGAAGTTTGATGTAGCAAAGAACCATTTAATAATAATAATTCCTGTCGCCATATGGAGCATCTTTTGATAGGTATTGTTTTGGATTAAAAAACTCCTTGATCCATCCGTGCGTTGGTGAATCGACATAGGTAGTTAGGATCCGTCTTAGAGATAGCAATTAGACATAGACAATCAATGGAATGTGTTTGAACGTTAATCAGATTGAGCATAACCTACATAGTACCTACATACTCATTACGTACTACGATTATTGGAATTAATGCCTCAAATTAGGCTAATTGGATTAGAAGGTATGATATACAATCAGTCTCAAAAAGATGTATACATCGAGCAGAATTCATTTGACTGTCTATAATTTGTGTTCCATAATACTGTATCCATTTGTGTTCCAAACTGTTATATGTTGTACAAACATTGAGGCTGACTGTACTTAGGTACTTACTTCTTCTTCCGTGTAAGTTTGGATCGGTCAATGAACTCAAGGCCTATTGCAATCTACTGCTGGACAAGTTAAATCGATAGAACGAACGCGTCACTTGTTTTAAAATATGATTCTTGAAAACTTGTCAATTTTAAACTCTACTAATCTCCCTTCAAAGGCCATTTGAATAAATCTATACCTACTTATAATAAATCTGTAAAAGTGAAAATTCTGTACATTGAAAATATCAAAAAAATAAATGGCGGGGGTGTTACTAGACCGACACCGAACCCAAAAATGTGATTAAAAAAACTTTTGTTTGTCTGTCTGTTTGTTCAGGCATCACGCAAAACCTACCGGTTCGATTACGATGAAACTTGGTATAATTATTCTTTAATATCCTGGGCACTACACTGGGTACTTTTTATCCCGGAAAAGGATATACAATATAAAAAAACTTAATTTTGCGGTTCGATCCCTAGCCCCGATTACTGTAAAAACCGCAAATAATAAGTTTGTCGTAGGTTACGTCACGCTATGACCCTTAGGAGCCGAGCAAAAAGAAAAAAAGTCAGGACGAACGCTAAGCGAATACGAAGTGTTGCGACGGGGTGGGGGTACAAGAAATTTCAAGCGGACGAAGTCGCGGGCAGAAGCTATTCTTTAATATATTATGTTCAACTTAAAAGCAACAACGTGGGATGCTCCACACAATTCCGTTATAATATTATCATTATAACAAAATTCTCTCCTACTTGATAATATAACAAAGTCGAAACTTATCAAAGACCAATTTTGGAACCTCAAAAGGATTTGCGGAAAGAATAAGTACAAAAGTTGCTATGTGTTGATACGTATATAATAATACTTACTGTTATGTGTATGAGATACATAATTAATGAGATCGGGGTAAGGAAAATGGGAGAGGCTTTTGGTGTTGACTGGAAATAGAACTCCGGTTTTTCTGTGTTGTTGTAAGTAGCATATTGCGATGATTCAAGTAAGAATTGATTTACATAGCTTTTACAGCGTCAATAGAAATGAAATAAATAAAGCATTCCTTATTTGATAGTTTATTTTAGTAATTCTGTTTCTGTTTTGGTCTTCGGTAATTTTTAAGTCACCATAATATTTTGTATTGTTCGTTTCATGAATTAATCATTCAGATACATTTGAAAGAAAGAAAGAAAAAGTATTTGTTGCGACTCGTTCAGGGAATTCGGGAATTTTCGTTTAATTGTTACCTATAATTATTTAAATATACTTTCATTCGTTCGTTTTATAAACAAGAACGAAATATATCCATGCCTTTTACCGACGGGAGTAGGAACAGGCTTCACAGTCAGCCTACGCTACCTGGTGCTGACTGGCTATTATTTTTACCACGGCATAAATCATAAGTTTTACTCATATACTTGTAGGTACATAGATGTAATAAAATAAGAAGAAGATCTGAAAGAGGATGTCATCTTCCTAACCCCGTCCCATGTCACCAGTTATATTAACGTCAGTAGGTAACAGTGTGATGAATTTCGATATTAATCAAAGTGTTGCAAGGATATCTTCCACAGCAATAACAACCACTACCTATTATTCGAAATTGAATTCTGAAATGGGCATTAATACTATCATCAATACTTTCTCAATTTCAATGCAATTTAAATTAATCACTTTTGATATAATTGCATCGCAGCGGATTGGAAGTTCATAATCATTTTATAGAAGCGCCCCGCGGTTTTACCCGCATAAGTTTTGATTCTGTAGGAATATCGGGATAAAATTACCCTATGTGTTAATCCTGGTTATAAATTATCTGTGTGCCAAATTTCATCCAAATGCGTTCATTAGTTTTTGCGTGAAAGAGTAACAAACATCGATCCATCCTCACAAACTGTCGAATTTATAATATTAGAAGGATAGGATTAGTATAGTTATTGGTTTGGCTTCGTTAATCTAGTGAAAGCGCTACTGCGAAGGATGAGGTCTAATTCCTAGGTCAGGCTAAGTGCTATTGGGTTTTTCAATCAGAATTTTCCAGTAGCAGCTCGCAGTCGTGTGCTGAGCGATGGCCGTTTTGCTTAGATGTGACGCATGTTTTCTCCCAAATTGTTATTTTGATTATTTTTAACCGACTTCAAAAAAGGAGGTTTCTCAATTCGACCGTATATTTTTTTTTGTTTGTTTTTTTTATACGTCATGTTTGCAGCAAATAAACGTATTATGTACGTACGAATTTTCTTTCTGTCTTCTAGTCTGAATGTGTGTCAGTTGATGGCAATAGGCACATCCTCTATTACATGCGTCTTAAACAAAACTGGCAGCTGGTGGCTGGGTGTAAAAATGAACTGCTGGGTGAACGGAAACTAGTCGCTTGACTAAAATGAATGAAAATGGCTCTGGTATCGCGGTTTAAGTTTGACAGCGGTCCCAGTTGCCTGACTACTTGCTCCAATATGATTTGAGAAAATAACTTTTGATTTTGATAGTTTAATATTCTTTTGATTCTTTAATGGTAAATAATTTTAACCTATCCTCTTTCAATTTTATTGTTTTAATTTTTCTTGCTTACATTTTTTTTAAATAAAATAAGTTTTCTAAATTAAAGTGAAAACCATATCAAACATCAGCTAGAACAACAACAACAGAATACACCGATAGAAAACAATTTGTATTACGCTCTTTCGAATTAAAGATGTCTTAGCTGAATTAACTCTAAATGCTTCCACAAATTAAGCTTTTATTCCATAACAATCCTCTGTAACTGCGTCTCGTAACTCATCACTCAGAAAGCATAAAGCCCTCCCGGTGAACTGTTACAATTTGCACGAGATGACAAGCGGTTAAGCCTTTGTATTCTTAAGCCAAAGCCGCCATATTTTCCTTTTCGTCTCTCGCTTGCTAAGGGAAGTGAAAATTGTTTTTCTTTCTTACTTCGTCTAATTGAGTTCGTTATGATTGCGAGAAAGTCGGTTACGTGTGGTGGTGTTAGTGTTTTAAAAATGCCTATGGTTTTTGAAATTTATCGTTTTTTGAGACATTAGAGGAAATATGATTGTTGGAGAAAAATAGAAAATTTAATTTGGTATCATCTTAATTCTCCATTATTTCCTATAATATTGCATCAATTAATACTGTTCTGATAATGTTATACAACCACCATGCTTGTGACCTATTTGGTATCAGCACAAATGAGGATGTTACTACAGGTTACTACTACTCCTTTAGGTACTATACCATAGTTTTACAATGTTTTATGTCGATATTTTATTCTGAGAACAGCAATGAACAATAAAATTTCAGCGCTTAAAAATTCATTTTAGGCTACGCTAAATAAATATTCCGAAATAAGGCCAATAAGAGGTCTCATTAGACCCATTATTATACTATCTACAAACCATTGCTTTTGCTAAACAACCTACTATGAGAAGAAGTAAAAAAAAAAGCAAAAGTATACATATACCCAGTTCTTAGAAAGATCAATTAAAAATAAATGAAACCAATTGTACGTGTATTTGCACATGACGTCATATATGAAAAATCATTTAAAACGAAGCTTTATGAAAGGCATCAAACACAAATGGGAGCGCCAAACTTGATCCCGAATTAATTTCGTAGCATAATTAAAACTTTGCACTGGCTGCAAAATTGAAACGCTGTCATTCCAGAAATGGGCTTTTATGGAAATTATTTTGTGAATAAATATAGGTATTATTAGTGGGTAGTGGTATTAACAGATATCCGAGGTTTTATTCATTTACGAGGTAAACTATTTCTTCGTATATAGCAATTAATATTCCAGCTAAATTATCACGTATGATCTATTTCTTTATTGTTGTTTTGTAATAGTTTATGATTAATTTGTAATCTGGTTAAATTTTATATGGGTGTATACCTGAAATAAAAATGATTTGATTTAATTTTGATTCGAATATGTTTCTTGTCCATTGTTCTACGGGTAAAATAATAAGTTTCCTTGTTTTCTTTGTGTGCAAAATGGTTGGAAGGAATAGTGAAAAATTAGATCCAATTTATGAACCACTAGCTTTGCCCGCAATTCACGTGGGGTCAGAAATTTTCCCACGAGAACGTATTACCGGGATAAAAAGTCTTAAATTCTTACCAGGTCATGGGCTATCTGTGTGCCAAATCAACCCAGTTCGTTAAGGTGTGAAAAGTAACAGGCAGACAGACAGACAGAGTTACTTTCTCATTTAACATATTAGTAAGTATGGAAAGAAGGATGTGGTTCAGCCGATCGATTCTGTAAAAATCGCACCGTGATAAGTTTTCACGGTGCGATTTTTACAGAATAGCACCGCAGAGGTCCAACATTTTGTCAGTTGAGAAATGTCGGTTCATAATACTCGTATTAAGTAATGTTTAAGGCACATACTCGTATTAAGGGTTCGTTCACAAAGGTAGGGTCTCGGAATAATTACGAGTAAATCAGGGTTAAATCTGCAACCACACTGAGCTGTGGGTGTGAACTCCATGTCTACGCGCTGTTATGTACAGTCGACTAAGTTATATTTGCTGTTGTACAACGTGTAATAATGAAATAAAACATTTTTGATATGATTTAATTTGACATAGATATTCATAATTTTTTAAACTTGAATGTGACTTACCAGTACTTGGCAGCTCTGGACAGAGAGAGGTGGAAAGAGAGTGGACAGGGCTTTGCCCAGCAGTGGGAAACTAACGGCTAATAAAAAAATAGTGACTTACCGATATTCAGGGCTACTAATGCGAAGAAAATAAACACCTTCCCAACCATGGTGGATGATTCTGAAACAAAACAATCGTTACGTTCGGAAATATTTCGGTTATCTTCAGAACAGTTTAAAGGGATTCGTTTAAAAAGTAAGACGTTTATTTAATTTTTATCTATGGTGTGTTTTTCTTCCTTCCCAGATGGATAAAAATTATTTTGCATAGCGCTTAGAAACGTTTCCTGTTGTTTTTACATTTTAAATAAATATCGAGGTTCTTTGTGTTCTGTAAGTTCTTTAAGGTTCGAAAAGTTTTATAACTTTTATTGATTGGTGGGAACGAAAATTTATTTAGTCACGTTCAAAACGTTATCACCTATAAAACTTCTGAGGCTGAGTTACTAAAACAATATTTTTTTTATCTCATGTTCTGACTGTCACTTTTCAACGAAGAAATAAAATAACAAGTGAAATATGAATGTCTTTTAATATGACGATTCTGCTAAAACCTCTACAATATATGCTACAAGAGACTCTATTGTACGATGGACAATCAGCAAGTATTTAAGTGTCTGAATGACTCTCAAAATTCTAAGATCACTGGATGATACCTTGCAAATTCCATTGTCTGCAAAGCCCGAAAATTCTCGAAACGTAAAACCTTTTTAGTAACATTCATATGAAAATCCATAAAGCTTAACCCAATTCCAATATAGCGCTGGATATCAAAGTAAGCAAATGTAACAGTAAAATCCTGGGTTTGAAAAAGTTTGAGCACGTCTTAAGCTTCTAAAGTAATACTTAACACGCACTTAAGGGTCGCTTTCGCAAGACATCACGGTAAGTTGGTTCAACACTTGATGTAACTTGATGTGTGAATGGCAAAAACCTTGGAATATTTTCTTGGCTAAGAATTTAATATGTAACGGATTCTGCGAAGTTCATTGGCACAAAGAAAAATATATTTGAGGCAGTTCTGGTAATTGATGAGGGGAAAAACAAGTAATCTCGAAAAAGTTTTTAATAAAAGTCTGAATGACTATCGTTAGATGTTTCTACAAGTTTATTTTTCGTTATTACTCGTGTTTGTTATATATTTTTACCGACTTCAAAAAAAAGGAGGTTATCAATTCGATACGTATGTATGTACCTAATATTATTGGAATTGCATTATATTCATATCTCCGGAACTATTAATCGGATCGTGACCATTTTTTTTATTAGCTTACATTTTCTTCAACTTAGGGAACAGTGCAAGTTTCATCAAGATCGATTCAGTAATTTTCAAGATATGGACTAATACGTGTAAGTGTGACGGCCTGGCTTATTGATAAGAGCTACGGGTGTAGTGTCAAAGGGAAAACATCTCAAAACCTTGGTCAAATACTAGTGCAAAAACTAAAAATTACGAAATAAAAAGTAATTTAAAAAAATTAAACCGACTTCAAAAAGAAATTAACTCAAAATTATGAAATAACTTTAATTTCGGAAGTCGGTGGCATAAAACTAAAATACAGATCCCAAGACACCGACTTCCAAAATTAAAGTTATTTCATAATTTTGAGTTAATTTCTTTTTGAAAGCGGTTTAATTTTTTTAAATTACTTTCTTATACATTACATATGATGTAGCAAAAGATCACGAATTAAATAAAGGTATAACGTAGGTATGTATGTGTAACTATTTTTTCAATAATGTAAGATACTTATTTCATATTTGAACCCAACTTTTAGTAAAATAAAATATTGAAAATTTATTCGTAAAAGTGAAATATTGAATCACAAATACTATACTTAAATATATAGATTAAATATTTTACTTTTGTGAATTTGATACTCTACTAATAATATGCCTTCAGCATATTAATTATCAAAGTCATAAATTCTACCAACATTTACTGAGTCGTATTAGTAATCAGACGCTTACCGAACCCAGGCTTAATAAATACGAGAATTTAATGATACTTTATTACACTTTTCTTAATCCACCTACTAATGATTATAGTAACATTTTAGCACAATAGTAGTAGCGAGTATGTTTTATGAAAAGCTCTAATAAGAGCTTTTCATAAAACATACTCGTATTGTTGCATGATCAAAAACACAAAAAATCAACACAGAATTTCAGATAAGTATCAGAGTTTGTGCTACAAAATCTTTTTACTAAACTATTTTTCACAAAGATTGCGTCATACATGGTCCTAACTTTAGTACTTGGACGCTCGTAGCAAGCAACCCAATTCCTTACTTTATGTCTCTCCCCGCTGTTGCGTCAAATAAAACATTACGTCTAGATATAAGTTACAAGAGCAGATGTGACCAGTCGCCGTGACTCCTCCATTCCATCTCAGACTTAACATTGACCGTTTTGTCTAACGCGTTTCATAGACCAACTTATGATGGATGGTGAGGTGTAGCTTTTCAGTGGTGGCCCGCCTGTCTAAGTTTTTAGGGTTTCATCCGAATATCTATAACAAAGTTGAATAACTTTTGTGAGTTGCAAAAATATGAATAGTTTTTGGAAATTTTATTAGGGGTGTCGCTAGGTTCATGTTTAGGACCGGCCTTATTTCAAAGTTTTATTGATATTTTTTGTTAGTTCGTTGTTTTACGGGAAAGCGTGTAGAATATTTACAAAGTTCAGAGAAATCAATGTTGGTTTTTTACCGCTCGGTCTTTTTCATTTCATTATTTATAATATTAATTCTATTGAGATCGTTGTAACGGATTTTTTAATTTATATCGCGCCTTTATGATTATTTCAATACGTGATTCATTATACAGCTCAATTGTGTTTTTGGTGCTTTACCACAGCTAAAGTGTGAGTGATTCCAAATGTGATAATAATATTAATCAAAACACGCAATAAATTTAATAATTTAAATAACCAAACAAGTATTTTGGTTTATTATATCTCATTTATTATTCAGTGCACTTATATAAAAAGTAGACGGGGTTGGTCTAAACCAGAAAAGAAATCTGACAAAATATCTGAATATTTTATCGTTTTCCAGTCTAATCGGATGCAGCTGTATTGACGTGAATAAATTGTGTTTATGACCTTTACGACACACTTTTCTAATAACAGGGCTTGAAAGGAAGGCAAACAACAAATCTTTTACCAAAGGAAGTGGTATTGATAATGCAATTAAAAAGCAGATGCTTATATTTCTCATTGGCATTCCATATGACGCTATAACAAATTTCAAGAAATATTTGAAACTAAGTAACCAGCTCCAAAACATAAAACTGTGAGATATCATAAAACATAATATAAAACTAGACGATATAAAGCGGATCAAGTTGGGTTGATTTTACGATGTCATACTTTCATGTTGGATATGAATTTTGCACTTTATATGTCTCGCAAGTTTGATGAGCGGGTTATATTAACATGAGATATGTAGCCCATGTTTTTGTGTATGACTATATTTTTTTACCATAAGGCCGGGAATGTCTCAAGACAGAACAGGGGGCCTAAAAAGGCCACTTTTGCAGAATCATAAAAGGATAACATTATGAATCATAATTGACAGTTAACTGTTAAGTTAATCGTATCAAATCCCATTGGTAAACGATTTCTCAGTTTTTTTGTGGTTGTGCTAAAATACCAATCAATCCAATCCAAATCCAATCCCAATGTCTTTGACGTACGTACAACCTACGTAGTGCAGCGAAGAAAATAAAAACACGGACTGTCTTCCCCTTATGATTCAAAATATTATCGTTTTATGATTCTGTGAGAGCAGTGGTGGCCAAGTGAGAGCAGTGGTGGCCAAGTGGTAACGGCCGCGACTTACGAGTTGTAGGTCGTAGGTTTAAACCCAGACAGGCGCTTTACTTTGTGTAAATTGTTTCATCACCACTGCTCTCAAAACGGTGAAGGAAAACATCGTGAGGAAACCGGCATGTCCTAGAACCAAAAATTCGAAGACATGTGACATCTGCCAACCCGCACTGGGCCCGCGTGGTGGATTACGGCCCACTCCCTCTCACCTAGAGGAGGCCTGTGTCCCAGCAGTGGGAACATTATAGGCTATGTATGTATGTATGTGATTCTGTCAAAGTGGCCTTCTTAGGCCCCCTGTTCCGTTACTGAAGTGCGCACTGGCTTAGGATAAAATTAAAGAATAGATAAGTAAGTAAGAAATCGCTCACTATCATCTATATCTTAGTAGAATCCATTTCATATTCTATCGTTTTAGAATAATCTAAAATCCAAAACCAGCTTCGCATAACACTCTAAACAGGCTTTCACAAAATAAATCGCAAAAAGCAAACAGGCGCTAAGTGAAACCGAACCCCTTTGGACAAGTGATCATGATTAATTGCTCGCTCATCAATAACGTTGTCAACGGCTAGCGATTAGCGATAGATGGCGCCACACCAGTACCCGTTTGTTTCTAGGTTAATCTAGGACGGAGGATTTTGGTGAAGCGATGTTAGTTGGATTTGAATGTGTTAAAAAAAAAAACCGACTTCCAAAAAAAACACTACAAACTGAAAAATAACTTTAATTTCGGAAGTCGGTGTCTTAGGGATCAGTATTTTAGTTTTTGCCACCGACTTCCGAAATTAAAGTTATTTTTCAGTTTGTAGTGTTTTTTTTGGAAGTCGGTTTTTTTTTTGTTAAAAAGTTTTTATTTCTCGCTTTTTAGTGGGTCTATTTATAATTTATCTAAGTTACAATAGCCTAATGTCAACTTGCCCATCGCCTTTTTATAAAATATTCCTTTTCTCGATGCAGGGATGTTAATTGTTGAGGAGTTCTCCTTTCATTAGTTTTTAGATTAGATGCTGATAATCCTGGCTGCAGCATCATGCCAGACTTATGTCAACATTGCATTGAACATAAAATTAGTCCTGTTTAAAATGAGCCCAAACACGACTACGGTGCTGTAATTTCAAGGTTTGTACTTTTTCTGATGCTCCTGGCTTCAGCATCAGGTCTCTATGTACTTCGGTGTTTCTAATTAACAGTACGTTTATCCACACATCGAGCCCTTTTCAATGAGCCTAAACACGATATATCTGCTGTTAGTTGTCGAGGAGTTAGGTACTCTGCAGACTATCCTGACTGCAGCATCAGGTCATGACTTGATGATCATGAGACCAAATGTGGCAAATGCCCTATCAAACATCAAAACAATTTACTAAAACAGTCCTTGCCTGTTCGAGTAACTTCTTACTGTTAAGGAGTTGTACCTTCCATCATCAGCCCAGCTACCTGAAATGGTGACAACCATACACAAATACACAAGATACTTCATAAAATATGCGAAAAACAATAAGTGAGCCTATACAATTTGAGGGTTGCCCTCGATTTCTCTAAGATCCCATCATCAGATCCTTACTTGGTGACAATGGGACCATCTCAGAACTGTCTTCTTTCTAACAAAAAATATTTTTGAAAATCCGTCGACAATTGGCGGAGTATTCGATGAACAAACATACAAAAAAAAAAACATACAAACACCCGAACATAGTACCTCCTCCTTTTTGTGAAGTCGGTAAAAATGGTGATAGGAAGTGAAGGACTTATGATTTTGTCTTCATTATCACACATATTATAGAAACTAAAGAATTGATGCTACCATCATTATCATATAAAATTGGAAGACATTGGATTGTAGCACGAATAAATTTATTCATAAAAGTCAGGTTTTGTTGATTTTACCAAAGTTGTTTTTTAAGTTTTTGTTTGTACAGTGTACACACTCCCACTGAAATTTTAGCTTTACATAATTATGCTTTCACACATTCACACCCACGCACTCACTCTACTCACCACGTCAACACTCCTCATTCTAATTTGTTTTATTCAATTTTAATTTTAAGATTTTTGCTTTTGTGTTTTGTTTTATATTATAAGCTCCAGCTTACATGATTACTGTGATACTCAAATAGGGAGTAAAAACTGTCTCTCCTAAATACAGATTACTCAGTAATCCAGCTAGGAGAGCAGCAATTCACCCAACTATTCGTTGTGCCTACACCATGTAATTAATAATGCATATTTTGTAAGTCCCTCATGTACAGATGCCAGCACATTAAGCTACTACAATCTGTCAAATTTCTTTAGTAGACTTTCAAATTTATCGCTAAAGTATAAGGTTCAAAGTTGATTGGAAAAATTTTACAGTTTCGGGTAGCTTGATGTGCTGGCGTCTGTACTACAAAACCTTTTTGTACCTTAATATTTTTTATTGTGAAGTTAAACAACAAAAGTAACTACAGTGCGGCAGATGAGATAATGCGCTTATGACAGCTGTCAGTTTCATACAAACGAATACGTGTTTTGCGAATTGATCTTTATTAGCTACTAGAATTGTCGCAGTGACAGGTGCCAGGAATGCATTCTCTCGACGGCCGGACTGTAAAAATAAAATCAAAACAATCGACTAAGAACTTGTAATATGACATGGGTCGAAAGATGTTTAATACTAAGATAAAGGCTGATGGAGATTTACATTGAAAGAAAACGAGGTACTACGCTGACCTCTTAAATAAATTGCCAATAGAGCAAGAGGATAATGATAACGACTAAGGACTAGCAAATATAGAAAAGATAGAAAATTTATCTTTACAACAGGAAAATATTACGCAAGAAGTCTTCATCACACATAGAAATCCAATGACTGCGAAACATATTAACATACTACTCACGAAAATTAATGCGCACATAGTTCCCATAGGATTCTGCATATGTATCAACATCCGTTATTAATCTGAAAATGGACCAAGCCTTTTTCTCTCTTTTATAATAACTTTTTTCTGCCGTACATTTTTTTGCGTTATTTTTATAAAACCATTAGTGTGTGGCATAGATATCCGTGGTGTGTGGTTAATTTAATGGAATATTTTCAGTGTGTTTTGTGGTGAAAATCGTTTTTGGAAAATCGGTTCAGTGAACTGTAAAGTCAACTTAAATGTATGTATAAAATATTAGCGGTGCCTGCAGACATATACGTTGGATGGACAGGCTGATTAAATCGGTAACAGCTAGTTCACTATAATAATAGCCACAATACAGTCCTTCACTCCTGACAATAATGTAATTGAACTTTAAGTTATCAATTTTTACCATTCTCTCGCACAATAGATATAAACAACTTAACTCAACCTCTTATGTAAATGTTTCCTGGATAATATAAGAAGAATTTTACTCAAGAAAGCATTAAAACAATACTGAATGCATCCCATAAGAGTCTGCAAATGATAAATGATTTTATTTTTGTAAGTAGGTTTGCACAAACTGTTTTACACTTCAATCAGATTAAAAAAAAACTAGATGAGGTCGGCGTTTCCTATCTGACTAGTCTAAGAAGAAAGGCCGAAACAAACTCAAAGGTCACAGTCTCTTTTAAAGTCCAGACATAATCTTGGTCAGATCATGTGAAGACCATGTAGATCGATGTCTGAGATGGTCTTTTGATGAAAGAACCACACATATTGAGAGGACCTGTCCAGTCAGTGCACACATTTGTCAGAAATCGTGCAGCTCAACTCAAAACTTAAGGAGTTCAATGATTCGTCGAACAATACCAAAGAAAGGACATTTGGGTAGGCCACATAAATTAGGTAGTTAGGTACTCAAATTGCCAGACCAGACAAAAACTAACAGAACTAAAAATAAATAAAATGACATACACACAAATGCCACGTCGTCGCGTCTTCACATTCACAATAATTAAAATAATAATAATACTTTACAAAATAAGCAAATGTCATTGTATGTATAAAATTTATTATTGTCAAAGAGTATAAAAAAAACAATATGCAAAAATTGGAAGCAGCTCAATCCCAGACCCTTTTTGTCCTCAATATAATCTTTAACGGTATAAAAGGCTTTCTATCACAACTCATGTATAATGATTGATTTGAATTTATTAAGGCTTAGATCTTGAACGTGACTTGGAAGGTTATTATAAAAGTGTATACATTGACATCTGAACGAGCCACCTTTCTTCTTGAGCCTTATTGTAGGTACAAAAAATTGTGTTTGTTCCTAGTATTTTTATTACGGACTAGCTGCTGCCCGCGACGTCGTCTGCGTGAAGGCTCTACAGCACCAAAAACACCTAAGATGCCAGTGTCGCTATAGCATTATAAAGTAAACAACTTTTAAAATAGCATTAAAATATAAGTTTTTTTTTGCAAGCGAAGCAAGTGAAAAGAGTTATATGGGAATCCTGCTGAGTTCAGTCATAAGAGGTGACTGAAGGAAATAGAGAAAATAATGCAGGAATACATTCTAGGACACAAAAGAGTAAAAATACGTTCAAAGGTATCATAATTATATACCTTACAACACTTCCCTATAAACTACGTTGGTAGTTATGCTGCCAGGAGCCAAAATGTGTGATGACGCGGGAGCAAGCGACGATGTACAGTTGCCCGTGTGAGAAGCAACTCGTCCTGACGTCGACACCCACTGCCCTCAGTGTCTGCCCCTGCGACTTATTGATGGTCATCGCGAAGCAAACACTCACGGGGAGCTGTACGCGCTTGAACTGGAACGGGAAGTAATGGAAGGTATGAGGGGAATGCGTGGTATAAATACTGCCTCGCCGACGCCACAACCCGTAAGAATTTCCGCCTCAATGGTGTGTCTGTGGAGCGAGATGACTTTAAGGCGGGTCCCGTTACACAACTTCGGAGGAGATAGGTTCCGAAGAAGCATAACCGGGACACCGCTTCAGCTTGAATGCGCTGGAAGTCCACTTGCTGACAGGGAGTTCAGAAATTCCACGGGATAATGGCGTCATCTTGCTTGACAACAGTGTTTATCGAGGTGTAGACCACTTCATTCCCCTCAATTTCCGAGAGAATGCATTCGTTAATTGCTGCAGCCTGATTATTTTTGGGCGTCAAAATGGCCCGCTCACACACCCAAGAATTCTGCTGGTGCGGTATACGACTGAATGTCCCCGTACACACAGCGAATGAGTTCTTCTAAGCTGGAAACCACTCTACCGAGAGACTCTGGAAGCACCACCTGTCTACCTCTCTCTTCTGGTAGAGTGCCTTCGCCAAGACTTAGAAGGACATCGGAGAATTCTTGAGCGCGTGCATTGCCGCCAAGCCGAGCTCTCATATTAATGGTCAAGCGCAGCGTACGAACTCGTGACCACAACGAAGATCGTTTCAACGAAGCATTCACCTCGTCAGCCCTCGATCCTCGGCCATCGTACACTCATCCCATACGATCAGAGAGCAATCCTTGAGCACGTGTCCCTTATCGCTGTTACGTGACACACCACAAACAGGCGTTTCGGCGCTCTCTAAATCGATGGGAATTTTAAACATGGCATGTGCTGTCTTGCAGTCCCGGAAGCAGTGTGGCAGCGATTCCCGACGACGCTACAGCAATAGCAATTTTGCCTTGCCTCCTGACCTCTGCAAGTATGCCAGTGGTAACAAATGTTTTTCCTGTACCACCAGGAGCATCCAAGAAAAACATTTTACCCTGGTTTTGCCAAACGCTTTCAAGGACGGTGTCATAAATTTGTTTTTGCTCTGAAGAGAACAAAGTGACATGGTCATTTCGTATGGTGGTCATTTCGCCGTCTCCGACTTCGTCTCCAGTAGCACGCCTCAAAGCTCGTAGAAAATCTTCAGACAGATGATGGCGATACTTCTCCCACAAAGCTACCGGGTTCGCGACTCCACAAAACACCAAGATGACGGCAAACAGATGACGCATGCGGCTGGGATTGTCACTGACGCTCGCCTCCGCGAGGGTGTCAGCCCAATTTTGGTCACCGTCGAGAAGGTGACGTGCTACGCAGGCTGCGCGGTAAGTGGGAAACTCCACGCCATCAAATGTCCTCAGAAAGGCGAAAGACTTTGCCTCGGACAGTGTGAAGTAACAACCGCAGAAAATCGCATTCGCCATTATTCGTATGCACGGTATAATTTAAGTTTATAATTAGGTATACGACATGAAAATATATTAATTACCAAGCAATAATCACACAGATAAATACCGAACAAAAGTATTAACAGTCAATGTTTATTTTGTACTAACAACATGAAATTGATGAAGAAATGATCATCATCAATGAACATAACTTTTTTGTAATACTTAACACCGCATTTTTCTTAAATTGTCTTCCTCAACTCTGCTCAAGATTTTGAGGGTTTTGTTGGAACTTGAATTTGTCTATACAACTTTTATGAAGAAAATGCACATTACCATCTATGAATTTTAAGAATAACTAACTACTAACCTCACCAACATGATCAAATTTAAATTATTAATTTCCAAAAAGTGTTGACATGTAACTTGATTTGATTTTTATGAAATCTCATAGATGGCGCTGCTTCAAAATTGTCTTATACTACTAACATTCATTAAACTATGTTTCTCTGCCCAAGTTACTTAAATGGCGTAAAAGTTTTTATAGTGTAAAGCTAGATAATAGCATGACTTAATCAAAAACAACATTTAAATATGCGTCGTTAGATTACACGCTGTCACAGAATGCGTAAGAAAAATAAAGATTCACAGCTCCTCCTCGTAGGTGATAGCGTGATAATATGTAGCCTATATGTTGACCCGTCCTCTTAGTAATATTCATGCAAAATTTGAAGTAAATCCATGCAGTACTTTTTGAGTTTAGCCCGGACATATATACAGACAAACAGACAAAAATTCTAAAAACTATATTTTTGGCTTCGATATCGATTGTAGATCACGCCCCAAGTATTTTTTTTTATATATTCTATGTACAGTTTTGCCTTTCCTACGATTTTATTATATACGATTTTATTATATATGTTTATATTATTTATTTAAACATTATCATTATTTATTTTTTGTTAAATAACACAGACATAAGGATCAGAATTATTTCGTCATAAAGGCAAGCCTTTACGACGTGATTAAACACATAATAATGTTTTAAAGATAACAATATGATTTCGTTAGTACTATATCGCGCCAATAGATGTCGTTACATGTTTCCACTTATTGCAATAAAAATTGTTATAGAATGCTTTAAATTGATTATATCTTTTGATAGACTGAAGCGATTGCGATGAAACAAAGACTAATCACTGCTCCGAGTTCTACACTATATTTGAGTATAAATATGAACCATATTGGTTTGGTACTTTTTACGTTGAGCCTGTTCAAAATCTGTCACATCCAAACAGACAAACAGACAAACAGACAAAAATTCCAAAAATTGAAGAAATGGCATCTGTTGGTTATCCTATAACACCCCAACTATTTTTTATTTTTTTATTTTCAATGTACAGAAACGCCTCGTCTACAGATTTATTATATGTATAGATATCACTTATTTTTTAAACAATTTTAAATTTTTATGGGCATATAAAAGATTTTCATAAAAACTCAGAAGGCACAGTAATTACATTAATATCTTTAAATTTATCTCTGAGAGAGTGTCTCGGAATTAATTTATAAATTGATCGAACAACTCGCTTCTGCAAAACAAAAATAGTCTGAATATCGGTGGCATTTCCCCACAATAGAATACCATACGACATTATACTATGACAATAGTTATAGTACACCAAAGGGTACTAAATGGTACCGGTGCAGTAGCCACTTCAGATTCTAGAACGCTACGTGGAGCTATAACAGTTCTCATATCGAATTGTTATGTTATAATGAATTCAAAGTTCAAACATCTTGAAGTTTTATAATAACATTTTATAAGACATCATTATTGCGGTGGTGTGTAAAGTTAATAATATAAGTTTAAGGGTTGTTCCGTAGCCACGGGACGATTCCCGGCCACCGTAGGCCTGCGGGCGGAGAGTAATGGGTAGCTCACCATCCGATCAGGACCAGGCCCGTGCCGGACGGCGCGTACGTGTTCCACGCGCGCCTCAAAGAGATGTCAGCATCGAGGAGGGGCCCCATAGGGCCGAAGCCTGCCGGGTCAGCGGGATTGTCCGAAAGGGTTACCGCTGGCCCCGAATATAAAGGGCTAAGGAAGGAACATGGGTGGGTTTTAGTCAGTAAGAGTCTGACACTCCCTTCCGCTCCACCCAGAGCGGGAGGGGTCATTTGATGATTTCCCATCCGAAAAAAAAAAGGATTGTTCCGTGGTATCAATATACATATAATAAATAAAAATGGAACTGAATTTTTTAAACAATTATTTGCCAAATTAAATAACCGGAAACTTATTCAGAGGCAGTAAACTCACCATAAAATAAGTGAATAATAATGATTATGAAAATTAAATAAAATCATTTAGAACAACAATAATAAAAAAAATGATCTTATTGATTTTAACAAGGCATCTGACGTTCACGACGTTGCTTACAATGACAACAAGTTACAGTAAAGATAGCAATGAATAGATACTAAGCAGTATTCAATACAGCCCCAATTGAATAATTAAAAACTATGCGTATACCAAAAATGAATAGTTCACACTTACTTGTTAATGTAGTTACAAGTTCTTAGATGTACCTACCTACTATTACATTACACAAGTATGGAATGAAACTTTGCTAATTAGAGTAAGTTCATGTACAGACGCCAGCACATCAAGCTACTACAATCTGTCAAATTTCTTTAATAGATTTTAAACTTTATCGCCAAAGAATAAGGTTCAAAGTTGATTGGGAAAATTTGACAGTTTGGGGTAGCATGATGTGCTGGCATCTGTACATACTATGACACATCAAACTGTCTATACATTTCAACTTGTAATAATATACCTAACTCAGGGCGGCTAGCCTCGCTGTCGAAACTTAAAAAGACTTATATTTACATTAGCAATGGCTTGTATCGTTTAAATTGGAACAAGATTATATAGCAAGAGTAATCAGGTGAGCTGTATTCTTTACAAACAAATACCACAACATAACTCATCGCAAATCCAAAACTTCATAATAAATCCTAAACCACACTAATACTTTAGTTAAATGGCATTCGTTTGCATAGTAACAAGTTACGGCACACGCCCGATATTTGGATCAAACTTCCTTAATTAGGGAACTCCGTGTGATATCCCGCCGGTCGACACATCTGCGACTAATAGGGTTTGGAAGGTGTTACTTCATAAGCGAGTTTTGAGATTATTTTGATATATTTTCTGGGTTTACAAAATAAGGATGTGTAGATATATTTATATTTTTCTAATTTTTGTCCGGTACGCGGTCGCCACTCTAGAACCTTTCGGCTCCATCGGCCATCTGTTCTGCGAGCAATGTGCGCGTACCGAAAGACGTAGCGTTGGAAGGCCTCGCACAAGATGGTCCGACGACCTTGTGAAGGCCGCAGGAATCCGTTGGATGCGAGAAGCACAGAACCGGTCGAAGTGGAGGTGCTTGGGGGAGACCTATGTCCAGCAGTGGACGTCTTTCGGCTGAAATGATGATGATGATGATTCGCCTGCGTGGATGTAAGAAATTATCCCAAGGGAATGTACTTCCGGAATAGAAAGTATTCTATGTCCTAACCGCGGTCGGTCTGGTAGTACGTATGCCAAGTTTCATCCAAATCCGCGATTTACCGCCCGACTGTACCGAATCATGCCGACCCGAACTAGTGTGTCACGTCGTTAAACCTAAGACTTGAAAAAATATTATTATTTTTCCTTTTAAACTTTTACGTCAAAACTTGTTGTGACATTGTTATTTGAAATGTGACAGTGGGAAATGTATAATTCAGAAACCTAAAAATGGGTCAGTGGGAACAAAATGATTAGAAAGTGATAGTATATTCTTCTGTTTGAAATCTAACTGATTTTGTTATTTCATACTAAGTGGGTCAGAGTGTTGCTTAGATATCATACTGGGCTTCATGTAATGATGCAATTATGTAGACGTCATGATAAATGAATACATTTAATCTCAGAGTGACTATTCGTGTTTTCATTAAAAAATCGTTCTATCAACGTATACTTTATCCGAAAACAACAAAAAACTTTACCAAAAGAGACAAATTCTAGTTTGCTAGAAAAAAAGTAAATGTGTTACCTAGTACAGTAAATTATTCCATGAATAGTCCGAAGCATGCAGCTTTTATTAAAAACTCTTTGTAACACACAGCAGGATTCAAAATGTTAATTAAAATAATCTTGTAATAACATATTCGTAGCCGCGTAGCAGCTCGTAGCAGTCATCTACGAAGTCTTCAGCACTACGAGGGGTCTCTGAGCTCATGAACATTATTACAAAGTAAAATAGAATTTTCTGAATATTTGGTGCGTGTTGCAAAATAAATAGGGTTTTCTACTTGATTGATTGCCGTTTCGAAAACATTGTTAAACTAGCGAGGTATATAATACCTATTAATCATTTAACGTGACAAGGCTTAGATGTTGATTTCAGCGAAGATTTATTTTAATATTTTATATAGGTATATTCGCTTTTTTGTTATAGTTTACCTGAGAAAAAAGTCTAAATGATTTATTAATGAAATAACTTGACATGTTTATAAGCCAAAGCTGATGTGGGATTTATTTTAAGTTGCTTATTGTGATACATATTTATTAATAACTACCTCTATAATATTTTAACTGTAATATTCTCAAGCCATACATCATCTCCGAAAAAACGATTAAGGGTTTCGTACCACTAAACTGTGGCCACGGTAACCCTGCGGCTTACATGAGTGAAAAGCATTGTCGAGCCATACCGCCGCAGTAAGCGAAAAGGACGAATAACGGCCAAAATATTAAAGAAAAATAAACCTTACTAAACAAAAAAGGCGCATCCATTAAAGCTCATTTTTATCTATTCCCTTTCCTCAGATGCGCCCCTTTTACTTACGGCGGCAGCATAGGATACGCTTTACCTACTTGCTCTAGGTCTACTAGCCACTTAAAGTCTGCTCCTACTACTAAACCTGGAGTTGTTTTTTAGGGTTCCGTACCCAAAGGGTAAAACGGGACCCTATTACTAAGACTCCGCTGTTCGTCTGTCCGTCTGTCACCAGGCTGTATCTCATGAACCGTGATAGCTAGACAGTTGAAATTTTCACAGATGATGTATTTCGGTTGCTGCTTTATCAACAAATCCTAAAAATATAATAAAATAAATATTTAAGGGGGGCTCCCATACAACAAACGTGGTTTTTCGGCGTTTTTGCCTTGTGGTGCGGAACCCTTCGTGTGCGAGTCCTACTCGAACTTGGCCAGTTTTTTTACAGTTGGTTTGAAAGCTGGGCGGTTGCGGTAAGCCTCAGTAGAACCTAAAGTATACAAGTAGGTATTAATTGCATAAGTTGCAAACCCACTGTTTATTGCGACTGTTTTTATAGTAGCTTACGTTATAAACGGGCTTTGGAAGTTAGTGCTTAAGTTTTTACGTCTTTCGTCTCTTGTTGTGGTATTCTGTCGTAAAAAAGACTCAAATTTATGTGAAGAAGCGTTTGTCTTTCTGCTAATAATATGATAGGTACTTTGATGCGGTGCGCGGTGGTGCAACCGTTAAGTGTGGCAATTACACGGAAATAACACATGCAGATCATCATCATCATAATCAGCCTATAATGTTCCCACTGCTGGGACACAGGCCTCCTCTCGGTGAGAGGGAGTGGGCTGTAATAATCGTAATCACCACGCGGGCCTAGTGCGGATTGGCAGATGTCACATGTCTTCGAATTTTTGGTTCTAGGACATGCCGGTTTCCTCACGATGTTTTCCTTCACCGTTTTGAGAGCAGTGGTGACATGCAGATATCATGGCTAATTTCAAACGTTTACTTTTCATTTGACGTGAGCTTTTACACAACAGAAATAAACTAAATGTAATAAATAACATAAGACGATGACAAGATATAATAAAGATAGAAAGTTAACAGTATCAAACCGAAGCTCAATAACATTAAGGACTAACTGCATCATCGATAAAGAAAATAACAATTAAAAAAAGTTTTATGACCTGTGTCATACATGTACAGCTGTTTTCTTGTAACGCAAAGCCAGTTCTATAACTTCTGCACCCCAAAAATAACTTTGTAAAATCAGTATGCCAAATAAATTCCAACAAAATATTTATTTTCTCACAAATTACTATGTAAGGTGATTTTTTTGCTTCCGTAACATTTTGTAACATTCAAAGCAGATTTTCAAAGGTTCCGACTTGTAATCATAATGACAAACAAACTTCTGATCACTGGGGCGTGATCTGGTGACAAATAAAGTACGAATTTGAATGTTGAGTCAAAAGTAAGGAAGACAAAATAGCACATACCGGGATAAAAGTATGTATTAGCAAATTATATCCGTCTGTACGGAGATTACACGATTTAGGTCTTCGACAGAAATAGGTAACTTCACGGCATTCTTTTTGCACGTGAAAATGGACGACCACATCACCACCACACCACACCACATCTAAGTTGTAATACATGTTTTCAACAAAACTTGTAAAATAATGGTCATATTATCTATACCTACAATGCAATGTATCAAACATGTATTAACATATTTCAGACATGTTTTGTTAACTATTTTGCTTACATTTTCGACACTTGGGACTTTTTTCTACAAGTTTTATTTTAAGTGTAAACGGTAAAGAAAACAATAGTTAGCTACTTTCTCAGTCACCCAAATGTAGGTTTTGTTGAAAAACAATAGAATAGCGAAATGTATTTCTTCCAAAACCAAGTCAAAATCTAAACAAGTGAAGGGCGTAGTACTACCCTATAAATTAAATAACATTGTCTAATAATTTACACTTTTAGGACACTCCTACAAAGGTCTAAGAATAAAACTAGGCTAACATAAAGTTAGTGCGACATCTACAAAGATATTCAGTCAGATAGTAAAGTCTAACCTAATCTTATTACCTGCTCTGTTATTTTACTTGACAGTTTTATGTTCTTACAAGGCTAACCAAAAAAGAATATCCTTGGCCAAAACAGGAAGTGTTCAGTTTGCTAGAGCACAATCGTCTTCATTCTATAAAACTGCATTATATTTAAACAAAACTCTTTCCTGTCAGAAAACACACATGACAGCCTAGAGCTCTGAAAGAAAATATCTTTCACACGTCATTTCTTGGGGCCTAAAAAGCCCACTCGACAGAATCATAAAAGGAATAACATTGTGGATCATAATATGGTGAAGACAGTCGGTGATTTTCTTTTTTTCGCTGCACTACGTAGTTATAATCAAAGAGATTGGGATTGGATTTGTTGGTATTTTAGCTTATACAAAAAAAATAACTGAAAAATCTTTCACCAATGGGATTTGATACGATTAACTTAACAGTTAACTGTCCATTATGTTTATGATTCATAATGTTATCCTTTTATGATTCTGCCAAAGTGGCCTTTTTAGGCCCCCAGTTACATGTTGATATGTTTGATGTTTTTAACATGGGTGTAGTGCACTGAAAAGTTTTCGAAACTCACCGAGAGGGTCGAATATGTATGCCTACTAAGGCGTCGCCTGCTATTCTGAGATATACATCAAATGTCGAACGACCTTACTAAAGCTGATCGATAGCCCCACGCTTCTAAGTAAACTCTTAAGTAATAAGAAACTTCTATAAGAACACCTGAGCCTTTTAACCTTTTTGTTCGGTTGTAAAACAAGAGATAAATGTGTCATTATGCGCACGAAGACCTTAATAACGTATTCGTTAGCTAATTTTTTCTCTTTTCTCGATATCCTATTCATTTTGTATTTTTTTTTTTAATATTGATTGTTTGTATTTACTGTTTTGTTTTACTGGTTTACTTGCTTTCAGTTAAAACTAAATGTAACCTTCAGCCTAAACTGAGTTGACCTTCCTTTGAAACTCAAAATTATCATTAGCAATGAAATAAGAGACGAACAGTGTACAGTCACGAGCATTAATTTGTCAACACTTGGCAACTTTCAATTGCAGTTTTTTCGTGAAATGACGAATGCAACGTTGAAATACGACACGACACAAACCTATGGGTTCGAAAATACTATGTTCCTAATAATATAAAATTTCAATTAAAAAATAAAGGAGAAAATCGCCTTTGAATAAAGCCAAGTGTATACATATTTATGCTCGTGACTGTACAGTCACGAGCATTCATTTGTCAACACTTGGCAACTTTCAATTGCAGTTTTTTCGTGAAATGACGAATGCAACGTTGAAATACGACACGACACAAACCTATGGGTTCGAAAATACTTTGTTCGTAATAACATAAAATTTCATTCAAAACTGAAGGAGAAAATCGTCTTTGAATAAAGCCAAGTGTATACATACTTATGCTCGTGACTGTACAGTGTGTAGACGGCAGATAGAGATACAAGAATGTGTGTGGGTAGGTAAAATAAACTTCTAGTAACTACTATGCGTAACTAATGCGCTAAACTAAAATAAACCTGCAAACAAAACCACAAGAGCTATATAAAATACAAATCCGACAATATACCTATTAAAGAAAATATTTCCTCCTAAAACGGAAAGCACTCAAAAACAAGCTCGCTATGATCTTCAAAAGAGACACGGAACTTCATTTCACAACCTTTAAGTCAAAGCACAGACATGATTCGAAACAAAAGAAAAATTCAGAAGAAAAATAAAACGGCCAGTTTATTCCCAGCATATTTCCAAAACAAAAATAAAAGGTGGGTTAAGGTAAGTTCTCACCGCCGCGCTCCGGGAGCAATCGCGTGTAATATAAAGCCTCGTACCTGGCATATTGTATCGTGTAATGTAAAGTTAATTCTGTTTGTTGATGGCATTACCTGTAACCTGTAACGATCGTTTCGACGCTCGCGAACACTTCTTTGCGGTGTTTTGGTTTTCACGAGAATTTTTTGGATAGCATACGACAGCCACGTACTATTCGTGTTACATAACACAATACATACGTCTACATTATACATTACACGCGTCTGTACGCAGCTTTCTACGCGACTGCTCCAGGTGAATACTCACCTCAAGGAGAAAGAAAAAGTAAAAAGGGAAGTTCGTTTATTGACTGCCGCGGTATTGTTTATTCCCAAAAGTGTTTGTATAAAACCAACCGAACAATTGACTGTAATAAATGTCTTTCTAACGTCCTGTATTTGGAACTGTTCTGTGTTTCTCTTATTACGGAATTTAATTATTTAAGTACTTTGGAATGTTTTTAGAAGTCATAAATCTAGGGTCTTGTGTCGAGCTTTTGTTAAATAAGAACAAGAAAGTTATTTTGTTTAGTTCAACAAACAAACAGACAACACTCGAGTGACCGAACATTTTGAAAACGAATTCACTTGTTTTAAGAGTAACATATCTCCATCTCCTCGCAGCAGAACAAAGATGGCTTTAACTCTTAATACTGGCCTTAGGGTCAGTTCACACCGAGACGCGACGCGACTCGCAGTTTTCAAGATAGAAATACAATTACAGACCTTATCTACTACACTAAAAGGTACACAATTCAGTGCCTACCTACTACGTCGAGCTACACAGCGCGGCGCCGCCGCCGCGCGGCGTAGCTCACTGAATCGTGTACATTTTTGTGTAGTAGATAAGGTCTGTAATTGTATTTCTATCTGGAAAACTGCGCGTCGCGTCGCGTCTCGGTGTGAACTGACCCTTAGTCGAGAAGGGTCACTTTTCTAATTACCTCCTCCTCACTTCCCATAACTTTGAAATCTGATAATTACAGCAAAATCGCCTTCTGTATCGGAATTTCAGTAGGTATCCTAAAATCCCTTGTTCAAGTTAAGGAGTACGATAAAATCAAAGGCTTTATTTACAAAAGTAATAAAGCTGCCAAGAGGGTACCTATAATAAAATTATCGGCGGAACGTTAAGTTTAAATCTTAGAAGAACATTTAAATCGGGTTTTCATTGGTCTAATTGCCGCTGTGGGATTGTACAGTCAACAGCAAAAGTAGATGATCAAAAGCAGAAATTCAATACTTACTGATGAACGGAGTTCGCGTCAGAACTCTGCCACACAGCTACACAGTCTCTGCACACAGCTCAACAACAACAACAGCAACAGCTCTGCCAAACAGTTCTGACGCGAACTCCGTTAATTAGTATTGAATTTCTGATTTTGATCATCTACTTTTGCTGTTGACTGTACCTATTGTATTTTTTATTGTATGTATTATTGTATGTTTTATCTGGGAGATAGGGATTTGGTTTAATAAAGGATCTTCAAACTACATTTTAATGGTTTTTTTGAGGTCTCAGATTGTTGGAAAAGCAAAAATAATATTTTCGGATGATTTTGATATTTTCATAAATCCATTATTATTATATTTCGACTTTAGAATCAGACTTAAATACTAATACTGATACATTGGCAATCGCTTTCCTTTTGAAAGTTACATTCATTGCGTTATTTACATTGTTGAGGAGACAAATTTTCCAAAAATATTTAAGCAATGGATTAGTAGTTTTTATTATCAAAGCCGTTTAGATTGTTATTGCAAGTGTGTTACGCAATTGGGGTCAAACTAAAACTCGAAGCATTTATTTCAATTTATTTAATTATGGCACTCCAACGACTATTTCACTAATACATTTTTCAGGGGACTGTAACAATTGAACTTGAAATCTAGAGTGAATTTGCCACTTACAGGTGTGCACAGCACTTAAAAAAAATTAAACCATTTACAGGCACTTTTGAATTGTCAAGATTGTTATTTATTTAAACCTTAATTAAACTCGTCTTTGTAAACATAACCTACTTTCCCACCTAAAAACAGAACCCACAAACAAAGCCATCTCCTAACCTATTACAAACGAGAAGTTGATGCAAAAACCTGAAATAAATTTCGGAGCAAGACGGTGAACCGATTCGAGGGGGCTCGCTTAAAATTCAACCTCCAATGTTACTCTGGTTGAATTTGTGGCGCTACTAACTGTTCATGATTGGATTTCGTGTAGGAATGGTTTTACTGCTAACATTACGATAATTTAAGGGCTAAATTGCTTTTGATCAGTGTACTACTTTGCATAATTCTTTCCTCAGTAAGACAACACCACACCTCGAGTTATGTATGAAACCTGGCTCAATAGGTAAATGCAAGACAATCGTTCTGTATTTGGACATCCAAAAAAAAATCACAATAAAGAAATGAAATGACAATCACCTTTTTTTTAATACAGTTAAAAACAAAAATGGGACTACTGATTCGAACTTCAGTATAAAATTAGACTATCATTACGCTCGTATAAGGTTATATTTATATTGTTTTGATATATGGACAGTGCATTATCACATGATAGACTGACAAAGGTTGATGATGACACTGATCGATGTTGTGGTACAAAAATTAGTCAGTCAGGAAGGTTGGGGTGTCACAAATTTCGCTGCTCCTGGAGGCTCTTTCGACGCACCCATAATCGTGTTTACATATGTCACGTAGCGTTACTTCTTTGTGATTTTTCAATCAATGCTCTTTACAATAAACGCTTTTACAATTCGTCGTTAAAGGATCTTATAGGAGACGTGATTCGAGTCAGAATGACGACATAAAAAAGGATTACGAGGTTCCTATTCCACAATCAGGTTTTATTTCCCTTATTTTCGACCTGTTTTGAGAAAGGGAACGGAAAATTTGAGAACATTCTAGGTTCCTTTCTTATGAAAGGAAATTTTTCACAAATCTTTTAGAGACTCAATGATTACTGGATAGTTCAACTCCAAACAATTTTATTTTTGTTATTTTGGCAAACAAGTAAGAGGCTTAACTTGGGATACGTGGACATCTGCAATACTAGAGCCGCTGCAGTCGCGTTGCCATTTCTGAGACAAAGCTGAACCGCTGTTGATTACGCTGCTAATAAAAAAAATAAGTTAATAAGGTGATAGCTGGGCTGACTAACCAGGGTATATTTCAGTATTGCTACTCGTCGAGGCTATTTTAGTGTACCCCAGGTGATAAAGTTGACTCTTTCAAAGATACTTCCTATGTCGATTATAATAATGCTTGCACCCACAAATTCTAACCAATACAATACAGCGGTAAAGCGACGTCACCATGGTAGTTAGGCTCCCAATAGTCTGGACACCTAGGAATGAACTCAGCCGTGCGGACCTTGGCAAAGTGCCAACAGAATATGCTAATCTTGGGCCAATACTCCCATATCAGTTCCAAATTGTTCAGTTTCAAAGCTTTTAGGAAATTCTATTCGATCCGGGAGTGTTAAGTGACCTTGACGTTATTACAGATATATTAGAAATTGATTTTGCGTAGTGTTCCACCTCCAAATTTGTTTTTTTGTATCACGTTATTAGTTTCCGCGCTTATATCTTTCATTCTTCAGGCAATAAACGTGATTTTTCCAATTTCTAAATACGAACAGTCAACCGCATGACTCTGTGGTAACAAAATAATGTAGATAGCGGCTTTATTTAGTACTGGTAAAGGCGGTTTTCGTAGTTCAAGTATTAGACGGTATATATTTAACTCTTCACTTTACTCTTTGTTCACTGAGGAGCGGTTAACCGCACCTTCAAAGATAATTTGAGATCCTATAAATTTACGGTGAGTATGAAATAACGTGAGGGAAACTTGACTAAATAATATTATAAGGAAAACCTTTTATTTGGTAGTGGATCAACTCAGCCTATTGCAGTTCACTGCTGGACATAGGCCTCTCCCAGACTGCGCCACAACACCCTGTTGTCCTCCGCCTGCCGCATCCAGTCCATCCCAGCCGCTTTCTTTAGGTCGTCCATCCATCTAGCTGGGGGCGTCCCACACTACGCTAGGCAGTGGATAATAGCAGGATTATCTAAACTATAAAGTAAGCTCCAGGCTTTTCAATTTCTAAGCAAAGTTTCAAGTAAACTGAAATCCAATCTTCCTGTAAAACAAAACGACCTGAACCGAAATTCTCGTCCCCAAAATTGTGCGACACTTAGTAAGGGCTCCATTCATTTGCATTCCATGGCAGCATTTGAATTGGAGATTTTACAGGCCTTAATCTAAAACCGACGCTGGATCGCCCGAACGGTAGCCGTTGTCGTGCTAATTAAGATCTTCATCTAGGCAGATGGTTCCCTCATCTAATGAGGTTTTGGGCAGGTTTGGGTGATGGTGTTTAATTACTCTGTAGCTAATTTCGCCAAGGGATTTCCAGAAGGCTTGTCGGTGATACGACTCACTTTTGGGTTTGGTAAAGAGCATGCAGGTGAGATGGTCTAATTTTGCATAAAGTTTTGAGTTTCAAATCTGGTGCCAGTGTGACTTCTTTCGACTACTAGCGACCCGCTTCTGCTTCTCGTGACTGCAGGATTTTACTGATATAACGACATGCGGTGAAACGTCAAGATTTCTGTGCTATATCAAAGTAAAATATTAATGTGTATACCACATAAATCTTTCGAAATAAATTATCTTAATGACTTTTTTTAAGTTCCTATTACTTTTCATTTATTTACAAAGACAAACAACAAAAAGCCTTAATTACAATTTACAAGCTAACACTAAAACATATATATTATATACAAGTATATAATAAAAAATTAAAGAAAAAGGGAGGAGCTAATCATTAAAAAATTCTTAATAATTTTAGTTGAATTACGACAGGTTCGAAATTCAAACACTGGCTGAAAGGTCTAAGCTTGGACCAAAGTTAGAACTCGTTTTGTAATAAGACTGAAGCCTTTTCGCAAGTCCAAGTCCACAACACATGAAATTAGTTCCTCGCGGACAACTTGCTTACCAGCAATACGCTCAACATTCCTCACTTCTGGGCAGAAGTGAGGAATGCTCAACGTATTGCTTATAGTAGTAGGTACTACTGACACCAACGCCAAGTTATTCTACTGTCTCTTCATTTGAATTCCACTGCGGGATTTGAATTGTAGATTTTACAGGCTTTAATCTGAAACCGACGTTGGATGTCGTCCTGAGCCCCTTATTCAGCTAATTAAGGACTTCATCTATGCAAATGAGTCTCGATCGTTCCTTTATCAACTTAGGAGCACGGAGAATGGAATTTTGGTCAAATTTGCGTGCACGATTTTCGATTTTGGGTCCGGAAGCAATGTGCTTTGGCGTAATTGCTCATGCGATTTTAAGCTTTATAATATGACAGTATTTGGAATAATTTTAGTGTGACGTTGTAAGTTGTTTCTACGTATTAATTACTACTAGATTCATCTTTCTGACTGACCGACCCCTTGACAATTCAAAAGTGCCTATTTGGTATATGTATTTGAAATAAACGATAAAAAAAATTATGCCACGAATATTCTCTACGCTACGCGGCTACGGACACGAAGTTAGAGCCAAGCCACACGGTGCGGTGCGCCGCCGCACCGCAAAGATTTTGCCGAATCGGCGGGCACACAAGCAGCTCGGGTGCCCGCTGATTGGTCGAAATTTTTGCGGTGCGGCGTCGCACCGCACCGTGTGGCTTGGCTCTAAGGAATGAGAGAATACCGTCGTGCGTCATAACATTACTTGAAACAACTGACAATCCTTGTTTAATATTATGAAAAAAAAATGCTGTCACTATGAACTTCAAAATTCGAACAGATGTGCCAAAATGTGTATCCGCGATGATACTTTAAAAACAAAAGAGTTCGATTTCGAATAGTGTTCGGTTCAAAGGAAAGCACAGACTAATGCCTAATACTAGACGCTGCTAAAACTATTTTTGAAAATAGATTTAGCAGCTATTTTATTTATAAATCAGTCTGTCCGCCTTCTTACCTTTTTCTCAGTGGAGGCATTTACAAAAATGTCCCGATAAGAAAACACCCTATTTTCCTTTTATTACGGAAGAACGGGTTGACAGTATAAAATAATGTTTTCAAGCTACAATATTATGATAATCAGGGTACAGTGACAGTTTTGTTCCGTTTATCGACAGGAAGGAGTTGACAGCTTATTGAGCCATGGTGATGGTACAGTCAACAGCAAAAGTAGTTGATCAAAATCAGAAATTCAATAGAAGTCAAAACTGATCACGAATATATGGCAGCTGTACTAGTAGTAAATGTTTGGTATAATTTACAATCACATACTTTTGAATCACTTCGACGCCACACAGTTCTGACGCGAACTCCGTTCATTAGTATTGAATTTCTGATTTTGATCATCTACTTTTGCTGTTGACTGTACCAGATTGTAATTAAAATTTTAATGATTTTATTGATCCTGCAGAAACTAAAAAATTTACTTGTTGTTTTAGTGGACGTAAGTGCGACTTATAATCGGAGTAATTCGTTACATACTTACAATGCTTTTTATGTTTTAGACATTTACTTCTCACATCAGAATACAATATAATAATTTTAGTTTTTGATCTTGGAACCTGATATTTTTAAAACGGATCCCTAAATATAAGGACATTATTCTTAACGTAACTACATCCTAAATGTTCTACATTATTATTTCAAAACTATCTCCCAAGCACTTAGCAACATCTCTATAAAAATACAACACAAATAATTATTTTTGAGCGCTTCAAAGCGCTTAAGGAAAACTGTGCAGAAAATCCTCCATATTCAAGATAAAACGCTTTAAATCGTGTAATGTGTTAAAGCAGACAGATCGCGCCATTCACGTCGGTGCATTGACATATATATTACTAGCGTAAGGACCGGGCTAACCGCGCGACTAAATGGCACCAACGCGCTGGCCCTAAAATGACGGTTTTAGGGCCAACGCGACTCAGTTGACAGTGGTGCGCGCGAACTTCAAACTTCGAACGAACTACTTCTATGTAAAATGTTCAGACGGGCGTATCCTTACTTTTGAAATCATTGCGTCGGTGCCAATGAAGTAGTGTTTCGTTTCGGATGAATACCTTTAAGGGTGGATAGTCGAATTTAAAATAAGGTTTTATTTAGAAGTGGAGTAAGGGCTTAATACAAAATGACATGCTAAGAGACCACTGCCGGATAGCTAGTTAGCTTCCTTTATAGATTTTTACAATTTTCTGTTTTGGGTTGATCGCATGCAATGAAATTGAAATTTCGTGAATTCTCGTGTGAACAAGTAACACGGTACCTAATATGTCATATACTCTAGTTACATACCTCCATCAAAATGGAAATCAAGAATCAATTTCATCAAAAGGTCAATACAAATGGTCTTTCCCAAAATTCAAAGCAAAACCTTTACGAAATCTCCGATTTCTTTAACTGTTCTTCATCAACATTCACTGTAAACTGCGTTTGCGATTTAGTTTCCAAACATGTAAACAAGTATTTTTTTTTTGAAAAAACAACTTTAATGCCCACACATAAAGTTCGGTTAGTGCTGAAAATTAAACATTCTTATGAACTCTTAAATAGTATTATTCATTCTGAAATCGACTTTAGTGACTAAAGTTGATATTCGACTAAATGGAAATAACATAAATTCGAAACAAGCATTTGTATATACTTTATACATATACTTATGTGTTTACTACAGCACTATCTCCATACGACCGTGCGATAATCGTCCATCACTTGCTGTATACGTGTTTCTGTTCAGCAGATGCCGTTTAAACATGCAATGTAATGCGATGTGAATTCAATCACTATTGGAACGTAGTGAATGTGGGTATTTGATAGGTTTTCTTAGTATTTTATTTGGGTTGAGCTTCGGCTAAACTGAAACAAATCACGCGTGGGATGTGGGTCGAAATCCGATCGCGCCGACTAGGACTATGTCAACTAACTTGTATAGCGGTGTTCAAACTGGTGCGAAATGCCTAATAATTAAAACAGTAGGCGCGGGATTAGCCTTAATGCAACCAGAGCTTAAAGCCCGTCGCAGAAGTAGCTATAATACATATTAATATATCGAGATATATAATATAGTATAACAATCTACACACACGGGAGCTATTCTATATATATTTTGCCCTCACTCGGTCTGCGGTCGTCCGTGTTCTATGCGTCTATCGTCCTATACCAAAATATACCGAGATATTTTATACGTCGACATATTTTGGTGACGTCATAGAAATATATATTATAGCTGCGTGTGCGGTCACTCGCAAATTTATATAGAAAATATGTCGTAATATGCCTTGCTATGATTTATATTAATATATACTTATTATAGTTACGTCTGTGACGGGCCTAAGAGTGTATTTGACTGTGTATCAGGTTTTTGGTAGTTTCGGTTTAGTGAGTGTTTGTAGTATTAACCTTTTGAACGCCAGAGCATAAACGCACGCGCGTGCCCTCCACGTCAAGCCACAATTTTAAATATTTAAGGTATACAAATAAAAACACACAAAAGTAATGATTTAATTGTTTATTTCGTGATAAAGTGCACCGCACTTTTTGTCACATATTTATTTCGCTCGTAATAGGATAGGCGACACACGACTGGCGTACAGGGCACGCGCTTGCTTGTCACGTATATATGACAATGGCGTTCAAAGGGTTAAACAAAATAAGATTTCTTAGAAACGTGAGATTACTAGCTGTTGTTATTTCTGTCTAAGATCAATCGCGGCATCCAATATAGGATTAAGAGAGAGTTCACAGAATTTATAAGATTTAAGGAAATCGATGTTTAGACTGTCTAATCGATTTTTATAACCAAGAAGGGGATTACTAGAAAAGACACATCCTGCAAACCGAAATATTAAAGATAAAGATGCATTTATTTGTAAACATGTGTAAAATGATACACAGATATGCACACATGGATGGAAACGAGTTTAATATTGCTAGTTCCACGTGTTTTGCCATATTCGGTGTACAAAATAGTTTATTTTATTTTATTGGAATTATAAATTCGGAAATAATTAAATTATAGTTAAAATTCAATCAATTCAAATACATTAATACAATCAACACAAAAATATAGTGAAAATAAAATTAAAACAATAAAATTAATAAAACTAAATACATATTAAATCTATACTTATATTATAATCTATACTTATATTATAAAGCTGCAGAGTTTGTTTGTTTGAACGCGCTAATCTCTGGAACTACTAGTCCGATTTGAATGATTCTTTTAGTGTTGGGTAGTCCATTTATCGAGGAAGGCTATAGGCTATATAACATCACGCTACGACCCTTAGGAGCCGCGCAGCGTGTGACACCGCGGGGAACTGCTAGTTATCATATAATATTCAAAAACTCCGAAAATCATAGTAGTAGGTAGTATTAATAAAAACTTAACTTTGCGTCTGACGTCTGGGGAATATAATATTTCGGTAATTAACCTTATTATTTATGCACGTACTTGATATTTAACTCTTACCCGTAATAAACGCTTGGGGTACAATAAAACTAAATAATACCCCTATTTTACTAGACCCCGTCAAAGTTACAGCGGTTTTAAACTCCCATTAAATTTTACGGCTACCCACTTATTTTAATTTGTATTAAATTTTATTATCATTGATGCTAGTTCTGGTTTCACGGTGGGGTTAAATGCGGAATTTGTATTATTTGTCGGTTTTTTTGTTTTTTTTTTTTTATCCTTTATTAAAAGAACTAGGTTCTTAATAATTAATTACAATCTAGCCTATTAGATTATTTGTCGGTGATGACGTTGTGTGGTTTCATTTGTGTGAAAATATGATAAATGATTTAATTTCTGTAAGTAGGCTTGTACGAACACTTTTACACGTCAATTATATTTTTTAGGGTTCCGTACCCAAAGGGTAAAAACGGAACCCTATTACAAAGACTTCGCTGTCTGTCCGTCCGTCCGTCCGTCCGTCTGTCACCAGGCTGTATCTCAAGAACCGCGGTAGCTAGACAGTTGACATTTTCACAAATTATGTATTTCTGTTGCTGCTATAACAACAAATACCAAAAACAAAATAAAATAAATATTTAAGGGGGGGCTCCCATACAACAAACGCGATTTTTTTGCTCTTTTTTGCTCGATATCAATAATGGCAACAGGTAGGCACTTGAATTATTCACAAATTACTCAGTTGTATTTTTAATTTAATAATAAAATTAAAATAAAATAAATATTTATGGGGGGCTCCCATGCAACAAACGTCTTTTTTTCGGCGTTTTTGCCTTGTGGTACGGAACCCTTCGTGTGCGAGTCCGACTCGCACTTGGCCAGTTTTTTAAACTAGATGAGGTCGGCGTTTCCTATCTGACTATTCTGAGAAGAAAGGCCAAAACAAACTCAGAGGTCACAGTCTCTTTTAAAGCCCAGACAAAATCTTGGTCGGATCGTAAAAATATGGGTCAAAATATGGGTCACCTAAATCAACCCAGCCTATTGAAGCTATAATCAGAAAAGGTTTTTCCTGAAGTTGTGCAAATTAGAGGTTGCTCACATTGAGTAGGAAGGTACCTAATTAAAATAATGTATCATTGAATGACTGTTTTTCTAGCGGTATTCTTTTGGTGGCGATGACAGAAAATTGAGGCAAATCATTTTCTATACCTATCCAACATTTTTTTCTGAGTGGCTTATTATTTAAACAAACAGCAGAACAGACAAAAAAACTGGCCAAGTGTGAGTCGGACTCGCACACGAAGGGTTCCGTACCACAAGGCAAAAACGCCGAAAAAAACACGTTTGTTGTATTGGAGCCCGCCATATTTATTTTATTCTGTTTTTAGTACCTATTTGTTGTTATAGCGGCAACAGAAATACATCATCTGTGAAAATTTCAACCGTCTAGCTATCACGGTTCATGAGATACAGCCTGGTGACAGACAGACAGACAGACGGACAGTGGAGTCTTATTTAGTAATAGGGTCCCGTTTTTACCCTTTAGGTACGGAACCCTAAAAATTAACGTTTCAGTTTTATTGTTCACTCATAGAAAGTGCCTCAAGCATCAAGTCCGCCTTTGTACAGTATTTTATTTTACTTGTGTATAAAACTTTGATACTTTTTTTTGCAGAACAAGGAAAGAACATCCGTAACAAAGCTAATTGGAGAACCCCTACATTCGAAAGAGACCGTTAACAAAGTTTTATACAAGCGTGAATGGGAAATTATCGGGGTCTACCCTCGGGAAAACCCTTTTGATAGTCTTTAATTTATTCTATTGCGGAAAGTACCTATATGTTTTTTTAGATTAAATTGAAAACCTACTGTCAATAAAAACGTATATCAACCGTCGACATAATAATAATACTTTATTGATGCAAGTCCTTACAATTATGCTTAATATCTAGCTAAAGTTCACAAGGTTGAGGGAATTAGGGACAGTCAACAAAAGAAATAAGTCTGCAGGATCGTCGGATATAGATTGTCGAGATTCTCGACTGAAATTTAATTTGATATATGAGCTGTTTGTTTTCTATTAATAAAATATATACTTATCCGACGATCCTGCATACTTATCTCTTTTGTTGACTGTACCTAACAATTTAAAAATTTCTACAACGCAGTACCTACTTACCATAAATATTATCCCAACATACACCACGCAATATTCTGTGAAGGGATGCTTACGCATATAATATATGGACATGAACTGGCCACATATCCAGCCTACGGACTAGTACTGAATTTTTTTTAATGGGAACCACAATTTCAATTTGGCCGACCTGGAAATTGAACTCCGGACCTCATTCTCAGCATAAATCTAATAAAGGCAAATTTGCATCAAGAGTAAGTAGCAACTCGTCGATATGTCGAGACCAGAACAGTTTTATTCAACCAATAAAACTTTTCTGGTAGATAAATCTCAGTGGCAGCCCGAAGGTAGGAAGTAATTAATGGTACGGTTAGTAAAGCGGCCGAGTTATTGGCTTCGCCGCTACAGGTCGTGGTTTTGATTTCAGCACAGAGCAAAAATATTTCTATCTAGGAATTCTGTAAAGTTTAATCCCACCAAAAACATTCTGTAAAAAACTAGCCAAGTCTCAATGGAGCTGCTTGTTTATCTCTAAAAAGTAATGAAATCTAGACAAAGTCGTACCAAGTCTAAGGTTCCTTACTGCGATTTCTTTATTATTATAGTTAATGTTGTGTGACTTGGCCGTTGAAGGGTACACAAGGGTACAAAACCAGGTGCCCCATGACACCATTGCACCAATCTGTCGCCAGAACCGCTACCCATTGACGATGGAAAATTGCCACTTGGAAAACGTTGATTCAATAACCAGTCAATTGTAGGCTTGATATAGCTGCGTATTTCAATAATACTTATCCCACCAAAAACATTCTGTAAAAAACTAGCCAAGTCTCAATGGAGCTGCTTGTTTATCTCTAAAAAGTAATGAAATCTAGACAAAGTCGTACCAAGTCTAAGGTTCCTTACTGCGATTTCTTTATTATTATAGTTAATGTTGTGTGACTTGGCCGTTGAACATTCTTTATATACGTTAAGTGGGTACAAGTCAATTTTGTTTACACGTAATGTTATATCTGTTGTAACTACCTATGTTTGTTAAGCGAGATAATAGCCCATACCGGTATTGGTAATTGGACGCTAGTGTCTCATTTTAGGCTGTTGTTGATTGTGCAACACATGCATTCAGCATTGACAATGCTGACTTCTGCTCTCTTCTTTTTGGAGCGTCAAATCGACCACCGATCTAACATAAAATAGACGTACAGACGGACTTCTATCAATGATTATAAGTCCGTCTGTAATGGAAATAATTTTTAATACTGTTTATTTCAGGCTCGCCCATACATAAGTATTATTGAAATACGCAGCTTTATCAAGCCTACAATTGACTGGTTATTGAATCAACGTTTTCCAAGTGGCAATTTTCCATCGTCAATGGGTAGCGGTTCTGGCGACAGATTGGTGCAATGGTGTCATGGGGCACCTGGTTTTGTACCCTTGTGTACCCTTCAACGGCCAAGTCACACAACATTAACTATAATAATAAAGAAATCGCAGTAAGGAACCTTAGACTTGGTACGACTTTGTCTAGATTTCATTACTTTTTAGAGATAAACAAGCAGCTCCATTGAGACTTGGCTAGTTTTTTACAGAATGTTTTTGGTGGGATTTCACTTCTTTTTGTAGAAACGTATACGTACGTACGTATTCTTTTTGTACGTATATTGATTTATTTTATTAGATTTTCTTATTAGACACAGTTTTTTTCTTTTTAGGAGTAGTTTTTTTATTATTACAAATCTTTCTTTTCTTTTTTTCCGGTTCTGATTCTTGTACAGTAGCAACAGTTTTTCGTATTGCCCATTCGCGTTCATATAATTTATTATTTTAGACGGTTTAATTTCTGAAAGATCGGCGCGGTATTTACGCCTAAGCCGGTTGTATTCGGTGATCGCTGTAGCTTGAGCTTTTATACTCTCGAAGTCAACATTTATGATGTGCACCCCATGAATATTGGTTACTCGTGAAAGCGCCACGTAGGCTTGGCCACAAGAGAATATGGAGGTGCCAATGTCCATGAGGGTATTTTTTAGACTTAGATCTTGGCTCTTGTGAATTGTTTGGGCATACGCCACACAGATTGGGAATTGTTCTCTGTACACGTATGCCCGGGGTATGATCTCAAATTTTGACTTAAAAGGCAATAATTCGTGAATCAAATTATTAGCGAATTTTACTACCAATTGTTTAGGCTTTGTTTGGTCTTCCGGGTCCCACCTCACTTTTTGTACAATGCCTATCGACCCATTCACTAAACCTAAACTAATATCAATGTTTCTCCTAAGCATTACTTTAGCTCCCTCTTTAATAATTTATAATGTACTTACAGCAGTATCTGATGTTACAGAATTTAATGTTATGGGATCAAAGGGGGAAGAAGATGGAGAGGCATCTCGTATAGGAATGACTACATCGTAGTGGCCGCTTAAGTAACTACCGGTAAAACGTAAACACTTTTTTTGGCCAGCATCGCCAAAGGAACCTCTTAGTATACCGTTCTCATACACTTCAAAAGTGAAGGGTTAGATTTTTCCAGCAGCCATAAGCTCAGAAGCTGAGCCGTAAGTAGTGGGTTTCATCATATCGCTCGTGTAGGATTGCGCGCTCGTGTATACGTCACCATCAGCAACACACGTGTACACTTGCATTTCGTCCCAATGTTCAGCAACGTATGCAACTATAACAGATCTGATACTGCAAGTTGAGTCAGTTCTACCATACACCAAGAAAGATATTTTATGGAAGACACAAGACCCGTCTTTGGGCATACCAACTCTTGGTAGCCAATAAGTTCATCGTCGTCTTTTAATATTATCGACATTTTTTACGATATTATCTTGCGAAATCAAACACAAATAAACTCAACGACCTTTAGTATATGGACAACAAATCAGAAATACCGATAATATTTAGACTAAAACAATAATAGCCTATATCTTTAAGACTTCTTTTGTCTTAATAAAAAAGAAGCTCACTATTCAAACTATTAACAAAACGTTAACTCTTAATTATTAGACAAGTGTCAATATAATAATTAATTATCAATGAACTTTCTACATACCCCGAACATAGCCCGAAGAATTGCCAAACTTAAGTGGCAGTGGGCAGGGCACATTGCTCGCAGAACAGATGGCCGATGGGGCCGAAAGGTTCTGGAGTGGCGACCACGTACCGGAAGACGTAGCGTTGGAAGGCCTCCCACAAGATGGACCGACGCGACGTAAGGAGGATGGGCGTTTTGGTACCCGAAAACTAATTACATCCAAAGAAAATAATTTATAATATACAGATTGAAAGGTCTCATTATGTAGAACAATAGTTGTTATGGGGGATAGTCCCAGTTCGCTGTCCGTTCAGAGATATACAACCTTTAACACTATACATTTATGTTAGGTTAGGTTAGGGCGTTTTGGTACCCGAAAACTAATTACATATAAACAAAATAATTTATACAGATTGAAAGGTCTAATTATGTAGAACAATAGTTGTTATGGGGATAGTCCCAGTTCGCTGTCCGTTCAGAGATATACAACCTTTAACACTATACATTTATGTTAGGTTTAGGTTAGGTTAGGTTAGGGCGTTTTGGTACCGGAAAACTAATTACATCCAATCAAAATAATTTATACACAGATTGAAAGGTCTAATTATGTAGAACAATCGTTGTTAAGGAGGATAGTCGCAGTTCACTGTCCGTTCAGAGATATACAACCTTTAACATTATGTAGGTTAGGTTAAGGTTAGGTTAGGGCGTTGCGGAAGGATTGTACGTTCCCGCGACCCCCAGCGTAGTGTAAATGGAAAAACGGGGTAAAAAAAAGGTAGATATAATTCAATCACGTCACGATAAAGCAAGAGTCTGTTATTGTTACTTATGAGCTAACCTAACGATAACCTAACCTAACCTTTAAAGGTTGTATATCTCTGAACGGACAGCGAACTGAGACTATCCCCCCTAACGACTATTGCTCTATCTAATTAGACATTTAAAACTGTATATAAATTATTTTGTTTGGTTGCCATGTTTTTCGGGTACCAGCTTCCATATATTTTTGCCCATCCTCCTTTGTCAGATACTTCAGACCTTCGATTTTTCACATCAAATGAAGCAGCCCACCCAGTTAAATATTTTTTGTAAAGGCGGTATGTCGATCTCTAATAGTTTGGTTGGGCTTTTGTGTTTTCTAATCAGGGTCACCAGGTACTCCAGATCTTCGATTATCCTAATTTTTATAGTTTTCCCTTTATGTGGCCATTAAACCCTAACTCTGTACCAAATTTCAGCACTCTGAGTTTATGGGAAGTACTAGTTCTATTTTGATGATGAGTGAGTGAGTGTCGTAAATGCGAAACTTTGCTGTTGCTTAACTTCGGAACTGAATAACCTACAGACTTGAAATTTTGGATTATAAGTATGTGAGTATAGCTTACTGGATGACGAAAATTTCTGCGTTCTGGTCTTATCCAGAGGTTCTCAAATAGGGGCCTGAAAATGCGGCGAAATGGTTCCTGTAAAGGATGGTACGGCAGTTTGCTTCGCGCTCGACTTGGCGGGGGCACTGCCGTGCCCCCCGATTAGAACCTCACTCAAATGACCGCACACGATTCGAAAATGACCCCAATTGTTTTTAATTTAAAAATCATCTTGAAATCGTTCGAATTTCAAATTGATGTTTGGAGAATTACAATAATTACCTACATCCTGGTATGTCACGTGAGCTCACATGATTCGACAACAACCTCATTAATATGTTATTTTTTAAGTAAATTCAAAAATATTTTGAATTTAAGTTATGTTTGCGTCGCATATTCCTGGGTCGATCCGGGGGGCCTCTGAACTTTTTAATGGCAACATTGACTCGACCGCAAGCATCTTCTCTAGTACAAAGTAATAGGTACTGCCAAGTTGTCACCTGTCATCTCGGTATATGCCATCGCTGTCAGAGCCCCGTTGCGCATGACCACCGTTCCGTGGCCGCCTGCAAGAGATGCTTTCTTGAGGGGGAAGTTGTTATATAATATTGTATCTTTCTTGACAGCTCATTTTACGTTACAAGGCTGTGTTTTAATGTTTAAATATGACAAGGCTACATCTGTTGTTTTTTTTATGTTGATGTGTTGTCGGTTGCAAGAAAATTGTGTAGTGCATTGAAGGGTAAGCGGTAGGAAAAGCCGATACGAGACACTTCACTTTATGTTCATCTTTGCTTTTCATTTGGCATATTTCACATCTGAACATAAAATGAATTAAAAGTGAAAAATGGATTCATTACAGAACCGATCTATACTGCATCTTTGAAAGAAAGAAAAAGTATTTATTGCGACTCGTACAGGAAGATCACAAACTGAACTAAACACAGAAAAAATAAAAATCCAAGTTATAAGAAAAAAAAAAGTAACAAAAGGAAAATGAAACTAAGTCCTATACGAGGCTAAAAGGCTCCTATCTCAGCTCTATCTCTTTCACTTACCTATCGAATGATCGTAAAATGTAAAGAAAGGAGCAGATGAACGTTTATTTCTATGTAATGTTGGCAGCAACCAAGGTAACCGACATAGCCCAAAGAATTACCAAACTTAAGTGGCAGTGGGCAGGGCACATATCTCGCAGAACAGATGGCCGATGGGGCCGAAAGGTTCTGGAGTGGCGACCGCGTACTGGAAGACGTAGCATTGGATGGCCACAAGGTGGACCAACGATCTTATGAAGGCCGCAGGAACCCGTTGGATACGAGAAGCACCAAACCGGTCGAATGGTCGTCTTTCGGCTGAAATGGTCACTCGAGTGTAGCGTCTGATATCGGTTTAGTTGTTGTGTGTGCCTTTGGAAACCTGCAACACACGTCATAGCATTTCCAAAAATAAGCTGGTCATCAAGACAACTTTGTGAAGGTCATATTTCTGTAATGTTACTGGCAGTCAAACTGATGAAATTGGATCGCATCGTTGCAGCTTAGTTACAGAAATAGGCTCGACAGAATTGTGAATAAAAGTTGTTGAACTGGTAAATTTTTTTTCTGTACGAGGCCCAAAATAAAAAATGTATGGGGACATAACGAATGACGTAATCACGTGGTGTCGGTCGGTTCAGTGGCTAATAAATTAACAGGTTTCCTTGATACTAGATACTTATTACGCTGTGGATGCTCTAGGGAATAAACATGGTAATTTTACAAACTCAATGTTTTGTTGCGTTTAAGGCATTTACACTGACGTTATATCCCGAGGGTCAAAAGTTAATGAGGTAACGATGTAAAGAGAACAAAGTAAAGAGGTAGCGATGACCATTTTGCCAGATGGGCCTCCAACTTGTTTGCCACCAAAAAACGAACAGTTATACACTGAAATAAAACTATCAGAACTAGTTCAACTATAGTGTAGATACTGCGTATCCCAATTAATTTGTTTACGCCGTTCGGGAGGCAATATATCTCTATACAAAGGATGAAATTCTGCCACACCTAGTTTGAAAGAACGCCTACGTATAGGGAAATACTACGAGAAATGATTGGTTACCATGGTAACGGAGGGTAACGGTGATAACAGTGTGTTTGGTGATAGTAGCCGAGGAATTTTTAAGTTATGAGTGAATAGGTTGTTTCGAGGCGAGGTCGATGATGATGATGGCGGTTGATGATGATGATGAAGATTAAAAAAAAAAAAGTTATGTAACTTTTTTTTAAATTTCAAGTTTAAAATTCGGTGTTACGATATTATTTATTGCAATCTATACATATAATAAATCTGTAGACGAGGCGTTTCTGTACATTGAAAATAAAAAAATAAAAAATAGTTGGGGTGTTATAGGATAACCAACAGATGCCATTTCTTCAATTTTTGGAATTTTTGTCTGTTTGTCTGTTTGTCTGTTTGGATGTGACAGATTTTGAACAGGCTCAACGTAAAAAGTACCAAACCAATATGGTTCATATTTATACTCAAATATAGTGTAGAACTCGGAGCAGTGATTAGTCTTTGTTTCATCGCAATCGCTTCAGTCTATCAAAAGATATAATCAATTTAAAGCATTCTATAACAATTTTTATTGCAATAAGTGGAAACATGTAACGACATCTATTGGCGCGATATAGTACTAACGAAATCATATTGTTATCTTTAAAACATTATTATGTGTTTAATCACGTCGTAAAGGCTTGCCTTTATGACGAAATAATTCTGATCCTTATGTCTGTGTTATTTAACAAAAAATAAATAATGATAATGTTTAAATAAATAATATAAACATATATAATAAAATCGTATATAATAAAATCGTAGGAAAGGCAAAACTGTACATAGAATATATAAAAAAAAATACTTGGGGCGTGATCTACAATCGATATCGAAGCCAAAAATATAGTTTTTAGAATTTTTGTCTGTTTGTCTGTATATATGTCCGGGCTAAACTCAAAAAGTACTGCATGGATTTACTTCAAATTTTGCATGAATATTACTAAGAGGACGGGTCAACATATAGGCTACATATTATCACGCTATCACCTACGAGGAGGAGCTGTGAATCTTTATTTTTCTTACGCATTCTGTGACAGCGTGTAATCTAACGACGCATATTTAAATGTTGTTTTTGATTAAGTCATGCTATTATCTAGCTTTACACTATAAAAACTTTTACGCCATTTAAGTAACTTGGGCAGAGAAACATAGTTTAATGAATGTTAGTAGTATAAGACAATTTTGAAGCAGCGCCATCTATGAGATTTCATAAAAATCAAATCAAGTTACATGTCAACACTTTTTGGAAATTAATAATTTAAATTTGATCATGTTGGTGAGGTTAGTAGTTAGTTATTCTTAAAATTCATAGATGGTAATGTGCATTTTCTTCATAAAAGTTGTATAGACAAATTCAAGTTCCAACAAAACCCTCAAAATCTTGAGCAGAGTTGAGGAAGACAATTTAAGAAAAATGCGGTGTTAAGTATTACAAAAAAGTTATGTTCATTGATGATGATCATTTCTTCATCAATTTCATGTTGTTAGTACAAAATAAACATTGACTGTTAATACTTTTGTTCGGTATTTATCTGTGTGATTATTGCTTGGTAATTAATATATTTTCATGTCGTATACCTAATTATAAACTTAAATTATACCGTGCATACGAATAATGGCGAATGCGATTTTCTGCGGTTGTTACTTCACACTGTCCGAGGCAAAGTCTTTCGCCTTTCTGAGGACATTTGATGGCGTGGAGTTTCCCACTTACCGCGCAGCCTGCGTAGCACGTCACCTTCTCGACGGTGACCAAAATTGGGCTGACACCCTCGCGGAGGCGAGCGTCAGTGACAATCCCAGCCGCATGCGTCATCTGTTTGCCGTCATCTTGGTGTTTTGTGGAGTCGCGAACCCGGTAGCTTTGTGGGAGAAGTATCGCCATCATCTGTCTGAAGATTTTCTACGAGCTTTGAGGCGTGCTACTGGAGACGAAGTCGGAGACGGCGAAATGACCACCATACGAAATGACCATGTCACTTTGTTCTCTTCAGAGCAAAAACAAATTTATGACACCGTCCTTGAAAGCGTTTGGCAAAACCAGGGTAAAATGTTTTTCTTGGATGCTCCTGGTGGTACAGGAAAAACATTTGTTACCACTGGCATACTTGCAGAGGTCAGGAGGCAAGGCAAAATTGCTATTGCTGTAGCGTCGTCGGGAATCGCTGCCACACTGCTTCCGGGACTGCAAGACAGCACATGCCATGTTTAAAATTCCCATCGATTTAGAGAGCGCCGAAACGCCTGTTTGTGGTGTGTCACGTAACAGCGATAAGGGACACGTGCTCAAGGATTGCTCTCTGATCGTATGGGATGAGTGTACGATGGCCGAGGATCGAGGGCTGACGAGGTGAATGCTTCGTTGAAACGATCTTCGTTGTGGTCACGAGTTCGTACGCTGCGCTTGACCATTAATATGAGAGCTCGGCTTGGCGGCAATGCACGCGCTCAAGAATTCTCCGATGTCCTTCTAAGTCTTGGCGAAGGCACTCTACCAGAAGAGAGAGGTAGACAGGTGGTGCTTCCAGAGTCTCTCGGTAGAGTGGTTTCCAGCTTAGAAGAACTCATTCGCTGTGTGTACGGGGACATTCAGTCGTATACCGCACCAGCAGAATTCTTGGGTGTGTGAGCGGGCCATTTTGACGCCCAAAAATAATCAGGCTGCAGCAATTAACGAATGCATTCTCTCGGAAATTGAGGGGAATGAAGTGGTCTACACCTCGATAAACACTGTTGTCAAGCAAGATGACGCCATTATCCCGTGGAATTTCTGAACTCCCTGTCAGCAAGTGGACTTCCAGCGCATTCAAGCTGAAGCGGTGTCCCGGTTATGCTTCTTCGGAACCTATCTCCTCCGAAGTTGTGTAACGGGACCCGCCTTAAAGTCATCTCGCTCCACAGACACACCATTGAGGCGGAAATTCTTACGGGTTGTGGCGTCGGCGAGGCAGTATTTATACCACGCATTCCCCTCATACCTTCCATTACTTCCCGTTCCAGTTCAAGCGCGTACAGCTCCCCGTGAGTGTTTGCTTCGCGATGACCATCAATAAGTCGCAGGGGCAGACACTGAGGGCAGTGGGTGTCGACGTCAGGACGAGTTGCTTCTCACACGGGCAACTGTACATCGTCGCTTGCTCCCGCGTCATCACACATTTTGGCTCCTGGCAGCATAACTACCAACGTAGTTTATAGGGAAGTGTTGTAAGGTATATAATTATGATACCTTTGAACGTATTTTTACTCTTTTGTGTCCTAGAATGTATTCCTGCATTATTTTCTCTATTTCCTTCAGTCACCTCTTATGACTGAACTCAGCAGGATTCCCATATAACTCTTTTCACTTGCTTCGCTTGCAAAAAAAAACTTATATTTTAATGCTATTTTAAAAGTTGTTTACTTTATAATGCTATAGCGACACTGGCATCTTAGGTGTTTTTGGTGCTGTAGAGCCTTCACGCAGACGACGTCGCGGGCAGCAGCTAGTTCTTAATAAATATGCAAGTGCACTACAGAGCGATATTTCATAATTTAATTTAGTACCTAATATTAATCAAAATAGCGAGATATGTGGTAGCTAGTATTTGCGACGTATGCCAACTTTTTAGAATGCACTCTGTATCGTCAGGTGGTCAAATGCAAGCCTATAGTGAAAAAAAAAATAGACTAGGCTTTACGAATAGGGCTAGGTTGATAATGTATGGTACTAAGTTTAACGTTATTTTAAGCGAACACGTTAAGGGAAGATTTTCCAGGCTTGATCACACTCCATTGAACATACCTAATAGAGTGAAGATGTTTGATATAATCACACAAATATTATAAAGGCAAAAGTGAGTTGTGAGTGTGGGGGTGTGTGTATGTGTGTTTATATGTTTGTTACTTCTTCACACACAAACGGCTGGACCAATTTTGATAAAATTTGGTATGGAGGTAGATGACACCCTGGATTAACATATAGGCTACTTTTTATCCCGATATTCCCACGGAATCGAGATTTACGCGGGTGAAGCCGCGGGGCGCAGCTAGTTTCAAATATTTCTTTGAACACAATAAGTACGATACCAATAAATTATTGTTCCGAAATTATTAAACAATTTACTTAGCTGATATGGAAACTGATCTCAAAGAGCTAATTATAAGGTCAGTGGGTCGTCTTAGGGTCTAGGGATTGGTTAAGGATCGTCTAGGGATTTGTTGCACTATGAGAAGCAAAGAAATGTAAAAAAAAATAACATTCGTCTTTTGTTCTTTGTGATTTAAATTCAAAATTAGAATTTGTTTTGCAAAACAATAACCTCTGTGTTTATGCTAAAGACAAAACGTTTATTCCATTTTCAAATAACAGAAATTCAGAATTACCATAAAACGGTCAATGAAAAATTTGATACTAAGTCTTATTGAAAATTTAACATTGTTACGTGAACATACGATAATTATCAAGCAAATTTCAAAATCCTCACATACCCCTTTCTTGCAAATTCCACAACAGGCTGAATCACATTTTCCACATTTCCAAAACAAAAAAAGAGCTACTAATCAACGTCAACGTCAATACGACAGTTTCACGAAAAATCCAATATGTCCGACATCGCGAGCAAAACTTTTTAAATTCCGAACTTTACTTCGCGGTGACCGCTAAAACGACACGCGTCCGAACAGTGCAGCGTCCAACAGCGTACTGAAACTACTGAAGTCTGAACCGAAACATCCCTGTCAAGCTACCCCAAGATAACGTTTACTGTTAGTCAACTCAATTTTGATGTGATTGCGTTCTTATTTCAAGCGGGTAAGGGTTGATTTAGAACTGATGTTAACTTTTTCAGCTGTAAAAGTATTTAGGAATGAATTTTGGCGGTATAACGATATCTTCCTAAGGACATACAGTAATTTGTGTACGAATGGGTGTCTGGAAGAAAACGCATGGAATTTTAATGTGGCACTTGGCAGTATTGTGTTTAACGCGTCATATAGGTAATATTATGAACGTTCAAAAGTTTGTTCGAAACATTCTGTGTATTATTGTGATAACGTCAGAGATTTGAACGTTGCCAAAGTACAGACGCCAGCACATCAAGCTACTACAATCTGTCAAATTTATTGAATAGATTTTCAACCTTATCGCTAAAACATAAGGCTCAAAGTTGATTGGGAAAATTTGACAGTTTCGGATAGCTTGATGTGCTTGCGTCTGTACATACACACATTACTTGAGTAAGAGCCTACTTTACATTTGGTTTTACAGAATGTGTATGTTTATACTTCAGAACACGAGAAAACACTGCTTAATACTTCCTCCAAGTTTTAAGTCGGGTACAAAAGTATATGTAAATTCTCAAAATGAAATGCATTTTATGTGCATTTTAACGAATTCTACCATTTGCCGAAGTGACCTGATTTTTGAACATCAAAAGAACTTTGGGTCACGTGGCCATACTTTGCATTTTTGTTCTCTGCACGTTCAGAACTTTGCATATTTTTATAAAGTGGTTCAATTTTTCTTTGCAAAACTCTTTTTTTACTCTATCCAATAATTATGGCAGGTTTAGCGAAAGCAATTTTCAAAAATTGGGGTAAAAGAGGTGTCCGATTAACATTTACCGATGTTACTACATCCTATTAGAAGGTCCACCAAAAGGAAGACCAAGCCAGGAAAACAGTAGACCAGGCAGACCACCTGGTTTGCCTGGTCTACTGTTTTCCTGGCTTGAGAAGAAGGTCGTGGAGGCCCGTGGATGTCGAAATCACAGGACCAGACGGTCGATTCTGTAAAAATCTTACCGTAAAAGCTTAGGTGATGTGAGCTGTCATCCTGATGCTTATAGGAGTTGACACTATTATTGACAGCTCACTATACGTAAGTTTCGTTGTGACGATGCTTGATGGAGGCTGGTGTCCAGCAGTGGACGTCTTGGCAGAACGATAAAATATTGTTTTTATTTTGGAAGAATTATTTAACCTTTTTGCCCAACTCCTGCCAATACGAAGCAACAAACTGAAAACAAGATAACAGAAATTGAAACGGAATTTAAAAAGTACGCTTCCTCTTAAATCCATAAACTTCATTTACGAATTCACATTTTCTAAATATGACTGAAGCGATATTATTGACCATCTACCAACCCGCACTGGGCCCGCGTGGTGATCCACCACCCATTCCCTCTCACAGAGAGGAAGCCTGTTTCCCAGGGACATTATAGGCTGATTATGATATTATTATTGATATGTATTTTCACGATTCAAAAGGCTTATTTTAAAAGTTTGTTCTCATAAATTTTCCTTTTTGTCCCTACGGAATAACGCGCCGAAAGTGGGCCAGCGCAGTGGGGGCGAATGCTTGGAATATTTCAGTGGAATAAATGGATTGCATTGATATTTTCATCCCTGTTTCCCGACACAAAGTGGGCAGGATTTCAGGTATGTTAGGTAGCCTTTTTTTAGCTTGAACACTATTAAGCGATGTAGGATAAGCATAGATTTAGTACGTACTAGCTGCTCCTCGCGGTTTCACCCGCGTAAATGTCGATCCCATGGGAATATCGGGACAAAAAGTAACCTATAAATGTTAATCCAGGGTGTCAGCTACCTCCTCACAAAATTTTATCAAAATTGGTCTAGCCGTTTGAGCGTGAAGAAGTAACAAACATATAAACACACACACACGCACTCACAAACTTTCACCTTTATAATATTAGTGTGATAGGTATACTAAATCTTTGAGAATAGGCGATTTTCAGGGCTGTGTTTTAGCACACATCAGTGGTGACAATGGTGTTCAAAAAGTTTATAAGTAAAAAGTATAATTTGAAGAACAATGGGTATGTATTTTCTTTTCAGTAGGTAATTAGAAATAACTCACCTTTTCTCTAAACAATGAGATGAAACACTGGCAGGCTACATGTCTCGTCTCACAGAGAAATAATGAGCACTGATTACCAAGGTTTTTTTTTTTATAAAAAAAAAAAATTATTGAAACAATAATAAGTTTACAAAAAGTGTACATAAGGTTCATTAGTATTATATTACCAAGGTTGAGTATTGAGTGTTTGTAATTTAGGTCATTATGGCTTTTCTTGTCCTTTTTCCTCCTTTTTTTCCCTTATATAAATAACTGGAACTTGAAAAATTACTCCTTGTAACATTTGGCATCCTTATTGAATTATTATTCTTACACGTGTAGTATGCTCACGCTTTATTCCCATGCGGGTAGGCAGAAACTAGTGAACGTCACTTGCAACAATCTTTACACACACACTCCTTTTGCTTTTTAGGGTTACGTACCCAAAGGGTAAAAACGGGACCCTATTACTAAGACTTCGCTGTCTGTCCGTCTGTCCGTCCGTCCATCTGTCTGTCACCAGGCTGTATCTCAAGAACCGCGATAGCTAGACCGTTGAAATTTTCACAAATTATGTATTTCTATTGCCGCTATAACAACAAATACTAAAAACAAAATAAAATAAATATTTAAGGGGGGCTCCCTGTAGAAGCTAGTAGGATGGCTAAATGATACTGCTGCTTATAAAGTCAAATTAAAATATATAATATCCGGACCAAAGGTTTGGTAATACAAAGGAGCGAGGGAGCACACGCGATGACCGTTGATCGTGTACTGAATGCTCGATTAATATTAATTAGTGAATTGTGGTAAAAATGCACGAATAAGCATTTGCGCATATTAGTGTATGGTTTCACCATACACTCCCATACAACAAACGTTATTTTTTCGGTGTTTGCCTTGTGTTACGGAACCCTTCGTGTGCGAGTCCGACTCGCACTTCGCCAGTTTTTTAAATTCTACTTTTATTGATAAATACAATTATTTTTATAGTAGCAAATAAATCATCATTATTACTATCACAGGTAGTTTAAGGCCCTTTGTTGTATGTATATTTATTTATACCAATTATTTCAAGAAACAATTTCAATCATATCTCTCCTTAGACACCTACAAATTACAATACTTAGAGGCTCTGATTTGACGACGTTTGCCGTTCGACTTCTGACGTCCTCTGGGACGAACTTCGTCTTCAGGGCATAACTCGCTGAAACTACTGAAGGAATGTTTGAAATATTCTGGGGATGTAATGGATTGGACTGATTTAGTGGACTTTGGGATTGTTTTTGAACTGGAATCCTCGGCTATGTTGTCGGAAGATAATAAGGCTCTCTTATCGTGGGTATTGTTATATGAAAAGGATGAACAGTAAGTAGTAGGTATACGCGTACTACCTAACAAGTGAAATAATTACTGTTGTTTGTATTAAAGTGAATAATGTTCATGTTCATAAAGAACTCTCAGCAAACTACTTTAACAAGACTTTCTATAAAAAAAAAAAGTAAAAAAATATATATTGCAAACACCATTTAATTACTTCAAGAATCCCTTGACACTAATTAGTGAACTGCCCATCTCCTTAAATTAGAACGAATAAATTGTATTGAGCTAGAGGGGCCCGTGGCTAAATAATAACAGCCGCACAGGTCGATCGGCTACGCTTGCCGCGGCTGGTCTGTGGATGGGTCCCATCTTTACATACTGAGACCCCTCCGTGCCTCCGAAAGCACGTTAAGCCGTTGGTCCCGGCTCTCATTCGTGGATCTTTGACAGTCGTTACGGGAGTCAGAAGCCTGAAAGTTTGACAACCAGTCTTACCAAGGGGTATCGTATTACCTGGGTAGTGGAGGTCAGATAGGCAGTCGCTCCATGTAAAATACTGGTATTCAGCTGCATCCGGTTAGACTGGAAGCCGACCCCAACATAGTTGGGAAAAGGCTAGGCAGATGAAATGGTATAGAGCTCAGACTGCATTATAAGTATACGAAAATTGCGCCGACTCTCTTTACTTGGCAAAATCAGTTTCGCACTTAGGAAATGTCTTCAACTTCATTAGGACTAAAGTATAGGATTGATTACATTAGTCCCGCCCCGCGTGTCGCCACGCCACGCACTAAATGTATGTAACCGATAGCTTACCCACGCGTGGCGACACGCGGCGCAGGCTAAATATAATTGCGGCTTAAATCTAACGTTTTATTAGATTTACTTTTCTAATAGGAACTTCTTAGTAGCTATCCGGATGTTTAGTACGGAATAAATTCCAAGTAAATTGCCGCCCGCCAATCAATCAAAGACTCAAAAGACTGGTGGTTGTAAAAGGCGACTTAAGTTGCTAATAATAAGTTACTCAGATTAAATGATCAATCACACAGGACCCAATATCATCACTAGCGAATAAAGTAGGAAACCCGAAACTGTCAAAGTTTCCCAATCAACTTTGAACCTCATGTTCTAGCGATAAAGATGAAAATCTATTAAAGAAATTTGACAGATTGTAGTAGCTTGATGTGCGCGTCTGTACACTACCGTGGGCAGTTAAGTCGACAATTTTGTTGACAGGCTACACTTTTCAACACGACATGAACTATTCTCACGTCTTTAGAGTTGACAGTCGAAAAAACAGATGACAACTCAATCAAACTTCACAGGAATCTGCCTATCCCTGTGACAAAAACAGTCGTCATGACTCTCCGAACATACCTTCCATGCATCGTGCACCGCTTTATAGCACATTCGTTCAACTCGCATCAAAGTGATGAACTTGGATCAAACATTTGCCAAACAACCTCCAAAGATTCCACGAGCAACTATTTGATCAAACATTTGACAAATCCTTCTAAAGGTATTTGTATAATCGAATAGCTATCTAGCTGGGAATTACTTGGTATGTTCCTAGTTCGATATTTATTGGCCCAATTATATTTAGATGGAATTTTGCCGGAGGCATTGTAAACCAACCTAGCTTCAATTCACATAATTTCTTATAGGATTTTTACGTCGTGTATCGTGAATAAATGTTGCAATATTATATATTGTATGTCCCATTAGTGTTGTTCTGTTCAGCCGGTCGATTCTGTAAAAATCTCATCGTGAAAACTTAGATAGTGTGTTTTTGCTAGGAATTGACACTATTGACAGCTCAATCCACGCTCACTTCACCTAAGTTTTCACGGTGAGATTTTTACAGAATAGCACCGCTGTTCATTTAGAACTCACTCAAGTAACCGCAATTAATTTGATAGCAATGACAAGTGAGTTTGCTTTCGATTTTCATTTCAAGGGGTGTTAAGAACACTGAAAAATATTTGGAGATAGAGAATGGAATACTTAACAAATCATACACTATTGCTGGAATTTTGACGCTGTATATATGAATTTTTGCTCAATTTTCCAGTATGGTACATACTGAAACTGAATTAAAACAGTTACAAACTTTTCGACTAACGAGTTGTGCGAGTTGGAAGCACTCCGGATTCCTTCCCGCTTCAGCATCGATTGCATTGTTTCACGTCAGCTTAGATTCACAAATTGCTGGCGACCGAGCGTTGACTTTACTGACACCGTTTTAGTAATACTTGTTGTACTTATGAAGTTGTGGACTAGTTTATTAGGCATGTAAGTGAAAATAATCGTAAAAATGTAATATTGAAATTTATAAATGAATATTATATTTTTTTAAATAAATCTCGAAATTGTCGACCTTTGGCGTTCTATGTAATTTGTATGTGTTTATTTTCGACAAGTTTCGTTTTAGCAGATACCTAGTCTATCCATCAGAAAAAATAATGTGGATTCTTATTTTCATCGAAACGTAGGTATGGGAAAAGTTTTTGGCAAGTTTTTTAAAACCGAAACATCGATTTCCATAAAAAAAAGTGTTTGTGAAAACTGCGCATTTCCCTGCAGAGTTCAATGAGGTTTTCATTTATTTCAATTAAACATAACACTCACTTTCCGTAACCTCAACATTGAAGCTCAATTCATCGAAAAAGTAAATGCAAATTTTTCACATAACAGTACGTTATATTCATCAAAAAAATTACATAAACACTTTTCACTTTTTCCTAAATATAAACTGGAGTCACGTACAAGTTTTACGACGTAAGAAAGACGACGAAAAATAAAATGTTAAGTGCTTCTCACGATAATCCGAGGAAGGGAACAAACTGGGGTATAGAGGTCGGTTGCACCGGACTTCAGTTTGACAGAGAGTTTGAGTTTAATTGACAGCTAACGCTTGTCAAAATATAATTATGTTGAAATAAATGAAAAAAAAAAATATAAATATATGTTGTTGTTGTTGAAATATATGTTGGTTGGACTTTTTTAATTATTATTGGTTAAACTCGACCAGCATTGGTTATGCAATACTCAGAAGTACATAATAAAATGGATAGCGATGATTTCGCCGTGCCACTTAAGTTAGTTGAAACTGCTAACTGGCTCAACTCTATGCCATGAATGATTCGAGAGTTAAATGAGACTTTAGCCGACACAAGGCAACAATAGTAAGTAATGAAAATTTTTACCTTTTGACTTAAGATTAAGTCTCACTTATCTCGGCAAAGAGGTGACTCAGATAGCAGTTTAAGTTAAAGCTTAGACTAATCTTTTTTTCCCGCAATAACATTATATAGTAATGCTACATTTATATGACGGAGAAGGTACGTCTGTCTCGTTACCATTAGCCATATTTTAATTACTGTAGGCGTACTATGGGTAGTGTTGGTTTTTGCGCAATAGAAAAACCATTTGCAGCTCAAATCAAATTAAAAACTTACGGACAAATTAATCACACTAGCGAATCACACACTGTAGGTACATACACGACACAATTAGATACGGAACGCGAGACAGTTTCTGAGCCTATGTTGTCCCTACGATGTCCAATGTTCAAAAAAGCTGTAGCTCTCTTCGACTAGTCTCTGTCGAGCGCCACCTGGTGCTGGCGTCACGAATCATCAAACGAATGACTGACGTACTTCCGACATAATATAATGTATGTTATTTAAAAGCAAACGGCTAATCTTACAAATAAAATATCAAAATGATAACCAGCGCTCACTATTCTAACTAACCCTTAAAAAAACTTTACTAACGAACAGTGCAATCAGCCTCTCACGATAAAACTTTATGATCCGTATTGTCCGCCCAATGAAAGGAAAAATAATACCATATTATATAATAACCCGAGCGCTTTTGTGCAAGTTCCCGGTGCCACTCCAAAACCTCTGTTTAACGTTCGATTTCCTTCTAGCCTTGTGTCCTGTGGTATAGTCGAAGCGATGCGATGCGATGCAAAACAATATCAACAAAGAGTTTTAGGTCCGCATAATAGAGAATAGGATTCTGAATAAGACGATAATTATCGATGATACTTGTAATTTTACATAACAGATTACATCACGCCCATTTTCTCCGAAGGTTAAAAGGTCCCTTTGGAGAAAAGACAATAAATAAATTATCACTGCAGTTTAGTACTCTCAAGACTTATTCGTTGTTACTTTAGAAAATCCTCTCTGTCTGTGTCGACGGGACTTCATTAAGATCTGCATGCTACAGAGGAATTGTCTGGTATCTTAGGTGAAGTAGTTTTAAGAAAGATTTCTTTTGTAATTTTTTGAGGTACTTTTCTGGCAGAAATTTATGAAATTGTTTAAATAACCTCCACGAATGACGATACTTAAATATACGTGTAGTGCATTTTAGGCGGTCAGCCCACCTCCGCCTTGATGCTACAGAAGATTGTCCATCTTATAAATATACCTACAGCCATTGTAAACAGATTTTAATAATGTAACCGTACTGAGCAATGAATTTTTGAACGACTTGAATGAAAAGGAAGGTTTTTCAACCTCGAGCTCCAGAGACCTTTACTTTGTAACCCTACACGATGACCTTTTTAATATAATCAATAAAATCAGTAAGGATGTGGGTTCAAAGTTGTAACCCAGACACGCACTTTGTGTAATTTATTTCATTACCTGCCCTCAAAACGGTGAAGGAAAATTATCGAAGACAAGTGACATCCACCAACCAGCAACGGGCCCGTGTGTTGGATTATGAGGTGGCCCACTCCGTCCCACAGAGATGAGGCATGTGTCCTGTGTCCCAGTAGTGGGCAATAGTGGGCTAGTGTGGGTATTAGGCTGGATATTATCACTGACATCAGTATTTGATTGCTCTTATGGCCTTTGATAATAATTGTTGAACTTCACTTCTCCGCGTTGTAATAAATCATACGACACCTTGCGCGACATTCCAAATATTGATTCCGCAACCATTCGCCTATGACCGGTTCGTCATTGGACTGTTCGTCGACAGGATCATTCATTTATTTCCGTTTCCCCGGCAGACTCTTTCACCTTATTTACGTCAAATACTTGAATAGAAAATATACGCTGAGCTTATTCGAAAGTGTTGTTTGGGATTTTCTTATTGCCAATTTTAGTACAAAACACTAAAAAGAAAGTTGTACAAAGAAAAAACAAATCCCACCAAAAACATTCTGTAAAAAACTAGCCAAGTCTCAATGGAGCTGCTTGTTTATCTCTAAAAAGTAATGAAATCTAGACAAAGTCGTACCAAGTCTAAGGTTCCTTACTGCGATTTCTTTATTATTATAGTTAATGTTGTGTGACTTGGCCGTTGAACATTCTTTATATACGTTAAGTGGGTACAAGTCAATTTTGTTTACACGTAATGTTATATCTGTTGTAACTACCTATGTTTGTTAAGCGAGATAATAGCCCATACCGGTATTGGTAATTGGACGCTAGTGTCTCATTTTAGGCTGTTGTTGATTGTGCAACACATGCATTCAGCATTGACAATGCTGACTTCTGCTCTCTTCTTTTTGGAGCGTCAAATCGATCTAACATAAAATAGACGTACAGACGGACTTCTATCAATGATTATAAGTCCGTCTGTAATGGAAATAATTTTTAATACTGTTTATTTCAGGCTCGCCTATACATAAGTATTATTGAAATACGCAGCTTTATCAAGCCTACAATTGACTGGTTATTGAATCAACGTTTTCCAAGTGGCAATTTTCCATCGTCAATGGGTAGTGGTTCTGGCGACAGATTGGTGCAATGGTGTCATGGGGCACCTGGTTTTGTACCCTTGTGTACCCTTCAACGGCCAAGTCACACAACATTAACTATAATAATAAAGAAATCGCAGTAAGGAACCTTAGACTTGGTACGACTTTGTCTAGATTTCATTACTTTTTAGAGATAAACAAGCAGCTCCATTGAGACTTGGCTAGTTTTTTACAGAATGTTTTTGGTGGGATTTCACTTCTTTTTGTAGAAACGTATACGTACGTACGTATTCTTTTTGTACGTATATTGATTTATTTTATTAGATTTTCTTATTAGACACAGTTTTTTTCTTTTTAGGAGTAGTTTTTTTATTATTACAAATCTTTCTTTTCTTTTTTTCCGGCTCTGATTCTTGTACAGTAGCAACAATTTTTCGTATTGCCCATTCGCGTTCATAATTTATTATTTTAGACGGTTTAATTTCTGAAAGATCGGCGCGGTATTTATGCCTAAGCCGGTTGTATTCGGTGATCGCTATAGCTTGAGCTTTTATACTCTTGAAGTCAACATTTATGATGTGCACCCCATGAATATTGGTTACTCGTGAAAGCGCCACGTAGGCTTGGCCACGAGAGAATATGGAGGTGCCAATGTCCATGAGGGCATTTTTTAGACTTAGACCTTGGCTCTTGTGAATTGTTTGGGCATACGCCACACAGAATGGGAATTGTTCTCTGTACACGTAGGTATGCCCGGGGTATGATCTCAAATTTTGACTTAAAAGGCAATAATTCGTGAATCAAATTATTAGCGAATTTTACTACCAATTGTTTAGGCTTTGTTTGGTCTTCCGGGTCCCACCTCACTTTTTGTACAATGCCTATCGACCCATTCACTAAACCTAAACTAATATCAATGTTTCTCCTAAGCATTACTTTAGCTCCCTCTTTAATGATTTATAATGTACTTACAGCAGTATCTGATGTTACAGAATTTAATGTTATGGGATCAAAGGGGGAAGAAGATGGAGAGGCATCTCGTTTATGAATGAGTACATCGTAGTGGCCGCTTAAGTAACTACCGGTAAAACGTAAACACTTTTTTTGGCCAGCATCGCCAAAGGAACCTCTTAGTATACCGTTCTCATACACTTCAAAAGTGAAGGGTTAGATTTTTCCAGCAGCCATAAGCTCAGAAGCTGAGCCGTAAGTAGTGGGTTTCATCATATCGCTCGTGTAGGATTGCGCGCTCGTGTATACGTCACCATCAGCAACACACGTGTACACTTGCATTTCGTCCCAATGTTCAGCAACGTATGCAACTATAACAGATCTGATACTGCAAGTTGAGTCAGTTCTACCATACACCAAGAAAGATATTGTATGGAAGAGACAAGACCCGTCTTTGGGAATACCAACTCTTGGTAGCCAATAAGTTCATCGTCGTCTTTTAATATTATCGACATTTTTTACGATATTATCTTGCGAAATCAAACACAAATAAACTCAACGACCTTTAGTATATGGACAACAAATCAGAAATACCGATAATATTTAGACTAAAACAATAATAACCTATATCTTTAAGACTTCTTTTGTCTTAATAAAAAAGAAGCTCACTATTCAAACTATTAACAAAACGTTAACTCTTAATTATTAGACAAGTGTCAATATAATAATTAATTATCAATGAACTTTCTACATACCCCGAACATAGCCCGAAGAATTGCCAAACTTAAGTGGCAGTGGGCAGGGCACATTGCTCGCAGAACAGATGGCCGATGGGGCCGAAAGGTTCTGGAGTGGCGACCACGTACCGGAAGACGTAGCGTTGGAAGGCCTCCCACAAGATGGACCGACGCGACGTAAGGAGGATGGGCGTTTTGGTACCCGAAAACTAATTACATCCAAAGAAAATAATTTATAATATACAGATTGAAAGGTCTCATTATGTAGAACAATAGTTGTTATGGGGGATAGTCCCAGTTCTCTGCCCGTTCAGAGATATACAACCTTTAACACTATACATTTATGTTAGGTTAGGTTAGGGCGTTTTGGTACCCGAAAACTAATTACATATAAACAAAATAATTTATACAGATTGAAAGGTCTAATTATGTAGAACAATAGTTGTTATGGGGATAGTCCCAGTTCGCTGTCCGTTCAGAGATATACAACCTTTAACACTATACATTAATGTTAGGTTTAGGTTAGGTTAGGTTAGGGCGTTTTGGTACCGGAAAACTAATTACATCCAATCAAAATAATTTATACACAGATTGAAAGGTCTAATTATGTAGAACAATCGTTGTTAAGGAGGATAGTCGCAGTTCACTGTCCGTTCAGAGATATACAACCTTTAACATTATGTAGGTTAGGTTAAGGTTAGGTTAGGGCGTTGCGGAAGGATTGTACGTTCCCGCGACCCCCAGCGTAGTGTAAATGGAAAAACGGGGTAAAAAAAAGGTAGATATAATTCAATCACGTCACGATAAAGCAAGAGCCTATTATTGTTACTTATGACCTAACCTAACGATAACCTAACCTAACCTTTAAAGGTTGTATATCTCTGAACGGACAGCGAACTGAGACTATCCCCCCTAACGACTATTGCTCTATCTAATTAGACCTTTAAAACTGTATATAAATTATTTTGTTTGGTTGCCATGTTTTTCGGGTACCAGCTTCCATATATTTTTGCCCATCCTCCTTTGTCAGATACTTCAGACCTTCGATTTTTCACATCAAATGAAGCAGCCCACCCAGTTAAATATTTTTTGTAAAGGCGGTATGTCGATCTCTAATAGTTTGGTTGGGCTTTTGTGTTTTCTAATCAGGGTCACCAGGTACTCCAGATCTTCGATTATCCTAATTTTTATAGTTTTCCCTTTATGTGGCCATTAAACCCTAACTCTGTACCAAATTTCAGCACTCTGAGTTTATGGGAAGTACTAGTTCTATTTTGATGATGAGTGAGTGAGTGTCGTAAATGCGAAACTTTGCTGTCGCTTAACTTCGGAACTGAATAACCTACAGACTTGAAATTTTGGATTATAAGTATGTGAGTATAGCTTACTGGATGACGAAAATTTCTGCGTTCTGGTCTTATCCAGAGGTTCTCAAATAGGGGCCTGAAAATGCGGCGAAATGGTTCCTGTAAAGGATGGTACGGCAGTTTGCTTCGCGCTCGACTTGGCGGGGGCACTGCCGTGCCCCCCGAACATAATCGCGATTTCTTGATAGAGAATTGTACTTGGAGACGTCAAACCGAATATAAACTGAACTTTAAAAGAAAAAGGAACCGTGCAGCTACTACCAGGCCACTCAGAAAATATTGCGAAAAATATTTTTTTATGTATGAGAGACTGGCCAGATAAAATCTATTTCTAAAATATAATTATTTGTAATTAAAAAAATAGGTAGGTTCCAATTTCAAAATTTCCCTCCACGTTGTTTGCGAGCTAATTTAAACTACCGTGTCTCATTAAAAAATGGATCTGCGCCGGGAACATTTTCAAGTGTCGCCTGAAACCGGACGAATCGTACGATAGACTTCAAATGGCATTCATGGATGAAGGCCCTTCTAAGGAAACCGTGTATCGTTGGTATAAGGAATTCAAGCGCGGTTGACTAACTTTGGGGATGAAGAAAGAAGTGGTCGCCCTTTGACGGCTGTTACGGAAGAAAACGTGCTAGCAGTGAAAATTTTAATCCAAGACAATAGGCGAGTTACGTTTCAAGAGATTCGGCATATAGAATAGAATAGAATACTCTTTATTATGTACACCATATAAATTACAGACATAATGATAGAAACAATACAAAGGGTGACACAATGGGCGGTCTTATTGCTAAAAGCGATCTTTTAAAGACAACCTTTGGATGGATTAAAAAGGGGAAGGACAGACAAATACTGTAGGTAGTCTGTGGTGTACCATTTACATAATAATAATAATGATAAATCATTTTAATACATACATAAAGTATATTATACTAATCTAAATAAATATATACATATAATAACAAACATGAAACAGGAGCAAAGAAAATATAATGATGATGTTTAAGGAGAGAGGAAGTGCTTTTTAACCATAATTTTAAAAATGGACAAAGATTGAGCACGCCTTACCGACACGGGCAAGTCATTCCATAACCGTACTGCTTGAACAGTAAAAGATTTGTCATAGAAACTGGTGGAATGCATCGGCATCTCTAGTCTCAGGTTTTCCGATGACCTCAGATATATATTATGTGTGTCATGAAGGAACTTGAAACTTGGCATATACTGCAGGTTGGATCGGGAAGATTCACGAAATTCTACACGTGCATCTTCACGTGAGGAGGATAGTTTCACGCTGGGTGCCGCACAATCTCACCGATGCTCAGAAGCAGGCCCGGGTGGAATGGTGCCGTGATATGATAAACAAATTTGAAGCAGGCTCGTCTCGGCGTGTTTACGACATCATTACAGGTGATGACTCTTGGATTCATCAATACGATCCAGAAACGAAGCGCCAGTCGACGGTTTGGGTGTTTCAAAACGAATCAACGCCTACCAAAGTGACGCGATCTAGAAGCGGGGGGAAGATTTTGATCGCGAGCTTTTTCAATTTGACTGGCTACTTGGTGTCAATTCCTTTACGGAACCAAAGAAGCATCAACGCTGAATGGTATAATACCAGATGCTTGGCAGAAGTTTTCTCTGTTGTGAGCAACAAGCGACCAAACACAGGGCTCCGCGGGCTACTGCTCCACCACGACAACGCGGCTTCGCACACCGCGCTCAAAACGAGGGACTTCCTGGACAGCACGCCGGTTATACTCCTGGGTTGCCCTCTTTACAGCCCTGTCCTAGTACCACGTGACTTTGTTTTATTCTCGAAACTAAAAAATCAGCTCAAAGGGATACAATTTACGTCGCCGGAAGATGCGCTGTCAGCGTTCAAGCAGGCTGTAAACGAGGTGTCTGCGGCGGACTGGAAAAAGTGTTTCGAAAACTGGTTCAGACACATTAAATTTTGTAGTCCAGTGGAGAGTACAGACGCCAGCACACCAAACTACTACAATCTAATTTGTCTATAGAACATTTATTTTTATTTTCGCAAAACTTTCTGAGTATCCCACGTATTATATTGTTTTAATAACTATCAAAATATTTTTCCATTTTCATGTCTTTTTCAGACATAAAACTTTTAAGTTTTAAAACTTCAAAACATTTCATATTTTATTACTCTTCTACGTTAATGATAATGTCTACGTCTTCAAAAACCACAAACATAACATTTTGCATTTGGAATTTCAATTACACTTGTCTTTGTGACCATTCGTATTGAGATACTGATATATTTTTTATGATCAAAGAGTTAAAAGCTCATTACGACTAAAATATGAGAAGGTGTTAAAAGAAATATTTTCTTTATTCTTTTCTCCAAACTCCATTATTTTGATTTCTCTTTTCTCTGAGATTTTCTTTTTATCTTTTTCTTATTACTTTTCTAATTTAGTACCCTTTCTTTTGAACTTTCAGTATTCTGTTTTGTTTGAGCGATGACCATTTTGCGTGGATGTGACGCATATTTTCCCCGAACTTGTTCATTTTTATTATGTTTGTGTTCTTTCTCTGCGTCATGTTTATTGCAAATAAACGTATTTTATTTCTTTTATTTGTTATTGTTTACTCGACAGCCATTAAGGTTCTACTTGAGAATTAGACTAAACGTAGAAACACCTCAACATTAAATTCCCACACACTGCTAAAGCCACAGATTTATTATAGTCTGCATCTTTATCGGCACGATCTATACAAGAATAGCTTATGTCGTGGTAAAACCAATTCTAATCCTAACTATTCTAACTAATATTATAAATGCGAAAGTATAAGTTTGCTTGTTTGTTTATTACTTTTTCACGCCTAAACCACTGAACCGATCATCCTGAATTTTTGCATATACGTTGTCAGGTGTACAGAACCGGACACAGGGTACCTTTCATCCCGAAAAAAAGTGCTGTTCCCGAGGAAAACAACAATAACGTTATTATGATAATAGATGGCGCCACCTGTTATTCGAACGGGATCGACATTTATGTGGGTGAAACCGCTAGGCGCTGCTAGTGTAAAATAAAATTACTAGCTCATGTCATGGTTAGGTTAGCTAGTTAGTGAACTGGAGAGAGGTTGACTGACCAGAACTAGTAAATATTTACTACTATATTCTGCTATAATATGTCGTTTAAAAAGGTCCCTTAGTTTGAACATTTATTCCGGTGACCACACTTTGGGATCTCGCCAACACACTCACTGAATGCTTGTTATTGTTGCAGCTGTGTTCCGAAGTTCATTAATTGTGGCCTAGTACATAAAAAAATGTCGTTTCGTGTTGCGAAGCTCATGCATACGATGAACAACAGTTTCTCTGCATTTTGTAATGAGGTGACAAGGGATTAGATGTGACATCGTTCTACAGTGTGAGTCTTCATAATGTGCACATATCGAAATGAGGGAAACTAAGCTTAATTTTATCGACGGATTTTTTTTTTTTTTTAATCTAAAAAAAAAAAAAAATTTGTAGCATTTTTGTTAAAATTCTTTTTCACTGCTGTGACCCCTGTGTAAACAATCGCACCTCAATTGAGAATTATGGTTTTTTTTAACAAAAATCTGATATTTTTTCATCAATTTTTACAATAATTGTAAAATTACTCGATAAAAGCCCCGATTACCTACCCTTTTGATTACTTTAAATTATTCTCCATCGTATCAGATTTCTAAACGTAAAAATACCATGTTTATAACTCAATCACAACATTTCCTATCAACTGTTAAAGAAAGGCCTTGCAATCACCATACTTAAGCAGGTAAAGATCACATTAAATATTTTTAATTTTTTCAAATATTTTTTTCGTCGATAAAATTAAGCTATGTTTCCCTCATTTCGTTATGTGCACATTATGAAGACTCACACTGTATTCGTGCTGTTAGGTAACAGCAGTGAAGTACGGACTTCGGAAGTATCTATCCATGCAAAGCTAAAGTGCTGAGGCAACCCGTCATTGTAGGAATCTGTATTGTAGGTACGTACTCTTATTAATCTGAATTCTTTAAGCCAGGATAATTGCGTAACACACTATCAGTAGCAATGGGTTTCATTTTGACAGTTCAACAACATTCATTGCGTTATTTACGTTGTTGAGCAGACACACTTTTCGTACATAAGAAGCAATGGATTAGCATTATGCTTCAAAATTATTCAAATTGAGAGTAATAGTGTGTTACGCAATTAGGGTGCTGCTCAGAATAGTTTTTGAATGTTGCAGACATATATTTTTTATTTTGACCAATTTTATTTGTTAACCACTTGCAGCAATAATAAACTTATATTCCATTTTAAAGTATCTAAGTTTCCTTTTACCTTCAGATGGTCTACGTATTTTGAAAGTAAGCAAATTATCCATGATTTTGAACTATGACCACATTTTTTCCAGCAAAAAGTAAGACACCCCTCTATTATTACATGTCGTGAAAGTCAACTAGTTATTGTATCAAGAGGACACGTACAGTCACGAGCACCAATATGTCAAAACTTTAAATTGCGATTTTTTCACGAAATAACGAATGCAACGTTGAAATACGTCACTTTACATATACCTATGGGTTCGAAAATACTATGTTCCTAATAATATAAAATTTCATTCAAAAATAACGGAGAAAATTGACTTTGAATAAAGCCAAGTGTATACATACTTTTGCTCGTGACTGTAGAGTAACGGCGTCGTGTGCTTATAACAATAAATTGTAATGACTGATCCTTCAGTCTAGCGTGATGATTACTGTAATGTACAGATGGCAGCACATCAAGCTACTACAATCTGTCAAATTTCTTTAATAGATTTTCAACTTTACCGCTAAAGCTTAAGTTTCAAAGTTGATTGGGATTTGACAGTTTCGGGTAGCTTGATGTGCTGGTCTGTACCTAATGACCGGCACCTAATTTGTCATCAATAGGTTTTATATACGATTATTTTTGTAAGTATTTAGCTGTAAGTAAGTAGTAAGAATATTTCTCTACTAAAATCATTATAAAAAAATGCAAACAAAAATTTATTTTAATTTTAAATCAAATTCTAAAAGAAACATTCGGAAACAATATAAATATGACATTAATTTACCAATTATTAACAATATGATGTATTATAAAAGTACATTTATGTTACTGCAATTCGTGTGTACAATCAGTTACCGCCGGCAATTAAAGAATTAAATGGAAATATGTTTAAAAATAAATTGAAAAAAATGTTAATTGATAATGTATTTTATAATCTGCATGAGTTTTTTGATAAAAAATAAAATTTGTAAGTACCCAATTTCTTGTAACTATTGCATATCCGACTCGGGTAGACTGTTGAAACAAAAAATGTTATGTATGTATAAGAACTTTATGTACACAGTTATGCAATAAATATATCTTTATCTTTATATTCTTGCATAATTTGCACGTTAAACTAGATATTGTGGAGTGATCCTTGAAAGACAAAACTTTAAAAATCAACGACTTTTGTTCTTTCCCTTAAATGTATCTGAAACCCCTTAATACCTAAGTGTCGCATTACTGAAGTCGAAATTCTACACCTCCACCTTAACTACAAAGGGCTAAATAAACAGGGGTTGAAGACAAATTTAATTTGCAGCTTCCAAAGTGTATATCTCAAATATTTGCCAAAAGAAATCGTGTTTTTGAACCGCAAAATAATTTTGGTGGAAGCTAGGAGATTTTATAATAGCTTTCGATAATAATTTCTTAAGCATCTCATCAGGAGTACGTAGTTATTAAGTATGTTTATAGTCGACAGGCGTAAAAATAGCCGTCCTCGTGTTTGCGGGAGAAAATAACCTTTTAGTCTTAGCTGTTTACTTTTGAAAGCTGAAAATCATGAATTAAGAAAACTGCCAGTCATTTGTTTACTTTAGCAATAGCTTCGTAAAACAACAAAAAAGTACACCGTGACGATGAATTTATCGAACTGGACGAGAAATTGGTTTTTAATTATGGTCCTGTTTTTTTTTTAAGTCAAAAGTCAAAGTCAAAGCATTTATTTCAAATAGGCACTTAAAAGGCACTTTTGAACGTCATAAATTACGATAAAATAGAATTGATTCTAGTCGCCCATTCCAAAGGGTAGTTTTAATTTTTAATTTTAATTTTTAATAATAAATATATTAATTTGTTATCACATAATAAATAAATTACAGATTATGCACTACATTGGTCTTTGCCTTTCACTACACCCCTTTGTCCTAAAAAATAAAGCAGAACACACAAAAAAGATAAAATCAATAAACAAATCAGACTCCAACCACCGTACGCAAAATACGCGCTTTGTCGTGGAAACCAGCCCGTATTACCTATTATTACCCAGACTCCAACGAACCGAAACAGACAATTCTCGCCTCAAAAGACCACCACGACCTACTTTCTCAACCAGTCCATCGCAAATTCTTTTCGATTCCCGATCTAGCTTACAAATTAAGATAGACTTACCTAGGTATAGTCACATCACTCATAGATTATACTAGAACAATCGTAGCAAAATCTCGGATGGATGGCGAGTACTTACCGTTTAGCCCTAAATGCGATGTGACTTCTGTATCTAGTATGTTTGAATGGGATAGTTGACTTGACTGGTGTAACAGTAGACAAACACAAGTTTCACATTAGAATCTTTAAATAGGTAATACTATCAACCCGGATGGATAATTAACGCTAACAGTGCGGTCTATTCGATCCACCGAAATTACACAAGACCTAACGCCTCCTAAAGTGAATTAAATTCCGGCTTCTGAAATAACCCGACAAATAACTTTCACTTTGAAACAAATGAACATCAAACAAAATATAAAACAATTTAGTAATGTGATTTGCTTCTAAATGTAAACGCACAACCAAATGAATTATATGAACGTCTACCGAGCCATAAGCCACAACGAACGGTCCTCAATCCTCCGGTACCCCTCAACTCGGGTCGATATGTTTCCGTAATAGACATCCCTGGCTGCGCTGACTAATTCTATATTCTTTAGTAATTCCACTGGCTTTATCGCAGCTTAGGGTATCAATTTTGATTGGAAGCTTGTTGATCGGTTGGTATTTTCGGGAGTATTTTTCTTCTAATATTTTTCTATGAAATTAACGGCGTACAAATGACAATGAAAACAACGTTATATTTTCAAAAATACCTTGTGAGTTAATTTCAGATTTTAGCATGATTAAGCTACAGTTTTTGACATCCCTACTAGCCTAAACAGCTCATTGGCTGACACTGAGTTCGGTAATTAGGCGAGTTTTCTAATATTTTTGTCTTTTTTTTTCTCGTGAAATCTTACTGTGTCAATGAATGTTCCATAAATAATAGCCTCCCCGACCGTTTTCGGTCACGGTGGCCAATCTCAATGGAGATTAGCCAGGTGCGCAGGAGATATGATAGTGCACAAGTGTGTGCGCAAACACAGGTGCACTCTCTCCATAAATAATGAGAAATCGAACAAAACGACATTAAAGTGTACCTAATAGTGCAATATTTGACTATAAACTACAGATATTTTAAGCTATTTCCTCACCAAGCAAGTACCTCACTCACCCAAATTCCTCCCTCTCCTCTCACCTAAACTGAAATTCATACGCGGCCTGCACTGCTCATATTGTTTGCCGCTGGCTGTCACGAGCGGCGACTCGTGCGGGAATTAATGTGTAAAAGATTTTTTACGCTTTTTGCTACTCCGTGTTTTCCAAAAGATCCACTTTAAATTCGTATGTGGAGATATGAAAAGCTGTTTCGTGATGTTGTTTAGTTTGTGTTCAATTTGTTGATGTGCATTTGGGGTAATTTTTGCCGTGCTTTAGAGTGTTTCTGTCTCATTCGAGGGCGTATTCTATGTGTATGCGTATTTTGTCTGTTATCTCGTTTTGTTTATGTTGGGAATCGTTGCTCTAGTTTTGGGGTTGGTTTTTATTGCTATCCTGTTTGGGGTAGCGTGCGAATACATTTCTGTTTTTTAAGAACGACTCCCAAAACCAAAGTCAAAATATAATCAAGGTCAAACATGATTAGCAATATGATATTTTTTCAACTATGATCTGTCTGTCATTTGGTTTCATAAGGAGCAAAAATAAAAATCGTTGACATGTCGTGTCAAAAGCATAACTTACCTTTTATTCATAACTATTAATGTACCTACAACAATTACCTATACGATAAACATTTCATCGTGATCACCCATGGCTGCCAAACGTGGTGTTAATCGCGGTATCACCTTCAATTCTTCGTTGTTGCGGTCAGGTTGGCCCTCGGTCAACATCCAATATTTTTGCTATATTTGCAAGTGCCTAGGTGCCTAGAAGAACGAAAGAAAGACTATAATTATTGAATATCCAAAGTTGAAACTCTTCAACTTTGGATATTAAATAATTATAGTCTTTAAATCAGAAATGTAAGCGTCCACGAATGTCGACAGCATAATCGCTTTTGATCAAGGGAGATAAATAGTCACTAAAAGCTAACCATCATAGCCAACGTGTAGTTTGTAAAAAAGGTGTGGTGGGTGGGTACCTACATATTGAATGTCAAAAGAAAGAAAAATCACAGATGGAATTCACATCGTGAATGTCTACATGATAAAAAAGCAAAGCGCCGTAAAGCAGAAAGTATCTATGATCATTAAGACTTTAAGAGCGTTTACGCCGAACGTCATTTCATACAAACTTTCAAGCCCTTGTTTTCCGAAATGAACGAACCGATTTTAATGAAACTTCATACGCATAAGCAGGATACAAAGGTCTAAAAAGTTAGTAGAGAACATTTTCGAAAAATAGTGTTACAGCCAAATTAGACCGATTTTAAACTTTTCATAGAAACAGAGATTTCCAGTATTTTTTTTTTAAATAAGACATTTCGAAAATGTTCTCTACTAACTTTTTAGACCTTTGTATCCTGCTTATGCGTATGAAGTTTCATTAAAATCGGTTCATTCATTTTGGAAAACAAGGGCTTGAAAGTTTGTATGAAATGCCGTTCGGCGTAAGCGCTCTTAAGAGGATGCTCGGTCGATATGCAAGGCTGGTAGCCATCCCAGAACTTTTCGTCAGAAACCTAAAAATAATTAAAATCGCTATGACTTTATTGATTAACAAACAGTTATGATCTTCACTAATATTCTTTATCATTTAGGGCGAATGTCACCAACGAAACTGAACGCGATCAGAACATCTGAACCGCGTCAAGAGCTGCGTTTTATATTTACCGTTCGAGTGTATTATTTACCTCGTGTGTTTTTGCCTTCCCTTGATGATGTTAAAATTTATTCTAGTGTAATTTTACGCACAAATTATCAAACAATAAACTACATTTTCAAGGAGACCGTACGTCCCATTCAGTAAAATTACACGCCACTTATATACTGCAGATACATAGTGCAATCCTATACACATGCAAATTGCGGGCAGCTGCGTTCTGCCGCGTCTGAGCCGCTATTACGGCTCACACTAATACGTATGTGTATAATATGGGTATTTATGTGTGATGTTTAAAAACGTGGCTTAGAAAATATCTATTTGTTTTATGACTGAAGAAAGCAGCAATGGCCGATCGATTGGGGTAATTTACACAAAACAATCTAAGTATTTAGAAAAAGCAAAACAGTGAAGGAACACTTTCTGAAGCGACCAATATGTCCTAAAACGAAAAATTCGAAGACAACAACCAACCCGCACTGGTTGGTTTACAACCCACTGCCTCTCACATAGGCAATGTTTGTGACAGCAGTGGGAAAAGCTTATTATGCTAATATATCTGTATCTATGGAATATGGCGTATAACTGTAGGATAGTACACCATTTACAATCTGTCGCCACAATATCAAAACACAATCACTGAAGGACGGTCCTTTTAGAAAGCATTAAAAATACGACGTACGAAAAAACAAAGAAGAAAATTATAACCATTTGCACAATTAATAAATGACAAATTAGATATCGCTAGACAATGCCCTTGGGAGACAAAGGGAATATTATGCAAGGCTGAGTGTCCAACCTCTGCTAGTTTGAGAAAGCACTTTAACTAGAATTAAAGGCTATTTTAATAGGGGAGGAAAAGTTTACAATGTGTGCTTCATAATTGAAAGAAAAGACATAATGGTGCACCTAACGCAAAAATGTAGAACGATAAGATGACATATTATCATAAACCAAAACTTATTATTGGGAAAAAATATCTTTGATAAAAAGTTCCCTTGATGAGATAGATTAATTCGCAATTTACATACAAAAATAACCTAATTAATGCGAAAGATGATTGCATAATTACTCGTCGCGGTTAACGTTCAGAATTTCGACCGCATTGCAAGCAAATTGGTAGGTAGATATTGTATTCTTGCAGCTTCAATTTTAGTCACTAGTCTAAATATTATTATCATTCTATCAGAATCGGTCCTTCAAATGTTGGATCTCTTCACTCTTTCTGACCGCCTAGTAGTTTAAAGATCTCGTTACAAACGATACTCAGAGGAATATTACACTATCATATAGCTATCATAGGTCTATGAGCCATAGTGACAATGTAATGTAGACATATGAATCATATTTTTGTAAGCTTCGCTCTAATATAAAATTTCTTATTGTTTCATATCGCACACCTAGACCTAAACAGCGATTAACTCAAAAAAACACTTTTTTCAGGAAAGTTGAAAAACTGATTACTATGTCCATATGCACTGCAGGAGTTTGCTGTATTGGTCAATACTTTTTAAGTTGAGTAATGGAACTATTTTTGAATCTGTTTTGTTGGTCGCTAGGTAGTGAGTTAGGGAATTCGATGGTATGCATACCTCAAAAATTTAGATTTTAGAGTTAGCTCTCTTTAGATCTAGGTGTGCGATATAGGAATACGAGATATGATCCTAGATATATGATCGTGTAATATCCCCAGCACGGCAAATAACTAAAACTAAACACGTACCACCACCACGCGCTAAAAATAGAACTAGCACAAGTTAAAATGTAGCGTCACTTAGCAAGGCCTATAAAATAGAAGCGTATGTACTCATACCAATTCGTAGTAATTTCGGTAACAGAATTGGGGTTGCTATCGCACGGCGCTGCCATGCGGGCCGACCGATATTCCCAATGATATGGCTTGCGCCCAGTGCGTGTTTGAACGAGATAGTGTACTTGAATGACGAAATATTACGCTGTCAGAGGTCTTTTGATGCTAGGTTGTGATACGTCTTTTAGTACGATACCTAAAAACATGGGATGCTTATTGCATGGCACTGCTAGTGTGTTAAGAATTTGAGTAGATTTAAATAATTATTTTGTTCAAACAGGCAGGATAGGCAGTGAGAGTGTGTGGGAACGTCAGGCAGGATAAGCAGTGAGAGTGTGTAGGAACGTGTAACCTCAAAACATTTATTTTTACCCGACTGTGGTACAGCCCGAAACGAAGGTAAATGAATCTGTAATTCTGGACACAACATACTTTAGAAAGGCAATTAGATACAAACGACCGCTGTTTGTAATACAAAAGTCTTCTTGTTTTGTTAATCCTACATTCGGTTTACAGAGGATAGTAGCTAGACCTCTCGCAAACCTCCCTATTAGCTAGCAGCTCATTACGAGCCGCTAACTCGCCTAAAAGAATGAGGTACCTACTATTGTGTATACGTACGTAGTATAGTAATATGGCATGTAAGTATGTTTCCTTCAACTCTCCTCGCAACTCACCCATTCTAAACGCAGCTCCCGCTGTAACAACATGTTATCTAGCCGGCGCGGTCAAGCGTTCAAAGCGGAATGAATTCCCGCCAGCAGCTTAAGCTTAGCTGTAGCTTTCCGCTGAATTTTTGCTGTGAAACAAGCTTACAGCTTCTGAACGTATTGGTAAGTTGTAGATTATGTTTTTGAGAAAATATAAGTTGTTGTTGTAAAGGAAAATCTTTGTAAAGTGCTACTGATAAGCGAACTTCTAATAAATATTTTTTCTTGCCTTTCGTGTCCCACTCCTTGACAAAGAATCTTTTACTTCCTTCCTTCTACATAAAATAAAGATTAAAAAAAAACAATCTTTCAATGACAAAGGGCATTTCGATACGTGTTATTGGAGATCACCTCCTAGTCTCTCCTCTACTTGTCTTTATGTATTTCTGTTTGATGCCAATCATTGGGAAAAGAGTCAAGATCGTCCTGCCATCTCCTCCTAGGCCTGCTGCAATGCCTTTAAATAAATATTATGTTTAGTCTTTTAGGGAAACTTAGGATATCTTGTCATCCTTCAGATGTATTTGCAAGTAACATTGCCAAAGTTTGAAAAATTTTAAAATCGAAAATCAATATTTAGGTACGAGTGGTCGCAAAACATTCAGAAAAAGGTAGTACCAGTTGGAGCAATATTTTTTTCTGCTGCATTAATTCGGCTTATTTTTCTCCTGGTTGTTTTATTATTAACTAGCTCCCGCCCATGGCTTCGCCCGCGAGATATGTCGATAAAAACTATCCTATGTCCTTTTCCGGAATGCAATCTATCTCTATGCCAAATTTTATCGAAATCCGTTCAGTGGTTTAGGCGTGAAAAGGTAATATACAAACAGACAGACAGAGTTACTTTCGAATGTATAATATTAGTATGAATTTAGAAGAAAATACCTATTGTTTTCCTCGTCAAAGCAGCCTGTATTGTAATAATCATCTTACAGCTTACTGCCACGATAATAAACCCTAAATCTACCCCACATTCTAATTATAATTTCCCTTCTCCATCTTGTCCCATAAACCCAGTGTAATGTATGTAGATTACGATGGTATCCTGTGTGTTGCTAACACGTCATCATCTATGCATTCCTGTAATCACAATGCATGTAGCAGGCCGTCTTGGGTTACGGCTTAACATAAACTAGTAGGTATGTCGTTATATTTCGTACTAGCTGCGCCCTGCGGTTTTACCCGCGTAAATCTTAGTCCCGTGGGAATATCGGGACAAAAAAGTAGCCTATATGTTAATCCAGGGTGTCAGCTACCTCCATACAAAATGTTATCAAAATTGGTCCAGCCGTTTGAGCGTGAAGAAGTAACAAACATATAAACACACCCCCACACATCCACACACGCACACTCACAAACTTTCGCCTTTATAATATTAGTGTGATATCTTACCTGTGCCCAAAATTGTAAGGGGTGCACACACTTTTAAGATCGGCACATTAGATTCGGCGGTATAACTGAGATTCCTGGACACTGCTACTCGATACCTGGAGTCCATTGCCACTCCCAGTACAATTTCCTTGGAGTAAAGAAATTAAATTAATAGTTAATTGTTATTAATCATTATATTCCAATTTATCCTAATTCTATCTAATTTTGTTTAATTTTATTTAATATTATCTCATTTTTATCTAATGTTGAAGAAATTTGTTACATTTCATTTCATTTCATCTTTTGTCCAGTTTTTATTATGTGATTTAACCTGTTTTATGTATGTGCAAACTGTTAATATAAGTTGGTTATTAATAAATAAATAAAAAAGGTATATTTATTTAACAATATAGCTGACCAGAAGCAATTACTTCAGCTTTCAATTGGCTCGTGCCGAACGGCAAACTCCGTTGGGCATCTACCCTCGCTGAATCAAATTCGGGTTGGCTCAACACAATTCGCCGGCAATTTGCCGCCCGGCTGTACCGAATATTGCCAAACCTAACAAATGTTTTAGCACGCCTAATACATTACGTGTTAAAAAGATTAGCCAGTCAACAAAGTGGTATTTGTTGAGTTTTTTTATTGCTCCAGAAAAAAATATGACAAATGGGTCCGGAAAAAAATTGTATCATAAAGTTCGTAAAAAATTGCAGTTAACACGAATATTAATCGGCCTTTTCCTCATAATGTCACGTTCCATGAAACTTTATTACTTTAATCTTTCCACCTACTCGATTGCCCATGCAATTGTCCACCCACTCCATTAAAACGCCCACATGCACCCGGAACACAGCAGACTCATACCATTCACGAATGTAGTAGTAAGGAGACAATCGCGCAGGACACAAAGCCGCGACACTAATTGGAAACTGCGCAACACCAAACGGATGGTCAACACGCTTGACATACAGTGTGGGACAGGAATAGTCACCTCGCGTTTATTATATTCTAGTACCCACCTAGTCCTTCGGGAAAACATTGAGAAATAAAGGTTTAAGCAGTATTGAGTTTTTATTAATCATAAAAAAAAGATTTTTAATGAACGTTAGATTAAATTCAAGTACCTACACAAAAAATAATACCCAACACCTCCTCATTGAAGTTGGTTAAAGTAACTTGTCACGAGCACTAAAAGTGAACGATTACTAGAATTAAAAATATAATACCCTGAGCCAAGATCTTGCAGCCTTGCTGCCAACCTAGCTTAGTAATATTAAATCTTGTCACCGCGATATGAGTAGCTAAAATAGTGAAAAAAAATATTAATGTATTTATTTGCCCTAGCCAACAAGAGAGAAGAAGAAACCTACAGAATATCCGAACAAATTCGTAAATCCTAGTTTATTGCAAGTAACCAATAACGTACTAGAATTTAATATTTTATTACCACACAAGTATGCGCACACAAATATGAAACTAACCTTTTAGAATAATATTTTCATACAGATCCGTATTCATATCCATGCACTACAGTGTAAAAGAGGAATAGGATGACCCACTTTTTCGGTGCACAAAAGATTCTTTTATATTGCACTGAATACGAGATTCGGTCGCCTACAAACTACTGAGCGCGTTTTTTTTGTTAATTTCTTTACTCGGAATATTTTTGTGTCCAAATATTTTTGCAAGGCTTTGTAAAGCTTATCCTATTACGGCGAAGTTTGAGCTCAACATTGTGTTATTAGATTGTAAACTCATTTCGTGAATATTTTCCGGGATTTTTCTTTGTAATTAGTTGTGTTGACAAATTGTGATCCTATGGATATGGTTTAAGTTTACCTAAATAAACATAACATCGCGCCTGTTTTCCCCAAAGGAATAGGCAGATTTATTAATCCCAGTCGTTGATCAAGAATACTCATCTCAGTTACGTTGAAGTTCCATTAATTACTAGAAGAAAACCACCTCTCTATTTGAATAACTTTCAGAATTAATTGCTACTTACTTTCAGGATATTTTGCAAACTTACGGAATTCAAGTCAACATTTCTATTGTAGCGGTATCTACAACGCCACATGCGAACAACGCGTCATACTGATGTCACACAAATCCTGCATCGCGCAAGCAGAGTTTACCGCGCAACTAGCATAGATACACCGGCCCGACATAAATCATCGGGCAGTTGCCCGCCAGACACAACACCCGGTCGGAGGATCCTCCTTTTTCTATAGAGTATGAGTATGAGTGAACTTTACACCCTCTTTCTCATACCTCTATACTATAATCGATTTAATTTCTTAGAATCAAAACTGTTTCTGTAGAAAAACCAAGTGCTAGTTGAAAATAAATTTGCCGTAAAACAAGTCATCATCATTTCAGCCGAAATACGTCCACTGCTGGAAGTAAGCCTCCCCCAAGCACCTCCACTTCGACCGGTTCTGTGCTTCTCGCATCCAACGGGTTCCTGCGGCCTTCACAAGGTAAAACTGGGAAAGCCAACTACTGCGTTCCATGAACAGAAATTTTTCTTAAAAGCTTTTATTGAAACTAAGCAACTTGCATCTATATTTTATAGGTGACGGTTGAAAATATTAGCTTACTTACTAAAAGTAAAATAGTAGTTGTTGTTCAAAGTGATAGGTATTTTTCCTTGATTTTGTTTTAATAATTAGTTTTTTGATGTTATAAGTTTATGGTCCTTATTATTGATCTCACGTAGAGTTGTCGAAGAAAATTTACTACCTAATATCAATATAATTTGTACCTTAAAATTCTAAACTACACTCTGGAAACATGAATTAAATAGTGTATTTTAATAAAAATATGTTATGTGAGTAGGTATTACGCTGTGACCGGAAAAGGTCTACCAGTGTCGTGTTTTTTATTTAAAATATAAACAAGAACGCAAACATTTTGTAGACTATCCAATCTCGCCACACAGCAATGTCAACAAATCCAAAATATTTGAACTGGCTCCAAAATTCAAATGGATCAAATTGAATTTTCCCCGAAAATCCGGAAGGCAGAAAAAATGGCAACACGCTTTCCAACGAACACATGAATGAAATATTAATGTTGCCATCAATGTGACGAGTTTCACCTCCGATAATTTAAAATTTACAAAACCAATGCTGCTTGCGGCCATACGCAAAACGTTGAGGGTTGCAAGAATATGATGTGATAATGAATAGTAGGGAAAACTGCTAGCTTCGGCCATTTTATTATCTTAGTAATTAGGGGAATAGAAACACTTTCATTGAGTCTGGAATCTAAGAAATGGTTAATATGGGCAGTTTTTCTTAATGGCTTATTGGATATTATGAGTGCAGTCTGATTCTTTTCGTATTTAAGCTGTTTTTTAATTAATGAAGTTCCTAAAAATATATTTATGGTTGAGACTGTACATAAATCCATACTAATATTATAAATTTGAAAGTAAGTCTGTCTGTCTGTCTGTATGTTACCTTTTCACGCCTAAACCACTGAACGGATTTCGATAATTTTTGGCAGAGAGATAGATTACATCCCGGGAAAGGATATAAGATAGTTTTTATCCCGATTTTCTTACGGGATCCACACATATGCGGGTAAAACCGCGGGACGCAGCTAGTAGCATATAAGTCAGACCTGCGCTACCGCATCCACGGATTTCCGCGACCTTCACCAGACCGATGATCTACCTTGTGGTATGGTATACCTGTCATTTCGAATCAAATCTGACCACCTACTTCTTAAAGTGGCTTAAAAAAGTACTGTAAAAACAAATCCTAAACGAAAAACTTCTTTTTATTTGAAGTCGTTTGCAAAACCCAAAATTATTACCAACCTAAGGGTCGAATTAGGGACCTTTCACAACACTCATGAAACGCTACCAATTGCCGAAGGAGCAGTAATGTATGAAAATATAAAAAAAAATAACACTCCAAAAATGTCCGGATAGGAGCTGACATAATGTAACATCATTACATTTTAAAATACCCCACTCAGTGATATACCTGTTATATTCATATGCGAAAATTTCGTTTGAACTTAATACCTAACAGGAAAAAAAACTTCTACCAAAAATGAACATTTGTAAGGATGTTTGTTGTAACAAACATCCTTACAAATGTTCAAATTGTTCAACAAGTTTACTTCTCATTGTGTTCACCAAATTGTTCTACAAGTTTACTTCTCATTGTGTTCACCAAATTGTTCAACAAGTTTACTTCTCATTGTGTTCACCAAATTGTTCAACAAGTTTACTTCTCATTGTGTTCACCAAATTGTTCAACAACTTTACTTCTCATTGTGTTCGTCAATTCACCAACCAAGCGTTTTGATTTATTGGAATGATATTATGCTCATCGGAAATATTATGATGAATATTATAAATCGACGTACAGACTAGCACATCAAGTCACTACAATCTATCAAACTTTAATAGATTTTCAACTTTATCGCTAAAACGTATGGTTCAAAGTTGATTGGGAAAATTTTACAGTTTCTGGTAGCTTAATGTGCTGACGTCTGTACATAATACAGCTGTGTCTACGGTCCCTAGACTATTAGGTTAGGTTAGGCTAGGTTACCATTTCGGGTTTAAAGGTACAAAACAAACATGGAACTGTATTAAAATTATGTATGAATAAAATTTAAAAGGTACATACTAGCGTCTGTACCTTTAATCTTTACCTTTTTCCTGTACCTTTCTTTTCCTCACATTAAGCTACTAAAATCTGTCAAATTTCTTTAATAGATTTTCAACTTTATCGCTAAATCATAAGGTTCAAAGTTGATTGGGAAAATTTGACAGTTTCGGGTAGCTTGATGTGCTGGGGTCTGTACAGTCACTTGCACCAATATGTTAACACTTGGCAACTTTAAATTGCGATTTTTTCAATGCAACGTTGAAATACGACACTTTACATATATACCTATGGGTTCGAACATACTATGTTCCTACTAATATAAAATTTCATTCAAAAATAAAGTATAAATGAATAAAGTCAAGTATATACATACTTTTGCTCGTGACTGAACATCAGTCACGTGTTGTGGCCTATACCAATACCCAGCCCCTCGGGAAATATTGGCGTGATATTATGGCACAATAGCGTTGTCTCTATCACTTACACTAGTGCAACAGTGTGACGGTGAGTTTGACTATGTACTCTTTTTAAAACCCAATGTTCCATGTTCACTCAGTAGAACGCCTTTCTTCAGCAAATCGTTGCTTAGAATCTTATTTATTTTATTGAGGTTCACCAACAGTTGTTACAGATATTACACAGATAGGAATATACAAGTACTTATGTCTTAGATCTTACTGCACAACCAATTACAGGCAAACAACATATGCACAATGCTCTTTGAATTATTTTAATTTCAAAGATTAATGTACTTAAATTCTAGATAATTATATTAGATACTGACTACTCCTGACAACAAACGTCGACATTGAGTCTGCGTGTAGGTCAACCAGGGGCTCAAGTCTGCTATTTTTATAAATTTGTCATTCCAACACGATCCTATTGTCATTTTGCTAAAAGTTCATAATCTGCTAAATTCATAATGGTCGATCATTGGTCGGTCAATGGCGCACAACATAATACGATACTCGTAACGAATTAGAAGCAATGACTGTACAATGATGTTCTAATGGTAGGTTACTGATCAAAGGAACTGTCAAAAACTGTTGGGTGGTAAACTGCTACAAGCAGTTTACCGCCCAAATCAGTCATTCATTTGTCACTACGTACGGGATTACCATTCTATGCCATTTCTTTCAATGGAGTGTCAGTGGTTGACCATTGGAAAGTCATAATGACGCCATTATATTAGTAGATTACCAAACTTGTCAAAATCAACAATTATGAAATCAATGATAGACCATTCTGACACTATTGTAATAACAGACTTGAGGCTCTGGTCGCGGCGTTCGTTTATAAGTTTGCACATGCGGGGTATAGGCTAATTAACACCAGACACCGTACGGCGAAGAGGTGGAGCTAAGGATGTTATAGGTTTGCGAGGTGGTCTACGGGGTACCTACTTTGAAATTGAACCTACATACCAACTGTGGGCAGTCAGTGGTGTTATTGAGCAGTTTATATGCGAATATCAATCTCATCTTCCACACATTACTCTCTAAAAATCACTTCAATCAACCATCGCATACATCTCACTCTACTTCATCACCCACACACACCCCCACACACACTACGTTAGAAAACTATATAATCAGTGCACTGATTACATTGCTCCCCGCGGAGGAACAGCTGGCTTCAATGAATTCTAAATGCTGTACACCGATTAACTGACAACATTCATCACAGAAGAAATGTGCTGTTTTACTGTTGTTCTTGTAGTGTTCATTTGGTTGTTGTTAGGGTTCCGGACCCAAAAGGTAAAAACGAGACCCTATTACTAAGACTTCGCTGTCTGTCCGTCCGTCTGTCTGTCACCAGGCTGTATCTCAAAAACGATAGCTAGAAAGTTGAAATTTTCAGAAATTATGTAGGTATTTCTGTTGCCGCTGTAACAACAAATACTAAAAACAAAATAAAATAAATATTTAAAGGGGCTCCCTACAACAAACGTGTTTTTTTTCGGTGTTTTTGCCTTGTGGTACGGAACCCTTCGTGTGCGAGTCCGACTCGCACTTGGCCAGTTTTTTCTCGAGATATTATATGTAATTGCAGCAATTGCTTAGCAATTCACACCCAATCTACGTTAATTCTACGTCCATTTGGCGCGCCGTCATTTCATAAAGCTGACAAAGAATGGCAGTTGTTATTTGAATAAACAAACAATTCAATGTGCTTTGAGGGGACCGTGGCTAAATAATAACAGCCGCACAGGGCGATCGATCAGGTTAAGCTACACTTGCCGCGGTTGGTCTGTGGATGGGCGACCATCTTTACATACCGAGACCCCTCCGTGCCTCGGAAAGCACGTTAAGCCGTTGGTCCCGGCTGTCATTCGTAGATCTTTGACAGTCGTTAAGGGTAGTCAGAAGTCCGAAAGTCTGACAACCAGTGGGTATCGGGTATAACTCCAGCGTCAAGATTCTAAAAACCTAATTACATTTTGTCCAACCCGAAGATCGAAGAAGTTGGGACCTCCACTCAGCAATTGCAAGCACTGGACCAACGAGGTCATTAAAATATCATGGGCAAAAAAACTACCATTTACAACTTATAAAACATTCAATTTCGCATGAAAACCTCGTAATAAAACTTTTTAACAATTTCAACTCCCCTTGAAAATTAATGTCATCAAAACATAATTTTCAGTAACTCACAACATTTCAATACCAGAAACCGAAAATCCACACGCAATTTTCACCTTAATTTTGAGATAAATAAATATCACAATTCCTCAAAAAGTTGGTACGACAGTGCGTGGAATTCCAATTCATGGCATTAAGGTTCTTAGTTCTATAGAAATTGGGCTTAGTTTAGTACTAAGCTCGATTTGAACTGAACTTTTTAGGTAAAGTGTAAGCCCGCAATCTGCTCAGGTGCTTGAAATGGTTATTTTGAAGGAAGCAGCTTTTGTATTAAAACTAAATAAACTTAGTTTTAGTTGGAATGTTCAAAGTTTTCGTTGGTAGTTTTGTAATATGTGGAAAACGTGTGCTTGGATGAAATTAAAACAATAAATAGGTTTGTTAGAACTTATGCAAATTAATTTGTTTTTCGAATTTCAACCTTTAGAAATATTTTCTCAACTTATTTGATTGTAAGCTTGCTATATTAATAGTTTATTAGTATCTATGATTTCCTTGAGTGGACAATACCTTAAGGCAAAGTCAAAAGTATAATATCACCAGTAAATAATCCTAACCTTTAATTCAGTTGGGGCTGGTCATCACTTAGCTGCCTCGGCTTATTTTTATTTTTGGATTGTTGTTTTCTTGCTATTTGCTGTACTCTGGACGCTTTTAACGTGTACCTACGTCTTTTTTACATCGTTCTCACATATATTTTTAAATTCAACATTAATGATGTAACTAATATTTTTGTAAAAATATAATTTAAAAGAGTGTCTATGGAGTTTCTTGCCCGTTCTTCTCCATAGGTACCTACGCTTTGGAATGGGCAACTAGCTTCATATTTTCTGACTGACCGACTTCTTGACAATTCAAAAGTGCCTGTAAATGGTTTAATTGAAATAAATGCTTTGAGTTTGAGTTTGAATTATTTTAGTTCATTGTTAAGTTTAGTGGTAGGAGGATATTTTATACTAGCTGCGCCCAGCAGTTTCGATCCCTTGGGAATATCGGGATAAAAAGTAGCCTATATGTTAATCCAGATTGTCAGCTACCTCCATACCAAATTTTATCAAAATTGGTCCAGCCGTTTGAGCGTGAAGAAGTAACAAACATATAAACACACCCCCACATACACTCACAAACTTTCGCCTTTATAATATTAGTGTGATTTAATGCTTATGGTTAGGCAGCCAATTAAGTTAATGTTATTTGGCATATGCATTGTGAAAATAAAACAAAACTAATATCCTGAACACTGAAAATCAATCAGTTGGCGAAAAGCAGATACAGTAGTTGTATTTTCCCTAGTAAATCTATTCACAGAACTGGCACCAATAAAATCTAAGATAACAAAAAGCAGAATCCATTTCCACACATCCCACCCCTTTTATCTGAATCCGAACAGATCTACCCGTGAAATATCGGCATCGTGCTCCGAATATAAAAGCAGTGCTCCTTTTACATTACCATATCGTTTGGCGTTTGAAAGCCAATTTCATTGCTTTTCGTATCAAAGGGCGCAATGGATTTTAAACTGTCCATTAGCTTCGATATTCGAGTGCGTATTTGCACTGGGCAGTAATGAATACGATGTATAGTTTGTTTGTGCTCGGGATTGGATACTGTTCTTTCACGGGGTAATTAGGACAGGTTATCTGTCCAACCAGTCCTAATTACCCAGTGGTAGGTATCTAGCCTTTTTCACGACTTCAAAAAAAAGGAGGTTATCAATTCGACACGTATGTATGTATGTAATATTATTGGAATTGCATTATATATGACAATCTATTAGGGCTTCCAAACAAATATACAAAATTTTATAGACGTATGTATGTATGTTTGTCCACGCATTTTTCCGAAACTATAAATCGGATCGTGACCATTTTTTTTGTATTGGCTTACAGTTACTTCAACTTAGGGAACAGTGCAAGTTTCATCAAAATCGATTCAGCAATTTTCAAGATATGGACTAATACGTGTAAGTGTGATGGCCTGGCTTATTGATACGAGCTACGGGTGTAATGTCAAAGGGAAAACATCTCAAAACCTTGGTCGAATTCTAGTGCTATATGTACAACAAAACTAATACCTACTTCTTACAAACAAATATTCCAGTTTTTACTCAAAACTAAAAAAAAGAAATGAACTCAAAATTATGGAATAACTTTAATTTCGAAAGTCGGTGGCAAGACAAATACAATACAGATCCCAAGACCGACTTCCAAAATTAAAGTTATTTCATAATTTTGAGTTCATTTCTTTTTGAAATCGGTTTAAAAAAAAATTAAATACTTTTTTATTTCTTTGCATCAATATATTGGAACACGATGGGGTGATGTGATGATCAATGCTAGTTCTTTTTCAGTATGGGGAAATGATATTTTGTGTTGTATGTTAGCTTTTCCAATGTATGATTGTAATGAACCGTAAAATTTGACCATGAAAGTAAGCAAAATCCGCTCACTGCTATTCATTTTATTGAATAATGCACTCAAGTTACGAGAATTGCGCAATTACAAACGGTACCTAATTAGGGAAATTATTGCAGAACAAAAGCATCTTTTGTGAGGATCTTTTGTAAACAAAAACTCAATACCAAAGAAAAAAATTCGCGTGTACAATTAACTACCATTCCCCAACAAGCCAATACTCTCAAAACAGTACATTTACACATTACATTACGTTTAACTTTGGCAGCAACAAAAGGAGAGTCGATAGCCTTGCAGATTAAAAAACGGAAGTTACGGTAAAAACAGAGGGTAGTCGAAAGCTCGTACCGAAAACGAACACGAAATGAAACTGAGCGCAGACAAACGCCCTAGTTTCATTGAACTCTTTCTGACGTACTGGTAGAAAAGTCTGATAACAATCTATGAATGTCGTCTAAAACACTGTTTTCTGTAAAACAGCAGATTTTTGAAGTAAAAAATTCTTTAAACCATTATAAGCTGGCCTTTAATTCTATGAAACTTCGTACTTCGCTAGGGCAGCTCAACGTCAGAATGTTTCCTCCGACGTACAGTGTTTGAAACTACCTGGATAGAAGCTTGTAATTGAGTTCAACGCCATGGGTCGCGGAATTCACCAACAATTTTTATTCTATAGAATAGATTCCTAGTAGCTTCTTTTATTGGTTGTAACTTTACGTTAGTTTTAAATTAACTTGAGTGAAAATTGTGTTAGAGCTGTTTTTTAATTTCCTTAAAAAATTTTAGTTAAGTCTTTATTTTATCTTTCAACCTGTAAACTATCTTTGTCACGATTTTCTATTGATGTGTAAGTTATTCCGATCTCCGCGCCGTACAAATGAGAACATACCACAGAGCCATCCGAGCCAGCTTGTGAAACGTCAAAGTCGAACGATCTCAATGTCAGTAGGCTGTACCTAATTCTACTTCTTCTCGTTCGTTTTTTAATCCCAGAGACTAATCTGACAGAAGTAATGTCAAACTTCTTTACTAAAAAAATGCAAACACAAAAGATTTCAGATTTTTCAGAGATCTCAGATTAGTCTCTGAGATTAAAAAACAGACCTTAAATCCTTAAATAAAATTATTTTCTTTCATTTAACCGGTTGAATGCCGTAATTACAGAAACAATTAAAAACCATTGTCTCCCGTGGATCTACGTTCCCGGCATACTAAGGGTTAAGCTACTTTTCTAATTAATGAAACATACGTGAAGACCTACGTAGTAAATATCTCCCAATTTTGAAAGTTGCATTATTCCCCTGCCACTGGTTTATCATTTCCCACAGCAGTATGTATCCTCACTACCGCGTCCTCAGTTTAAATAAGTCCATCTCAATATTCCCTTTGAAGCCATTACATTACAACGCTCCAGTTCTGTTCCTAACTCCATAGTAATTATCGGAGGAAGGAGGTTTCTAATCTACTCCAGTTTCCATATGAAATGCGGTGTTAAGAAAATGTTACGAAATTATTTTCGCGAGAGTGGGGAAGTGTTTATTTTTTAAACACAAAATCAACAGAATTGATTTGAGTCGAAAATCTCGCCCCGCAAAATGTGGGGTGTACTTCTAGCTTTTCTTGACTTTAGTTTTAGCATCCCATTATAAAACAATTAAATACACACAACAACAGCTTAATAATAACAGCCGCACAGGTCGATCAGCTACGCTTGCCGCGGTTGGTCCTTGGGATGGGTGACCATCTTTACATACCGAGACCCCTCCGTGCCTGGGAAAGCACGTTAAGCCGTTGGTCCCGGCTGTCATTCGTGGATCTTTGACAGTTGTTACGGGTAGTCAGAATCCCGAAAGTCTGACAACCAGTCTTACCAAGGGTATCGTATTACCCAGTAACTGGGTTGTGGAGGTCAGATAGGCAATCGCACCATGTAAAATACTGGTATTTAGCTGCATCCGGTTCGACTGGAAGCCGACCCCAACATAGTTGGGAAAAGGCTAGGCAGGTGGTGATCCCATTATTTAACGTTATTAGTCCATCCATCCATCAGTCTATCAAATTTACCAACGCGCTTGTAGATCAAAACCAATCTTAACGAATATTGTAAAGAAAACAGTTTCTTCCTATTAGTATTTTATTTGACGTTAATATTGCTCAGTTCCATTCTATGAGGAAGCTTGAAAATCTTTGACCTACAACTCTGTGATTAAACACACTCAAATCCCAGATTTTATGATAAGTACACTATAACTACTACTACTAAGGCCGCAGAATTCTAAGAGGCTAAAGGTACAATTCCGAGCCGTCGCCTAAAATTCTAAAGTTCATAGCTCTCGTAGCAATTCTGCTACGGCGTAGCAAACTGCGTAGACCCTAAACAACAATAACTAGCAAGCTATGACGTACCAACACGATAGTTTCTGCCCACAAGTGTATGCTTACAGCCACACTCAAAACCCAGAATTTATGATAAGTACACTATAACGTACTAAGGCCGCAGAATTCTAAGAGGCTAAAGGTACAATTCCGAGATGGGCTGCAGACTGCAACCGCAGGCGAAAAAGCGGTTAGCGGCTGCGGTTGACCGCAGTTTTCATAGAGATACATAGAAACCAATAGTGTCGCTTGAACCTGCAGCTGCAGTTTGCGGCCTGCGGTCCATCTTGGAATTGCACCTTCACTGTTTGGAAGGTGGGAGGCATAAGCAAAAACGCTTTTTTTTTTTTTTTTTTTCTTTTTTTTTTTTGCGGATCGAAAATCATCAAATGAGAGGAAGGGAGTGTCAGACTCTTACTGACTAAAACCCACCCGTGTTCCTTCCTTAGCCCTTTATGTTCCGGGCCAGCGGTAACCATTTCGGACAATCCCGCTGACCCGGCAAGCAAAAACGCTGAGGTTCTAACTTTTGTAATTTTTGGTAGATATAAGTAAAATATTTGGGTACCTAATTATTTGACTGTGATGATCATACTATTACTTAATCAAAACACTTAACTGTATTTTTTATATTTTAAATACCTAAGTATCAATTTATTAATAGAAATCATTGTAAGGCCTTGATCAGTTTAAGATCGGACAATGAAATCATTCATATTTTTAAAATAATGCTATCCATCATTATCATACTCCTGCCTTATCCCAATTTATTTGGGATCAGTGCAGCATGTCTTGTCTTCTTCCATACATTTCTATCATCTATCACAAAATCCATCCATCGTTTCATTCGCCGTGTGAAGTGTAGTACTATCCACTTAAAATTAGAAGGATGCCATAATTAATACAGCCAACGAAACCCTAATCAAATACAGACGCACCCTCCGCGGACGCAATATGGCAGGAAAAACATAAAATACGAAGGTGCACAAATTTATAATAATCTACCGGCAGATATTAGGGGCACATCTTCTTTCAACATATTCAAATCAAAAATCAAGCAGCACGTCACTAACAACACAAAACTATTAAGTTAACGACCTATGCTAGCCGTACACACAAAATGCGACATCACACCAACCTACAAAAAAAAAACAAAACTATTAGCTACTGGACTACCTTACCTTACCTTAATTATGTATTTATTCGCTAAGTGAACAATGTATGTTCTTTTAGAATAAATAAAGAATCTTTAAACCCAATAGCAGAAGTTAATGATAAACAATCTATTTGCTACTAGCTCACTAACTTATTACCTTGAAAGGTAATCAGGAAAACGTCCAGCAATTATTCCATATCGATCCACTAACTGTTGATGTTGGTGTCTGTGAAACTTTTCAGAGAACCATCAAAACAAAATAAAGTATCCTCGAAACGAGATCTTAGTCTAATATAATTCCCAAACACGTTGGTTTGAAAGTAAATCAAGCGGAAGAAACACGAGCGTTTAAACTTTATTAAAATACGGTGCCTAATGCCAACGATCGTTACAATACAAACATTTGCTTCATTAAAGACTTGGAATTTGAAATATCAACATTTTAAGTAAACTAGATTAATTTTCTTAATAGCTTCTCCTTAATGCCATTAGATAATTTAACGGGCAAGCTAATTCTAACCTTATTCCTTTGCAATAAGAACGAATTAAATAGCTTACTAACAGTAAAATATTTGTGAACGAAATTGAAATCTACATAGGTACTCACATTTGCATCTATCGAAGAAAAGTTGGATCTAGTGTGAATTTTATTCAGTTAAGATAAGGTTGCAAATCCTCTACAGCGAACTTCCGAACAGCAAAGCTTAGTTGGTGGTGTTATACGAATTTGTCGGTTTATCAGGGCTCTGCTTAATAATGTATGCAGTACCGCCGCAATACAAACGCCTTTGATTTGTCTCCTCCTGTTTCAAAAGGAATAGAACCGCCTGAGCGGTCATAACGTAATTCTTAATTCAAATTTGTGATGACGATCCTTAAGAGCGTAGACGGGCTGCGCGAGAATTGAGAAATAGGTATTTGAAGAAACTATTGTTGTCTCTCTCTCTCTCGTCTCCCCCCGTAGAGTGCGATAGGGACAACTGCAGCTCAGAACGATTTTACCTAGAAAAAATCTTGACCGATCGACGTTTCGTATTCCCCTGTTTTCTTCTCGAAACCTAAGCCGATTAAAATATTTTTGGTATCAAAATTTAAAGGAAGAATAGATCTATGCCCCTATCATTTGTTTTTATCTTAAAAACTTTTCAATTTTCTTTGGTAGTCGTCTGATTACGTAGGTAAAAACGGGGCATTTTTTTAGGTTTTCGGAAAATCATATTTATTTCTGTAAAAAAAATAACAGGGGCATGCCTTCAATAGACCTAGATTTTTATAAATAAAAATGATTACTCTAGAGGCATTATCCAGGAAAAGAATAGGGGAATACGTTTGTATGGAAAAAATGCAGCCCGTCTACGCTCTTAACATTATAACGAAAAAATTGAAGATTTAAAATTCTTCATTAAGTTTACAGAGATATTTTGATTCAGATCAAATAGGAGCATTTTCCTATGTGACAATATTGTTTTTTATTGCATGTTCACAGACCTCCAATTCTTTAATTGAAAATCAAATGATTTTTCTCCATTAGTTCATCTAATGCTTCATATTTTCTTGCAGCTCTTCTTAAATCTAACCTACGTTCTTCTATTTCATCGTCTATCTTTCTTTCCTTTTACTTTTCTCTAAACCCATTCTTCTTTCTCTCACTCCCTACATTACGGCCCTCATGATCACCTACACCTAAACAACTAGCTCGGTGAATAACTTATTTCGTCTCTACAGTGTTCTGCTTGTCCTCATTATGTGAATTATGGATGAGTTGAGACACGGCTCGTAACGACATGCAGATTAAGATACAATATGGAGGCTGGGATGGGATGTAATGGATGTCGGAAACGACGAGGAGGTTATTTTGTGTTAGATGGTGCGTGTAATTTGAAAAGAACATGTGGAAAGCTAAGAGGTATTGAAGACGGGGTGGATAAAAAGGCTGCGTGTTAGAATCCTGACAAGTTTTAACGTGAATTATTTACGTCATCGGTGCAGAATGATAGTGGGATGCCTAGCCAAATTATGGCCCCACTGCAGGGCAAAAGCCTCTTCTTATACGGAGAAGGCATGGCATGCTGGAGACTACTACAAATCCAGGAAACGAAAGTGGAAATTATATGCATAAATAGTTCTGGGTCTCATGTTCATGTACTTGTGTGCATTGTTCTCATTTATATAGATTTCAAGACCTCTCCGTGGCTCGGAAAGCACGTTAAGCCGTTGGTCCCGGCTGTCATTCGTGAATATTCTACAGTCGTTACGGGTCGTCAGAAGCCCGAAAGTCTGACAACCAGTCTTACCAAGAGGTGATTGGGTTGTAGAGGTCAGAAAGGCAGCACCAGACCTCAACATAGTTGGAAAAAGGCTAGGCAGATGATGATGATGATATAGATTTTAAGAATTTTGTTCTTAAAACTGAACACTAAATAAATAAATTCATTTTATTTCAGGCAAGTTTTTTCACATAGGTACACCCATAGAAAATAACAACAAAGACAATATCATGAAATGGGCGACAGTGGACACATCTTTTTTATTGATGAATCTTTACAGAAAACTTCACTTCCAAACCAAACAATAACTCCATCACTGTCTTTCCAGTCATCCAAAAACAAACTTCAACCCAACCAACCTCAACACGACCTCAACCTTCAACCTTCAACCTTCACAAAATGTTGCCCCAACACGAAATTAAACTGTGATATCAGGTCCAAGTTACCTACTCCAACATACAACACATATACTCGGTGTCTCTGCATTAATTTATTCTACCTGCGATCCCGGCACGGTTTGAGTTCTGACTTTGAACAGATTTATATAATTATGTGGTTACGTTGGATTTTGACAAATATTCAATGGTGAAGTTTGAAAGCTTCGTTAATATGTAAACATAACTTCACGCCTGTAACCCAAGAAGGGCTAGGTAGAGTTGTTTGGTACGCCCACATTTTATACAGTTCAATGCTACATAGGGCAAGCATGTTGCTATCAACTGGGCACAAATCTACTGAGAAATTCCTGAATGAAATCCTCAAAAAACGTTCCCGAACAGGGAATCCAACTTATGTTCAACTGGTAGATAATTCCTCGAAATAAACAAACCTACTTATCACTAACAACAAACCCCGAACTACCCAATACATATTCGGGATCCCTTCTTTTCGCATAATGTTCTTTTTCCTAATATACTTTGGCATAACTATTTTGGTATAATTTGTTTTGCCATAATAATACTTCGCCATATTTTTTTTGGCATACAGTTTATGTTGGCATAATAATCTTGAAGGCTAATTTGTTTTGGCATAAATTGAATTCGCATAATACTAAACTAAAGTACTTAAAATTTTAATTAAAGTATTCTCTTAAAATTCAATACGTTGTGCTACTAGGCGACGTAGGATGCAAGAGCGAGCGAAGGGCACCCCGAGGTTCGGTTTGGTTAGGTTCCTTTAAACCCTGCAGACAGAAATAGGAAACGTCGACCTGACGTCTGACGTCGTTAGAAACAAAACATGCAGCATGCTAAATTTATGCTTTAGATTGTTATGCTTAATCATTATTATGATTTGAGAAATTATGCTTAAAAAAAATATGCTTAAGCTGTTATGCGTAAATAATGTTAAGCGAAAATATAATTAGGAGAAACAAAAGTATGCGAAGTTATATTAGGTCTTAAAATTTTATGCAAATGGATAGGGAACCTACATATTCACATCGGGGTCAATTGCCTATCAGTATTTCAGTCATGGCTTTCGATATCCCTTCCATTCTGCTTAAATTCCGTCGACTTGTTTCAGTCTACGATGAACAGGTGTGCGGAATAGCCCCCATAACGACAGTCTGTTTCCTTACATCCCATTAAATATGCTTATGTTTTTAGAGCACAAACGCTAAGTGGTAGGTACCTACTTCGCTTTTTATATGATTAAGTACTAATTTTGTAAGGGTGCTTCGGAAATTAAATTTAATTACATTATTTTTTTTAGGGTTATATTCGAGTGAAAGGAAAATGAAATTTTTCTTTTTGTAGAGTAGGATACGAGTACTAAAATAGTTTTTAGAGTTGATAAAATTTCCCCTTTTGATTCCAATTTGCGTGTGATATTTCAATTTTATTAGCTTTTTTGACCAGTTATTATATAAATTGATACAATAACCTGATATTTTTCAAATCAAAACCAAGCAACGTTGTTTAGCTATTAAATTTCAGTTTTTACCAGACACTAAGTTGAAAACCCATGTATGCCTCTATAGAGGTATGAGGAACAGGGTGTAAAGTTCACTCAACCTCCATAAAAAAGGGAGGATCCTCCGACCAGACGGGTGTTGTGTCTGTCGGGCAACTGCCCGATGATTCATGTCGGGCCGTTTGTATCAATGCTAGTTGCACGGTAAACTCTGCTTGCGCGATGCAGGATTTTCGTGACGTCAGTATGACGCGTTGTTCGCATGCGTTGAAGATACCGCTACACCTGTATTATTTTTAACCAACTTCAAAAAGGAGGAGGTTCTCAATTCGTCGGAACCTTTTTTTTTTATCAAACACCATCTCTTGCAAATGTAAACACAGAAATGCTATTTTGCAACAGAATCGTGTACAGCTAGTACCTACCCTGAACATTTATCATTTAAACTCTCAATTCAGCGAGCTCTATTACCTCTAAAACTTTTCCTAAAGTTACAATCCACACACAAGTGCACACACAGCATCTTTCGTCGAATGCAATGTAGGGAAAGCGCTTGCATAGAAAAGATTTGCAAAGTAATTTGTAAGCAAAGTTAGTGACTACTTAAAACTCTTCCTTCACCTACTTTACTATCTTTGACACAAACATCTGCGCGATTTTTTCTTGGGTTTGCGGCTTATTCGCATTTATAAGTATTTTAAGGTAAGTGGCAAAGTTTTCATAGCAGTCACAGTAATCTTTATTTTATGAGACTTATGGTTGATTTTTGTGGCGTGTTGTTGTAGTTTCCTTCACTTTGAGCCTTCTTAGAATGCTCGAAATAGTGCTGAGCTTGTTCCTGATTTTTGAGGAAACTTTATTGCTCCAGATGGATGAAAATCGTAAAATTACCCTTCAAATGATTGTCTTTTTTAGGGTTCCGTAGCCAAATGGCAGAAACGGAACCCTTATGGATTCGTCATGTCTGTCTGTCTGTCCGTCCGTATATCACAGCCACTTTTTTCCGAAACTATAAGAACTACACTGTTGAAACTTGGTAAGTAGATGTATTCTATGAACCGCATTAAGATTTTCACAAAAAAATAGAAAAAAACAATAAATTATGGGGGTTCCCCATACTTAGTAGAACTGAAACGCAAAAATTTTTTTTCATCAAACCCGTACTTGTGGGGTATCTATGGATAGGTCTTCAAAAATGATATTGAGGTTTCTAATATAATTTTTTTCTAAACTGAATAGTTTGCGCGAGAGAGTCCAAAGTGGTAAAATGTGTGTCCCCCCCCCTGTAACTTCTAAAATAAGAGAATGATAAAACTAAAAAAAAAATGTGTACATTATCATGTAAACTTTTACCGAAAATTGGTTTGAACAAGATCTAGTAAGTAGCTCGCCGGTGAAAATTTAAAAACATGATGGTACGGAACCCTCGGTGCGCGAGTCCGACTCGCTCTTGCCCGGTTTTTTTGTTATAATTGGTTTCCGGACAATGGGCTACTTGATTGAACGAGGTTGCTAAACGACAACTGAACAGTGGCATTGTTAACATTTCTAAATAAATGGTTTAATATTAAAACAGTTGTCATAGATTCGCAGAAGCCTACAAGTGATCATCTGTTTCAGGCCGGTTACCAAAGAGATAGAATAGAATAAAAATATTCCGCAATCCGTACTACACGTAGTAGGTAACTATAGAAAATGAAATAATACAAGACTTCGTATAGAAACTAAACTAGGCGTATCACAGGAGCCGAAGTATTATTTATGTACAGAGTAGGTATGATTTCTTTTCTATGAATTTACCCTGTAACTAAATTGCAGAGATTAATCGGTATCATCTTGATAAGCTAAAATATAACCCATGACAATTCATACCTCACCCACGACATAAACCTACCTTATTTAATATTATAACCCCAAAAAAGTAATATAACCCACATTTTAAATAACAGCAGTAAATTCAGCGAATGTGTGTGTTTCACCACATATTAAAAATTCGCTAACGCAATCTCGCAACGAGTTCATTTCGACAACAAATAGCGTTGTTAACCAACTTCATATTGCGTCATATTGGTAATGTTCTTGTTACTTTGTTCTTTTAGGGTTCCGTACTTAATGAAAACCGTAGGCAATATTGACAGAAGCCTTTCTCTAGAAGAAATTCTAGTGTACAGTTAAGGAAAACAGTGTCAAAAGAATTGCTGTAACGTTTTGGTAGCTGTTTGACCAAAATGAAACCTATCTAAGACCTGTCATTATATTTGATAAAATAATATACCTGCCTAAAAAAGAGCACAAGTAACTTACACAAAATTTATGAATGTTAACTGTTTTTATATTTCTATGCATGTCACAGACATGTGTATTCTGTACTGGGGCATTTAATAAGTGACACACCATCAGTTGAAGCTACAATAAAAGTTGTACCATCGACAAAGTATTTAGATGATGCAAGTCATTTGTTGCTTCAATTTTATTGCATGTCAGATGTAATAAACTTAATAATACTGACGTCTTGCTTTTAGTTCTGAGCAACTAAAACTCGCCAAAACCTGTTAATTAATAACGATTAATAGAATAGACGTGACTTACAAGCTAAAAGTAAAATAGCATATTATAATATCTGTGTTTGCAATAGCGGGAGACGGTGTGTGATAAAATAATATAGGCACACGTGGGTTTACAAGCCAATTATAAAAAAGTATAGACTAGAAATGTATAAATTAATACAGTCAACAGCAAAAGTAGATGATCAAAATCAGAAATTCAATACTAATGAACGGAGTTCGCGTCAGAACTGCGTGGCGTCGAAGTGATTCAAAAGTATGTGATTGCAAATTATACCAAACATTTACTACTAGTACAGTTGCCATATATTCGTGATCAGTTTTGACTCCTATTGAATTTCTGATTTTGATCATCTACTTTTGCTGTTGACTGTACCAATGAGACAATTTCAATTCATAATAATATGCACTTTCTGATTTTGTCTTCTCTTCTTGACTGACATAGGTGACAGAACCCATCTTGAGGAAACCTGGACTTTATGGTTAATATACCTAAGTCTAAAATCATTAACCCGCCTTGAGCAAGCGTGGTGATCATTGCTCGTGCCTTCTCTGTATGAGAAAAGGTATTTGCACTGCAGTGGGACAGAAACAAACTGGTATTATAATCTGAATGAAAACTCACGTCAAAATGCCACAAAACTAAACGGCGAACAAAACAACGGGAGTACAATTTAAACACAAAAAAAAATATTTAAAAAATAAAACAACGAACAATGGCGTTTTGTTTTCATTTAAAACAAGCTAAAAAGTTTGCTTCTGATGGCCATTGTGTGTCCGCACAAAAGATCTGCATGTGATGTGCATATGAGATTCACGACTGTTAGGGTCGCGGTCCACGAGGCAACATGTTGAATAACATAAGAATAGTATGGTTACGACTGATATCATCTGATGGCTGAACTATTATAGGAAACGAATATAAAATTAAATAGTGAGTTATTGGAGAAGCTTATAACTAGTCAGTAGATTAAACTTTAGGCTTATTATGATAATGATGATAATGGAACAAGCCGGCGACCCACCTCTCCTTATGTAAGTTAGGTTATGGTTATCGCAGCTCTCTTCACTCTTCCATCATCAATATGTGTCTGTCAACACCGGAACACACAAACACTCTTCAAAACAGAACGCAGTAACGTTATTTGTTGATAAAAACTTTTTAACAAAAAAGAAAAACCGACTTCCAAAAAAAACTACAAAGTGAAAAATAACTTTAATTTCGGAAGTCGGTGTCATTGGATCTGTATTTTAGTTTTTTTGCCACCGACTTCCGAAATTAAAGTTATTTTTCACTTTGTAGTGTTTTTTTTGGAAGTCGGTTTTTCTTTTTTGTTAAAAAGTTTTTATTTCCCGCTTTTTAGTGGGTCTGTTTATAATTTATCTAAGTTACAATAGCCTAATGTCAACTTGCTCATCGCCTTTACCAAAATATTGCTTTTCCCGATGCAGGGAAATTCATTGTTGAGAGTTCTCCTGGTATTTCACCATCAGCTCCATTTCACCATTTGCATTGTGATGAGTATAACTTGCTTAGCAACCATAATAAAGTAATCGAATCGCAACCCATGAAATACTTATTATTGAGTAGTTCCGGTGGCCATCTGTGGTCTTCATCATCAGTTCTTCACCAAATAGTGCTTTTCGAGAGCAAATGCACGAGTTACTATAAAAAATACCCAAATCGCTATAGGTGTGCCTATAATATTTGAAGAGTTCCTTCGATTTCTCCAGGATCCCATCATCAGATCCTGACCTGATGTCAATGGGACCACCTGGAAAGTATACCCTTTCAAACAAAAAAATATTTTTTGAAATCGGTCCAGCCATCTTCGAGTAATCGGGGAACATACATAAAAAAAAAAAGAAAAAAAAAAGGTTCCGACGAATTGAGAACCTCCTCCTTTTTGAAGTCGGTTAAAAATACAGTGCATTAGAAGATTAACAGTACGTCTATAAAAAGCAATGCGACTGTCAGTACCGTATCCAATATACTTGAAAGATAAATAATTTTATAACTGGCGGTATATGAGAAAAATTTCCTCAGGGAAACTCTTTAACTTACAGTTAGAGCGTCTACTATAAACACAACCAAAAGCTCCCAACTTTGCGCTCTCAAATAAAACAGACCAAAAATAATTTAGGGAGGTAAAATGACGTGTACCTTCTTCATTATTTCTTCTTGCAAATTAATTTATTTACTCATCCTTATAGTTTGTTGTTCCACGGGGCGCAAGTTTTATTATATAAGTCATAATACTTTTTGAATACCCCGACAAATTTCTATGCAGTGAAAAGCTGCAGGTATGTAATAAACTTCAAAGAATGTTAGGAAGAAAATTAAGCTTTTTATTATGTTTTATAAAATGAACTATCGAGCATATTTAATTTTTATTTCTAATAATTAAGAGACAACTAGCTTCATATTTTCTGACTGACCGACTTCTTGACAATTCAAAAGCGCCTGTAAATGGTTTAATTGAAATAAATGCTTTGAGTTTGAGAAAACAATTATAAAAATGTCGTTTTAATTAGTGTTTTATTTTCCTTAGTTATCTTTGCAAACTCTAATTTTCATTTTTAATAGGTACAAGCATCGTACGTTGTTACAAAATTAGATGCATTACTAACTTTTCAATTCAGAGCCTCTTAAAATAAAACGTATACAGTGCAGGAATCAACATGTTTCCACAACAATAAAAAGTCTATAAATGGATACTGTCTGTGAAAAAAGTTTACTCAAAAAGTAAAAATTCTTTAAGAACTAGGTGGCTACGTGTTCCCTGTGTTTTAACAAAAACTACTGTTTCTAGAACGTATTAATCTAAGCTACATGAACTGTGTAAAACTATACTCTCCGTTCTCCTGGGAATACGGACGTGTTGCACAAAACGTAATGTAGGTTCGTGAGAGGATGCCTTAATAATGATAAAATGAAACTGTAGGGGTCAGACTGTATCGGTGGTGTGGACTGTATGTGGTTCTTCAGGTTCTTAATTAAAACTCCAATTTTTCTTCTTATTTATTCTTCAGAGATCAGCTGTACTGTACAATCGGCGAACGACTACGATCGAAACCGGATTGGGCGCCCCTTATTATACCCCAGTACGTGGGCGCAAGTAGTGGGTACACTGTTGTGTCAATTATCAAAATTCTAGGCGACGCACCAATCCGCTTCGTTTGGCTCGTGACCGGTCTCCGACAGGTTTCGACTTGTCGAAACCTGTCGGAGGCAAGACTCCGTGACCAATCACAAACATTTCCTTAAACATAAACTTATTCCTATGATCAAGGTACATAATTCCTAACATAATACACACTAGATTTACATAATATCACTATTTTACATATAATTTTATGACGAGCTCGGCGTCCGTAACATTTCTCCCCCCGGCGTAGCTCGCGAAGCCTCTTCCTTCTTCTCCAGGACGACGAGCTTGCTCACCGGTCGTCGGAAGATTCCGGTCCTGGTCCGTATCTCGACCACACGAATGCTGCCGTCAGTTGCAGGGTGCGTGCGCTCGACGATCCCCATCGGCCAGGTGTTCCGGGGCAGCGTGTTATCGACCACCAGAACCACGTCACTAATTTGCGGCGGTCTCGCGTTATTCTTCGGCTCGCCGCGGGGTACTAGTGTGGGCAGATATTCCCGTAGCCAGCGCCGCCAGAAGTGGTCGGCGAGCGCTTGGCTAGCTCGCCATGTTCGTCGGTCGTCCTCCTTGCACGGCCCCGTTGTAGGCAGGCCGTTTGAAGACCCCAACAAGAAGTGGTTGGGGGTCAGGGCCTCAGGATCGTTCGGGTCTACGCTGACGTGGGTCAAGGGTCGTGCGTTTATGGAGAACTCTGCTTCGGTGAGGAGCGTGCTGAGGACTTCTTCAGCAGGTGCCTTCTCTTGTAGGGTGACCTTGAGGGCCGCCTTGACGGAGCGTACCATCCTTTCCCATGCGCCGCCTTGATTGGGTGCGCCAGGAGGTATAAACCGCCACTCCATTCGATGATGCAGCCCCTCGTCGTTCAGGGCAGGTAACCACTCGGTGTAGGCATTGCGGAGCTCTTGATCAGCCCCTCGGAAGTTGGTCGCGTTATCTGAGTACATGAGCCGCGGCCAACCCCTGCGCGCAGCCATTCTTCTTAATGCCATTATTGCAGAGTCCGTTGAAAGGGATGCGACGAGCTCTATGTGTACGGCGCGGCATGTGAGACATGTGAACAGGGCGCCCCACCTCTTCTCACGACGACGGCCCACCTTGACCATCATGGGTCCAAAGTAGTCCACCCCGCAGTTAGTGAACGGGCGGTGGAAGGGATCTAGGCGGGCGTGCGGCAGGTCTCCCGTGGCCGGCGTCTGTGGTGTCCCCTTCTGTCTCTTGCAATAAGCACACTCTCTTTCAATGGTGCGCACGGTAGGTCGTAGATGTATGACCCAGTACCGTTGTCTCAGGTCATTGGTCACGCGCTCACGGTTGGCGTGACCTGCAGCGCAGTGTTCTCGCAGCACCAGAAGCTTCGTAACTCGGTGGCGGCCGTCCAGTATGATTGGCCTCTTTGCCTCTTGTGGTGCTGCTGATGCTTCGATGCGGCCTCGTACCCGCAGGAGGCCGTCCTCTAACACTGGGTCCAGCTTGTACAGCCTGCTCGTTCTTGTGAGGGGACGGGCTGACTGTATCCGCCTCATCTCTTCGCCGAAGCTTTCCCGCTGTGCTTGCTGCAGGAGTTCTTTCTCGGCGCGCTGGATGTGTCTGTGTTCCAGTCTTGTAGCGGTTCGTCGACACATGTCGATGAACGCCAGGGCTCTCGCCGCCGCTCTTACCAGCGTTTCATACTTGGAGAAGCGGGCAGGGTCGGGTAGCCAGCTGTCTCGTGGTTCCTCGATGACGTGCAACACTCCCTGCTCGTCGTCTTCTGTAGGCGGCGTTTTTCCGGGCCATTGCTCCTCTGGTAATTGTAAGAAGCTAGGCCCCTGGAACCACCGATCGGTTATGTGGATCGGCGCGTTGGTAAGTCGGGTGGCGTCGTCGGCTACGTTTTGGTCAGTTGGTAGCCAGCGCCATTCTTCCTTTGAGGTGAGCTCGGCGATCTCTCCCAGTCGGTGCGCGACGAATGGCGTGTATCGTCGCATGTCGTTTTTTATCCAATGCACGACGGTGGAAGAGTCTGTCCAGTATACCGTTCTGCTCACCTCCATGCGATGTTCCTTTCGGAGGGTGTCAGCGAGTCTAGCCCCTATGACCGCTGCTTGTAGTTCCAGCCTGGGAATAGTTTGCGCTTGTCGTGGTGCCACCTTGGCTTTGGCGGCGTTCAACACGATGCTCACTGTGTCGTCGCAGTTCACTACTCTCCAGTAGGCCACGGCTGCGTAGGCTTGTTCACTCGCATCGCATAGGACATGTAGTTCTATGTCCTTGTACTTGTTCGACGTGTAGCTTCTAGGTAGTCGAAGCTGGGCGATGTCGGTGAGTTGAGCGAGCCAGGTTGTGAAGAGTTCGTTCTCCTCTTCCGGTATCGGTTCGTCCCACGTTATTTGGAGGCGCCACAAACTTTGCAGGATGATCTTTGCCCGTATTGTGAAGTGGCTCAGCAGTCCTAGAGGGTCGTAGATGGACATTACCGAGCTGAGTGCTTCTCTCTTCGTGGGCGCGCGCTTCCGTTCTCGTACCGGAGCGGGGACTCGGTTCATTGAGGTATTGAACCCGAGTTCGTCTCGTTCGGCGCTCCAGTACAGCCCGAGTATCTTGCTCGCGGGCTTCTCTCCCCCCAGTTGTGTGGGTGTGGTGGCATGCAGCTCCCGAGGCACGTCGCGTAGCACTGTTTCGTCGTTCGTGCTCCATTCACGCAGAGTAAACCCGGCGACCGCGTGCACCTGTCTTACTTCCTGTATTGCCTTCAGGGCCTCTTCCTGGTCATCGTAACTTGCTACCAGGTCATCCATGTAATGGCTGTTCTTTATAGCCTCTAGCGCTCGTGGGTAGTCTTGCCCGTGTATGTCCGCATTGTGGTTACGGACATAATGGGCCATGTATGGAGAGCTGGCTGCGCCGAAGATCATGCTCGTCATTTTGTAGTGGCGCGGGGGCTCTGTTCTGTTGGTGCCTCTCCACAGAAACTGCTGTGCCGGTTGATCCTCAGTTCTTATTTTAATGCGTAAGAATATTTCCTGGATGTCTGCAGTGACTGCTATCGCCTTTTCCCGGAAGCGGAATATGATTCCCGGTAATGATAGCAGCAGGTCCGGGCCTTCTAGCAATCTGTCATTCAGGCACACACCGTGACTTCTTGCCGCTGCGTCGAACACTAGTCTCTGCTTGCCGGGCTTGTTTGGGTTCTGCACGGCGAAGTGGGGCAGGTACCAGCAGACAGCACTTGCCTGTTCTGTGCCATCGCACGGCACTGCATATCCCTTTCTCAGCAGGTTGTCGATCTGGGCACTATACTGTTCGGCGAAGTCAGGCGACGCGTCCATTTTCTGTTCTATTTTTCTTAATCGGCGGAGCGCTGCACCGTAGCTTGGTGGCATGGTGACGTTGTCGTGTCGCCATGGTAGTCCGACTTCGTAGCCACCGTCGATCTTCTTTATGGTTCTTTCAACGATGGCTGTTGCTCGTTGGTCAGCGTCACTTACGCGTGGTTCTCGCGCAATTCCCAGCGCTTCGATTTTGAAGTGAGTTTCCACTAAGTCGTGAAGGCGCTGGTGGTTGTGTTGCTGCTCGTCGCTCTCATAGAGATGCAACACGTTGCCTTCATTCATGATGACGTTTCGTGGTGCGGTCCCGTGCACTACCCAGCCGAGCTGCGTTAGGGATGCAGCTGGTTGGTTGGGGCCGCCGACTCGGAGTTCTCTTGACACGATGCATTCCCAGTGGTCTGTTCCTATTAGTAGACCAGGGCGTGCCTTCTCGTAGCATACCTCTTCTGGTGCCAGGTCCCTTAGGTGCTCGTAGTCCAACAGCGTCTCCGGGATGGACTGCTGGTGAAGTTGAAGATTCTTCATGGTCCTTGCTTTGACCTTGTATCTTTCGTCGCTGTTCAGCCCTTTGATTTGGATGTTCACCAGCTGACTGCCCGTTTCCTGTTGCGACATGTTGACCCCGTTCAGGTGAAGTGGTTGCGACGGTCCTTCTGTCCCGATGCTTTCTGCTAGCTCCTTATCGACGAGGGTTATGGTTGCTCCCTCATCCAGGAGAGCGTATGTGTTCGCCTCCCCCCGTGGTCCGGAGACGATGATCGGGCACATCTTCAGTAGGACTGTTCGTGGTTCGGCAGCTGGTTTTGTAGCTACCGACAGTACCGCTTCTTCCTTGGGTGGTTCTTCAGACTTATGTTCAGTTGCTGACTTTACTTCGGGCAACTCTTTTCTTTCTTGATGCAGCGTGGCGTGGTGAGGCCGGCGGCACTGGTTCACACCGCACGGTTTTGCCTTGCACATGATGCGTCTGTGTTTCTTCTGGGCGCACTTGAAACATATCTTATGTTCCTTCACTAGTTCCCACCGCTGGTCCACTGTCATTGCCTTATATTTCGGGCACTGGGTTAGTACGTGGCTTTGCTTACAACTGGGGCACTGATCTTCTTCGGTCCCTTCAACCGTGGCGTACACTGTGTTGGACTTCTTCTTCAGTGTTATAGCAGGCCTGGTCTCCTTCTTCTGTGGTGCGGTCGCGGCGCTCGTTGTCGGGGCGTATGTGTATCGTAACGCCCTATCCGCTTCACGCATTAAGAAGCGAGATAGCATCACTATTTCTGGCTCAGCTGTTCCTTCGTTGTCACAGGCAAAGTCGCACCACCGGGATCGGAGGTGGGGACTTAATTTTTCAAGCACTTCCCGGGTTAGCAAGGGATTATAGAGGTACCCCTTGCGGTCGATTGTCTTTAACACACATATCGTATTTTGAATCTTGATCGCGAAACTGTTTAGGTCACTGGCTGAGGCACTAGGTTTTGGCATCTTCTTCAGGTCGTCCAGCGCTTTGTCTATGATTACCTCTGGTCGGCCAAAGCACTGCTCCAACGTCTTCATTACAGCGTCCGGTTCTGTGGCCGCGTGCAGAAGAGCCGCTACTGCTTCTCGTGCTTCGCCTTTGAGGCAACTTCTTAGTCGCTGGAGGTTCTCTGCCGGTGACACGTTGTACATGTTGGTCGTGTCGTAGTAGGATGCCTTGAACGGTAACCACTCACTGACTGCACCAGAGAAAGTCGGTAGATCTGTGTGCCGAAGTCGTGGTCTGGCCATCTTCTCCAGGGTCGCAGCTAATTGGTCGATGCTGTTTCTGGCTCTCGTTGGCGTCGGCGACCTTCCTCGTGGCACATCAAATCGTTGCTGCTTCGCGTTGTTTTCTTTGGTTTCTGCGTTCGCGTCCCCCTCCCCCCGTGTACTGATGGGGTGGGTACGTAGCCATTGGTCCACCTTCTGGTGCTGGTGTTCCTCTTGAAGTAGATCTTCATGGACGCTTTCTTGGTCTTCTTGGATCACGGAGACCTCGGCGGCCAGTCTCTTCTTCACTAGATCTGCTTCAATTTCCAGCTCCTTTCGTTGGATGGCTGCTAGTTTCTCGGCCGCTTCAAGTTCGGCCAGTCGTAGCCGCGTAGTCACGCTTGTGTTCGATCTCACTGACCGCGGCGGCGACCTACGGCGTTGTTCTGACGATGGTCCCGCTGTAGCGATGTCTGCGGCGGTAGTGGGTCCGGCCACACTGTCGACTTGAGGTGACGCCGGTGGATCAAGCGATAGTCGTCGTCGTCGCTCTCGTTCTATTCGTTCCGCTTCCTTGCGACGTACCGATGTTAGCATCTCTTCGTCCCTTCGTTCTAGGGCTCGCCGCTGTTCTTCCATTTCTGCTAAGTCACTTTGACTACGGGTGACTACCATCGCGTTCGGTTGACGGCGCACAGTGACACAGCAGAGATACACAGCAGAGATACACAGCAGAGATACACAGCAGAGATATACAGCAGAGATATGCAGGTAAGTTATTACTGGTTAACTCACGAATAATTTGTTCTTCCAAGTCGCAGAGTCCTTTCTTAATCCGGCTCGACAGGACCAGAACTGTAGGGGTCAGACTGTATCGGTGGTGTGGACTGTATGTGGTTCTTCAGGTTCTTAATTAAAACTCCAATTTTTCTTCTTATTTATTCTTCAGAGATCAGCTGTACTGTACAATCGGCGAACGACTACGATCGAAACTAGTTGGATGTCGCGACGCCCCCGTTAGGGGGCGTGGCGAGCGGCGTCAGGGCTTCGCCCCCCGGCCGCGGAAGCCATACGGCGGCCCGCAAATACGGGCCTCTCACTAGCTTGCCCACTTGGGCCTATGGCAAATGTTGAGCACGCGTTTTAAGAACGCGTGCCCATGTGAGTGGTTGCATGTAGTGTTTCTGTAGGCGCGCCGCGACGCTGTCCACAGCGCCGCTTTCTTCACGACACCTCGGCGGTCAGTCCCCGCCAGGTGAGACCCCCAGTTACCTGGGGGAGGCCCGGCGAGAGACGACCAGCGACAGAGGTGCCGACTCGACGCTCCTACAGAATATAGGTGTGTTGCCCCCGCCCGCCCCGCTTCCAGAGCTAGCCGGTTACGGTCCGGGCTAAAGGGCAGTCGTGTGTGTGTGAGCGGTATTGTTCTGTGTGACACCGCCCAGTGTCTACGTGATCGCAGCCCGCACTGCGCGCTCACGTGTGAGTATGGCGTCTGTATAGTAATGAGTGGCTGCGGTTCGTTACGTAACGTGCCTATATTAACCTAGCACACGCTACGCAACGAGTGTATGTTGTGTTGGGTGGAGTACTATTGAGTCGAGTGAGCCGCGTGTAACCAGGGTACGTAGTGGGTACGGCTGGGTACGGCTCACTCGAGGCGTCAATCCGGTGAGATGGGGTCATCGTCCGCTACCAGGTCGCGGGGCAAGGGTCTCGCGTCAGGGGGGCGCGCGTGCCAGGGCGCGATGTCCTTGACATGGGGCCAAGCAGACGCGTCGGCACGCGCGAACATTCCTTTCGCGAGGCGCCGCACAAACTCATCCAGGCTCTCAATCCCGAGGTCCCTCTGGATGACGTCGTTCCTCACATAGCGAGGGGCGTCGACTATCGTCCGCAGCGCGAGGCTCTGTTGCGCGCGGAGCAGCTTGCGGTTCGTCTCGCTAGTGAGGGCGAACCATGCCGGAGCGGCGTACGTCAAGATTGGGCGCACGTACAACTTGTACACACCCAACTTGACGCGCGCCGGGAGGCGGGACGAGAGCACTGGTTTGAGCAGGTTGCGGGCTACCCTACCCCGTGCGGCGACCGAGCGGACGTGTGTCCCCATCGTGAGCCGACGGTCGATGGTGACCCCCAGGTATTTGACCCGGGGCGACCACGCGACGTCGGCTCCCTGTAGTTTCAGGGGAGGTGGGAGGGGCGCCGATCCGGTGATCATCGCCTGCGTCTTACCCACGTTCACCGACAGCCGCCACTTGGACAACCAGTCGGGAAGGAGCTCTAGGGCGCGCTGCATTTTGACCGCCGCGTATTTCGCATTGAGCGAAGTTGTTATGTACGCGGCGTCGTCAGCGTACAGCGCGAGCATCGCATCCTGTGTCGTGGGGATGTCGTCCGTGTATCGTGAGTAACACGCCGGCGAGACGCAGCTACCCTGCGGCACGCCCGCCATGACGGGGCGCGCGCTGGACAGCGCTCCGTCGACCACCACCCTGAAGGACCTGTGGGACAGAAAAGAGGAGACCACCTGCACGACGCGACGGGGCGCGCCTGACGTGGCCAGCTTGTGTATCAGGCCCTCGTGCCATACGCGGTCGAAGGCCTTCTCCATGTCGAGGAATACTGCGACCGAGTACTCCCTCTTGTTGAGAGCAGCTGTGAGGTGGTGCAGCACCCTCGACAGCTGAAGCGTCGTGCTATGTTCCGCCCGAAAACCAAACTGTTCCGGACGCGGCGATATGTGCGGCTGGAGGTGTCGCAGCAGGAGTGCTTCGAACACCTTGGAGACCGTCGGCAGCAGAGTGATCGGCCGATAGCTCTCCGGCTTCAGTATGTCCTTCCCCGCCTTGGGCAGCATTATGACGCGCCCCTCCTTCCACGAGGCGGGAAAGGCCCCCGTGCGCAGTATCGCTGTAAACAGGCGCGCCAGCGCTGCTACCATACGGTAGGGCAGGCGGCGCAGCACTGCGTTCGTGATACCGTCGGCCCCGGGGGCCTTCCTCGGCTTCGTCCTAAGGATGGCGCGTCTGACTGCGCCCGGCGAGAAGAAGACGGGGTCCTCATCGGGAGCTATCGGCGCTGCGAAATAGTCTCCCAGGTGTTTCTCGACTGCTGCGACATGGTCGGTATCGCTGGTCGGGTTGGGGCGGAACTGACGCTCCAGGTGTTCGGCGAAGACCTCCGCCCGGTCCTCCGCTGCGTATTTAAGCGCCCCGTCGCTGTTTAACAGCGGACGCACCGGGGCTGGGGTATTCGTCAGCTGGCGGCACAACTTGTGCAGAGACGGCCAGCTGTCAGCGGCTGCATCTATTCGTTCCTCCCAGTCCGCGGTGGTCTGTGCCTGTAACTCGGCCTTCACCTTTTCCGCGAGACGGTTGAGCTGCGTCTTGAGTGTAGGGCATCTTAACTGTTGCCACTGCTTGCGTAGGCGCCTCTTCTCGGCGATCATTGACTTAATACGCGCCGGCAGGGGCGGCAAAAGCACTCTCCCCTGCGGCTGCGTACTCGTCGCCGCTTGTAAGGCGCATTTGACGCAAGCAGTGATGTCCTCCGCCGTCTGGTCTACGTCCGCGGGTGAGGCGATAGGCCGAGTAGGCGTGGTGGTCTCCACTTTATCTGCGAAAATTGTCCAATCCGTTGATCGACGTGGCGCTAGAGGCTTCAGTCGGGTCGGCATACCCGATAGGACGACGAGCACAGGATGGTGATCCGACTGCAACTCGTCGTCCATCACTTGTTGCGTGATCTGGCAGCGTAGCCCTCGGTGGACTACGATGTCCAGCACGTCCGGCATCTGCCGTGCGACGTCTGGGTAGTGGGTCGGCGTTTCTGGGCCGGACACCGTGTAGCCGAAGGCTTCCGCGTCCGCGAAGAGCCGCCTCCCCTCGGTATTCGTGTTCATAGAGTTCCACGCTGGGTGTTTACAATTAAGATCACCGGCGATGATGGTCGCGATGCCACTTGTCGGCTCCAGTACCGCCCGTAGCTCTTGAAGCTCTATACGAGCATTGGGCGGTTTGTAGGCTGCGTATATGTTTAAGTCCTCGCCGGCGAAATGCAGCTGGACACCCAGCGCGTAGAACGATGCGTTCGACGGCAAGGGGAGCTCTTGATGTACGACTCTTCGCCTCACAAGTACTGCCAGACCACGGTACGTCATGTGAGCCGACCTTTCGTCTTTCCTGTAGACGTGGTATCCCGGGACCCTGACCCTATCTTCGGGTCCCAGGAGCGTCTCGCTGATTAGCGCCACGTCGATATCCTGTTCCCTCAGGAGATGGCGGAGGGGGGCGACCTTTTCCCTAAGGCCGCGGGCGTTCCAGTGTATCATCCTTAGTGGCCTAGCCATGGTACAAGGTTAATAACGTGGCCAGGCCATCAAGGATGACCGTCTCTACATCGTGACCCTGCCTGATGGCCTTAATAAGGTCCATCAATAGTTGGATGGCACAAGTCGTGAATTCTTTTTTGGTCTCGGGCTTGGTTTCTATGTTGTTTGCGCCGGTGGCGCCGCGGCTCGCCTTTTGGGCGAACTGTTTTTGTTTTGGTTCGGCCTGTGGCCGCGGCGCTGTGCCGGCGCTAGTTGTGGCTTCCACTTCTACGACCTGTGCCCTGTTTGCGGCAGGGTCGGCCCTAGGGATTTCCTCCTGGGTCGCCTGGGGGGGGGGTTTGGGCTTCTTCCCTTTCCCCTTCCCCCCGCGCCTCTTCTTCCTCCGCTTAGAGGAGGTGGCTTGGGTGGGCCCGTTGGCTGCCGCCATAAGCGTAGCGCTTTGGGCCTCGTTTTCCTCCACCATTTGCGGCCTCTCGATGGCCGCTTGAGGCCGGCGCGCGGTGGCCGTGATGGCGGCAGTCCCCGCTCGCTTGTTCCGGATCTCTGCCTGGAACACGGGGCACTTTGCATTACACGCGGGGTGCGGGCCACCGCAGTTTACGCAGGTGGCCGGCTCCTCGCGCGGGCGCTCGCAGTCGCGTGCCGCGTGCTCCCCTCCGCATCGGACACAAGCGAGCGGACGGTGACACTGGTGCGAACTGTGTCTAAACTTCTGACACCGGTGGCACTGCGCGGGCCCACGTTTGCCCCGCCAAGCCTCTATCTTGACACCCCGCATGTACATAAATACGGTGGTGTCAAAGATAGCCCGGACGTCAGGTGTCTTCTTCAGGATGGCGTGAAATACACAGCCGGGTCTTCCTTGTGCGCCTTTGATGTGGCGCACGTACTCCGGCTGGTACCCCAACGCCCGGAGTTCCTCCTCTATCTCCTGGGGGTCTGTGTCAGCTGGCAACCCCCTGATGGCTATCTTCATATTGCGCTCCGCTGGTAGGGAGTAGGCGAACCATGAGACGCCGCTCTCCTTCTCCAGGCCAGTTAGGTAACGCTGGACCAGCCTGTATTCGTCCTCCGTATCGGGGGTGAAGCGTACTCCCCCCCCGTAAGGACGCGCGTTCGGAGGCCGGCCCAGCTTCGCGGCGATGGCCCGGAAATGTGCAGCCCAGTTGGGCAGCCTCTCCACCACCAGCGGCGGGTACCTCTGTTTCCTCTTCTTGTTGTTGTTGTTGTTCCCCGGCTTCTGCTCCGTTAACGTCGGGGCGCCGGGGGGGGCATCAGGGGGTGCGGTATCAGTGGGGGGGGCAAGCGGAAATTGTGCATCACTTACCCCTGTTCCCTCCGGTGGCGTCGACTGTGACAGCGGCGGCGGCGACTGTGACAGCGGCGGCGGCGACTGTGACAGCGGCGGCGGTGTGCGCCGCGTCACGTCGGCGAAAGGTTTCGACTTGTCGAAACCTGTCGGAGGCAAGACTCCGTGACCAATCACAAACATTTCCTTAAACATAAACTTATTCCTATGATCAAGGTACATAATTCCTAACATAATACACACTAGATTTACATAATATCACTATTTTACATATAATTTTATGACGAGCTCGGCGTCCGTAACAGAAACATTATGTTAGAAATGTTTTTGTAATGTTAAGTACAGTTGTGTCAACTGACATGTAGACTTGTTTGCGGGGTCTTGTGGCATTGATAGAATTTAATTTTACATAACATATTTCTTGTGTCCCCAGGTGAGGAAGGAGAGGTGTAAAGTACCTACCTATATAGACATTTGTCAGTTATGTAATTATGTTATTAGTCCTATGTAATAGAGGGTGAAAAGGCTGTAAAAAATGTCCTTCAGGCAAACAAACTATGAATGACTTCTATTAGGTATAATTTCTTGTTAATATTCTTATGCTAACCTGGTACTTTTGGTACAATTACGACTAGCGACTAAAATATGGGAATGATCAACTGAAATTTGTGCCTTTTAGGTACTTTCAGGAATTTAACGGTCGTATTAATGCTACTTATTAGCGGTTATACCTACAACGCATAGCATAGGAGGGGCTTATGGCTAAGTAATAACAGCCGCATCGTCGATCGATCAAGTTAAGCTACGCTTGCCGCGGTTGGTCCATGGATGGGTGGCCATCTTCACATACCAAGACCCCTCCGTGCATCGGAAAGCACGTTAAGCCGTTGGTCCCGGCTGTCATTCCCGGATCTTTGACAGTCTTTACGGGTCGTCAGAAGCCCGAAAGTCTGACAACAAGTCTTACCAAGGGGTATTGTATTACCCAGTAACTGGGTTGTGGAGGTCAGATAGGCAGTCGCTCTATGTAAAATAATGGTATTCAGCTGCATCCGGTTAGACTGGAAGCCGACCCTAACATAGTTGGGAAAAGGCTAGGCAACGATGATGACCTACAACGCATAGTAACCAAGTTACTATAATTGTAATATCTAAGTAGTAATATGAGCATGTGCCACCAAGGCTGCCATATAATACTAGAAGTAATATTAAAGCTATCTAGTTCGGACGTCGCGTCGGTAATTACCGCGGAAGAAGACGCAGTGAACAACTAATCTAAGTTGGATCAGTAAGTACCGACGCTAGCGGCTTGTAAAGGCATAGTCAACCTGTTACAATGTCCTAATGTCCTTCTAAAAGGGTTTGCCATGATCTGGTCTTTTGAAATAATGTAAACAGTTTGTAAACAGACACACAGTTTGTAACATTTTGTTTGTTTGTAACAGGTTGTAAACAAAATATTATTCAATGAAATTGGATGACTATTTAAGATCCAACTATACTCCATCTACTAATGTAGGTCCAGTAGGATGGATGAATGTGCGTAGGAAATAATGCTGTTGAATAATATAATAAATAATATTCGACTCACACTTCCAGCTATCCAGTAAACTGCGCGACATACTGCGAGGGGTGATAGCTTGGGTCAGTACCCGCCAATAGAGCACAATGTCTAGGTAACCATTTTTTTTTCAAAACCTTCAACGTAAAACGCCCCTTATATTCTGCATCTCACTCCCACCCGACGTTAGTTTTGATAACTTTTCGGAGCCCTTGATCTTGTTCTTGCAAATGAGTAAACTACTGACGAGTAAACATTGGCGCTAACTTTAACACCGAGAGGAAATTTTGTAAATTACTTTCTAAGTTCTTGGTGAAGCGAGGGATTGGATGTATCAAAATATGTATGTTTATTTTTATTTATCTCCTTGCTTGGCATCTATTAAATCGAAAGTAGTTTTGGCATAGACCGGTATTGTTTTTTGATTCTAACTACCAACGTTTAGGGGGAATTTATGAAAATCTGTTTATGAGATTTCAAGAAAAAGGCAAGTGGGGTTGCTTCAGAAATTTTACATTACAGTTTTTAATAAAACATCCTGTTACAAATAATATACTTGTAATTAAAACATCTAGTCAATTCCGTAACCGTAAGGAAACTGTAGGATGAAAGCAAACAGTACACATCCAGTTTAGCACATGTGATACTTTTGATAACCTTTTTGGAGGAGATGCAGGTGACATCGTTAGCAACAGCTAATTGCTTAGTAGACAATAATAATAGCTAATTATCGTCTCTCTGCCTGCAGTAGTAGCTCTTCTCATTCAGAGAAGGCATGAGCAGTTCTAAATAAATGGACTTAATGATAACTTAGTGAGTGCGAGAATTTAAGTAAAGTAAGCGTCGATAGTAAAGCGACAAAGATTCTTGATGCGCGGAGACTCGCTCTTAGTTGACGATGTTTCTGAGCAATTGCATCTGTGAGTCGCACATGGGCATTTCTGTAATAAGAAGATAGTTTAAAGTGCTGGGTTCTGGCGTGATGATGAGATACATACAGGGAAGAGCAGAAAGCTGTAGGGAAAACCTTGGCCCAGCAGTGGGACAATATCACAGATTAAAAAAAAAAACTTTTTAACTAATTATGGCGATATCAAACGTTAGGTACAGACGCCAGCACATCAAACTACCCGAAACTGTCAAATTTTCCCAATCAACTTTGAACCTTATGCTTTAGCGATAAAGTTGAATATCTATTAAAGATAAGATAATAAGATATTGTAGTAGCTTGATGTGCTGGCGTCTGTACAGAACGTTTGTATAAGTATTCATCGAGGGAGTAGGTAGAGGTGTACAGTACGCCGACATCTTGCCAGTCATGTTGGTAGTCCCTAGTAACAGAGATCGAGTCGGTTTCCATTAACCGAACTTGTTACCATTCATCATCTTCCTGCCCTTATACCATGTTACTTGGGGTCGGCGCAACACGTTTTCTTCTTCCATTCTCCCCTGTCAACCGGCACGCTATCATTCACTCCCTTCTCTTTCATATCATTCCTCACACAATCCATCCATCTTTTCTTCGGCCTTCCTCTCCCTCTCCATCCATCAACATGTATATTCATCACTCTTTTTTAGTCACATGCATTTCGTCCCTTCTCATCACATGCCCATACCAAGATAAACGATTTCCTTTCAACTTGTTACCATTAACCAGGTCTAAAACAGAGACACAATTATCTTAAAAAGACTGGGGGATTGCACCCAAAACCTTGCGCTCTTACAACCTGTTGAGCTTGTAATTAACCAACAGACTAACGAGGACACAGCGTTTGCATAGTAAAACAAAAATACGAATTCTTTTTTTTACTTGGCCAATTTTTGAAAAGTCTACCCTTTCTTCTTCCAAATCTCTCAGTTCTGTGCGATTTGTGGCAATGTCAGCCTCGCAAACAAGAAAACGTTCAAAATCTAGTCGCAGTCTTATCTCAGCGACAAACAAATGTAAAAAACTTGTCAAAATGTTGGGAAACTATAGAGGTATTTTTGACAGATTGAGACTGAGATCAGACTATGAACCGTAGACAGAGTAGTCTATAGACTCATGGTATCCGTGTCACCGAAAGGGACAAAAAATTCCGGCAATCCTCATCATACTATCATTTTTACAGCTTATTACACTGCACCTTACTATTTTCACAGTTGCGCAAATGTACTATTATTGAATTATGCACGAAAAAGATCTTATTTTCCGTTTAATCGACGTGTAGTTTTTATTATTTCATTCATAAACGTCAAACTTGTTGTGCACATTGATGTGCTTAGCCGACACACAGTAAGGGACAGAAATATTCTTACTCTGTCTCTTTTCTTTCCTAGTGATGCTTTTTCTTGTGCGAATGAAAAAGAAGATATGCAGCAGTCTATAGTTTACTCTGTCTACGCTATGAACGTTCTTAAAATTACGAGAATTGCCCCTCAGATCGTCACACCATCACCACCACCACCACGGTCGACCTTGACGGCGGGTCCCACAAGATCAAGTGAGTGACTTACATTCTCATTTTTTCTCCTGATCTTCAAACAGCTGGGTCTTCTACACCGGCACCTGGCCAGTCGTCTGATTCTCGCAGACGACCGCATTCTTGATCTGAATAGGGACCAGGAACGGCATTTGTTTTCGCATGAACAATATGAACCTGGTGAAATTAAAAATTATTTCAGCTGTCACGTGACATAATATCAGTGACGACTTTGAAAAGGTAGGGTGAGCAATTGAACAGAATGCAGCTAACCGGACACAATCCTAAACCCCGGGCTGCTAATATTCAATTAGAGAAACCCTATTGTTTTTTCCCGTTCGATCAAACCCAGGACCCTACGCTGAGCTGAGGATTACAGATTACAGCTATTATTACCAGGTTACTAATTGGCGTATCTAAGACATGAAAATCATTGTGTGACTGTGTTGTATTGCTATCTACTTGCAACATTCCCACTGATGAGACACAGGCCTCCCCTCTGTGACAGGGAAGGGGCCATAATGTATTCGTTTTTAGGGTTACTTCAAAATCAACCGAAGATGGTGTTATTTGCAGATGACACATCGTTAATCTTTAAAATAGACCGACGGTCACAAAATCTTGACGACGTGAATAACTCTATTCTTCAGGTCCAAGATTGGTTTACGGTAAATAATTTAGTACTTAATGAAAAAAAAACCAAATGCATTAGATTTAAATTACCGAATGTTAGAAGTAGCGAATGTGAAATCATATTGAATGGCCAAAAACTAGAATTTATTGATCAGACAGTTTTCCTAGGAATCACGCTAGACGAGAAATTACAATGGGGACCTCATATAACATCTATTGCGGGGCGGCTAAGCTCCGCCGCTTATGCTGTTAGAAAGATAAGACAGTTAACAGATGTAGAAACCGCGCGTTTGGTCTATTTTAGTTACTTCCACAGTATTATGTCATATGGCATTTTACTATGGGGTCGGGCTGCTGACATTGAATCCATTTTTATTTTACAAAAGAGAGCTGTCAGAGCCATTTACAATCTACGTCGTCGCGAATCTCTTAGGGAACTATTTAAAAAGGTTAATATCATGACGGTACCTTGCCAATTCATTTATGAAAATATTATGTATGTAAGAAAAAATCAACATCTTTTTAATAAAATAAGTGATAGGCATAATTTTAATACTAGAAATAAAGATAAATTAGATCAACCTTTTTTTAGATTATCTAAAGTACATACATCTTTTATGGGGTACTGTGTTAAATGCTACAACAAAATACCTTGTGACATATTGCAATTAAATGAAAGAAAATTTAAAACTCATATTAAAAGTACACTTTGTAAACAAGGATATTACAAATTAGAGGATTATATCCAAGATAAGAATGTTTGGAAACATGCTGGTCCTGCTCCATAGGACAATCTAAAAGTTTAGACAAAATCAAACTTGTTCCTAATTTAATTTATATATATATTTTTAATTATGACATCTTATTCTAATTCATTTTTACAATCTGCGACTACAGTGGCTCACACACTTGTTAAAGTTCAACTACTTTTGCATTTTTTTTTTTTAAATAACTTGTAAATATGTGAGCACCATGTATCTATCACTTATTTGATTTACCTGTCATTGCTTAATTTTTAATTCTTTTTACCTTTTGTGGTAGACTAATTTTATTATGGGTGCATCGTGTTCTCATATAATTTTTATTATGTATACAAGACCTTGTAAAACATTTTTAAAAGAGTAACGGTGGAGTTTCTTGCCCATTCTTCTCCATACGAAAACTACCTTTTCGAATGGGCGACTAGAATCATTTCTATTTAGTTTTTTTTTTTGACGTTCAAAAGTGCCTTTAATGTGCCTATTTGAAATAAATGATTTGACTTTGACTTTGACTTTGATACCCCAGAGGGTAAAAACTGGACCCTATTACGAAGACTCCACTGTCCGTTTGTCCGTCTGTCACCAGGCTGTATCTCATTAACCGTGATAGCTAGGCAGTTGAAATTTTCACAGATGATGTATTTCTGTTGCCGCTATAACAAAAAAATCAAAAATAGAATAAAATAAATATTTAAGTGGGGCTCCCATACAACAAACGTGTTTTTTTCGTCGTTTTTGTCTTGTGGTACGGAACCCTTCGTGTGCGAGTCCAACTCGCACTTGGCCAGTTTTTTTATGGTTAAGCCTGTTTCCTCACGACGTTTTCTTTTACCATTTTCAACGCCAGAACTCCACATAATTGTGAATTAATGCTCCAATGCACCATTCGATCAGGATATTCCACAAGCACCCTAGAATCTTTACCAATTATTGGACTAACACAATACATATTACTAACTAGCGTGAAATTTCTTGTACCCCCACCCCGTCGCAACACTTCGTATTCGCTTAGCGTTCATTCTGACTTTTTTTTTCTTTTTGCTAGGCTCCTAAGGGTCATAGCGTAATAATAAATAGCCTAAAGCCTTCCTCAAGAATTGGGCTATCAAATGCAAAAATATTTTTTCAAATCTGACCGGTAGTTCCAGAGATTATCGTGTTCAAACAAACAAACTCTTCAGCTTTATTATTAGTATAGATATAGAAGATTATTTCACCACAATAGAGCATGTTATACATAATATTCAACAACAAAATAGACGTCTGTTGTGTATTGATCTGCTGCGAGTACCACGTAGACAAATCTTTGCGCATTATTGCCATAATTACCAAGAAAGGCTGTTGAATTTAGGGAAGCAGTTCGTACGCACATAATCATAGAGGTACCTACATAGGTGTAAGCTGTAATACAATCACTTACCCATAATTTGATTATTCTGAACATTAAAGTTTTCTGTTTTATATACCAAACTCAAGTAGGGAAACGAATTGCCAAATGTCTAAGCCATCTTGAATCAGTGTTTAGTTTCGTTCAGAATGAAATTATTGCTGACAAGCTAAAGGATTATGTTAAAAGCTTGCGCAAACCCTTCAATGAGATGACAGCTGAACCTAACTACAGAATCATATCAATCCTGTGAGGGGATAACAATTAGCAATACAACCCAAATGATAACTAGATAAAACACTACAGAGCGGAATAGGACCTTAAGACAGATTAAAAAAATATAAATATAAGTACATAATTATTCTCATCTAAATCCTTTACCTTTCCTTTAGTTAAATATTCTGACTGATGACAATTTTTCTATTGATAATCGAGCAGATACAAACAGAATGGCCTTAGAAGACAGAATCAAAATCAAAAACTCGAACACCAACGCCTAATGATCAATTTGTAGCGGTATCTACAACGCCACATGCGAACAACGCGTCATACTGACGTCACGCAAATCCTGCATCGCGCAAGCAGAGTTTACCGCGCAACTAGCATAGATACAACGGCCCGACATGAATCATCGGGCAGTTGCCCGCCAGACACAACACCCGTCTGGTCGGAGGATCCTCCCTTTTCTATAGAGTATGAGTGAACTTTACACCCTGTTCCACATACCTCTATACTGGTGACCCCGGATATCTATGGGTGACCCCGACGGTTACAAATTCACCACCGCTTTTACAACCACCAACTAAAACATAACTCTTCCTGTAGACACTAGTGTGAGTTTAACGTCGAATAAGACAAACTCAAACAAAACTAGTAATTAAACTCTAGCCACAGTAGATTAATTATTTGTTTGGCCGCCAAACTGTGCTGGATTGTTGCGGTGTACCACGGTGAGGGCCGAGACTGATTTTGAGGTTCGAGTTTCGTTCGAGCTAGTGAATGGAGAATAATAGTAAAATATAATGAGGTTGAAGTTTGAAAGTACTCGGAATTAGTTGGTCGCGCCTTAGGTATGTGAGTGATGGGACGGAGGGGCGGGGTCGCTTTGTCATTACTCAGTACGTGCGTTGCGAACAATAGGCAACCCCGCCGCCCTCACCCCCGTCCCCACCCAAGGCGCGGCCAAATAGTTCCGCGCGGACTATAATTAAAAACCCTTTTAAAAACAAGCTTTTAATGAACTCAAAATTATAAAATAAAACTTTCCCAGTCAGGGCAAATAACACAGTCATGAAGGGAAAGGTTTTTACTTCAATTTATTTCAATTACAAATATGGAAAGCATGTAATCGTAAAATCTCACCCAATAATTTCGAGTTATGGAAACCAAAGGTACGGGCTCGAACAATTTCAAGCACCAACTTTATATTATCGAAGTTCGCAAGTTGTCGCGGTCCAGCGAAAGTGTTTGGTAGTTATCTGCACAACAATCAGTTTGTTTGCACAATAATTTTGTGGGGAATTATATTGTTGGGTATCGGTAAATATTTATAAGGAGAGTTTCTGCTTGGCTCTGTAACAGGCTATCCTTTTCTTCTACTTTGTTGTTTTGTTTTTGTTAAAAATATGCTATGGGCATTCTATCTCATCATCAACTGCCTAGCCTTTTCCCAACTATGGTAGGCTCGGCTTCCAGTCTAACCGGATGCTGCTGAATACCAGTATTTTACATGGAGCGACTGCCTATCTGACCTCCACAACCCAGTTACTGGGTAAGACTGGTTGTCAGACTTTCGGGCTCCTGAATACCCGTAACAACTGTCAAAGATCCGCGAATGACAGCCGGGACCGACGGCTTAACGTGCTTTACGAGGCACGGAGGGGTCTCGGTTTGTAAAGATGGTCACCCATCCACAGAACAACCGCGGCAAGCGTAGCTTAACCTGATCGATCGTCCTTTGCGGCTGTTATGATTTAGCCACGGGGCATTCTATATGTAAGGTGATTTCATTCGAGAGAGTACATCAGTGCGATAGGTAATTATAGTTTATTCAACTAATAATCTTACTGACGTTATATTTTTGGGAGCAATTGTGCTTTGAAGGACAGGTTCTGATCAATTATGACGCCTAGATATTTTGTCCTTTCTACTCTGTTAATGGCATTACAGTTGCCATCGATAGCAGACACGGGTGCTGCTATCAAAACATTGGATAGTTGTGTATTTTTAAGGAATCGATGCTTGGTCTGCTAGTTCGAGTGTAAGGTCAAGAAATAATTAGTGTTTTTTAAGGTTTACTTTAGTTTTTGTTAAAAGATTTTGTACTAGCCATGTCTATAATAATTACTCATCCCTCTTTCATCTGCAACCAGAGCCTTTTTCCAAGTAGCTCCATGAAAACTTACAGCGTAACCCCTAAATCAATCTAAGGACAAGCCTTTGACACTAAAGGATTCGAGTGATTGTGGGAATTGAGACCGTGTCAAAGGCTTTAGCGAGGTCTAGGAAAAAACTAGCTGTACGGTGGCCCTTGTCGATGTTTGAAGAGATAATGCCAGTCAGTCAACTTGCTCAGTAAACCCTCGCCGAAAACCAAACTGCCGCTCTGAAAGTAAAGAGGTTTTTTCTAGAAAGTTGACCAGTTGTCGCTTATTAACCTAAAATAAATTCCTTGAAAAACTGGTTAATAAGCGACAACTGGCGGTTTTTCCAGTTTTTGCCAGTTTTTCAAGGAATTTAGTGGTTACACAAAGCAGCGAAATTGTTCTGTAGTTATCAGGGACATTCTTTGAATCACTTTTGTGAATAGGCGTGACAACAGCAGTATTCCAGCAAGTAGGAACGGCTTCAGTTTTCTTCATATGTATTTTAAGGGTATGAATCTCTTTAGGTGTTTTTTAAGTTAAGGAGTAGAGGCCAAAATGTATCGAGACCCGGAAACCCTTTAGACCTTTTATATAATCGTTATCTCTGATAGAATGTCACTTTGTCTAGGGCCTTAGGTCCTCAACTCCCTCGCGTCAACTCCCTAGTACTCTAGTTTGTTGCCTTGGTAAAAAGTAGTAGGTACCTAATTATGATTACACCCTTGTTTGCATTGACTTTACTTTCGACAGATTTTCCTCCCTTCTCATTACGATGGTTTTCATCCATCCTAAACCAACATAATATCATCCCAAAACACCCATGATAACAACCAAGAAGAAAGTTTCACTGAAACACGTACGAACCGAACTTAAGTCTCTTAGTCCCGCGAGGTCGGAACACACGAACCGTAAAATTGGGTAGTCCCGGCCTGTTTAAATCGATGACCTAATTTACAACAGTGGAAAGATACGGTTTTTTTTTGTAGGTATACTTCACATGGAGTGTGTATCAATCAAGTTTGGAATTGAATTTGAATAGGACAGTGATAATGCGTGAGTTTTATCTTTGTGATTTGAAAGCGTCAGCGTTCATAACTATCTACTTTATTATATAAAATTCAGATTTCAGCAGAACCACGGCTATCAAAAAATTTACGAGCATTACCTACGGTCGTTTATTTCCAGTTTCAGAGGTTGATTATAATGTAAATCATAAATATAGCTACTGTAGTAAATGTGTTGCGTGTTATATTGTGTTAAAATCATACAACTGCGTTTATTTCAAGCGAACGTCTTTACATACCACGGCTATTACTATCACTGGTTTTTCCAAACAAAAACCTAATACAAAAAAAGACTGTTCGAATGCAATAATGAGTTATTTTACTCCCAGCCTGCACTAAATAAGGTCGACTTTTGTTGACAACCTTCACTCAAAGTAAATCGTTGTTTGAGCCGATTTTATAGGTACAAAAACTTTTATGTTGAAAGTTTCTAACGCTTATGCGTACGGGACTCCATTTAATGAGTCCCGATAGACTTTAGTTTGCTGCTTTAGTATTATTTCCAATAAAATAAAATAAAATAATTCACCTTCTTGTGTAGTAGGGTAGTTTATGCTTCATAGGGTCTATTTTATTTGTTTTTTTTCTATCTATTATTTATTTTGTATGAAACTTAGGGGTCAGTGGTATTTGGGTTCGTTTAGCAGTTTTATTTGTACACATTTTTACGATGAATCTGAATGGCCGAAAATAAACAATAAATTAAAAAAAAAAAAAAAAAATTATTTAAATATTAAAAAATTTATTTATTTTTATTTTTTTGTAAAAAAATATCAACCATTGAGTGAGGATTGTGTGAGGAATGATATGAAAGAGAAGGAAGTGAATGATAGCGTGACGGTTGACAGGGGAGAATGGAAGAAGAAAACGTGTTGCGCCGACCCCAAGTAACATGGGATAAGGGCAGGAAGATGATGATGAGCTACTACGGTTCTGCCCCGTCTCAAAAAATCACCCTGTATAGTGCCATCTACTATAGTACAGACGCCAGCACATCAAGCTACTACAATCTGTCGAATTTCTTTAATATACATTTTCAACTTTATCGCTAAAGTCTATGGTTCAAAGTTGATTGGGAAAATTTGACAGTTTCGGGTAGCTTGATGTGCTGGCGTCTGTACTCACAGACATAAACTCAGTTTATTATTATAATAAAAGGAGATTATCCTTCTGCAAATGAGGTGACTTTATTGTTGACATTCAGCTGAGATGAAGTTTAACAGTATTTTTTTTAAATGGCGTAATTTCAAAGATTTTTAATTTTAATTAGGTAACATTTAGGTAGTCATCATCTGCCTAGCCTTTTCCCAACTATGTTAGGCTCAGCTCCCATTTTATCCGGATGCAGCTGAATACCAGTATTTTACATGGAGCAGCTGCCTATCTGACCTCCACACCCCAGTACTGGGTAATACGATATATCCCTTAGTAAGACTGGTTTTCAGATTTTTGGGCCTTTGACGACCCGTAACGACTGTCAAAGATCCACTAATGACAGCCGGGACCAACGGCTAACGTGCTTTCCGAGGCACGGAGGCGGTCTTGGTGTGTAAAGATGGTCACCAATCCACGGACCAACCGCGGCAAGCGTAGCTTTACCTGATCGATCGATGATCGACTGTTATTACTTAGCCACAAGAGTGGCTTGTGCCTAAGTAATAACAACCGCACGGATGATATAATAAAGTGACTATCAAAATAAACAAATAGGGTTAATAAAACAATATTCAGACGTTATTACTTATTTATTTATTTAACCCATATGTACACACATATATTCAGACAAGAAGAAAGTAACAAAAAAAAAAACGTACAAAAGTGCTGCCTATTTCTAAACAAATGTCTTCCAGCATACCTAACTTAGTTAATGAATCACTTTTATTGAGATCAAATTCTTATACATTTGGCAACTAACCTCATTGATTATTTAAAAAAAAACTAATAAGTATGACGGAGAATAATAACGGTACATACATGTGTCTCGTTATGATCAGACATATTTTAATTACTGTGGGCGTAGTATGGGTAGTGTTGGTTATTGCGCAATAGAAAAACTGTTTGCAGATTATAATTTACCAACAAGTCAGTCACACTAGCGAATCACACACTAGTGTAGGTACACGACACGATGATACGGAACGTGAGACAGTTTCTGAGCACATGTTGTCCGTACGATGTCCGAAGATCAAGAGAGCCGCTCCACCTCGCTGCTTGGTCTTCTCCACTCCCACGAACTCAGTCTAGACTCTATCCAGTGCCGCTGGGCGGCGCTGGCGTTCCGAATAGTCAAACGAATGACTCCGACAAGTACAAAACAAAAATTTATACACTTTACCTATATTAATTTTTAACATATACTAAGAAACTTTAATAAAAAAATCAACAACATCGTACGATAGGTTTAGGCACAAATCAGTCTTAAAGTTTACCTTAATTTTCTAGGTCTTCGCAAAAGACAATGCCAGAAACTCGATAGAGCAAATAAAAGTAGGTTTACAAGCATCACAAGAATATGTATGGAATGTAGCTGCTTTATTAGTGCCCTCTTCTGGTGCCTGTTACTGGTAGCCAGGTATAAACAGGTGTGTTCGATTCACTTCGGCAGCGTCAAGTTTGTTTACTTTCAAGTTGACTTTGATGCTTTTGATGTTACGGAAACTGGTCCTTCAAGAATAAACTTGTGTAGTTATCTATGGTGAGGGGTTCTGCAGACTTCTAGAAAGAGAGAAATAATGGAGCTATTAATTTGATTAACAACAGCAGATAAAATCACGCCTGTATTCCCCGAAGGGTCATGCAGGAACATCATTTTCGTTGCGTCGTCATTTGGAGGAGTTTCAAGAGCTTTAAGAATGATCCTTACTTCTTGGAACACCTTTTAGCGTAGATTTTGATATGCTGTCACTATCTTCAGACTCTGAACACACTTGGAAACTCGTTTCTGAAAGAAAATAATAAAGTGGTCTTTAGACTTGGTCTTTAGATGATTTTTTTAGATTTTGGGAAAGTATCCGTTTCTCGGTGTGATGTACAGACGCCAGCACATCAAGCTACCCGAAACTGTCAAATTTTCCCAATCAAACCTAAGCCTAAGTTCAGATGAACGCGCGACGACGCGCGGTTGGCTCGGCGCGCGGTTTAAGACCCCACAAGCAAATTGCCTCCTCCACGTCCATTCTCACTGAATGTTCACGCTAGACTGTCGCGCGCAAGCCGCCGCCATCTGAACAGGTGAATCACGTGGCAGCGCGCGTCGTCGCGCGTTCTTCTGAAATGCTTTAGCGATAAAGTTGATTAAAGAAATTTGACAGATTGTAGTAGCTCGATGTGCTGGCTCTCTACATTAAATAAAAATGTTTCCTTAAGCAGACGATTTTTTGAAACATGAGAAAGTTGTTACAAGATAAGAGTCTCTATTACTGTCACACTCGCGTACTTTTGTGACACATTCCCTTCTCCAATAGGTAGGTCCGCGAGTCCTACTGCGTCATCATCAACATCGGCACCTTGTGAGTGTAAACCTCCTCCATTGCGTCGTGATGACAGATCATTTTAGAGTTCGATTCATTATTCTCCTGACCTTTTATGAATGTATTTAGAGTCGGCGCAACACCTTAAAAACTCATTAACAGACTCAATAGCAGTATGTCATTTTACAGATCGCTTGTCATTTCTAATTACTTATTTGATGTCGTCACGACCCAGTAGGAATGGAAATAAACGACCGCCAACGTTAAGAAATTTTCTAATCTATAGCAACAGTGTGCCTTTAACAGCGCCTTTCTTTCGGAGCAGTAAGGGGCGGTTTTCGTAGGTTTTAGGTAGTTTTACTCAGGACTATGAATCTAGTTGTAATGCGTTACCTGTGTCATATCTATGTTTTGCGTGTCGTCTAGGCATGTCCTGGTTCTCCACATGACCAAAAGTTCTGAAGCCCACTGCGAATTGCGCGTATGGACTTATCTCGTACAGCTCTGAAAGTAAAATAATGATTTTCATGACACGTATACATAAACTCAGGCTTGTTTTCGACTCGCGGAAGGCCGGAACATCATCAAAAAAATTTATAACAAAAATTGAATAAGTACCTACTAATAAGGAAAATTATAGGTCACCTTCTTCCCTGCTATAAATTTTATAGGTACTTATTACTATGTATTTACATTTTAATTTGTCTCGTCCAATATCTTCCTGAAATTTTTGATGTCTGCGCGCAATTGTAACTTCAAAACTATATGTCATATGGTCATCTCATAAGAATTTGAGAATAAGAGCTATCACGCACTGTCGACTGGTCGCCAGCGACTCGGTCCCTCGGCGACCAAAACATAGGCATCATTCGACGACCAAGTGCGTATTCACCTATTTAAACTATAGTAAGTCACAGTCGCCGTCGACCGAGTCGCCGGCGACCAGTCGACAGTGCGCAATAGCTCTAAAAATGAGCGATGTCGGCAATGTGGTGGTGGCGCGCGCGGCGACACGTGGCGGCGGCGTGCAGCAGGCGGGGCTTGTTGTGTGGGACCTCCGCGCTACGTCAGGACAGCTCAATGCTAAAAGGTTACTACCGACGAACGGTCGACTGGAATACGATCGCCCAATACAAGTTATAAAGAATATGGATAAACGATGAGGAGCATGGAGATAGATAAGCCACTTGGGCCCCATAGGGCCGAAGCCTGCCGGGTCAGCGGGATTATCCGAAAGGGTTACCGCTGGCCCGGAACATAAAGGGCTAAGGAAGGAACACGGGTGGGTTTTAGTCAGTAAGAGTCCGACACTCCCTTCCGCTCCACCCAGACCGGGAGGAGTCATTTGATGATTTCTCATCCGAAAAAAACAAAAAGAAGCCACTTACCATGTTTACTGTTATTCCTCATATGTATAGGAGCGCTGTATATCCTGTTCTGTGCGTTCATGGCGTTCTCTTTAACGTTGTCCAAGTGTGTGTGCTGTGTGTGAGTGTGTGCCGTCAGGTTGTCGCTCTCCGATTTGTTATCCACGGTTATTGAGTCGCGGTAGTCTGTCAGGTGGCTGGCTCTGGAGACATACATGACGCGGAGTTAAAGGAGGAAGAGGTTAATGTAAGCAACTCTAAACTATTAATTAAGAGTTAATCTCCAAACATACAGATCTGATTGAAAAAAATATTTATAACTGATAGAAAGCTACACTGCTTCTTGCCAAATTTCATGATTCCTGGTCAACAGGAAGTACCCTATAGGTTTTGATTCCCTTGCGAGTGTCAAAATATGCGGCATAAACAAAACATAAACGCCCTTAACTTTTGATTGCGTTGACTTAGAATTGTGATTTTTTCACTGCTTCAAGACAAGGAATTGCAGCCGGAGTATTTGACATTAATTTTAACTTGATAACTCCACGCGTTCCTAAGAAAAAGGGCCTTGATAGACGGACAACGGAGTGATCTTATAAGGGTTCCGACATACCTCTGTCTCTTCACAAGTATGTAGATACAGCTAAGCAGGCAGATCGTGAGTAGTATTGAGCTGCAGATTATTACTAGCACGTTCAGGTCAAAGAGCTCAGAGGGCGGGCCTACCTCACCTGGAAAAAGAAACAATGGTAAGTAGCTTTCCACCATCTAAAATCATAAAAAAAAAAAAGCATATCTGCCAAGTACTTACTGCCATCCTCATTCTTAGTAGCATAGCTGTAGGTTGTAGTGACACTACCAGCCTCATTAGTAGCTGTCACTCGCAGCTGGTACCACGTGCCGGGGGATAGCTCTGATATCGCGTATGTCGGGATCTTCGTCTGGTAGAGGGATGGGAGGCTCCAGGGTGAGAGGTCGGAGTATGGCTGTGGGTGTAAAAGGAACAAAGCTTTTTTATTATTTTACATTCTCACTTTTAGAAATATATTTATGATAGCCAATTTTCTCGAACCTACCACTTGGACTTGTGCTTGGTTGGTAAGTGGCCACTCGAAAATTACAATAACTAGAAAGTCAACATTGTTCTACTGTACTTATATAGGTAGTGTGTTACTATGTTTATTTTTATTCATTTTTTATTATTGGAAATATAGAATATCGCTGTTTATTGCACCAACTTTCAGGATGCTGTGACAGTGTATGTGTTTCTATAGAAACATTTTCAGGAACATGTTAAACATTCAAAGTGTGGTTTGAGAATTCAGGGATTATATTGAAACGATGAACACAAAAAACACCAATTCTTACCATATCATTACGAGCTCTGATCCACGCCCTGGCACCAAGCTGCCTGTACTCCACGTCCAGCACTGTGAGCGCACACCCGGCGTGCTCCCAGCCGGCTAGTTGTACGTACATGTGGGACGCGTTGCTCCACAGCCACTCGTTTGTGCTCGGTGGGATTGGTACTGAGGAGAGTTGGTAGAAGGGAAATAATTAGTGTTAGTTGGGTGCGGCATGTTTTGTTAAAAACCTATGTTATGAGACACCTAGTGAGGCAGGCACGCCAATTTTCATCACTTCTCGTATGTCAAAAAGATTTAATGGCGTAATTTTTATGGATTGTTGATATTATGGTAAATATCCTGTTCAGTACCTAAGCAGCTAAACAGACCTGACACCAGCTTTTTGTTTTAGGCTTAAACATCCTTACAATAAGAGCTACTTACCCCCACCCAAAGTGCTAACATCCAAATAAGCAGGCTGTGAGGTCCCAACTTTGTTAGTGGCAGTGATTCTCAAAGAGTACTTGGTGCCACACTTCAGACCGGTCAAGGCATGTTTCTGGACACCCGATAAGTTGGGCAACTTGTTGGCTGGCCATGCTTCTCTCCAGGGACTGTTGGCTTCTTTCCAGGTTAGGCTGTAACCTGCAGAGTTGATTGATTAGTACTAAAATAATGTAGAGTTCAATGTTAGGGTATCAAACTCAAAGAATGCTAATAGAACACTTTTACTAAACCTATGTCTGCCTGTCAGTCTGTCTCGGCTGTAGCTATACAATTGTAGTAGGTAACCAGTCCAAATATTCTGTTGTACATTTGGTCCTTTGATGCAAATTCAGCCTTATTTTTATATTAACACTGCCTTTTGGTCATCGTCAGTTTTTAAGGGGGTGCCCCAGGATGATACTACTTTTTATTAAGCACAACAGAAATGCACTACTTTGAAGATTATTGAGTAGACTGTAATCTTCTACAATTTGGTTGCAGGGGTGTATCCTTGAATATCCAAATAGTCTTTTAATTTAATTTCCAAAAACAAAAATCAACTTACTAATCTTCTGACTAGCACTTCTATTGCTGACAGTATAATAAGGCTGCTCCCACTCCACCAGTATCGAGTCTTTGTACGGCGTCGCGCGTAGTATCGGCGCCTCAGGTAGTGGTAGGACTATGACTGTGTATTCTACCTGGTCAGAGCCGTACAGGTTCTTGGCTAAACAGGTGTAGTTGCCGCTTAGGGATTGGTCTATATCTGTAAATTACAAGGTTTTAAATTAACAACTTACAAGTTACTGATTGCTTGATTGAAAATGGTGGTACTGTCATAAAGAGTGAATAGTTGAGAGACAGACAAAAAAATTACTTTTTCTTTATATTATATTATATAATTGGTTTCCTTATATGCCCCAATCAACAAAAGCATAAATGAAACATTCTATTGAAAATAAAATATACTGGTATTGGAAATGAATATTATATTCAAGGGTTTCCTATCTATTTCCAATTGCATACTGCCATATTTTCCCCTAGGCCAACTTCGATATCATAAGTTGTGTATTGTTTAAAAATAGGTGTCAGTACTTACTGTTAATCAGCAGACTGTCATCATGGTTCCTCGTGAACCTAGGGTGGTGGGTGATGATGTTATGTTTGTGATACCATACGGTGCGAGGTGGCGGCACTCCCACACACTGACACACTAGGAGGAGGGAACTGCCCACTCCTACTGATACTGTGCCTCCTAGAGAGGCTACGCCGGCCACAACTGGAAGGAGAAAGATTATGTGATAAATATCTGATAAATTTTAGTTTAGTCCTGTCAAATTTATCACCCTATTGACTTCAGAATCAGCACCCTCAAAAACCATGAAAACGACACCCATGATGAAAAATTTGAAACTTTTCGCGTCCGCCATCTTGGATTTTCATTTTGACCTCATTATCAGCTTCAGAACCCTCGAAAACCATGAAAACGACACCCATGATGACTAATTTGAAAATCCTTTCAGCCGCCATCTTGGATTTTCATTTCGACCCTTCTATCGGCTTTACCACCCTCTAAAACCATAAACGACATCCATGATGAAACATATTAAACTTTTCGCGTCGCCCATCTTGGATTTTCATTTCGACTTCACTATCGGCTTTAGCACCCTCGAAAACCACGAAAATGACTCCCATTATGAACAATTTGAAACTATTCGCGTCCACTATCTTGGATTTTCATTTTGACGTCACTATCGGCTTCAGCACCCTCGAAAATCGTAAAAACGACACCCATGATGACACATGAAAATCTTTACAGTCGCCATCTTGGATTTTCATTTCGATCTTTCTATCGGCTTTACCACCCTCAAAACCATAAACGACATCCATGATGAAACATTGGTGAATTGTGGGTGTACTATACACCCTTGCTCAACCTTATGAAAGAAAACATGCGTGATGTTATGAAGAAATCTCATTTCTCGACTCGTCGCCCAAGTGGATTCGCGCAATTGTCTTTCGCGCAAATGTCTTTCACGCAAGAGTCTTTTGCGCAAACGACCAATCGCGTAAAAGACCATTCGCGCAAAAGTCTATTCGCGCAAAAGTGCATTCGCGGAAGTGTCTTTTCGCGCAAGTGGGATGAGTGAGGAACATTGCAAATTCGTTTCTTTCACTTTTCGTTTTTTCGGAAATTATGTTTTAAACTAAACACGGCCTTTCAAAGTACCTACATAAATAAAACTAAAGATTCTAGTTACCTCTTTGTGTGGGCGTATGCGACACCCTCCTGGTGGCCGCCCCCTCTCCAGCCGACGTGCTGGCAGTGAGCCAGGCCTCATACGTCCTGCCGGAGACCAGCTCCTTCACCTCAGCCGCGGAACGCCCGAGGGAGTCAACGCGGAATGTTTGCGGCGGACCGTTGCTGCGGTAAAGTGAAATGAGTACTATAGGAACTAGACGTAGTTTAGGCAGTAGGACCTAACTGTTAAATCTAAAGGATTATATCCATCCAGCCATGTAGAAAATGGAACCTAAGCTGTCATTTGATCATCTAGTCAACATAATCAGCTTAGAATGTTCCCGCTGCTGGGACACAGGTGGCTCTCCTCGAGAGAGAGTGGGCTATAATAATCCACCACGCGGGCCCAGTGTGGGTTGGTAGATGTCATATGTCTACGAATTTTTGGTTCTAGGACATGCCGGTTTCCTCACAATGTTTTCCTTTAAAGTTTTGTGAGCAATGATGGTGAAATTATTGACACAAGTAAAGTGCCTGCCTGGGTTCTAACCCACGACCTACAACTCGTAAGTCACGGCGTTTACCACTGAGCCACCACTGCATCTAGACAGAATAGTTATTACTCTAAAAGCAATTAAAACTGACCTGGACGTGGGCTTCACATAGACAGTGTAGTACAGCAGTTCTCCGTTAGGATGGAGAGGTTTCTTCCAACTGACGAGGAGTGATGATGATGATAGTACTAGGACTTTGATGTCTGCTGGTGGACCGGGCACTTCGGAAAATCATAGTGAACATTAGGATACAGGGTAAACATGAAGTGGTAATAAAATAAGATGGGTTTCAGATACAATTAGGAGGTACTGAGGAAGTGTTTGAAAATTAAGGTAAATAAAATAATTGTTAGTAGTAGTTGTTAGTAGTAGTATCAAGTTATGATGTTGTCACATGATACTGTACAGTTTTGAAATGCATTCAAGATCATTTGTTTAACCCTTCCCTCACGTATCACGATTATCGTGTTAAGGTATGGCCACCACATTCATGGTTCATTTCAACGCCTTTTAACTCCATCTCCTCTCTTCGACCATTGACTTCATTTTGCTGTGAATTGAAACCTTCTTAAAATTGAATAAAAGGTAGATATTGGAGTAGGTAAATTATTCCAATGGAAATATGTAGGTACTCACCATCTTGCAACGTAGCACACAAAATAGGATAGGAATAAGGTCCAGCTCCGAAGTTGGAGAACCCAGCGACCTTCACTGTGTAGTTAGTGTACTTCAGTAGACCTTGTAGGTAAAGCTCAGAGTGTAACGATGTCTGGTTCTGCCAGGCTGCTTCTGAAATATTTATGGAAATTGATTTGTCAGTAAAAATCTGTACTGATAATAAAGCTGAAGAATTTGTTTAAATGAGCTAATCGTTTGTAGATAACAGTGATAGGATGCAGTGCAGTGGCAGAGAGCTATATGCATTGTGTTACGCTAAATGATTTGTGGTGCAAGCGAGCCGAAGAATTTCACTTACCATCAGTAGCAAACAGCACAGTGTATCCTACAAGCGAGCTGCCCTGTCCAGGTAGAGCGATGGGCTGCCAACCGATACGAAGAGATGTAGAGGACACTGCTGTACATTCTACTGATGATGGGGCTTGCTCAGGAGCTGAAGACAGAAATGGTTTGATTAGATATAAGGTTATGGAGAATATAAGCTTTGATGATAGTGGTGTTAGCCAACACAATGCTACAGAATAATGAATGGCCAAATTAAGAAGAAATATTTAATCGTAAATTTCATTTTGGGTGTCCAATTTAATGACTGAAGATTGGTTCAATTGAAGATTTAAATCTGGGGGCGAAGTAGATACTACAACAGCCAATGTGCATTCATGGGAAAATATGATTTCAATGTATTTTAGACAAATGCTTGCCTCCTTCTCTTGTATCTTGGAACACTGGCAGAGAGAATGGACCCAAACCCGCATTAGTGAAGGCTGATATTGATACTGCATACCTAGAAATATTAGTGCAAGTTAGAAACAAATAGAACTTCTCATTACTAAGCCAAGCTAGATGAAGACTTTATAAAATACCTGGTGTTCTTCATCAAGCCGCTCAGCAAAGTTTCTTGCTTGCCCGACTGTTGCGACACTTTGATCGTTCGCGTGTCGGTTTCATCTGAAACTGAATGACTGAGTCAAATATGTTTCAATGAATCTGAACAGTAAGTTTCAAGTCAAGGAGTACTGTACAATCTATTGAATAAAAAATTATTTGGAAGCGTTTGAGTTATGCGAAATTACACACTTCACGTAATAGCCTTATGTTATTCGGGTAAAAAATAACAAAGCAGAAATACATCAGAAACAGGATAATTGCTATGATATTCGAGCTATCTATTCGCTGACTTTTATTTGTTTCGGATTTTTTCGTTTTAAATTTAGCATTAGTAAAAAACAGACCGCAATCGTCTTATATCATCTAGAATGCAATTGAATATATCCTGACAAAAACTGACACAATCATATTCTTGCTTATCCATCTTTAAATTCCTCCAACGAACCGACCTGCTCCCACAGCCTGCGCCACGGCCTTCACATGGTATCCCACGATGACTCCGTTGTGTGTCTCCTGCAGCGGCGCCGACCACGACACGTGCAGCTCACCGGGATTCTCTGTCTGCTCTACTTTCACGTTCACTGGAGCTGATGATGGCGCTAAGAATGATTCCAAAGATCACAATATGTAAAGAGAATTCGGGATTTTTGTTGAGTCTACGATGTAGCAAGAAAGATTTTGGGGAAGCCTTTGCCTAACAGTGAGACTATCAATATGATTTTTACAGTTATTCTTGAGATTTATTCGTTACTGCAAAAGCTAGCAATACCTTCTTCATGTGTAGTAAAGTGCACGGGCGCTGTATACAGTGACACACCGACTTGGTTGCCCGTAGCGACGCGCACGGCGTACGGCGTGGCTGGTCGGAGGTTCTGTAGCTCGACAGACTGACGGAGCTCCTGCTCTTTTCTAAAATTAGAGAAATATATAATGTTGACTCAAAACTCAAAAGCACTCAATAGGTACGGTCAAAATAAGAACGAGGGTGAATAATAGAAATAGTGAAGGAAGAGAGGGAAGATGTTCAAGTGGATCTACGGAATAGAAAAGATCACAGACATAAGGACAGGTCAAAATAGAATTATGTAGCTGGTGACAGGAAATTCAATACAGCAAAGTTGGTGAAAGGAATTAACGTAATGCGGAGATGTAGTAGAAATAACACCGACTATTTTATAAATCCCGTACCTGGTAACATTCATGGTAGTAGCATGTTCCCACACCGCGTCACTGTAGTGCACGTGTGAGTACTGCAGCGTGTAGTGTCGTGCGTGTGCGCGGAGCGTGTCGCGCCACGATACTGTGGAGGTGCGCGAGCGGACTGTCTCCACGCGCACGTCTGAGGGCGGGGTGGGTGGCTCTGAGATACAGTGACAGAAGTTGTAATTAATGAATAAATAAAAGAAGAAAAAAAATTAACAGAAGTGAATGATAGCATGATGCTTGACAGGGGAAAATGGAAGAAGGAAACATGTTGCACCGATACTAAGTAACACGGGACAGGGGCAGGAAGATAATGATGAACACTTCAACGAAAACATGACTTGATCTTAGGAGACTAAGCAAAATGAAGTGTCATTAAATTTCAGGTCCAGATATTCGCCCTCAGAGTCGCTCGCGGCTGAGGTTGATAAAATCGAAATACAGGTCTAAAATCTCGAAGATTTCGAAAACAAAAGTCAGTATCCCACAATTTGAGTTACCACCATAACTCAAACTGTGGGACTCAATATAGACTAACAATAAGTACATGATGTTGATAGACGTATCGAAAAGTAAAAAAAAAAATTTTTGATGTTGCCTTTTAATTGATGAATAATAAGATCCTTTGGAGTATCAACCAATATAATCCAAAAATGCTCACCCAATATAGTTAGATGCACACTAAAGCTAGCAGTTCCGTAAGGGTTGGTAGCTCTGCACTGATACAGTCCCGCATCACCTGTCTCTGAGTACTGCAGGCTGATGCTGCTCAGCACGCCGAGCGCAGTCTTCGATTCTGATATCTTAGCTCTGGAATCGTAAACAGCAAGAATGTATATATGGATGTTATTTTTGTATGATTGGTTGTTGTCATTTTGGGCAACCAATCCAAACAGCTCCTCATACGATGCCAACAACTAGATACAAAGTTGTCTATTGTGTTGTTATTCTTGTCGTCTATTTACCTATTACAAATTTAAAGTTCTAGTACAACTACTATCTTAAAATAAATAAACCTTTGGCTTATAAAATCCAACGCATTTCCATCATGTATCCAAGTGACTCTGATAGGTTCATCTCCTAGTGGTCGACATTCTAGCGTGACTGGATGACCGAGTCTCGACGTCACGTTAGTTGAAGAGGCTTCGAAGTGAACAGGCTCTGAAATGAAAAGAAAATTATATTAGAACTGGAGAACATTATTGTTTAATAGTATTCACACAAGTATTGAATGTGGATGGCTGGCTATAAGAGTAGGGGAAGCCCAAAGAAACGATGAATGGACTGTGTGAGAGATCCACATTAAAATACTGACTATTAACACTCATCCACACAGTCTTGCTCAGCGGTTGTCCCACTCCATTTTCTACATTGCAGGAGTACAACCCCTCATCTGTGAGAGATACTTCTTCAATGATGAGGGTCCCGTTTGGTAGGCTCAGGATTCCACCGCCAGCCAGCTCTAGGACTGGTTGCCAAGTGCCGAGGAGAGCTGGAACCGATTTAGGAAACTTATATCATGTAAAAGTCGCTTTTGATCATAATTATTTTTATTTCAACACTTGAGTCAAACCGAAAAACAAACTAATTGCTTATAGTAAGTTGAACGTCGTCGTCGTAACGCAAATAGCATGTGTCACATTCAAAAACAAAAAAAAGTAATTACAGTCCATTCAGTCATTTTACTTCTGCCGAAAGCTATGAGAATAAAGATCTTTGTGAAGCAAAATCAGACCAAGAGAGAGTGAGAAGATCGCTTTTAGCGATAAGACCGCCCATTGTGCCCTTTGAACAGTTTCTATAATTATTTTTGCAATTTATATGCTGTACATAATTAAGAGTATTCTATTCTATCAGACGTAGATATCATAACGATGTAAGGACTGTTGCGTGACGTACACCAAGACTAGGTAGGTAGGTAAATATTTCATAAACATGGTAGCTAAGCTATAGCGAAAATCGATGAAGACATTACAGACATGACACACAATATCAAATAAGGTTTAAAAAGCCAATAAGGCACACAATAACATCAGAACAATAGACGATCATATTGTGTGAAATAGCAACGCCTTACCATCTTTCTTCATCCAATGCACTTGCGGCTGCGGGTAGCCGCTTGCACTGCACGACACTGTACCTCTTCTGCCGAGGAGGAGCGAAGAGTTGTGTGGTTCTTCCAGCCATTTTGGCGCGACTGGAATGGAAAACCGGCTGTGTATTAGTTTGGTCTGATGCTGAAACAATTACTGCTCCATAATAACTTTCTACTTTGGTGTTGATGGTGGTAGATAAGCCTGCCGGGTTGGGTTTTTTGCAAACCTATTACATTTTTATTGTGCATTGTTTCCTTTCTTAATTTTAAATCTGGTTTGACAATATTGGAAGTAGGTACATTAAAGAAGTTACCTTTGATATACAGCTCAGTAGATCTATTGACTTTGGCCACGTGGTTTGACGCGACACACGTGTAAGTACCACAATGTTCTAATGACACTTTCTTGATCACTAGCGCACTGAAGAGTTCCGAGTTTCTTTCTACTACCTGCAACATAGTAAACATTAAACAGTAAACGGAATTCTTATCAATTCCGTTAAGTAATACTTGAATTTGTATAGGGTTTGTTGCCGTAAAACTCTCAAATAGTATACAATTATATGCCATATGTCGTGTGTCGCAATGCTAGTTCATTGCACAATAAGCGGCCTAAGTTGATTTCCGGGGAATTGCTATCTGAAATACGGTCGAATTGAGAAACCTCCTCCTTTTTTTGAAGTCGGTTAAAAAAAAACACTACAAACTGAAAAATAACTTTAATTTCGGAAGTCGGTGTCTTAGGGATCAGTATTTTAGTTTTTGCCACCGACTTCCGAAATTAAAGTTATTTTTCAGTTTGTAGTGTTTTTTTTGGAAGTCGGTTTTTTTTTTGTTAAAAAGTTTTTATTTCTCGCTTTTTAGTGGGTCTATTTATAATTTATCTAAGTTACAATAGCCTAATGTCAACTTGCCCATCGCCTTTTTATAAAATATTCCTTTTCTCGATGCAGGGACGTTAATTGTTGAGGAGTTCTCCTTTTATTAGTTTTTAGATTAGATGCTGATAATCCTGGCTGCAGCATCAGGCCAGACTTATGTCAACATTGCATTGAACTTAAAATTAGTCCTGTTTAAAATGAGCCCAAACACGATTACGGTGCTGTAATTTAAAGGTTTGTACTTTTTCTGATGCTCCTGGCTTCAGCATCAGGTCTTCGGTGTTCCTCAGTAACAGTACGTTTATCCACACATCGAGCCCTTTTCAATGAGCCTAAACACGATATATCTGCTGTTAGTTGTCGAGGAGTTAGGTACTCTGCAGACTATCCTGACTGCAGCATCAGGTCATGACTTGATGATCATGAGACCAAATGTGGCAAATGCCCTATCAAACATCAAAACAATTTACTAAAACAGTCCTTGCCTGTTCGAGTAACTTCTTAATGTTAAGGAGTTGTACCTTCCATCATCAGCCCAGCTACCTGAGATGGTGACAGCCATACACAAGATACTTCATAAAATATGCGAAAAACAATAAGTGAGCCTATAAAATTTGAGGGTTGCCCTCGATTTCTCTAAGATCCCATCATCAGATCCTAACTTGGTGACAATGGGACCACCTCAGAACTATCTACTTTCGAACAAAAAAAGAATTTTGAAAATCCGTTGACAATTGGCGGCGTATTCGATGAACAAACACACAAAAAAAAAAAAAAACATACAAACACCCGAACATAGTACCTCCTCCTTTTTGTAAAGTCGGTAAAAAGCAGTCTTCGCAAGAATATTTTGAAGAAATAACTTACTTAATCTCGGACGTACGTCCATTTGAATCGATTATTAGGATAACGCAATAGTATTTACGTTTTTTTACGATTTTCTTATTTAGAAGGAAAACCATTTTATAAAATAGTAAATAAAAAATGAAAGTCTGCCTTATTGCCAGTATCATAAATAAATAATGCCGAGTAGGTCTGTATTAGTCATCTAATGAATACACAACTACTTAAGTTAAGATATGTCTGACTGTCCAAAAGTAAGTTCCAAATATGTCTATCGCTAAAGCTTTTACCTTCAAACCACTAGGAATCCTGTTCCCATCCTTCAACCACTCAAAACGTATCGGCAGGTCTCCAGTCCTCACATTACAATAAATATTCACAATCTGACCTTCCTGAAGATTAGTTCCCAGCAATAGATCATCTAACACTGGAGCTTCTATGACCTGAATCTCGAAGGCTCTTCTAGCCATTTCCCCTGAAGGACTGGTTACTATGCATGTATATACCGCACCATTGGACTCTTTAGATATTTCTGGTATGGAAAGAATTCCATTTACGTTGACGCTTGGAGCGTTTCGTCTAGTTTTACGTCTTTGGTGCGATCTCTTGTAGCGGGATTGGAAGATCGCATTCGATGTTAGTAACTTGCCTTTGAACTCCCAGTCGATTTTGCTGAAATGTGAATTTTAGGGGCAGATGAATTCTGCTCTGGGCACTTAACAAGATGGTATATATTAGATATTCAATCAAGTTTTATGGCGTATATGCATAAATACAAAGTTACCTTATCGGATATCCATAAAACGGACACCTCAAGTTAACTGATTCCCCACTTTGAACTTTCACTGGTGGAAGAGATCTGATGTATGGTGGCCCTGAAAATAAATAATAGAAATTTTACTTTTGGTACTGCCTCGTTGATCTAGTGGTCGCAAGCGGTAGCTGAGTGCTGACCATGAAATCCTAGGTTCGATTCCAAGGTCGGGCAAAGCGTTATTGGGTTTTTAGATCTTGAATTTCTTAGCAGTAGCCTGGAGTCTGGATTTTTGCCTGGTCGGTGGCAATAAACTCGCCCCCAATTACATCGGAAACATAACTGGCGAAATGTGGGTATACTGTAGGTACACCTCTGCCCAACCTTTCGGGAAAACAAGGTGGAATATTCTGTTATGCTGTTTTCGTAAATAAGTAAATACTTAATGATACAATATAAATTTATAAACATTGCCCGTGTGAACGTGTAGCAGTATCTACAACGCCACATGCGAACAACACATCATACTGTCGTCACGCAAAATCCTACATCTCGCAAGCAGAGTTTACCGCGCAACTAGCATAATTATACATCGGCCCGACATAAATGATCGGGCAGTTGCCCGCCAGACACAACACCCGCCTGGTCGGAGGATCCTCCCTTTTTTAAGCAGGATGAGTGAACTTTACACCCACTTTCTCATACGTCTATAAACGCATCTTTATATTGAGACGCTGCGCGCTGCTGAGAGTTCCACATTTTGGCTGTTCAAATGAAGAAGCACTCAGTTCCACATATCAGGATAGATATCAACTAAGTTTCATTATGATACACTTACCATAAACATCCAACCTGTTCTCATGTGAGGCCACATGCTCACCTTCCCTGGCTGTGCAGGAGTACAGGCCTCCGTCTTCGACCCTCACTCGAGTTATATTCAGTTGTGAGGCCACTGAGTTATCTGATGTCATAAGTTGTCCTAGGGCATATCTGAAAGTGAATAGTGTCTAGGTTTGTGTTGTTTAGGTATATAAGAGAAGTTACTAGCCGTGCAAGGCTCAGGAAAATTTCTGTATGGAACAGTAATGTACTATGTTTTACTTGTGTTAAATAAAACTTTTATAAATCAATTGTTGCGGATAGTGGCCGTTTTTGGTTGCTTACAGATACAAATGTATATAGGAATTGAGACCTTGCAAATCGCAGAAGCTATATAAGAAAATCATGCAACAATCATAGCAATGGCTACATTTTCCTTTATAGTCAACATTTTGCGGTCAGATTTAGACTGACACTGCCTGCTGGTATATTTAATATTAGGGAACTGAGGTGTTCTATGCTTTCCGTAACAATGAGCTATTAACCTCATCTTTATGTGCTATTCTTTTTTGTAACGTTATTCCCTACATGACGCTCTAGCTAATTTTTGTTTTTCCTTGAAAATCATAGTGTAAATTACCTTGGATCAGTATTACTCGATACAACGATGCCGTCTCTTTCCCACACAAATTGTGGAGGTCTGTCACTGCTCGCTGCACATTGCATGCTGATCTGAAAACGGTAAAAAAATCGAATCAACTTTGTTTTGCTTCGACTAAACGGAGACATGTACCGGAATAGAGTAAAATACGATGGAAGGAACAAAAGAGGAAACCACCGTAACTAGAATGGAATTATACATGATTTTTCTCTTTCTTTGGCAGCCATATTGGATGTTTATTAACCACTTTCAATACAATGCATTTTTTTTTTTTTTTGTTTCGGTTGCCAAATGGCAAAACGCAACCCTTATAATTTCGTCGTGGCTGTCATTCCGTTCATTCGTCCATCAGTCCGTCCGTCCGAAGTTAAACAGTCATTTTCCTCGGTTCCTTCCAATATTCATAGATATAGTGCTTAGTCTCCTATTCTGAGCAGCACTAAACAATGATGTTGTGAAATTACGAAAAAGATAATGATTAAGGGTGGCATCTCTTGGGGTGCATGTTGAAGAGCCTCCTCGTGGCGTCCCTCGTGGCGGTGTTGGTCGTGGCGGTGGTGGCCTCGTGGTGGTGGTGATGGTGGTAATTTCCCACCAAAAAAAAAATCTCTTGTATACAGGTTACATAATATGGTTATGTAACCTGTATACAAGAGAAAAAAAAGCAATACACATAATCGTGTAGGATATTTTTGAATCCTATCAAAAAACGATAATGTTTCTTTAGTGATTTTTTTATTTCAGTCAAGTTTGTGAAATATGGGATGGTTTCGGTTACCTACAGCCGCAGTAACAATTTTGTGGTTCATAGTGTTTCCGAGAAAAACTAAGAAATACAAAACTTATTTTGCGTAAATATTCATCGTTACTACGGAACCCTTCACTATGCGTAGTCCAACACGCCCCTGGCCGGTTTAAAACTTGTTTCGTTTTGACAATTTACCGTATTAAAGCTGAATATACTCACATCGCCCCCCGGCGTGACTGTTCTTTCCGTGAAGTGCTGTGTGATAACCAACCGCATATCTGCTAGCCTTTTTCTCCTGTCAAGTCCTGAAAGTGAGAAAATGACATGAGAATTAAATAATCAAGAAATTTGTGTTTCTTTATTTGTATAAAACAGATTTTGGTTCGCTGTAAAAATAAACTATTCTCTTTGTATTTAGAAAATAATTTATAGGACACTAAATAAAATTGTTGTAGTCAGGTTTTGATAGTGAATCATTTTACTTAGTTATGGAAAATAAAATTACACAATTATTCTTAGATTTCATAAAAATAAGTTAAAATATTTTTTTTAGTCTTTGACTAACTATATCAAACTTCAAATTCCTACGTTTGCATAGGTCTCGAGAAAAACTCCTGTGACAGCTGAACAAAAAGTAGTTTTTTATAAGTTCCGTGTTTTCTTTTAATGTCGCCTTTAAAAATAACCCACTCACTTTACTCTCTTCTCACTAATACATATGGCGCCCAACTAATTCGACCCCAAACTGTATCTAAGTATAGTTTTTTCGAACATAAATTGGTATCAAACGTGTCTTCGACTACCTAATCAAACGTGGAAGCGAACGTTGCCGACAGCGATAGGCAACTATCAAGCCAGTCTGTTAGAACACACCTATCCGTGATATAGGAAAGATGGAATTTCTCATGAGATTACAAAGGGAATGATTCGTTGCAAAAGCAACCGACATCGACAGGAAAGAGTGGGTGGACAATAATATTACAATAATTTCTATGACAGAAGCGGCGAAATGTGGGCTATTTAATTCACCCCAGCCAACAACTTTGAGAAATATTGGGCCTAATTATTTAGGCGTGATTCTATGATAATCTATATCTATACATATAATAAAACAGTAACGAAAGAAAAACTGTACATTAAGAATTTTCGAGAAAAAATAAGTGGCTTTTGTTAGAAAAACGTAACTGATGACAAAAAGTGACTTTTTAGAATTTTTGTCTGTTTGTCTGTTTGTCTGTTTGTCTGTGTGTATGGTAAGGCTTCACGCCAAAACTACTGGATAGATTGAATTGAAATTCAGCAAAAATGTTCTTTGTAAACCAAGGAAGGCTTTAGGCTACATATTATCACGCCGTATGTTATGGGAGGTAAGCAATATTGATTTTAAAAGGTTTTGGTTCGTAATTGAATGAACAAAATAATTGAATGCCCAAAATGACATGATATTTATTTATTTAATAAAAATTTAACCCTGGAAACATAACAATCACGCTATTTTTATAAAGGAGCGGAGCAGTAATATTATAAATAGCAAGGGAACAGCTATTTCAACAATATGTCAACAGGGAATTTAGCGGTAAGGTCAGGCGACCGTTTACCGCACTAAGTGGTGCGAGTTCAAATCCCGTATTATTATTTTTTTTAAATCGTAAAATTCTTTTTTTTTAGTTTTTGCATTTTTTATGTGCATTAGGAACGATACTGTTATGAAATCTGAGAACTTTACATGTCCTATCTAATTGTATGGGGAGTTTCACACCAATATTAATAAACAGATTGATTGGTGGTACAACAAGCTACACTATCATAAAGTCAAGTCAAACTTTTGGTTCTAAGTTATATCTTATCAAGCGCATTAGTTGTTTGTGGAGTGTCACGCAACAGTGACAAAGGGCGCATGCTTAAAGATTGCTCTTTAATCGTGTGGGATGAATGCACTATGGCGAACAGAAAAGCAGTAGAGGCGGTAAACAGGACTTTGTAGGACATCCGCAGGAACCAGCAAATGATGAATGGCGTTACAGTTCTGTTAAGCAGCGATTTCCGACAAACGCTGCCTGTGGTGACGCAAGGAACTAGGGCTGATGAGGTGAATGCTTCGTTGAAATGCTCTTTCTTATGGCCACATATTCATAGGTTGCGTTTAACGATGAATATGAGAGCACAGCTTGGCGGGAATGTACACGCCCAAGAATTTTCTGATCTTTTCTTAAAATTGGGTGAGGGAACGCTACCAGTAGACGGTGGCCAGGTGGTTCTACCTGAGATACTTGGGAGACTGGTGTCCACCGTAGAAGATTTGATTCGCCTGGTACGGGGACATCAATAGGATACCGCACCAAGATAATTCTTGGGTGTGTGAACGAGTCATTTTAACACCCAGAAACGACCAACCTTCAGCGATCAATGAATGCATTCTCGCGGAAATTGAGGGAAATGAAGTGATCTACACTTCAATAAACACTGTTGTCGACCAAGATGACGCCACACATTACCCCGTAGAATTTCTCAATTCCCTCAGTGCAAGTGGACTACCAGCACACACCATTAAGCTAAAGGTCGGTGTCCCAATTATGCTTCTTCGGAATCTCACTCCGCCGAAACTGTGCAATGGGACCCGGCTCAAAGTCGTCTCGCAGCAGAGAAATATCATTGAGGCGGAAATTCTAACGGGTTGTGGTGTCGTACGTATACCACTGATTCCCCACAAATACCCTTTTTTTTTCTTCTTTTTCGGATGGGAAATCATCAAATGACCCCTCCCGCTCTGGGTGGAGCGGAAGGGACTGTCAGACTCTTACTGACTAAAACCCACCCATGTTCCTTCCTTAGCCCTTTATGTTCGGGACCAGCGGTAACCCTTTCGGACAATCCCGCTGACCCGGCAGGCTTCGGCCCTCGATGTTGACATCTCTTTGAGGCGCGCGTGGAACACGTACGCGCCGTCCGGCACGGGCTAGGTCCTGATCGGACGGTGAGCTACCCATTACTCTCCGCCCGCAGTCCCGCGCCTACGGTGGCCGGGAGTCGTCCCGTGGCTCCCGACGCCCGGAGCGTCTCCCGCGGCGGCTGGGACGGGAAGCTCTCTCCCTTATCCATCCCGCCACCTCCTTCGCTAGCATGACTGCTTCGCAGAAGGAGGTGAATGCCTCCCACTCCCTCTCGCCCCGGACCATAGCTTGCACCAGGGCCGGACGCGAGAGGTCCCCGCCGCTGCCGATCGCCTCTACGAGGACACGGCGGTACTCCGCCCAAGCGGGGCAGACCTCCACCGTGTGCTCCACCGTGTCCTCTGGGCGATCCTGGCAATGGTGACAACCGGCCACAATTACCCTTTCAATTCAAGCGCGTGCAGTTTCCTGTTAGCGTGTGCTTCGCCATGACAATAAATAAGTGGCAGGGGCAGACACTGAAGGCTGCTGGTGTCGACCTCAGGACGAGCTGCATCTCACACGGACAACTGTACGTCGTTTGCTCCCGCGTCACCAGTCCTGATTCGCTGTACTTACATATTGAATAAGACCGAGGGAAAAACAACGAACGTTGTTTACACAGAAGTGTTACAGTAAATTATAACACTTCTGTTATTCGACGTCTCCTAATTTTCTTTTTAACCTGACGTCTCTTACCAGTAAATTAACTACATAGCTTTCTAATTTTGAGTTTACTAAGCCAAATAGTTTTTGAGGGATCTAAGCTATAGTACAGTATGAGACGCATCTTTTGAGTGTTTCTGTAAATCAGCAAACTATCACTAACTATTATTAAAATAATACTTATGCGATACGTGGGCAAAGCCACGGGTACAGCTTTAGTTTATAAAGATTTTTTTCAAAGTTATTTGCAATATTATTGTTAATTCAGTGTACCCTTGGGATCCACTGCGGAATTACGGGAAGAAAAATTTTTTGTTGTATAGGTACTAAGTCTGGGCAATATACAGGCTATAATTTATTTTGGAAAATGAAACACCTGATGCGGAACCGCAACAGACCAGCTTAAGTATAAGAGATATAAAAATGGTGCTATAGCAAAAAATATTCCACGTGAAGAGCATTTTCTGCTGTGAGAATAAATTTGAAGATCTGGAACACCTGTTGTGGAACTCCAAAGCCCAGCGACACTATAACATAATTATAGGAATGACGTCTTAGCAAAAGTTGATTAGTCTGATGGGCATTTCCTATTGACTTACAAAAATGAAAGATCTAGAACGTCTCGAATCGTCTCGCGCATCACGCCGTTTTCCCGTCCCCGGGCTCTTAGAATTCGACATCAGACGTTTTAGATCTTCGATTTTGACGACCCCGTTGTCGCTGGCATTAGCAACAGGATCCGCGTACGAAGTCGCGGGCAGAAGCTAGTATTTAAAATAAAGAAAGAAAATCTTATATTTTTTTGGCAAAAGATCAGGCAAAACAGATACCTACAAAAAAAAAAGGGTAATGCCAGACAGGTGCTGTCTGCCGCCTGCCTATATTATGCGTATTGCTGTGTCGGACGCTCCGAGCCTTTGATCATTATCGTGCTTTGATGTGGCCTCTCGGAGTAGAAACTGATGCTCTTTTAATTGGTGAGGATGAAATTATTTTGAATAGAGAAGTTGTTGAGGTCTTTTGGACGAAAGTGAAAAGTGTACTGGAGGTAAGTTCAATATTTCTAGCTGCGAAAATAATGTAAGATGGCTAGCAACTACGAGCAAACACATTTATGTAAATATACTTTACAAGTTTAATGCTAGATGGTTGAGTATGCAAAATAAAATAACAGATAGTAAAGTTTGTACAAACTTCAAAGAGCAGTGGTGGCCCAGTGGTCACGGACACGACTTACGAGTTGTAGGTCGTAGGCTCGAACCCAGACAGGCGCTTTACTTTGTGTAAGTTATTTCATCACCACTGCTCTCAAAACGGTGAAGGAAAACATCGTGAGGAAACCGGCATGTCCTAGAATCAAAAATTCGAAGACCTGTGACATCCACCAACCCGCACGCCCAGTGCGGATTGGTGGTGGATTACGGCTCACTCCCTCTCATTGAGAGGAGGCCAGTGTCCCAGTAGTGGGAACATTATAGGCTGATGATGATGTACAAACTTAGTGATATGATACCGTCTTCCTCTTTCGTATCGGCACGAACGGAAAAAGCTCGTGCTGCAAGCAATATACTTCAATAATGTTCAAGTATTGGCCATGTTAATGCGTTGTATATTTTATTTTCCTGCGAAATCTGCACTTTTCCACCAAATCTGCAATTATGGTGATGTAAGCAAAGTTACATCAATCAATAGTAATGTGCTTTGTACGCATCTGTCATCCGCGGTGCTCGTGGTCTGTCGACTTGGATTTGTGTGCTGTCATATAAATTACGAGTTTACGAAGTAGGAAGCACGGTCTAAAGCTCAACGGCATTTAAAAAATTGTTTTAAAATGCTTTAAAATGAGGCAAGCGTGAGCAGGGAATAATATTAAGTCTAAGGCACGTCAGTGGTCTTACTTTAATTTATTTATTTTGAGTGTACCACTGTTTTTTTGCATCTGTTACCCTGATACATGCAATATTTTCGTATCGACGTCATGAACTCAATTTCAGCACAAACTTTTTTCGGCTTGTACCCACCTACCGTCAAAACATTAACAGTTAAATCCACATCAAACACCCAATACTTCCCCCGACAGATCCCGACAGAGCACGACATTTCCGACACATCCAGCCACAATTTGAGCCTACGCCGTCTGTAGACAACTCGTTATAGGTAATAATCATATTATGTTAGTTTTAATACTTGTACTATTTATTCTGTGGTTTTACTACAAGTCTCGAATAACGCATGCGCAGAACGTCATTTTTGAATTCGCGCGCGCTCCGCCGTTCGACGCGGCGGGAGGCCGCCGCACGCCCAACCAGTGTACCTTGACCCGCGACTGTGAGCGGCTGTGTGTAAATCGCCGAGGCGTTCCCGCCAAAAGTTTAGTTAGTCCTATGCTAGTATGTTGTTGTGTTAATTTATAAGCTAGTTCTGTTGTTGTGTTTTGTGTGAGAAGCCAATATATACTCTGAAAACCGGTAACTTTGTTTGTCTTGTTGAAATCCCGCCAAAATGAACATTGGTCCTTCGAGCCGGATAAAATGGACAGCAAAGTTACTGGCGTCGTCACAAGGAGCAAAGCCCACGCTGGAGCTGAGCCACGACCTGAAGCGAATACGACGTGTGTCACTACGATCCCGCGTAGTGAAGTTGTTGCCACGTCGACCGGGTCGCGAACAAGCCGTGTGAGCCGCGAAGCGCTACGCCTCCGTGCCGAGTACAAGGCCGAAGAAGAACTCGCCAAGTTGAAAGAACAGCTTATAAAAAAGAAACTAGCGTTGGACATCGCGGAGATTGAGAACGATGCATCAGAAACCCACGCTCACAGTGTATGCAGCAGTAATAAAGTGGACGAGTGGCTAAGCTCAAGTCAAGCCCCATACGAGCACGCGGAAATACCGCCAGCGCCCCGTGCGCCGGCCGGCGCGTGCCCGCCCGAAGGCCTAGCTCGAGAGCGCGCGCGCGGGTCCGCGCATGCGCCGTACGCCACGCCCGGTTTTCCCGGGCTTTTTGAGCCCGTGGCGGCGTCCATCCCGAAATATGCGCCTGGCGCTCCGCCCGAAGGCCTAGCTCGAGAGCGCGCGCGCGGGTCCGCCGCGCATGCGCCGTACGCCACGCTGGGTTTTCCCGGGCTTTCCGAGCCCGCGGCGGCGTCCTCCCCGTCCATCCCGAAATGTGCGCCTATTGCCCCGCCCGAAGTCACCACCGCTGGCACCGTCGCTGCTTCCGACATCATGCACCTAGCCGACGTTATCATTAAGAACATGACGAAGCGGCCACGACAAAATTATGACCTTCCCGTGTTTGATGGCAGCCCGGTAGACTGGTTGGCGTATCGTCGTACCTACGAAGCTACCGCGTCCACGTATAGCTTGTACGAGAATACCGTGCGACTACAAGCATCGCTCCGTGGCGCAGCAAAGTGTGCCGTTGAAGGTCTGCTGCAAACCGGGTCCGACCCATCGGACGTAATAAATGCCCTAGAAGAGGAGTTCGGACATCCCAATTTACTGTTAGAAACAGCACTTCTTATAATTCGAAGTCTACCACAAGTATCCGACTGTGGCGTCGAGTTAAGAAATATGACGTGCGTTATACGAAATTGCGTGTACATTCTGAAAAACATAAAAGCAGAAGGTTATATAAATAACCCCCAAATAACGCACGAAATACTTAGTAAATTAACTCATGTTCAACGAGCGCAGTACGGCGAGTTTGTGATGAAAATGAACACCGACAGTAAAGAAGATCTTCGTGTATCGCCGAACATAAATATTGTGCTCGACTTCCTGAGTCATTTGTCAAGGGCATCAGCTTATTACCTACCACTGAACATCGAGCCTAATAATATTTATCGTAACCGGCCCATCGCTGCTGCCAACTCTGCTAACGCAGCCGCCGTGAACATATCGCGCGCCGGGCGCGCGGATCCTGCTCGGCGACAGCAACGGGAACATACTCACCGTGTACATATTACCAGCGAGGAATCTGCGTCATCGAGTAGGTCGCCGCCGTGTACGTCGTCGTCATCGAATGTGTGCGTGTTATGTAGTAGTGCGGGTCACCGACTACCCGAGTGCGATAAGTTCGTAAATAAAAGTGAACAAGAAAAGTGGGACTTCGTAAAGGTAAATAAACTATGTTTTAAATGTTTAGTGCAAAGTCATTCTCGTTATCGCTGTCGCGCAAAACGGTGTGAAAAGTGTCGTTCCCCGCATCACACACTTCTCCACTACGAGAAGTCGAGCGCCCCGGACGCCGGCGCGGCCGCAGCCGCCGGCGCTAGCGCGCCAGCTGTGGCCGGCGCGGCCGCCGTACAATCGCCGTCGGACGCCGAGTCAGTGACGAGTATGGGTGAGCAGTATCAAAACACAAAAACATTATTAAAAATTGTGCCTGTAACTATTATTGTAAATAATGTTGAACATAATTGTTATGCATTGCTTGATGATGGTGCCACTGTGTCGTTAATTGATTCAAGTGTTTGTAATTTTAGTGGACCATTATCCCCGTTGAAAATTGTTAGTGCACGCGGTCATGTTGTTACTGATAAGAATTCTTGTAGGGTGACTGCACTAATACGCGGACCCAACGGTTTGTGTCATGATATCGCATTACGTACTATCGATAACTTAGACTTGCCCACCCAAAGTGTGCCCGCCAGAGTTTTAGTTATAAATAAACATCTACGAGACTTAGATTGTTGTGAGATGTCGTACGCAAAACCAATGCTATTAATCGGGCAAGATAATTGGCAGCTAATAGTTAACCAGGAAATACGACAGGGTAAATCCGGACAACCCGTAGCGTCGCTTACGAAGTTAGGGTGGGTTGTTCATGGGCCTGTAGGGCCCCGACGGTGTCCCGGCGAGGGTGGTGGCAATTGCCGCCACCCAAATGGAGGAGCGGTTTCGGGACCTCTTTAGCGCATGTCTTGCGTCTGGGAGGTTCCCGAAGCCGTGGAAGGAGGGGCAGTTGTGCCTTCTTCGTAAGGAGGGCCGCCCTGCAGACTCACCCTCGGCATACCGACCCATCGTCCTGCTCGATGAGGTCGGCAAAATGTTCGAGGGGATAATCGCTGCCCGCCTAAAGAGCCACCTGCGGAATGTGGGGCCGGATTTGTCGGACGCTCAGTTTGGTTTTCGGGCTGAGCGTTCCACAGTGGACGCGCTGGCCCGCCTTAAGGGCCAGGTGAAGGAGGCGATGGAGGTGGGGGACGGATTGTTGGCGGTGTCATTCGACATAGCCAACGCCTTCAACTCTGTTCCCCACAGCACCATCCTAGAGGCGCTCCGATTCCACGGGGTGCCTCTATACATGCGGCGTCTACTGGCCAGCTACCTGGAGGATCGGGCGATCGTCCTCGTGAACAGGGCTGGCCAAGTCCGGCGGTACGCAGTCGAGGCCGGCGTTCCACAGGGGTCAGTCGTGGGACCTCTCCTCTGGAACGTCGGCTACGACTGGCTCTTGCGGGGAACTCTCCTCCGAGGCACGAGTGTCGTCTGCTACGCGGATGACACTCTCCTCACTGCCCGGGGGGAGAGTTTCAGGGAGGCGGCCAACTTGGCCTCGGCGGGCGGATCTTTGGTCGCAGGGAGGATCCGCCGCCTAGGATTGACGGTGGCGCTGCACAAGACCGAGGCCGTGTTCTTCCACGGGCCTCGGCAGCGCCAACCACCAGACGCCCACATCTTCGTGGAGGGCGTCCGAATCGAGGACACTCGACAGCAGGTGGCGTTTCGGCCCGCATTTTAGCGGGCTATCGACGCGCCTGCTGAAGACTGCGGGCGCCCTCTCGTGGCTGCTCCCCAACTTGGGGGGGCCCAGCGTGAGATGCCGGCAACTCTACGCCGGCATCTTGAGGAGTATGGCCCTTTACGGGGCCCCTATTTGGGAGGACTCCCTCCACAGGAGGGAGAACGCCGCCGCATTGCGGGCCCCCCAAAGGGTCATAGCCCAGCGGGTGGCGAGGGCCTACCGCACGGTCGGCTTCTCCGCGGCATGTGCTCTGGCCGGCACCCCGCCTTGGGAACTCGAGGCGTGGGTGCTCGCCAGAGTATATGAATGGACGGCGGGGCGAAGGGCGAGAGGAGAACGCCCAGCCCCGGAAGAGCGGGAGGCCGTCCGGCGGGAGGCAAAGGACGCCATAGTCGTCCACTGGACGCGGGACCTCGCCGCCGCAGTCTTCGGCCGCCGAACCCTCGACGCGATTGGGCCGGTCCTGCGAGACTGGCTCGAGCGGTCGCACGGGTTCCTCTCCTTCCGTCTGGTGCAGGTGCTGTCTGGACACGGTTGCTTCGGATCGTACCTGCACCGTATCGGGCGGGAGGAGACGCCGTCGTGTCACGACTGTGGCGCGGCGGAGGACACGGCGCAGCACACTCTCGAGGTGTGCCCGTCGTGGTCAGAGCCGCGCCGCAGTCTCACCGCGGCGATCGGAACGGACCTCTCGCTCCCCGGCTTGGTCAACGCCATGCTAGGGGATGAGGGGTCCTGGGCGGCAGTCGCCTCCTTCTGCGAACACGTCATGTCCCAGAAGGAGGCGGCGGAGCGCGTGCGGGAGGAAGACCCTCTCGCGGCGCCGCTCCGAAGGCGGAGGAGGGGTCGAAGAAGACGTCAGTATGACAGTCATCTCCGACTCCTCCCAGGTGGAAGCCAGCAGGCGACGGGTGCGGGGGCACCCTCGCCTGTATTGCACAGGCTTCCACCAGTGCCGGACGGGAATGGCCAGGTGTTCCCGGCCATTCCCGTAGCCCCCCAGACGGGGGGACATGCGGGGCCCGCCAGCTAGGCGGGCATGCGCCGGGGGGGGTTGTGGATGCAAAGGCTGAGCCGGATTCCCATGACCTCCCCATCAAGGCGATGAGGGAACACCGCTGAGTTTTAGTGGGTATACTGCCACCCTGGCAGGGAGTCCCACATACTCTGTCTCTTCCCCCGACGAGCGGAGATGCGTAAAGTCATTTCTCAGCGGAAAAAAAAAAAAAAAAAAATGGGCCTGTAGGTACTTGTAGCGAGTCTGTTAGTGAATCGGTCAATCTAGTCTTTGATAATATAGATGATTTAAACGAACTTGGGAAACAGCAATTATTACTTGAGTCTATCGGTATCACAGAAGTGTCACGCGAAAATGTTGAGACTGAACGCGCCTGTAAGATCCTAGATAGCACTAGTCGCCGTGTCGATGGGGGCTGGGAGGTAGGACTACTATGGTCACGTGACGCTGTACACTTACCGGATAATTACGATTATGCTGTCAAACGTTTACGCGGCATAGAAAGTAAGATGGATAAAAAACCCGATTATGCTGAATCGTATTGTCGTCAAATTGATAGGTTAATTTCTGAGAAATATGCTAGGCGTTTGGATACTCCGCTGTCTGTTAGCCCGGTATTGCACTTGCCGCATTTTGGGGTCGTTAACCCGAATAAACCAAATAAGTTCAGATTGGAAAATGATTATTTGCTAGCAGGGCCGGACTTGTTAAAGTCTTTGTTAGGTGTATTGTTTAAGTTTCGATCTGGCCCAATAGCTTATACAGCGGACATAGCTGATATGTTTCTGCGTATTAAAATAAGGAAAGAAGATCAGGGCGCGCAGTTCTTTCTTTGGAGAGGCCGGAACAAGGAGCGCGACCCTGACACGTACGTTATGGACTCCATGATTTTTGGTGCCAAGTCGTCGCCTGCCTCAGCCATACATATTGTATTGAATAAAAATGCTAGTGAGTTCCGAGATGCGTATCCTGAGGCCGTCAAGGCAATTCACGAAAACCTTTATATGGATGATTACCTAGGTAGTGTGCATTCAATAAATAGTGCACGTCAGCTGATCAAAGATGTTGCCATGATACACTCCGCTGGTGCATTCTCTACCAGGGGGTGGGTGACCAATTTACCCGAGCTTCGAAAAGGATTACCAGCTGTCGTGCCCGATACTGTAAATTTTGATAAACCTCCTTATAGTGGTGAACGAACTGTAAGTATGATATGGATGCCAGAGTCGCAGTGTCTGAGATTTGTTATGAGTATCTTTGACCCTGAAATTATTTTGTTGAAACAATGTCAAGTTGAGACTTATCCCAAGGAGGTGTCAATACAGAAATCAAAAACTGCATTGCCTGCCGATAGTGAAATTCGCGATTTAGATCCTTTTTTGTATGAAGATGATGGTTTGCTTCGAGTCAGAGGACGCCTAAGTGCTGCACCAGAATTAGTAAAGCCTGCACTTAGAGTTATTTTGTCGGCGCGAGCGCCTAAAGAGGAGTTGCTAATGACATTGATAGCTGAGGTAGAGATGACCCTAAACAGTAGGCCAATAGCTTTTGTGGGTACGGACCCCGATGGGCCCATCGCTCTTACCCCCAATCATTTATTGATAGGTACAGCGACCGGTGCATCCACGTTAGGTATCTTTGATGCATCGGACTTAACCAGTAGAAAGGCTCAGACTTTGGCGGACATGTTTTGGCGACGCTGGCTTAAAGAGTATGTCCCCACTCTTCAAAAACGCCAAAAGTGGCTACATGAAGTGTCGCCCGTGAAGGTGGGAGACATGGTTCTTATTTTAGTAGAGGATCAGCCACGTAATGTGTGGCCTAGGGGCGTGATTAGCGCAGTCCACCCAGGTCGCGATGGCCATATTAGAGTAGTGACTGTTAGAACCTGTAGGGGTTATACCTATGAAGAGACCGGTTGTAAAGGTCATTGTGTTGCCTACTGACGAGTTTGTTCAGGAACAAGGGGGTGGAATGTAGACAACTCGTTATAGGTAATAATCATATTATGTTAGTTTTAATACTTGTACTATTTATTCTGTGGTTTTACTACAAGTCTCGAATAACGCATGCGCAGAACGTCATTTTTGAATTCGCGCGCGCTCCGCCGTTCGACGCGGCGGGAGGCCGCCGCACGCCCAACCAGTGTACCTTGACCCGCGACTGTGAGCGGCTGTGTGTAAATCGCCGAGGCGTTCCCGCCAAAAGTTTAGTTAGTCCCATGCTAGTATGTTGTTGTGTTAATTTATAAGCTAGTTCTGTTGTTGTGTTTTGTGTGAGAAGCCAATATATACTCTGAAAACCGGTAACTTTGTTTGTCTTGTTGAAATCCCGCCAAAATGAACACCGTCCGTTTAACCGCTGGACCGCAAACTTCAATTATCGTACACGATTGCCTACCTGTCGGTAACGGTGTGACTTCGCTCTTGCTAAATGCTAATATACCTATCTACCGAATATGCAGGTGGGAAATCCACCCGTATTTTGACACCGTTGATCAAGGTTCTCTAAGGTTGGCAATATATGGGTGTTCGACTGCGTTGGCAATGTAGATGTCTCGAGATAGCGATAACTACTTTTGTCAGCCTATTTTCGAAAATAGTTAGTGATTGCAGCGCAGGGCTCACTACTTATTCTACACTAGCTGTGCCCGCGACTTCGTTCGCATGGATGTCGGAACACAATAATGTGTCGCTTAGGAAAGGTGTAAAAGGAAAAATCTTCCGATCTTGTCTGGTAACGCTTCCCTTGCCTGGGGTTCTCAACCATAGCCCTTTCGACTGCACAGCAGTCACTGCGTCTTCAGGGTTCATAATGACAATGCGACGAAGTGTCACTTTGATTTTTGAGGATAAGTAAAAATGAAAGCGCCTGCTCGAGGCTGATTGTCTGACCAAATAGCCATATTATGTCCATTTTATTTTGCATTTGTTTTAGAATACAGTTAGACCGGAATAAATCGTAAAATCATACCACCATTATATCTAAAGTATATCTGAGATTAGTAGATGAAGTTAGTTTTTATAAGTCTTGTCTTCTTCTCTGCCGCTCTGCGATAAATTTAGAAATTCTTAACTTGGTATTGTAGATATCTTACATACCAATATTAAGACTTTATCATAGCGTCGAGATATCTAGAAGATAAAAAGAAGAATACATCAATGGTGACTCTTAAATCTTACCTACTGAAGTTTATCTGAAAAGTAGTTTGAAGTCTTTCTTAACTTATTCTGTAAACCTGTGCCCACATTTGCTAACTCTCTCTTGGTGGATAGCCATAAGATACCTTGAGGGTCGATATGGTGCATTTCCGACGTTTGGCCCCCAAACTGGAACGGGCCGGGGCCGCCATGGGATCTGGAGGCAATAGTCCTCGCGCGCCTGTATGAGTGGCGCGCGGAGGCACTACGCCGGGGGGAAGATCCGCTTCCACGGCAAATCGGTGCGGAGCGGACAGATCTGCGGCGCGATCTCATGGCGGCATGGAAAGAGCGACTGTCGCTACCCAGCGCAGGGCACGCCGCGATAGCGGCGATAAGACCCCTCTTTAAGGAGTGGCTAGAGAGGCGCCACGGCGCCCTCACCTACCGCCTGACGCAGGTCCTCACCGGACACGGAAGTTTCCTGCACATCATCAGGCGGGAGGAAACGCCCGGGTGTCACCATTGCTAGGATCGCCCAGAGGATACGGTGGAGGTCTGCCCCGCTTGTGCGGAGCACCGCCGTGTCCTCGTAGAGGCGATCGGCAGCGGCGGCGACCTCTCGCGTCCGGCCCTGGTGCAAGCCATGGTCCGGGGCGAGAGGGAGTGGGAGGCAGTCACCTCCTTCTGCGAAGCAGTAATGCTAGTAAAGGAGGTGGCGGGATGGCTCAGGGAGAGAGCCTCCCGTCCCAGCCACCGTGGGAGACGCTCCGGGCGTCGGGAGCCGCGTGACGACTCCCGGCCACCGTAGGCGCGGGCCTGCAGGCGGAGAGTAATGGGTAGCTGGGTTTTAGTCAGTAAGAGTCTGACACTCCCTTCCGCTCCACCAAGAGCGGGAGGGGTCATTTGATGTTTTCCCATCCGAAAAAAAAAGGGTCGATATGGTTTTAACCAAGACAATGACTAAAAATTTAGTTATTGTCTCGAAGACATAATTTACAATACCTTTTTACGACATGGCAGTGCTACTTGTATTGGGTGTGCACCTTGACGTATCGCTGCCGGCCGTAGTCGAGTCGACGGCAGCGAAGAGTCCTGGGACGCGGTGGTTTCCTTCTGCGAAACGGTCGTCTCGCAGAAGGAGGCTGTGGAAAGGGAGAGGGAGATCTCATCCACTCATCCGGCCCGCAGTAGGCGCATCGGGCGTCGGCGGAGGGCGGACAACGCCCTCTTCCAGCCCCCCTAAACGGGTCCAGGGACGACGAATTCGGGGACGTCTGTCACCGCCAACACATCAAGACTTGAGCTGGCGGCGCGTAGTGTTCCACGCGCGCCTCTTTGACGTCACCAGTCGGGGGTTGCGGAAGGATCGTGCGGTCCCGCAACCCCCGGCGTAGGTGTGAGACGGAACACTGGGGTGATTTTTAGTCAGTAAGAGCCTGACAGACCTCGCCGCCCGCCCCAGGGCGGCGGACATCCTTGAAGATTTTCCACCCCGGAAACAAAAAAAAGGGTGTGCACCTGCCGAACCTATACTCAATAAATCAACAGCCCGTCTGGAGGTGTGCGTTGAAGCGTTATCATGGTAAAGAAATTTAAAAAACATCGAGAAAAAAGGCAAAAAACTATGAAAGTATGATAATTATGATCTTAAAACCTTATGTCACTAAGAAAATGCTTCTCTGTTAACAATGTTAGAAAGGCTGCTTGCCCCTCGAAAGAGCTCCTACATAAAGTTGCCCGTGTGTGTGTTTGTTTCGGCCTTTCTTCTCAGAGTAGTCAGATAGGAAACGCCGACTTCATCTAGTTTAAAAAAAAAAACATGATTGACGTGTAAAAGTGTTTGTACAAACCTACTTACAAAAATAAAATCATTTATCATTTATCATTGCAATCTTTATCACTCAGAACACCACATCACATAATATTATCTTACATTATCCTCACTTTTTATTTGAAATTCTTTTAGCGCCACTAATCAACCAACAATCGAAAGCGATTAACATTATATTATGTAATCATTATCATTACTTTTTCAAATAACACAGGCAGAAGTGACTGTGATAGTCATCTTATAGGTAAGCCTGCATGACGTGATTATTCACATAATAATGTTTTAAACACAATAATTATGTTTTCGTTAGTACTATAAAGCGCCAATAGATGTCATTACGTGTATCCAACTTACGTAATGAAAGTTGTTGTAGAATACATTAAATTGATTATATCTTTTGATACAGTGAAGCGATTGCGATGAAACCAAAACTAACTACTACTCCGAGTTCTACACTATATTTGAGTATAAAAAATAACCATATTGGTTTGGTACTTTTCACGTTGAACCTGTTCAAATCAAATTTTGTCACATCCAAACAGACAAACAGACAAACCGACAAACAGACAAACAGACAAAAATTCTAAAAATTGATGAAATGGCATCTGTTGGTTATCCTATAACACCCCAACTATTTTTTTTTTAATATTTTCAATGTACAGAAACGCCTCGTCTACAGATTTATTATATGTATAGATTAACCACCCGCTTCTACATCATAGCTTATATTCGGCGGCTTTTTACTATTTACTATAATAGTGTTGCCTTAGTAAGTGTTTGTTGTGGACGGCCATTTTGAATTTCAAGTAATATAAATCATCGAGCTGTGATGCTACACGCTACGTCACTAAGCGCTACGACGCTACGACGCTACGCCGCTTGTCATGATGCATTTCATACTTTCAATGTTTTTATTTTATTTTATCAGATATTTCTTTCTCAGTAGCCAAAGTTAAATTTCAAAGCTCATAACTTCGCAACTGATTGCACACGCTCGTACAGTTCGACGCATATGGGGATATTGTGTTTGCAGGTTATACAGTATGAAATTATACTGCGATATGAAATCATATTGATATGGGGGGGGTAAAACTCTTTACCGAGGACTATTATAGTAGCCTGTATTTGAACTGAGAGGTTGCGCTTTCGAACTGTGGGCCTAGCACGAAAACGCGGAGTAAACGTAACGTGAAAATCAATGAGTCATTTGAATATGTGGTTGCATTTACCCCAACATGGGGTTAATGCGACTTTGTCTGCCCGAATGGGTTATTTATTAAGATTTTAAGCATTACAGCTTTTTGCCATTATTTTTGGTCGAAACTAATCTCCGATATATAGATTTAAAATATTATCGAATAAAGTTAGGTGGACATTTTTGTCAAAGGTTTAAAGATTTAACTTTTTTTTTTGTTAAAATGCCCATTGACCCAATAGTTTAAATTAAAGTCTGTGTTATGCATTTCCCGGTTAGTGTCGGCGGATATGAATTGAGGGCTTCTAGTTCAATGAAGCGGTAACTCCACGCCGTGTATCGGCACGTTTTTTTCCATATTTTTCAAACATTTTTTATTAACGTGAATTTTCAACGCGACGATTTGAGAAATAGGAAAGTTATTAAAAATCGTGTTATATTATGGTTCTAAAATTAAAATGTTGCTTTGTGTTTTGAAAAGAAAAAGAGTTTTCAAAAATAAAGATTCGTTTTTGATAATTACGTTAATGGATCTTCATTAGGATATTTTCAGTAGCTGCCCGAGCGATAGCTGGCGTACCGAAGGATCATATATATACATACATTTGGGTAATACATGAGTGATCTTAATTTATGTATTGTCGAATAAAGATTTGTTTTAGAAAATATCAAGCCGAAGCGTCTAATGAGACGACACAATTGCTAACCCCGGGGGGTCAACACCCATCAATAAGATAATCCTTCAGTCACTTTTTTAGAAACCTACGGCAAATATCCCACCCACCCTCTACAAGAGGGGCAACGATGTTCATTTCCCGTAAACCACATACCGCCTTAACCACAGGAGCCACGTTTCAGAACAACACAACTGTGGTAACACGTGCTCCGGAAACAAGCCACTGAAGCGATATGACGTAAGTTGTGACGTCAGTAAAACTAGGCACCTACAGATACGGGAAAATCTACCGGTATTAAATCTTATTCTTTGCACAAATGTTAATCAACTTTTCGTTATCTGCCTAGTTTTTACCAGAAATAGTTAAATGCGCTCCATGTAAAATATGCATGTAAAATACATGTCGCTCCATGTATTTTACATGGAGCAACTGCCTATTTGACCTTCAATCCAGACTGATACGATAAGTTCTTCTCAGTAGGACTGGTTGACTTTCGGCTTCTGAGTACCCGTAACGACTGTTGTAGATCAACGTATGACCAATGGTTTACCACCCTTTACCTTTACAATAACACCCACCCCCAAGGCAACAATATGAAATAGTTATACTGTCCCATCTTAAGTTATTTTCCACATCACCGACTCCATATCTGCTTTGTCCGTCTGTCCGTTCAACACGAACCAACAGGCTTGTAAATTGGATATCACTTTCTGACCATCGGCACCGCTTCGTAACGTGAGCATCGATATATTGAAGCCGAAGTCTGTTATTGTTATAGAAGTCAGAAAGTGGGAAATTATAGCAAGGAACATATTCAAAAATATACTATTTAAAAACCATTGGGAATGCATAACATGTAACTTTGTTCCCAAAATCCAGCAAAAGCTAAATACAAAGTGTTGGAAACAGCTTTAAAAAGTGTTGGGCGCAGCTTTAAACTCAAGCAAGCGAAATCGTGGAATGTAGTTCAAAATAACTGAGAGCTGCGTATTTTTGCAACATACATAACATAACAGTTGTTCGGAGTTATGCAAGCGGATCTGATGCCTGTACGGAGTTAGATGCTAATTTTAAATGAAAAAGCGGGCTGCGTTTACCAAATTATGGTTTGACCAAACATTTTAGGCTGTTGGTTGAAAGTTTGTTGATGTAGATGAATAGACTTAAATCAAAGCTGGTTCATGGTTTTCAAAAAGGTTTTTATACTTTTATCAAAGTTCTTTATTAAGCATAATCAATTGGGATACAGGCCTCCTCTCCACTACGCGCGCACAATGCAGGTTGGTAGATATACTTAAGGTGTCTTAGATTTTTTGGTTCTATGGTGTTGACTAAGGTTTAGACTCGTGTTGGTCCACTATCTCACAAGATGGTAAGCAATGTTAAGGTCCGCGATAGTGCGCGCTTGTCTAGAAGCAAAGTTTTACTTGAAAACTGAAGTAATCAGTTCACTCGAGTTCTTGCCGGTCTATTCTGTAAAAATCTCGCCGTGAAAACTTAGTTGAAATGAGCTAACAATAGTGCCCCAACCCCAACCACAAAACCACACAAAAGTTATGAGTTTCAAAACTACCGTCGTATTTCATAATCAACAAACTCAGTCGACTAATTTGGCTGACCACAGTTGTATAAAAGCATTAAATTACTACTCTTAACATCTAACACAAATCACTTTTTAGGTCAACTAAAAGAACAAAACTGGACCATTTTATTACCTGCTAGCAACCCGAGTTTTGCTGCCACACATTATTAAAATTATCTATATTACCTGCACATTCAGAGATCCTTTGTAAACCATCTCCTTTAGTGAAGTCAGGTGAAAACCAGTAGGTGTCGTTGAAAATTGTTTCCACATTAATGTTATTCTGCCGTGTTTTTCCTACCAAATACGTTCAGGTACAGAATAGTACCCAAAAGGTCGACTCCATTTAACCAGCGAAAACGCACGAACGCATAGTCACGCTGCACGCTCCGAAAGTGCACTCGAAATTGGCATTCGGCTATGATAAAATAAGATGAGCAGCATGGCCTATTGATAACGGTCCCGACTTGCAAGTTGCAAGTCATAAGTTTGAACCCAGGCAGGCACTTTACTTTGTTATTGTGAAGATATGATTGTAACGTTGGTTGATGAAACCCGCGCTGGTACCGCGTGGTGGATTATAGCCCACTCCCACACAGAGAGGCCTGTTTCCCAGCTGTGGGAATATTATAATGCTAAACTGTGATCGCTGTACGTACGTGTCTATGTGTTTTCGCTCGTTGTATGGAGACAACCTTCTGTACCTTTGTCTTCTGTGGTCTAAGGTAAGACGTGCGGAAGAATCTCTCCGACATTTTCGGTCCCTGAGCATAATGTTTTAACAAAATAAATTTAACTTTTCGTGACCTACATTTTATTTAAGATACTTAGAGGCATATTTTGCATGAGGAGAGTTCAAAATTGAAATGGAGAGAATTGAAATGCTAAGAAATAATTACGTTTGAAGATAAATATAAGATTTTAAGGGGAATATATATACTCGTATATTTTTTTTTTTACAAGAAGTTTAGCACTGTTTAGTATTACCTTACCGTGGCTTACAGTGAAAATATCTTCGATCGCAACGTAGAAAAAACTGAGTATCTGCTTAATTTACAGGTGTAGCAATCACCGCATTAACTTTAGTTCAAGTGCAAATCTCGCACAAAACTGTAAATGCATCGCATCGCATGTTACCAGAACAGTCGGATTTACGCCACCACCTTATATGACCTTTGAAAGTCACTTGGTAGAAAGACCCTGGCGTTATCTAAAACGCTACATACGAACTACGCATTACACATGACGTTACGCAAAAATTCTACATCACGCTAGCGGAGATAACTCTGCTTGCGTGATGTAGGATTTTTGCGTAACGTCATGTGATTAACATAATTATACAGAAAACCGACAACAATCGTCGGGCAGTAACCCACTAGACTCAACAGTTTGGTCGGAGGATCCTCCCGTTTCAAAGGAGGATGAGGAATTTTCCACCCAGTTCCCTCATAACTTCTACTTTTAAGTGAATTTAACCTAACCACTTACACAAAACTCAAATCTACATGAAACCCTGGTACTCACACAATACATACTCATGCCGTACATACTCGCACAGCTGTGAGTACCTCTCGAACTTCCACCCACACCGAAATGTTTACATAATGCAGGTATAACAAGAAAAGTTTTAATATACGTACCGTGGTCCGAGTCTCATTATATGAAACACCTATTTTGACAGCCAAGTTCGGGAACAGTATGTAGGTACTTTAGAAGTTAAAGTGTTTTCTGAATATAAAAAGTTGTATAATTTTGCTTAGAATGGAATTTTACTCGTGTTTTTTGGGAATACAATGTGTTTTGTGTTTAATGAAGGGAAATGGTGGAGGTAGGTTTTCTTTGTTGTGAAGGTAAATGATGGCGAAGTAATTTGTGAATATATGGAGATAAGGTTTTAGAAAGAGATTATGACTGTAGTGTGTCTAATGACATGATGCTGGATACACTACAGTCGATCGAGACTAGTTTAGCAAAATAGTGGTTGTAAACTAGCAAGTTATTCACTCTCTTTCTAATTGTGTATTCAGAACTATTTCATTTCTGCATATGCCAAGTCATGTGACATCCTAGCTTGACAAACTAGCCTCGTGTAGCCCGCGCAAATGATGTTGTTGAAACAAGTGACTAACTGCTATATGATAATATAGAGCCGGCCCGTACCACTAGGGTAGTAACCGTTGCACCGCACATGGTTCAAAATCTTAAGTTTTTGTCAAATATTGACTTGTTGTCATGATTACATTATTATTGAGTGCATGGTAACCCATGGCTTCAATAAATCCTCTGAATCATTCAAAAGGTCATACGTAACAGGAACAGGATACCGCAAGCATCAAACAATACAAACTCAAAGTTACATAATCGAAGAGGTTGTGCTAGTCAAACTTGAACTGCGAGTGTTGTTTATACCTACGGTTATGGTTATTTATATTACCAGAAGATAGGTAGTGCCGAAACAAAAGGTTCACTTGCAATTTAGCTTGGTTTTGGCTTGGCAAACCGATAGTAACTAATACATGAGTGGATATACAGATATAATTTTGCTGTAGCGTCAGATCAAAACAGAAAAATAAAAAAGACATAAATATACGATGTCTATTGTGGATCATAAGGTTATAGAGGAATGAGGAACAGGGTGTAAAGTTCACTCATCCTCCATAGAAAAGGCAGGATCCTCCGACCAGACTGTGTCTGGCGGGCAACTGCCCAATGATTCATGTCGGGCCGGTGTGTCTATGCTAGTTGCGCGGTAAACTCTGCTTAGGAGACGCAGGATTTTGCGTAACGTCAGTATGACGCGTTGTTCGAAAGTGGCGTTGTAGATACCGCTACAAGGTCTACACAGGTATTCACATCACAATGTAAATGAACTGACTTCTACTGATGGACATAGCCTCATTTTGGTGATTGCTGAAATAAACGTTTGTAAGATACTGGTTATCTATCTATAGATTTTCGTTCTTTGTTTCGTTAAACTAATCTTTACCAAGGATTTTCACATTCCATTGTGGAGAGTCGTGCTTTCGCACTCATTTGTGTTGTGGTTGCTATTGCTGTATCATCGATGTAAATTATCGTTGCAGCAGTATTTTGTTCGTTAGCAACTGAGGGTTAGGCTTGTTTTACGGGCTAAGCATAAACGTGAAAGTGGTTTTAAAAGCAAATCTCATTCGTACCTGGCGATTTACACTTCTAGGTGGGTTGATAGTTATTAAATTTTGGTGAAAGGTGATTTGTGTGAAATCAAAGAAGTATAAAGTCTGTACGAGTATAAAGTCTAACTGGGCAAACATCCAGCCTGTTACTGGGAGACTAAAGGGCAAACCCGATAAAACTTTACCTGACTTGGGGAGCAAACCTAAGACCACAGATTTAATTGACCAACGAGGCAGGTGTTACACTTTTAAGTAAGAAATACATATGGCGTACCTCACTCCGTATCTTTTCTGTGCTACTTTCATTTTACGGCGCCATTTCACGTAATTTCGTTTAATTTTATTGTGATGAAATCAATACTCCGTTTGATGATATCCCATTATTACGGAAATTGTTAGTTTTCTGTAACCTTTGAATCTGAGATCAGTACATCTGAGTAGATTTTTCTACCCGGAGGGATCCTAATAAAGAATATGCCTTATGCCTTAGGGCCTGTGCACACAACATTTTTTTTAAACGCGCCGTTGACGCGCGTTTGTAGCGATACAGACGCGATACGCACGCGAGTCAGACGCAGCCTGTAGACCTTCTTCTGTAGGATAAAAGGGCGCCGTCGCCGCACGTTTCTAAAACGCGAGTCAACGTCGCGTTTTATAAACGTGGTGTGTACAGGCCCTTAGCCAGAAAATATTTAAGTTAATAATATGTAAATCAGGCTTTTGATCGTAGATTGAACCTTTTTTTGGTAATAGAAGGTTACTAGAAATATTACCCGAAACACACAACAGATACCTAACAGACCCCCAAACTTCACATGAAAACCCAAAAACCCTTCTTTATCAAAACATTTTCTGTGTTCTTAGATATAAACGGACACCCAACCAAACACTACTGGCTATTGTAAACAAGTACAGCCACTAAAAAGATTATTTTGCAAATGAAACCGCTGTGGACATTGTATACACAGCAATTTTCCGCTCCACTGGCGCGCGTAATGTTATTTATATATCTACTCAAACGTCATAATTCGATATAAATAAACAACATTATTTGTGTATGATACCGTAAAGTATGGTTTGATAAATATTTAGATTTCGTCATGGATTTTGGAAGGATCCTTATTAATTTTGTGTCTTCTTTAATTTGTTTTTTACTTGCAGAGTATAAATTTGGGATTAGATTGAAACGGGTTTCGGAGATTGAGTTTGTTAATCCTGTTTTAAGGGTTCCGTTGCCAAATGGCAAAAAACGGAACCCTTATAGATTCGTCATGTCTGTCCGTCGGTCTGTCTATCTGTCTGTCTGTCCGTCCGTATGTCACAGCCACTTTTTTCCGAAACTATAAGAGCTACACTGTTGAAAGTTGGTAAGTAGATGTATTCTATGAACCGCATTAAGATTTTCACAAAAAAAAAATAGAAAAAAACAATAAATTATGGGGGTTCCCCATACTTAGAACTGAAACTCAATTTTTTTTTCATCAAACCCATACGTGTGGGGTATTTATGGATAGGCCTTCAAAAATGATATTGAGGTTTTTAATATAATTTTTTTCTAAACTGAATAGTTTGCGCAAGAGACACCTCCAAAGTGGTGAAATGTGTCCCCCCCCCTGTAACTTCTAAAATAAGAGAATGATAAAACTAAAAAAAAATATATGATGTACATTATCATGTAAACTTCCACCGAAAATTGGTTTGAACGAGATCTAGTAAGTAGCTCGCCGGTGAAAATTTAAAAACATATTATGATGGTACGGAACCCTCGGTGCGCGAGTCTGACTCGCTCTTGCCCGGTTTTTTTTTGATCATGATGTATATTCATTGAAAGAGATATACATGGGGGTGTTTGGTGGTGTACAGACGCCAGCACATCAAGCTACTACAATCTGTCAAATTTCTTTAATACATTTTCAACTTTATCGCTACAGCGTAAGGTTCAAAGTTGATTGGGAAAATATGACAGTTTCGGGTAGTCTGTACCTATAGACCTTGATATCAAGAAGTGGAATTTAAAATAATTAGTAATAATTTATTATTTAATATTATCCTTATTAAATCATAGAAAATATTAATAATATTATAATAGCAAGTACCTAAACTTGTTTATATACTGTGTTGTACAGGAACGGGAGGCAGGTGCTCTTCAATAATTGATTTATTGATTTGATTTTCGGTGTATTTTAATTCGTCTTTTCACAAGCAGTGTGTATTAGGGAGTAATACATTTTTAAACAAAGATCCTATATAAAAAAGATTGAATGGGATTAACGCTTGCTGTGATTGGTCGCCGACGTTGGCGAGCCCTCATTCGTAGATAAAAAATGTGATGTCCCGGTGCGTCGATAGATGGCGCTAGTAGTCGCGCCAACATGCCGGCCGCCTTGGAAGCTCCAGCTTCCAATAGAAGATGTATCTACGTTGCCGCTTGATTGGAGCCGCCGCAGGCTGCATTCATGGTGTCGTCCTCTGCTGATGATACAGGTAGAGGGCAGATTTTGGAGAACGCCCGTTGTACAGGCCCCGTAGCAGTCTGGATGGTGGCGACACGCGACACGCCGTCCTTTCCTGGGAAAATATGGGTAACTCTGCCCATACGCCATTTTAGAGGTGGTAAATTATCCTCCTTAATGACGACGAGCGTGTTTAAAGCTATGTCTTGACTACTCGTCTTCCACTTCGTCCTTGTCTGAAGTTCAGCAACATATTCTTGTGACCAGCGTTTCCAGAAGTGCTGTTTTATTTGTTCCACTCTTTGAAACCGTGTCAGGCTGTGAGTCCGTGCTTCGGTGAGGTCTCTGCAGGCTGGTGCGGTGAGTGGCCGGCCGATGAGGAAATGAGCTGGACTTAGTGGACGAAGGTCATGTGGATCTGAGGACATAGGAGTTATAGGACGGGAGTTCAGGACTGCCTCGATCTGTGCCAACACAGTGCTGAACTCCTCGTACGTCAAATTAGCGGTACCCACGACACGCTTAAGGTGGAACTTACAGGATTTTACTCCTGCTTCCCACAATCCCCCAAAATGAGGAGCATAGGGGGGAATAAATTTAAATTCAATATTGTCAGTTGATAATGTATCAATTATTTGCTGTGAATTTTCTTCTAACATTTTATTAATTTCTTTCATGGCTCCAACGAAATTTCTACCGTTGTCAGAGAAAATTTGAGCCGGTTTACCCCGTCGTGAGATAAACCTTTTAAGCGCTAGTATAAATTCTTGAGCAGCTAACGTACTGACAAGTTCTAGGTGAATGGCCCGAGTAACAAAACAAACGAATATGCAAATATAGCCCTTTTCGAGTTTGGCTCCCCTTCCTTTGCGATTTAGTACGGCTATGGGGCCAGCATAATCTACTCCACATCGAATGAATGGGAAACCAGGTTCTATTCGTTCAGACGGAAGGTCGCCCATGATTGGCGTTAGGGTTTTACCTTTCATTCGAGTGCAGCGGACACATTGGTGGACAACCCTTCTGGCTAGGTTTCTACCTCCTAACGGCCACCAATTCTCACGCACGGTAGCCAATAACAACTGGGGACCAGCATGAAGAAGCTCTTTATGTTGATGTTGAAACAACAGCTGTGTGAAGTTATGTTTACTAGATAAAAGTATCGGGTGCTTCTTCTCGTAATCAAAGTCAGGTGAGTTACTGAGACGGCCACCTACTCTAATTATATCCCTTTCATCTAGAAATATATTTAGCCTCGAAATCGAACCTGAAGTTTTCAATGGCAAGTTACGTTTTAAATTCTCATATTCCTTGAGAAACGATTCGCGTTGAGCGAGGCGCGCTAACGACTGTAATGAGTCATTCAGTTCAACTACTGATAACGGCCCCTGTTTACGATCTTTCTTAGGTGTGCGTAAGTTGTGTATGTATCGCAACAGGTAAGCGCCGGCTCTCAACATACGCTGATAAGAACGAAACCTTTCAAAATAAATAACTTTATTCTGTGTTACATCACAAACCATAACGGTTGTCGTTTCTGATTTCAGTTCTGGTAAGTCGGAGTGAGTAGTCGCAGATTGCTGTGACCATGACGACTCAGAGTTTTTTAAGAACTCAGGTCCGCTCCACCACAGATTACTGTCAATGAGTACATCAAGGCTAAGACCGCGCGAGACGAAATCAGCTGGGTTGTTTTTGGTGCCTACATGTAACCATAACGCGTTACTTGTTATTTCATTAATCTCGACTATTCTATTTTGGACAAATGTCTTTAACGAGTGTGGTGACATTCTTAACCAACCAAGGACAATAGTTGAGTCTGTCCAAAAGTAAATTTTGTGGAAATTAACACGCAAGGACTCGATAATTTTCCTATATAATCGTGCGCCTATTAAAGCCCCACACAACTCTAGTCGAGGTATACTGACGGGTTTAATTGGTGCAACTTTACTTTTCGCACATAATAACCTAATAGTCACCGGTGAGTCATCAGAGTAGGTGCGAACATAGGCGCATGCACCATACGCACTCTGCGACGCGTCCGTGAATACGTGTAATTCTATGAACTGTGTATAAGCACTCATAACATGACGCGGTATACGTAATTTATGTAAATATTGAAGTGTGTCAATAAATTTTTCCCAGGACAATGCAACATCACTGGGAACGGGATCGTCCCAATTTATCTTGCACAACCACAATTTTTGCATCAATATTTTAGCTACGACGACAACCGGCGTTAAAATGCCTAAAGGATCGTATATTTGTGCAATTATCGACAACATGGTACGTTTACTGAGTATAGTCGGTCTAACTACTTGTGTGGTGAAGTGAAGTTCATCACCTTTGTTATACCAACCCAATCCTAAAGTCTTACTTTGGCAATGTTCACCTAATGATAATCCTTTAGATATTTCGTGATCACTAATATCAACGTTAAACAACCACTTACGCAAAGGTAAACAAGCCGAGTTTAGAGTATTTCTTAACTTTTCACAGATATCTAGTAACCTATTTAAATCGTTGTCACCGAGGATGACGTCATCAACGAAAAAGTCATCACGGATCACTCTCGAAACTTGATCATCCTTACATTCCAACGCGAGCTGACGCAAACATCTCATACTAAGGTATGGCGCAGACGCGGTGCCATACGTCACGGTGTTAAGACGATATACACATATTGGGTCCGACGGAAGTTTACGCCATAGTATCAATTGTAAATCTCGTTGGTCTGGTTGTACAAGAAAATTCCGAAACATTTTCTCAACGTCTGCACACCCGACGTATTTATATTGTCTAAAGCGTAGTAGTATGCTAAATATGTCATTCTGAAGTGGTGGACCAATATGTTGAATATCGTTCAACGACTTCCCGGACGACGTAACTGCGCTTGCATCGAAAACAGTGCGCAGCTTAGTCGTACTGCTATTTTCATTAATAACGCCGTGATGCGGCAAAAAATAGTGAGGTGACTCATAAGATACAACGCGACTCATATGACCGAGCCTTTCATATTCTTCCATGAAATCTAAGTATTTTTCCCTAAATTGTGGCAAACGAGCGAATTTTCGTTCTAACGACAATAAACGTTTTTCAGCCGCTGTATAACTGTATCCGAGTACCTCAGCTGATTCCTTTAAAGGAATGCGTACGGAAAACCTACCATCTTCCATACGCTTTGTCGTTTTAACAAAAATATCTTCGCACGCACGTTCGTCAGCACTAAGGATATTTTTAACGTTATTGTTTATCTCTTCGAGTTCCCAAAACATTTTCAACTGTGTGTCAATTGTTTGGGAGAAATTACATTGCACACTTTTAACTTGAAGCGTGTTATTATGTAAAGGTCCGGACACTATCCAACCCAACTTTGTGTTTTGTAAATAAGGTCCTTTATTCAACTTAATTTTGCCATCGCACAATAATTCCCAGAACTTATCCGCGCCTATCAGTATATCGATGTCTGACGGTGAGTGAAAGTTCGTATCCGCGAGTTGAATATTGTCAGGTATACACATCTTATTTACATCGACACTAAATGTGGGTAACTTATTTGTAATGCACGGCAAGACTAAACAATCAATGTTCATAAAATAAGAATTTAACCTTGAACGTATCTTTATTTTACAAATGTGGGTGGACTGCGAAATTGTTTGCCCTACCCCAGCAACGTGATAAGTGGACTGTAATAACGGTGCATTTAATGTTTCACATAACGATTTCTTTATGAAACAATGTTGACTACCATTATCAAGCAGTACGCGCACAGTGTGATATTTGTTATTATAATCTGCTACGTCCACTAACGCTGTGGACAGCAAAACGTTGGGTAATAACGAATATTCCTGATTACTGTTTTGCGAATCTGAATGATTAGCCATAACGTGTAATGATGCCGAGACAGTGGAGACGTTAGCGGTGACCGGCTGTGCTGGCGCACTCGACCCGCTCACCTGTGATGCGCCGTCTACCTGCCTATCAACGTGAAGCAAACTGTTGTGCCTTTTATCACACAACCTACACTGCCTAAACTTGCATTCGTCAAGCGGGTGGGTTGTGCGTAAACAATTGATGCATAACTTATGCATCTTAACTATATTATCCCTATCTTGGACAGACGAATTAAGAAACCTTGAACATGAATAGATTGCGTGACCTCCACCACACATCGCACACATACGGCTTTGCTTTGTCTTTGTATTACCCTTATCGCTATTACTAACATTCGTAGCAACATGAGACTGTGTAGATTGCTTCCCAGACTGCGAACGTTCGCTGCCTTTGTTCTCGTGGGTTTTGTTATGATTCGCTTTAATCATTTCTAACACGTCGGCCCTGTCTTTGAGAAATTTAAGCAGGTCATCTAGTTTCAAGGCTGACCTTGACTCAATTAACGAACTAGCTGTACCTTTAAAATCTTCCCATTCGCGTTCAGTGGCCTGATCTAATTTGGAAACGACCATGAAAATGATTAAAGTGTCCCATGAATCCGTTGGTTCCCCTAACGTTTTAAGGGCACGCAAATTTCTCAGAACAATATCTATTAAATTCCTAATCTGGGAACCAGATTCTTTATTTAACGATGGAATTTTAAATAATGCCTTCACATGATTATGAACCAATAGCCGCGGATTATTAAATCTAGTCTCTAATAGCTCCCATGCGTGAGTATAGTTGTTAGCCGTAAATTCCAATGCACTTATAACGTGTGCCGCGTTACCGGACAGTGACGATTTTAAATAATGGAACTTTTGAACAGGATCTAAATCTTCGCGACCATGAATCATACTAACGTAAGAATTTTTAAACTCTAGCCAGCAATCGTAGGAACCGTCAAAGGAAGGTATTTTAATATCGGGTAATTTTATGCCTATCGGCTTACATGTTGAAACACTAGACTTGTCAGTTACCTCTTTTTGCAATAAAAGTTTCGCAGAAGCTACAACACGATAAAATTGATCTTCAAAACGATCTCTCTCTTCCAGCTGTTTTGCAAGATCGAGATCTTCTACTACTTCCTCTTCAATTTTAGTCTGTATTTCACTATACATCTCTATCAAGGTCGAAATACTCTCAACACGTAACTTTAATTCTAATGACTGTTGATCACTCAAGGGTAAACTGAATTTTTTAACGTAATTTTCAAAGAGAGTTAATCTACCTTTTAAAACACCTCTTTTCTTAATTAAATCTGACAATTTTGCCTCACTCATTTTGGGAATTAAGGAAATCAGGAGTACTTACAATTGCCAATTGCTGATGCGCGCGATCCAATGTGGGTGCCGTCGTGTAGGTAGGTACCGCCACTTGAGCACTGAAATTGGAATAACAGCACGAAGTCAACACAAATCAAAGGGTGAGATGGGGAAACGGACGGGAAGTTCAGACCTGCCACTCCTGTCGATGCCTTAACGTTGCAGTTCTTCGCTCGATATGTAAATCTCCTCTTCGTATTTTCATGCGGCGAATCTTCGAAGATTTCAAGCTTGAACCCTTATCCGGCACGGAGGACCTTTTTATGTACAGGAACGGGAGGCAGGTGCTCTTCAATAATTGATTTATTGATTTGATTTTCGGTGTATTTTAATTCGTCTTTTCACAAGCAGTGTGTATTAGGGAGTAATACATTTTTAAACAAAGATCCTATATAAAAAAGATTGAATGGGATTAACGCTTGCTGTGATTGGTCGCCGACGTTGGCGAGCCCTCATTCGTAGATAAAAAATGTGATGTCCCGGTGCGTCGATAGATGGCGCTAGTAGTCGCGCCAACATGTGTTGTTTATTGAACATTTTGTTTCATATCTAACCTTGCCGTAATTCCATGAAAAACAAATCAACAGAGTTCTTTAGCATACAGTACCATCTTTTAATGGTTTGGTTTTGTATAAAATACCTGTTAAAACCATAACTAGGTAATTTATTTCTGTTAAAATTTTGGTAATCATGTGTTTTGTCTAGTTATTTGCTAATTTCCTCCAATCATATAGAAAATAAGAACAGAATCGAAGTGTTGAATTTTGCAACGTTTGTTAGGGTTTAATAACCTTTAAATTGGACACTCTTCTGTTTTCCCGATACTTTGTCAGAGTGTTTCGTTATACTTTTATTCCATACTTTGAGTTTATAAAACATAAAGAAATATAGAAAAGACTATTAACACTGACAAATTCTAGACAGATTTGCTGTAACTTGCAAGTAATCACTGCAATTTGCTATAAGCAAGCACATTACATGCAAAACCACACTTAAATCCTCTAGGTACATAAAGTCCAATTTCATCTACACTTTTTAAATAAAACAACTCCAAACAAAAATAATCTTTATTTTGTAGCAGACAAACATTAAATTACCGTGTAATTCACAAGAAGACGTTTCACTACATCTGACGGGGATTTTGTTTCGAGATTTCGTTCCGTACACAAAGCGTTAGAGAAATATTGCTGGCTAAATATGAGAAGACAGCTCTGTTGTTTGTTACCCAAATATACGGTAGCGTGTGCAGGGTTGGTGAACGTTTTTATATATTTTATTTTTGTGAGAAAAGTGGCCAGTATTTTCCAACAGAAACCAGAATGGAGGTGTGACAAAATGGCCGACGGCGGTGCCTATGGAGTGTTTGCCACCTCTTACACTTGCAATAAATCAAAATCGCATCGAAGGCTTAGCAAAGCCACTGTTGTTCAAATTACAGTGACTTTTCAGCACACTATTACTTTTCACGTCTCAACTCACAGAACAAGTCACTCAGTGGGAACAACTTATTACTCCTTAAGTGATGTCATTGTCTAAAAGTGTCTGAGAATTGCTCATGGCTATTTAATTAATGTAGGACCAGATTACACACATCGTGTCTGTTTGTGGAGTCTTTATTTGAAGGAACATGTTGACACTTTGCTTGCTTATTGTGTTTCTGACTAAACGTATAACAACAATATAGGCGTCCACTGACTGACATCACGAAACACTTGTCATAATAGGAGTCAAGAAAAACCGTCTTTACATATCGAAGATTTCTTAGAAGACAAATCCAAGAACAAAGTACAATGCTTTGACAGCCCTACAAAGAACAACATTACCTTGAATATAAACTTTTAAATATACCATCAGGAGTGTAAGGTTGACGTAAATTTAATTCAGTTAGAAATCATCCCGTTTCCTTTAGATGGGTAGGCAGAGATCTTGACGCGGTACTATCTAGCGAGGGAATGAGGATGGGTTGCGTTCAATTCATATTGAAATTCGTTTTGACGCGATGGCCGCCATTTTGGAAAGAATATGGCGTAGAACTCGGAAGTGTTGAACTTCTTGTGACATCTATACCTACATATAAGATTCAAAGTCCTGACTGACTGATATATCAACGCACAGCCTAAACCGCTGGTCCTAGAGACATGAAATTTGGAGGGTGTTTTCTTTGTGAACAGTATTCCAGAAAACCAAGTGATTTTCAAAGGAATTTCCTCGTCACGAGACTAAGTCACAGTCGACCGATTTAAAAACGCTATCGGGTGAGAGTAAACAGCGGTTCTAGTTTGACAGAAGCCCAGTGCCTGAGACTCTTCAACTCCCGTTAAAGGCAAAAAGATTCGATCACAATTTTTTTCGCGAATTTTTCACACTAATATTATTGCGAAAGTTTGTGAGTGTGTGTGAGTGTGGGGGTGTCGGGGTGTGTTTATATGTTTGTTACTTCTTCACGCTCAAACGGCTGGACCAATTTTGCAGCTAGTATCTTATATTATTAGCAATTTTCCCATTATTTTATTTCCCCTACATCAAATATGTGTAATGATGCAACTAGGTCGAAACATTACGCGATAAGATCTTAATTTCCCTGCAGACGTGTTTTCGCATTTGGGTAACGTATCTTTTTTTTTTTCCTTCCACCTTCTTTTTCTTTCCACCCGCTTTGGGTGGAGCGGAAGGGAGTGTCAGACTCTTACTGACTAAAACCCACCCGTGTTCCTTCCTTAGCCCTTTATGTTCCGGGGCAGGCCTTTCGGACAATCCCGCTGACCCGGCAGGCTTCGGCCCTAACGGGCCCCTTCACTGATGCTTACCATATCAATAACATATCTTCAGAGATAAGTGATAAAGATCGGGACTTAGGAAACATTTAAGTATGGAGTTTTTCCAAGAATTTCTTATTATTATTGTTTCCCTCAGCTAAGCTTTGCTGTGTCTGGAATAGTCTGGAAACATTGTCCTAGAAATGATTAAATACTAGCTGCGCCCCGCGGTTTCACCCGCATAAGTTTCGATCCCTTGGGAATATCGGGATAAAAACTATCCTATGTCCTATCCCAGGACTCAAACTATATCTACATCAAATTTCATCTAAATCGGTTCAGAAGTTTAAGCGTGAAGAGGTAACAGACAGACAGACATACAGACAGACAAACATACAGACAGAGACACTTTCGCATTTATAATATTGGTATGGATTATGAAACTTAGTACCTAATAGGGACCCGTTTTTACCCTTTGGGTACGGAACCCTAAAAAGAGCCTTAACACTTACAAAGTCTTCATCTCGTTTCTATACCTACGTATGTCAAGCTTGTTTAAGTATATAGATAGAAAAACTAATTACGGTAGCAAATTATAAGATTTCGTTCGCTCAATTTTGTCCAGTTTCATTAATTTTTCAGAACTGCTAATTACAAAAGAGATAAGAGATTGATTATGATCGCTGATATTTTTAGCCGCTGTGTAATATTTAATTACTTTGTCCAACCGAAAATTGAAGAGAGCTATATCATTAGGTGCCCACTTTTTTTTTTTTTTTGAAAAATGGCATCTCGCAGTTCAACCATAGGGGTTGTCGACTGCTCAACCGGACTTTCCTGTGGATGCCACAATAAATTGGGCCTCCAGCCAGGGCATAAATCTTAAAAACTAAGCGACTACACGCTAAGGGCACCCCCCGTGGGGTTCGGACCTCGGCTTAGGGCGTCGCTGGGAGAGGACAGCAAGGGACAGGCTGGATCGGAATTATTTAATGGGGACGAATTTAAAGCTACAGGCTCAGCGGCGCGGGCTGGCTCGAGCAAGGGTCGGGGTGGACATGGTACGGGGTGTCGCGACGGGCCTCGACGGCGAGGACGGAAGGACGGATGTCGGGACTTGTACTTCTTGAGAGTACTGGTAGATTTACTACTCTCCTGGAGGAGAGTAGTGGCGTCGTCGGGGGTGGATTAGGTGCCCACGGTTATGTAAGTACTTTCATAGGCGATAATGATAATCACCATTCTTACGATACAATTTTAAATGAGATAAAATGAATGATGTTCTTGATAATCATCATCCGCCAAGCCTTATCACAACTATGTTGGGGTTGGCTTCCAGTCTGACCGGGTGCAATGGAATACTAATATTTTACATGGAGCTATTGCTTATCTGATTTTACAACCTTGATAAAATTGGTTGTCAGAATTTCTGACAACCTGCAACGACTGTCAAAGATCTACAAATGACAGCCGAAACCAACGGTTAGTGCTTACCGAGACACGGAGGGATCTGGGTATGTAGGTGGACCTATGTGGAGGAACAGGGTGTAAAGTTCGCTCATCCTCCATAGAAAAGGGAGGATCCTCCGACCATACGGGTGTTGTGTCTGGCGGGCAAATGCCCGATGATTCATGTCGGGCCGTTGTATCTATGCTAGTTGCGCGGTAAACTCTGCTTGCGCGATGCAGGATTTACTCACCGACCTTGGCAAGCGTTACTTTATCTTGAAATGGACCCGCGCTGTTGCGATAAATTAGCCACTTACTTTTTTCTTGATAAAAAAGTAATAAGTCACTTGATAGTTGCGTCTGATTGTATCTTCACTCAAGAACGGGTACGTTCTTTACATAATACTCATCGGGGGGCACGGCAGTGCCCCCGCCAAGTCGAGCGCGAAGCAAACACTGCCGTACCATCCTTTACAGGAACCATTTCGCCGCATTTTCAGGCCCCTATTTGAGAACCTCTGGATAAGACCAGAACCCAGAAATTTTCGTCATCCAGTTAGCTATAATCACATACTTATAATCCAAAATTTCAAGTCTGTAGGTTATTTAGTTCCGAAGTTAAGCGAAAGCAAAGTTTCGCATTTTAGACACTCACTCACTCACTCACTCACTCATCATCAAAATAGAACTAGTACTTCCCATAAACTCAGAGTGCTGAAATTTGGTACAGAGTTAGGGTTTAATGACCACATAAAGGGAAAACTATAAAAATTAGGATAATCGAAGATCTGAAGTACCTGGTGGATGACCCTGATTAGAAAACACAAGAGCCCAACCAAACTATTAGAGATTGACATACCGCCTTTACAAAAAATATTTAACTTGGTGGGCCGCTTCATTTGATGTCGAACATTACACAAATTAAATAAACAAAGGAGGATGGGCAAAAATGTATGGAAGCTGGTACCCGAAAAACATGGCAACCAAACAAAATAATTTATATACAGTTTTAAAGGTCTAATTAGATAGAGCAATAGTCGTTAGGGGGGATAGTCTCTGTTCGCTGTCCGTTCAGAGATATACAACCTTTAAAGGTTAGGTTAGGTTATCGTTAGGTTAGGTCATAAGTAACAATAATAGACTCTTGCTTTATCGTGACGTGACTGAATTTTATCTACCTTTTTTTAACCCCGTTTTTCCATTTACACTACGCTGGGGGACGCGGGAACGTACAATCCTTACGCAACGCCCTAACCTACATAATTTTAAAGGTTGTATATCTCTGAACGGACAGCGAACTGGGACTATCCCCCTACCAACTATTGTTCTACATAATTAGACCTTTCAATCTGTATAAAAATTATTTTGTTTAGATGTAATTAGTTTTTGGGTACCAAAACGCCATAACCTAACCTAACATAAATGTATAGTGTTAAAGGTTCTATATCTCTGAACGGACAGCGAACTGGGACTATACTCCATAACAACTATTGTTCTACATAATTAGACCTTTCAATCTGTATATAAATTATTTTGATTGGATGTAATTAGTTTTCCGGTACCAAAACGCCCATCCTCCTTACACTAAAATATTAATTTCGCTCATAATTTGGTCAAAATATAATGCAATACAAAAAGAATACGTCCGTACGTATACGTTTCTACAAAAAGAAGTGAAATCCCACCAAAAACATTCTGTAAAAAACTAGCCAAGTCTCAATGGAGCTGCTTGTTTATCTCTAAAAAGTAATGAAATCTAGACAAAGTCGTACCAAGTCTAAGGTTCCTTACTGCGATTTCTTTATTATTATAGTTAATGTTGTGTGACTTGGCCGTTGAAGGGTACACAAGGGTACAAACCCAGGTGCTCCATGACACCATTGCACCAATCTGTCGCCATAACCGCTACCCATTGAAGATGGAAAATTGCCACTTGGAAAACGTTGATTTAATAACTAGTCAATTGTAGGCTTGATAAAGCTGCGTATTTCAATAATTCTTATGTTTAAGCGAGCCTGAAACAAACAGTATCAAAAATTATTTCCAGTACAGACAGACTTATAATCATTGATTAGAAGTCCGTCTGTACGTCTATTTTATGTTAGATCGGTGGTCGATTTGACGCTCCAAAAAGAAGAGAGCAGAAGACAGCATTGTCAATGCTGAATGCATGTGTTGCACAATCAACAACAGCCTAAAATGAGACACTAGCGCGTAGCGTCCAATTACCAATACCGGTATGGGCTATTATCTCGCTTAACAAACTTAAGTAGTTACAACAGATATAACATTACGTGTAAACAAAATTGACTTGTACCCACTAACGTATAAAGGATGTTCAACGGCCAAGTCACACAACATTAACTATAATAATAAAGAAATCGCAGTAAGGAACCTTAGACTTGGTACGACTTTGTCTAGATTTCATTACTTTTTAGAGATAAACAAGCAGCTCCATTGAGACTTGGCTAGTTTTTTACAGAATGTTTTTGGTGGGATATTCTTGACACAAACACTTAGCTACCTTACTACTAGATTTTTCAGAAATCCACAGGTGCGAATGTGGCTTATTCTTTAACCAAACCCACGAAACCATCCATAGTAATTTCATCACCATATTTCACAACCTTTTTACAGATTAACACGGAGAAAAATGCACAAAACCGTTTTTTAGAACGATTCTAAGCAACACCTTTTTTCCGACGAAAATGATGGGCCCACCTAATATTACTAAAGAAAAACAGGGTTGGCGGTTTAAAATTTCAGGGGCTACTTAACGTCTTGAATATTTCAGTGAGTTCGCTCAGAGCTGAGAAACAGCCTGCTGTCGTAAACTCGGATCTTAGATCGAGAGAAAAGCGCTAGAAGCGCTGTCGGAACATTTTAGCTTTTTTGTGCGAGTTAACGTGAGATGAGATAGTTTTTTGCTGTTTGAAGCAACTTGCTTGTATGTTTTATACCCGCTTGAACGGTTGAAAGAAAAATAACGTTTTTTTTTTTTTAAGAATTTATTACGTCATTTTATTTCGGCACATTCTTTGCTGAAACGGGAGGTTTAAACAGTGTTATTTGAAGTGGACCACCAATAGGTATTGCTTATTTCCCAGACAAAATTGTTTTAATGAAAAATTATCTATTAAAACTCCCTACGCTAGGCCAGGTCAAGGTCAAAGTTTTACTGACGTGCGGCTTACTGTACATACAAATACGACTATTGAAACATTATTATCGTTCCAAGAGTTGAATCAAGCAAGAAGGATTTGTAAAAGGTTTCCATACGATAATCACGCCAGCAATAACAGTAACGACGAAATTGGTTGAAGAAGGCTGAATGTGGATGTCATAAATCTGATTTGTATTGTGGGATATAATACGCAATGTGGATAAGTTCTTTGTCCAGCAGTGGACACATTCACATTCAAGTAAATCCATTATGATTGATCCATATTGTAATCCAAACGATCGCGCGGTCGTTCAAGAACACGATGGACCGGTCAGGTGAAGGAATCATCGTCAACTAAATTTTACACGGTGGTAAGGGATGCGCTGGACAGAAACCGGTGGAGACGGATCATCCGCTCCAGATGCAACTCCGAAGCTGACCACGATCCTCAGAGATGAGGGAATGACTACAAAGGAGTAATATTATAAATGCGAAAGTAACTCTGTCTGTCTGTATTCTAATCTTTTCACGGCTGAACGGGTTTCGATGTAGATAGACTATGACCTGGTTTAAGATTTGACTAGAGTCAAGAGCAAACCCATTTCAAATAAAAAAAAAAAGATGGTTGGAAAAAAAGTTTTATTCTGGATGCACGAACTCGTGGGAGCATTTTTGACTTTCACGCGGGCAAAAGTTGGTATTTATTAATATAACATACCTACTCTCCAACATATCATGTACAGACGCCAGCACATCAAGCTACTACAATCTGTCAAATTTCTTCAATAGATTTTCAACTTTATCACTAAAGCTTAAGGTTCAAAGTTTAGTGGGAAAATTTGACAGTTTCGGGTAGCTTGATGTGCTGGCGTCTGTACTTTATACGATGCAGTGGACAGTCACGAGCACCAATATGTCAACACTTGGCAACTTTAAATCGCGATTTTTTCACGAAATAACGAATGCAACGTTGAAATACGACACTTTACATATACCTATGGGTTCGAAAATACTATGTTCCTACTAATATAAAATTTCATTAAAAAATAAAGGAGAAAATCGCCTTTAGTGTATGCATATTTTTGCTCGTGACGACATACATATTGCGTTGTCCAAATTCCCCAGTAGATTGCAAGATAACAAATCTAGAGCCTAGAAAACCAGCTAACAAAGTAATTTTGCCAGTCAGCAACAATCCCAAAGGTAATAAAGTGTATATTACAAAAACTAACACTTCCAGCTTCATAGATGTAAGGTCAGAGTTACAATCAAGCAAAGTGCTCTCCCTGCGCTGTTGTAGTGTGACCATGTTGTGTTGGGAGAACCTGGGAACTGATCATCATCTGCCTAGCCTTTTTTTCCCAACTATGTTGGGGTCGGCTTCCAGTCTAACCAGATGCAGCTGAATACCAGTATTCTACATGGAGCGGCTGCCTATCTGACCTCCACAACCCAGTTACTGGGTTATACGATACCCCTTGGTAAGACTGGTTGCCAGACTTTCGACCTCGACTCGACTCGACTTTCGACCTCGACTTTTATGTTGGGAGAACCTGGGAACTGGTGTTATTTTAATTGTAAGTGGTGTTAAGAATGTGAGTTACTTTGTGCAGTTGAAAATAATTAGCCGAGTGTTTTTTTTCTGTTTATATTCTTGCATGACGCTGTTGCTGCTGGGAAAGTTTAGTAGACCAGAAGAATATTTTTGCATGTAAACGAATTAACTGTTTTTTTTTTGGTGTTTTACAAACAGTGGTGATATTAAATTTATATTCACAACGGCGGATGAAAAATTTTATCAGAAAAAGGCAGTTTGTAAATTTTGTTAGATCTTTCGATAAACAAAAAAATCTAAAAGTGTTATTGACCCATTAAACGTGATCAGATCAATATAGCTATTATGTCCACTGTACGCCTTGCACACAATACTATCTACCGTTTTTTAAATAATGCCAGTGATACTAATGTCAAAATCAAAATCAAAATCAAAATATTTTATTTCACATAAGCCTACATGGGCACTTATGAAACGTCAGAAGCTAGGTGCACGGTTCCAATTGGTCGTTTCCTATGGAGAAGAACCGGCAAGAAACTCCACGGTTACTCTTTTTAAAAATAATTGGCTTTTACAATATTTTCAAATTACAGTAGGTATGGGAGGATAGCGTAGGCCTGTCAACAAGTATCAGGTACTTGATAAAATAAAAAATGGTCTACAGATCTAAAGTCTACAAGGCCTACAAAGTCCTCACATTTACAAAATAAGAATCTATCAAAAGGATAAAATAAAAAATAAAAACCTAAAAAAAACCTAAACCTAGTGATATGATTCCCATTACAACCACTAATAAAGAGATGGAAAAAATTTGAATTTTCTGTATATAATGTCAAGTAATAAAGAGATTATGTCAAAAAAAAAAAAAAAAAGTAAAGTAAATAAAATGTACAATTAATACTAATTTAAACTAATTAATACTAATTTACATTCTTACCCCATCGCTGTGAAGCTAAAAAGCAGCAAAGTTAGCGTCAATGTAGGTCACCCACAGCTTAAATGCTGCAAATGATTTAGGCAAATGAGGTGACATTACGTTTTATAATTAATCACTCCGGATTTACCGATCTTTAGATTTCGCGACATCGGAGCGGATATTATACCGAGTGGATGACGGCACGCTAAATTAAACGTGGCGGCCTTTATACGTGTAACTGTCATGTTATATTATATATTGTACTAGCTTCTGCCCGCGACTTCGTCCACGTGAAATTTCACCCTCTTAGGGGTGGAATTTCGAAAAACCCTTTCTTAGTGGATACCTACTCTTCACAAAGAACACACCCTCCAAATTTCATGCCTCTAGGAGCAGCGGTTTAGACTGTGCCTTGATATATCAACAATCAGTCAGTTTATCATTTTATATATATAGATAAAGATAGTCGACCTTGTTATTAAATTATCACCCTCAGGTTAAAATCTCACTTGCACGTCTCTCTCACTTGCTTTTTATGCATCGCTTTATAGTGTATAGGTTTACGGATAGTATAGTAATAATCGTTGAGCTCCTTAAGTTCTGAGTTGAGCTGCACAGTTACTGACAAATGCGTGCACTGACTGGACAGGTCCACTCAATCTGTGTGGTTCTTTCCTCAAAAGATCATTTCAGACACCAATCTACATGGTCCTCAAAGAATATGTCCGGATTTTTTATATAGACATTGACATTGATGAATTTTATATATACAATGACATGAATATTTACTTTGTAAAGTATTTTTTTAATTTTTTTATGTAATTATTATGAATGTGAGGACTATGTGGGTCATTTCTTTTTTTCTGTTTTCCTTCTTAGTTAGTTTTAATTATGATCTGGCAGTTTGAGTAATTTACGTGGCCTACCCAAATGTCCTTTCTTTGGTATTGTTCGTCGAATCGTTGAGCTCCTCAAGTTTTGAGTTGAGCTGCACGATTTTTGACAAATGCGTGCACTGATTGGACAGGTCCGCTCAATCTATGTGGTTCTTTCCTCAAAAGACCATTTCAGACACCAATCTAAATGGTCTTCACACGATCTGACCAAGATTTTGTCTGGACTTTAAAAGATACTGTGACCTCTGAGTTTGTTTCGGCCTTTCTTCTCAGAGTAGTCAGATAGGAAACGCCGACCTCATCTAGTTTAAAAAATATAATTGACATGTAAAAGTGTTCAAACCTACTTACAGAAAATAAATTATTTATCATTTATCCGTTTCTGGAAATTTTTCTTCAAATTCCGAATCGTATACAAATTCTTAATTCATTCGTTCGTCTGTGAATCAAAATAGGTACATAAAACATCTCGGTTTTGGTGTAAAAGTACTGCTGGACTTTTTAGATGATACATACGACATTTTACAGATTTATAAATATACGCAGCTTTTCACTGGTTTGTGTGTTTCAGTAGTAAAAATGCAAGTATTGTCACTCTGATGGCGAATGAAGTTTAAGGCTTAGAAAATTTATTTTATTTTATTACAAATTTGGATCCAACAGCTTACCCTTGTTATCTCCGAGTTTCATATCAAATCGAATTTTAATTCAAGTTATTTCCCAATCAGCTTTCATTTGTTACAAATAACTGTCAACTGATTTGTATTAGAAAGCCTGCAGTAATTTTATCCTTTAATTTTTTTTTGTCCTACACAAATTCTAGTAACCCTACCAACATCGGCGTGAGTGATAAATGTATGACACACCGCGACACCGGCGAATATCACCGTACACCTGTAACACTCACTAGATGTCGTTGTTACCAATCTTCACACATGTGTGTTATATCGCCAGTTTGTCTCTTGTTCTCGTGCGTAACATTATACGTGAGGGCGAGATGCAATTACTCAGCTGTTGTATTACTAATACCTATTAGCTTGGTGTTTTGTTTTACTGAAAGCAAGTGCTTCTTTCTCATGTTAACAGGTAGTAAGCAGAAGTGGTGATTACTGGCCGTTTATTACTTACTAGGAGTATTCGCAAAAGACTACCAACTTAGAAATATGGGGTTCGCGACTGGCATTAAAGCTCTGGCCACTGATTAAGAAATCGTGGAACTATTCACATCAATTTTAACACCTCCATTCAAGTTAGTTAACACGATCGGCGCGAGTAAATTTCGTCCCGAATCGCGGGATATTGCCTTCAAATCAAATCAAATTATTTATTTGCTAGAATGCAGGTAAGTATACAAATAAGGTCGTGAAGAATTAAGCCTTGTGCAAGTTGTGCATGACGAGTTTAATTATGACACACGGTTGGCGCAGTGGTTAAGCGATTGACTGCTGCGCTACGTGTCGCGGGTTCGATTCCCGCACGGACAAATATTTGTATGACCTACAAGTAGTTGTTCCGGGTCTGGCTGTTTGTGTATGTGAATTTAAATGTTTGTAAACGCACCCACAATACAGGAGAAATTCCTAGTGTGGGGAAATGTTTAAAAAAAAAAAAATTAAACGTATGTGTTTGGCACATCTTGGGCAGTTAGCCCATGTGCCACGATACTGATGGTAAGAATACCAAGGCATAAACTATTCTCATATAACGTTATTTTTAGTTTATGCGAAACCTGAATATAGGTTGTTCAGAATAAGTAACTGAATCGATTCCAATAATTTTTACCCCATGTTATATTTTGTCTCAAAAATAATGTAAGTTGCTTGACATCGTTGAATGTTACGAAGACAAAGTTTGAATCAATCCGCTAAAAATAACCGTCTCGTCTATCGTTTTAATAAAACACCACACCGAATGTAATTATAGTAATTACTGTCTTTTGCCAATAGGTAATATGACAGACAACAGTAATTATGTCGTCCAACCATCTCACCAAAGCGGGATTCGGGAGTGGATACCACCCTATAATTACAATTTTCGCAAACATCAATCAACATTTTGATAACGGTTAAAATCAGACAGAGAATCGACAGATCATCCATAACGCTTGAATAGACTCCAAGTTTCCAATCCTACCTTTTGGCTCTTAATTTCATGACCCGCAAATGGCAAAACTTCTTCAAAATTTAAGGAAAATTTCTTAAGAAATCACACCCAAAACTTATTCAGTCCCCTTTGTAAGCGGACTACCGACGGTTTTCAAAGAAAAAGATGGAAATAAATTAGAAAAATGTTTAATTCATAAAATTAATGTCGCGACACTTTGAAGGCTTTTCAGTAGAAGTCACTTTTAAGGCGCGCTAAAGATTTTCAGATACTAGTCGGGGTAAGAATGATCATAAAGGTTTTTTTATGCTATCTATTGTTTATTTTGTATTTATTGCTGAAGTTTTTTGTGTTTGGGAAGTTACTTCATGAATGTTTATCATGGAAAGGGAAAGTCTTTTTTTCAAATTTTACTACGTACGACTAATTGTGTTGACCAACCCGTTGGTTAATTAGTGTAGTGTATGTATTGGAATAATTTCTTTAAATTTATCTTTGGCGAAAGCGTATAATTTTAAATTACACAGAATGGCGATTATATTATCACATTAAACATCACAGCGGTTATTACAAGTTGTTATCAGTCTGTTCAAATAATAAAATAAATAATTTTACTGAAAATATAATTGGAAAAGGATAAAATAATTTAAAAACCCCCGACTTAAAGAATTTTTGTAACGAGACTAAAACAGATAATTTCTTGGAAGTTGGGACACCGTTATGTTGAACACCTTCTATTCTAAGAGGTCCCCTGACTGAGTTATCATAATTACTAAGGAGAAGCATCTATCATACTAATAGAATCCATGCTTGAATACTTGTCTTTTCCCTGTGAAAAGAGTGATTGCTTAAATACTGGCCGTACACATTCTATTAGATGGACATAAAAGTAATTATATCGACAAAAAACGAACAACTGCTGGCAGTAGAAAAACAAAGTACCACGAAACGAGACGTTCCCTAATTAAATTCAAAAGTATATTACCGACCTCATCCAATGAACCTCTTACGTTGACATAAATGTGAATATTGAAATTTCCCCCAACTTCCGCGGCTTTGGCTCGCTCCTGACGTTTGACAGTTGCGATTCGTAATTAAAAGTGATTTTTTGTCCGACATTTTTGGAGTTCCGATCCAACAATATTGGCTCTTTCAGAGACAGTGTCATGGCGGAGTTTTTTGATGTCGTTTTAAATTATAAATTGAAACTGATATTTTTGTGTTATCATGTTTTTATTAAAGCATTTAATCAGTGGGGTTGCAGAGTCAAACAAGCTGATGAACCGAATCAAGACCGTGAGGGGAAGCTATGCGTTGACAACCATATAGATGATGTTGAAATATCTCATGTACGTGTAATTATTTTACATCGGAACTCATACTTAAACCAGCAAACAGCAACGCTGCTTGGAGACAGTTATAATTATATGGTAGTAGTAGTACTTCTTTGGATGATGCCTTCACAATGAACTAGTTCCAGGCACAAATTATCATCATCACTGATGCCGCAATGAACGTGGCCACTTATTGAGCTCAAACAATAAAAAAACAAAGTACAGTCGAGTTCACTAATTTAAAATATTATTGGCAAAGTTTCAAAATATTGTAAGCGTTAAAATGATCATAAAGTTCTATACAAACTTAGACATCAATAAAATGTTATCTTACAAACTGTTCATAAGTATGTTACGGTAGTGAGTCAAAAATATCTGACTACTCTTCGGAACATAAATATCTAAATACTCTAGATTCCAATATATTTGGTGCAACCTACGATTCGTAAATAACTATACAGCATTGAATATTCAACTAAATGGCCTTTTCCATTAATTTTATTTTTGCTTGCTCGAGCAGAAGTACGAGTAATAATGCAATGTTGCCGTTGAAGGATGTCATATCTGACAACTTCAAATTGAGTTTGCTTCAAAGAAAAAGATTTCAATAGGATATACTTCTGTAAAGAGATTGTTCAAAGAATCTAAGACAATTCGAGACGTCAAATTGCCAACATATTTTTCATAGAAAAATTACATAGGTATTTGTGAACATAACTTTGCGCTAAATAATAAATGAACAAGGGATTGCGCACAATTTTTAGAGTCTTTGTCTGTAGCAATACTATTGATATAATGTAGCCACAGTGTTCAATGTTACCTTTGGACATTGACTCAGCACTCGGCCTGGCTTACGCGCGGCATAGTTAAAATAATGATTCGGTTGCATCTCACACGCATAGGACACATAGAACTTGTATAATAGTGTGTGTCAAGAAAAAGTAGTATATAAGCAGAACATTTTTGTAAATAAATCCGATTTGAATTTTATGTTCTTGTCTCATTACCCCTCACTGTGGCCAAGACACCTTTAGCCATCTCTGATCAGTCTTGTGAGTCTGCTTGACTGGCAGTGAGTTTACCGTTCCCGAACCTGGAATTCCTGTCTACTATCCGTCTGTAACCTTAGGTCGCATGGTGCAGACATCCTGAACTTATTTATATATTTATTTATCACACACTAGGTATATGATAGGTTAGGGCTGTAGGGCTTATAGGGCTTAGGGTCGTAGGGACTGTTAGGCTTGTAGGTCTTAGTAGGTTCCTATAACTTATCATAAATTTCCATGTACTGTCACACCCTTGACAGTATTGCGGCCTTACGTGACTCCTTTTAAGGGTGGTTGTACACACAGAATTATGATGTCACAGATTGTTTACAATTTATTTGTAAGGCAGAGCTGTTTAGAGTTTTATGAAACATACACTTGCCTATATATTTTTGATTCATGAACATGCTTAGATATTAAAGAACTCGACTGTACCATCGTCACGAAAAGAAGGGGAAGAGGCACAAATCATAATAACTCATGCAACCAAGTGAGAATCCTGCTTGTAATATAAATGGTTTTAAATCAATGACAGTTTGATCTACACGCTGAATGTCACACAGGTAGTTATATGAAAGAGACGGCGCTCTATAACTCAAACTTTTCAAAAACTCGATTTCTATGCTGTATTGACGGGCGGGTACTGTAATTCCTACCTATAAATCGTCAAATACTTTTTCCAAATGCGTTTTCGTCCACTCCAATGCGTTCCGTCAGACAAAACTTAGGTACTTACTCCCAAATCTTACTTTATTATGTTCAATCTTTTGCTGCCATTAACTTTAATAACAGCTTTACTGAGTCCCAAGTTCCAACATAATTATGGTGTCGTAATATAAATGTAACGCTTTGTCGCGTCGATAACATTTAAAGACCCTTGTCACAGGCTATGGAGGAATTTTAATAGGTTGAGATAAACAAATTGCTTTGAATGGGTCTCACTGTTACACCGAACTGTTTTCAAATCGTGGTTTTATGAAATAAAAGTTGTTTTAAGTTTTCTAGAATTTCGACAATTCTGTCTCACAGATCTACAGATGATTTAAATAAAATCTTTTAACGATTGCTAGTGCATATTACAATAAGAGTGAAGGCATGAACGTATAAACACATATCAATCTATACATTTCCAGTATAAGTTCACTTCTCATTTTACGAAAAACCTATACAATGCGAAGTCAGCTAAAACTGGAAATATATTTCCAGTTTCCAGCTTGATATGTCGCCGTGTGTACGTAAAAATCACAACAAACGCATCACATACGACACTAAAAGTCAAAGCATGTATTTCAAATAGGCACATGAAAGGCAGTTATGAACGTAAAAAATTACAATAAAATAGAATTGATTCTAGCTGATCTGATTGATTTCTCTACGGTGTGATACTCAGAAACCGTTTGAGGTAAAATTTAATATCGAATACGTAAAGGAAGGGTTGCTTCAATGGAACCAGCAGCTTTTATTGTGTTCAAGTTGTACCTATAATTAAAATTTGGCGACGTATATGTGTAATGTCTTTGAATAAACTTGCAAATCGATATATCAACATATCGATTTGCCTTGTGAGGCGTAGTTAGATGACACGTTTTACTGTTAGACCCAATTGTCATAATATGAATACTTGAATAGGCATCAATCAAAAGAGCTGCTAGAATTTTGGGCCGCATGTAACTGACAAGTGTCAAGAATGCATTCTCTCAGCGGCGAAACTACAGTACTTATTTCAATGGTGATCCATAATATACGATGCGACTTACTAACGCCACAGATAATATAATTCTCTACGTCCTAACGCGTTAAAGCTTATAATTGGTTGCGTCGTGTACGGATTCACCAGTAAAATACTAGTGCTGTGACATTCTGGCTACTCATTGTTGATTTGAGTTTGTAACATGTTACTTTTGAGGAAGTAGTGTCGTGGACAACTGGCCCTAGCTGAACCAGTCGTACACCGGACGTACAGTGGTGACGTCATTCGTACAGCCTCTCTTATAATAAACTCGAGTATACGATCAACTTTAACTACTGAACCACTAACCTATATTTGAGTCAAGCAAAACTTTTAATAGCAAAGTTCAACATATTTCCTACAGTTTAATGGCGCTGAATGTTCTGGAAAGGAATGTTTTGAAGTTAAACAGATTGAATTTTTTTTTTTAATAAACATAAATTATTACATAGCAAACAGTTTGGTTTTACAAGGGGTCGTTCAACTACTGATGCCGGCGTTGAACTATTAGGACATATTTATAATGCATGGGAAGATAAATGCGATGCCTTGGGCATCTTTTGTGATTTGTCCAAGGCATTCGATTGCGTTCTTCACGAAACGTTAATCAGGAAACTCCGCCACTACGGGATCCGAAACACTGCTCTGGATCTTCTTATTTCATACTTGAGTAAAAGGATTCAGAGCGTTGACGTTAATGGAAAAAGATCACCCGGATCTATAGTAACAATGGGAGTCCCACAGGGCTCAATTCTTGGTCCTTTCTTGTTTCTCATTTATATTAATGACTTGCCGTACCTCATAAAGGATCATCATGATATAGTGTTGTTTGCAGATGACACTTCTCTTTTGTTTAAACTTAAACGTCAACAGTTGGTTACTGACGATGTAAATAGCGCGATCTCGAAAGTAGTCCACTGGTTCAATGTTAATAATTTGCTTCTAAACGAGAAGAAAACCAAATGCATTAAGTTTACGCTACCCCACGTAAGGCAGGTGAAAACTAATGTGTTGATAAAGGGCGAGGAATTGAATCCTGAAGACAACACAGTATTCTTGGGCATAACTTTGGATGCTAAGCTTCAGTGGGGTCCACATATAGATAAATTGTCAAAAAAGCTAAGTTCTGCAGCATACGCTGTTAGAAAAATTCGAAATTTAACTGATATAGAGACTGCTCGTTTAGTGTACTTTAGCTATTTTCATAGTGTAATGTCGTACGGTATTCTATTGTGGGGAAATGCCGCCGATATTCAGACTATCTTTGTTTTGCAGAAGCGAGCTGTTCGATCAATTTATAAATTAAGTCCGAGACACTCTCTCAGAGACAAATTTAAAGAGATTAATGTAATGACTGTGCCTTCTCAGTACATTTATGAAAATCTTTTATATGCCCATAAAAATATAAAATTGTTTAAAAAATACAGTGATATCCATAATATAAATACTAGAAACAAACACAAATATGTTGTACCTACAACCAGGCTCAAGAAAATAGGTGGCTCGTTCAGATGCCAATGTATACGCTTTTACAATAAACTACCAAGCCACGTTCAAGATCTAAGCCTTAATAAATTCAAATCTTTCATTAAACGTAAGTTGTGCCAGAAAGCCTTTTATACCGTTAAAGATTATATTGAGGACAAAAAGGCTTGGGATTGAGCTGCTTCCAATTTCTGCATTTTGAATGATTTTTTTTCTTTTTTATATACACATTGACATTGATTAATATTATTATTATTATTTTTTTTTTTTTTTTTTTTTTTTTTTTTTTTTTTTTTTTTTTTTTTTTTTTTTTTAAACAATGACATTTGCTTACTTTGTAAAGTATTATATTATTTTTTCATTGTGAATGTGAAGACGATGTGGGTCATTTTACATATATATATTTTTTTATTATTCTCTCTGTTCTGTTTTTTTTTTTCATGGTCTGGCAGTTTGAGTAATTTATGTGGCCTACCCAAATGTCCTTTCTTTGGTATTGTTCGTTGAATCGTTGAGCTCCTTAAGTCTTGAGTTGAGCTGCATGATTTTTGACAAATGCGTGCACTGACTGGACAGGTCCTCTCAATCTGTGTGGTTCTTTCCTCAAAAGACCACCTCAGACATCGATCTACATGGTCTTCATATAACCTGACCAAGATTATGTCTGGACTTTAAAAGAGACTGTGACCTCTGAGTTTGTTTCGGCCTTTCTTCTCAGAGTAGTCAGATAGGAAACGCCGACTTCATCTAGTTTTAAAAAAAAACATGATTGACGTGTAAAAGTGTTTGTACAAACCTACTTACAAAAAATAAAATCATCATTTCATCATTTCATTTCATTTCAATAGTACTAGGTTTAAGCTGTTTACTACGATAATTTATGCGCATAATGAAAGTGTCTTTAAACTTTATAGACACAAGTAAACACCCACCTGCAACAACTAACAGTAGGCTAAACGTAATGTATTATTTGTCCTAAGCAATAGTATTATTTGTTCTAAGCAATAGTATTATTTGTTCTAAGCAATTGTTCTGGCAATAGTGCCCTAAAATCACTTAGGACTGATGAGCGACAGAAGTGGAGGATTAGAATTTTTAAGTGACGTCTCTGATTGCAGCGGTTAGCCACTCAAATGTACATCGGAACAAATAGACGCGCGCGGAAAACCATGAAACGTCCAATCGGAACAAATAGACGTTGAAGAAAACTGTGACAGCAAGCACGTTCCACCCCGCAGTATTCCATTTTTTATTTATCAAAGGACCAATTTAGTACACACAACATTACTACACAGTGATATTCAAAACTGGTTTCTCAGATCCTCCTTGATCTTCTATAACAAACATTGAATTGCCCGAACCAGAAACACCAAGACAGAAAGGACATGGCCGGATCCTGCCCTCAGAGTCAATCAGAATACATAAATGTACAGCAATTATTAATATATGAAAATTACTTCTTAAATATACTAAAATTAATCGAAACAATTACATTTCTCTAGAACAGGCGACAAAAAATGGCAAATAATATGTGTGTTAATTGATTTTTTGTGGTTTTAGTAATGCAATACAAATTGCATATGCGTTTGGATACATGCATAAGACAAACACTGTATCTATCTGTAGCACGCTTGAAGCTCAGACTAAAATAAAAAACACCCACGGCTGCCAGAATCGTATTGCTAAAGTAAGACCTTAAGAAGTCAACGTTTTCACGATTATCGCAGTTATCATTTTTATTTAGAGCTACCGTGGCCCGTGCCATGATGTTGATCACGTTACGCATTATGCATCGACAATTATATGAAAGAGTGCGTATCCGAACGTCATAGTTATTTTCTTTACATCTGTCACCTGTCACTCAGTGCCCTGTGCTCTGTGTAGTTTTTCCGTATATAAAAAGTACTCTTTGTTGTAGTTTTGCGCTATCGTTTAACGATACAGCATCATATTGTAGTCTTTGGTTTAACGGACTTTCGTTTACGCTTCTAACGCGATAACGTTAATATTCTGCTGTGCATATTGAACTTGTTTGTTTACGATTTGGATTCTGACGCTCATGATGTCAAGGTGCCTGAATTGTAGTGTGGCCACTAATCGAATGCGAAGGCATATTGTAACAACTTTAACGCCGCAGTTAGGCCTCGGTCTCGAAGTCAGCGATTGCGGGGCGGGGGCGGCGGCGGCGGCGGCGGCGCGGGTAGCGGCGCGGCAACGCAGACCCGGTCTCGAAGCCAGCGGGCAGATCGCGCGGCGCTAGAGCGGCGTAGTGTTGTGTTATGCGAAATTAGTGTCTTTGTTCGCGAACGAAATGAATATACACCAACAGGTTGAAGAACTAGAAGAAATGAAGCTGTCCGGAATGCCCGAACCACCTCCACTTCCACCAATTGTTAATCCTACTGTCGCACATGAACCTCCACCACCAGCTGATAACCCTGCTGATGATAACCCTATTGATGTTTTTCTTAAAATGTCTGTAACACAAGTAGCTACTTATACATTTTAAAAGTAAATGTCTATCGTACCTACTTAATTAGATACTTACTTAAATAAAAATTCAAGTGCTATTTTAGTGTTTTATTGTCTATCGAATTGTATATTTTTTGCCAAGTCGCTATGAGGAAGTCATATTAATATCCAGAAATATCCCAACCCAGTTACTGGGTAATACGATACCCCTTGGTAAGGCCTCATTTACGGATACGCGGGCCGTCGCGCGTCGCGTTGTGCGGCGCGGCCCGCACTGAATTCAAACATATGGCGTTGTATGCATGCGGCGATTTTAGACGCGTTTGCTTGAATGGAGCGTTTTTTGCAGCCGAGCCCGCGGCTGGCACCGCCGCGTCTCACGCGGCGTTTATCGCGGCGGCGCATGCAGCGGCAATTCTCGATGAAGCGATGCCCGCGGCGGAATCTTCTGCCAGTCATGACGCGCCGCCCGCCGCTCCGTAAACAGAAACTTCGTACGACGCTTCGCGAGACGCCACGCCGCACGCGACGCTCGACGCCCCGCGTCTCCGTAAATGAGGCCTTAGACTGGTTGTTGGACTTTCGGGCTTCTGACTACCCTACATCAATGATTATTATTAAGTTTTACTTGGTATTTTCATTTTCGGCTCTTTCTTCACTAGCTGACACGACGCGTAATATGTATGGAACACCGACATTTAGAGTATTCATACATTTTTATAGAATTAGATATTCACTGATACCGATGTGAATAAATGTCACGTCAACTAGTGAAGAAACGGCCTTTATAACCATTGATAATATTGCATTTCTCGTATTGTTTCGTCTATAAAACTCGGAATGATTGCTATTCAAAATGTCTAGGCACTTTTTTTTGTATCCTATCTATAGTATCTCTCGCTTCTTCTCTGATCATAAAACTTAAACTATTGTAAAGACATACCTGTAAGCTTTAATATGCCGTACTGTATGTCAGTGTACATGAATATTTTTTGTTAGGGCACAGCTCTCTACAAATTCCGGCCATGTCCTTTCATTTCACAGACTACCATCAAACGAAACAATAACGTCTACCAAACAACTTAAAACAACAACATCATTGCGCCGCTTTACTTCTAAAATAAAAAGTAATATTCATAAGGCATTGTTACTACGTCTCTTTGTCCCAAACGGCCTCTCATTCGCCACTTTTCGCAAATTGTCACTTTACAACTGTGCCTTATCAAGCTGGTACAATGGCGTGCATAGAAAGTGGTCGTTTATTTGTTTTGCGACGTTAGAGGAAAAGCTACAGGTTAAAGGATGTGGATCAATTTTGCATGCTCTATTGTGCTTGTGTGCTCGTGGGGCAAGTAGAGTGTGTATGAGTAATAGAAAAGACAGAGTTTTTGCTCTTAAAATTAATAAGTAATAAAAGTAAGTAATTAATAAGTTTTCAGTGGTAAAATAATTTTAAAACTTGGAACCTAAATCATGACTTTGCGATAATTTAAAAAAAAAAAAACTTTACTAGAGCCTTCAAACCGACCGCGGCAATCAACGATCTCAAGGGAATATGCTCATAATCCCTCCACAGGATCCTCGATCGTGATTGCAGCCATTTTGTATGCTATCACTTTTTATCCTCTAGATTCCTTGATTATCTTCAAAACCGAACGTAAGAACCTGACTTATTAATTTATTTGTTTTTAATTATTATTTCTAACGTGTGTCGCCACATTATTTTTATTGTATCCTTTAATAATTGTAGAAGAAAAAAAACCGGGCAAGAGCGAGTCGGACTCGCGCACCGAGGGTTCCGTACCATCATGTTTTTAAATTTTCACCGGCGAGCTACTTACTAGATCTCGTTCAAACTAATTTTCGGTGGTAGTTTACATGGTAATGTACATCACATATCTTTTTAGGGTTCCGTACCCAAAGGGTAAAAACGGAACCCTATTACTAAGACTTCGCTGTCCGTCCGTCCGTCTGTCTGTCACCAGGCTGTATCTCAAGAACCGCGGTAGCTAGACAGTTGAAATTTTCACAGATGATGTATTTCTGTTGCCGCTATAACAACAAATACTAAAAACATGATAAAATAAATATTTAAGGGGGGCTCCCATACAACAAACGTGTTTTTTTCGGCGTTTTTGCCTTGTGGTACGGAACCCTTCGTGTGCGAGTTCGACTCGCACTTGGCCAGTTTTTTCTTTAGTTTTATCATTCTCTTATTTTAGAAGTTACAGGGGGACACACATTTTACCACTTTGGAAGTGTCTCTCGCGCAAACTGTTCAGTTTAGAAAAAAAAATTATTAGAAACCTCAATATCATTTTTGAAGAACTATCCATAGATACCCCCACACGTATGGGTTTGATGAAAAAAATTTTTTTGAGTTTCAGTTCTAAGTATGGGGAACCCCCAAAAATTTATGTTTTTTTTCTATTTTTTTGTGAAAATCTTGATGCGGTTCACAGAATACATCTACTTACCAAACAACAGTATAGTTCTTACAGTTTCGGAAAAAAATGGCTGTGACATACGAACGGACAGACAGACAGACATGACGAATCCATAAGGGTTCCGTTTTTGCCATTTGGCTACGGAACCCTAAAAAACACACTGTCCCCTAAAATTAGGCATAAAGTGTAATTGGCTCGTTACTTGACGAGAACCCTGCACACAAGGGCTCCCGTTTTTCTTAGAGATCTCAACTTGTCTTTGTACAACCTTAGACACTATTATTAGGAGACTTTACTGATTACGGGACAGCCCTGAGAGGATTGCACTAAAATAAAAAGGTACCTCGGAAACAGATGTTTAGATACGGTAGACAAGAGGGTAGCTTTTTCTGTGATTATTTTGCGAGTTTTGAACCTTTATTAATGAGTAACCGAGAACACGTATCTACTTTATTATTTTCACTCTTATCAACACGAATTATAATTATGACGATGTTAAATAAGTCGACTATGATATCACATAATAATCTTTTATGGCTTCCAAACAAATATACAAAATGTTATAGGTGTATGTCTGTTTGTCCAAGCATTTCTCCGAAACTATTGATCGGATTGTGTGTGACCTTTTTTATTGGCTTACAATTACTTCACTTAGAAAAAAAAAATGAGGTCGGTGCCAGCAGTCAGTACATTTCTTAAGTGCAAAGGCTTCAAAAAAAATTCTTAGCGCCTAACTTCTTTCGCTGCCTTGTTGTTATTTCGGTACCAACGTATTATTTCATAATTTTGAGTTAATTCCTTTTTGAAGTCGATAGAATTTTTTTAAATTACTTTTTGTTCCGTAATTCTATTGCACCTCAAACTCCTACTGCTAAATAGTCTTATCTATATATTTAGAACGAAGGAACCCGTTGGATGCGAGAAGCACAGAACCGGTCGAAGTGGAGGTGCTTGGGGGAGCCCTATGTCCAGCAGTGGACGTCTTTCGGCTGAAATGATGATGATGATGATATATTTGATGATGAGACATTCCAATCATATAATCGGTATCACAAAAAATTACAACAGATTTGCTGCCGAAAAAATGTGTTGGACTTTCAAAACTTTAAATAATAAATCCAAATATAGACAAATAGGTACAATAATGATTACAACAAAAGGCTTATTTCACTAACTATATTTGCTTCCGTTAACTGGAACAACTAACAGGAAATAGAGCGGAAATTGAAAAACGCTCAATGTGACTATGACAGCCGTGTAATGAAATGCTAAGTTCTCTCCTATAAAAGATATTTGCATGGAAATATGAATTTTGCTTTCAATGTAAATAATTTTAAGAGTCTGTGGTGGTGTTGTGTAATGTGGATTTGATTCGGTTTTGTATTTAACCGCATGTAATTTGAAAGTGAACTCAGTCGTTCTTCAAAATGTCTTCATTAAAACAGTTATCCTAAAATCAAAAAAATATAATTATCTAAGTACTGTACGTGTAATTTCCTACGAGCTGATCAAGTTTTGGGAATTCGAAACTTAGCTTTTCTATGTTTGGACTGTTTTTGCAGAATCGTAATACTTTACGATTTATCTGTTTGAAAGTTTGAAATTGGTGCGAATTTTACTTAATCTAAATAAAACGGTTAAAAAAAAACATTTCAAAACTAGGCTTGTGATCTCTTCACGATTACCTGTGTTAATATAATTATGGTAGTATTTAATTCCATGTTTGTGTTGTGTTTGTTTCCATGTTTGTTTTGTTTTATTGTTTTTTTTTTGTTTCAAAGACATGTTGCGCCGACCCCAAATAAATTGGGATAAGGGCAGAAAATTGATGATGATTTAATTCCATGTTTCCACGTACCGACCCCACATCATCTGCCTGCCTTTTCCCAACTACGTTAGCGTCGGCGTCTAGTCTAACCGCATGCAACTGAATCCAGTATTTTACATCGACTGCCATGTACAGACGCCAGCTCATCAACCTACTGCAATCTGTCAAATTTCTTTAATACATTTTCAACTTAATCGCTAAAGATTTTTTAAAACTTTATCGCGTTCAAAGTTGATTGGGAAAATTTGACAGTTTCGGGTAGCTTGATATGCTGGCGTCTGTACCGATCCCATCGAGTTAAAATCGCATACGCTAGAAATAAAACCCGCATTAACCACAATGAACCACCTTTAATTTACCCTTCCTTTAATCTTTCCAACCAAGGACCTTCATAACACTCGCTGATTCAACACATATGATATCCTTTAATGATAAAAGTCTAAAATGCGGTCCTCGTTAAGGTAAGGCTGGAACAATGAAAACGACGTACGATCATTAGTGAACAAAAAATGTCTATGTATGGTCGTTTATAATGAGCACGGGTGTGGAACTCCGATTCTATTAAATTGGAATGGGTTTTTACCGGCTTCAAAAAAAAGGAGGTTATCAATTCGACAAGTATGTATGTAATATTATTGGAATTACATTATATTCACATAAATGACAATCTATTAGGACTTCCAAACAAATATACCCGTATGTATGGATGTAGGTTTATCCACGCATTTCTCCGCAACTATTAATCGGATCATTATCTTTTTTTTTTTATTGGCATACATTTACTTCAACTTAGGGAACAGTGCAAGTTTCATCAAAATCGATTCAGTAATTTTCAAGATATGGACTAATATATGTAAGTGTCACGGCCTGGCTTATTGATACGAGCTACGGGTGTAGGTAGTGTTAAAGGGGAAACATCTCAAAACCTTGATCAAATTCTAGTGCAAAAACTAAAAATTATGAAATAAAAAGTAATTTTAAACAATTAAACCGACTTCAAAAAAAAATTAACTCAAAATTATGAAATAACTTTAATTTCGGAAGTCGGTGGCAAAAAATTAAAACAATAAAATACAGATCCCAAAGACACCGACTTCCGAAATTAAAGTTAAATTTCATAATTATAATTAATTTCTTCTTGAAGTCGGTGTAATTTTTTTAAATTACTTTTTATTATGATTTCTATGTGGAGGATGTGGATTTTTTTTTAGTTCAAACGTGAACAAGATAGTCCGTAGTTTATAGAAGCAGTTTGTATTCTTGCTTGCTCTAGAGCACGTACTCGGAGAGTCGTGCATCTAATATTTATGTCTATGGGTGGCACTCATTGTGCTTGTCGCTAATATTTGAACACAAATGCAATGCTTTGGATAGTTATATTTTTGATTAAAAAACCGTTTGAATTTACGTTACGTTTATGTCACGCGTTCCTATTATCGAACTTAGGGGCCGTCTCCACGAGCGAGAGAATCGCGGCGAAGGTCTCGCCCGTGCCATCAAATTTTCGCCGCGATAATATCGCCGTGTGCAGACACGTTCTAAGAGAGTGTATAGAAATACGTGACACGACGATAATATCGCCGCGATTCTCTCGCTCGTGGAGACGGCCCCTAAGTCACACGCATTACGAAACTCCTATTTACTTAAGAGCGTAGACGGGCTGCATTTTTTCCATACAAACGTATTCCCCTATTCTCTTCCTGGATAATGCCTCTAGAGTAATCATTTTTATTTATAAAAATCTAGGTTTATTGAAGGCATGCCCCTGTTATTTTTTTTTTTTCAAAAAAATTATTACAAAAATAAATATGATTTTCCGAAAACCTAAAAATTGCCCCGTTTTTACCTACGTAATCAGACGACTACCAAAGAAAATTGAAATGTTTTAAAGATAAAAACAAATGATAGGGGCATAGATCTATTCTTCCTTTAAATTTTGATACCAAAAATATTTTAATCGGCTTAGGTTTCGAGAAGAAAACAGGGGAATACGAAACGTCGATCGGTCATGGTTTTTTCTAGGTAAAATCGTTCTGAGCTGCAGTTGTCCCTATCGCACTCTACGGGGGGAGACTAGAGGGAGAGAGACGGCAATAGTTTCTTCAAATACCTATTTCTCAATTCTCGCACAGCCCGTCTACGCTCTTAAACCTTTCCATCCTTACTTAACCTAAACTTGTGTAAACTATGCCCGTAAACGCCCTCACTCTAGCTTACACACTAAACTTCAGCAATTATTAAGTCGCCAGAGTACTTAAAGTTGTGTAAATGACTCGCTACAGATTGGTTGACGTTGATTACGGAATATAATTTGTTTTGATTACTTTTTAATTGGTGTAATGAAGGATTTGGTATTTGAAGGCTGCACGTGTTTCTTCAATTTTATTGTTGGGTTTGTCGTTGATTGTTGAAGTTTAGTTTTCTTAGAATATTCTGTTAATATTATAATGACTGGCTTGCTGGTGTAGAGCATCACATTCTGGGAGAGTATTTTTATTCTATTCTATCACATTCTGGGTTCGATTTCATGGTCAGACAAAGTGTTATTAAGTTTCTCCCTTAGAATGAAATTACGTTCATTTGCATTAAATGTGACGCATACAGCATTCAAACAATAAAAAAACTGTAGTATCTTGGAGTAATTGCAGACTGCTGATCCTGATCAAAAATCGCTGTATTTGCTTGGGGATCAACCCAAGACAGACGCTCCGCAGTCACTATAGACCTATTGTTATATCTTGTCTTGCTAACTGTACCAAACGTTGATAAAGTTTAAAGTTCCATACAAAATAAAAAAGTGGGACGACTTGCAGAATAAAAAAATATAATATAATATTTTGATTTCCTGCAAGTCGTCCTAAATGGGCCGTAGGCATATAGGACGAGTCGAGGAATGACTCCCAACAAGGTATAAAAGGAGTCAGTTCATTCACAGGTTTATTATAACTACCGAGAAATAATAATTATTGTAAACACAAATATTCACAACATGCATTTGACTATGTCGGCAGACACATTGATTAGCAGATGTGAGAGACGGCGACTAGATGGCGCTAGTGGAACGTGCACCAGACGCAAATCATTCACTCTATCGATCATTTGGCCTAAAGGACTTGGTATCCAATCCAGTAAAATATTGTAACGGTTTCCCCCCCACTAGCGATCGCCTTTATAAGGAGCTGCGCTGTTTGATCGGTACGCATTTCCAACGGTTGCGTCGTGGTGCACGGACCACTGTCTCTCGACAGTCAGTACTGCCCGATTATTGGATGTGGAACGCTGTCTCTGACAATTAGTACTATCCTTATTGCGGTGGGTGCATGGACCACTGTCCCTGACAGTCAGTACTGCCCTATGTGACCGCCTTTTGCCGTTATTAGTTTTAGTATTTCATTTCTGTATTTTCTAGATTTAAGATAACTGATTGTTCAATTGAATAAACTTGTGTTTTACTTCTGATGTCTGGGCCAATCCGACAACTATTAATACATATTTACCAACAAGCTCCCGAGAATTTTGTTAAAACAGTTTATTATTATTCTAAGAATTCCGGTGGATTATCTAAAGCAAAGCATTTCAAATTATAAAATAGCTTGGTAGCTTTTGAACTATTGCGTTGCATGAACCAACACTATAATAATTATTTGTTTGCTAGCAGCGCCCCGCGGTTTCACCCGAATAAGTGTCGATCCCGTGGGAATATCGGGATAAAAACTATCCTATGTCCTTCCCCGGGAAGCTATCTATTTTTCATCAGTTTGTTGTGTATTTTACGAACCTACCGGTCGATTCTCTTCGTTAAAAATCTCACCGTGAAAACTTAGTTGATGTGAGTTTGTTTTTGCTAGGAATTGACACTATTGACAGCTCACTTCACGCTCACCTAAGTCTAAGTTTTCACGGTGAGATGGTTACAGAATCGCACTGCAGCCAGTCGATTCTGTAAAAATCTCACCGTGAAAACTTAGGTGAAGTGAGTTTGTTTTTGCTAGGAATTGACACTATTGACAGCTCCCTTCACGCTCACCTAAGTTTTCACGGTGAGATGGTTACAGAATCGCACTGCTGCCGGTCGATTCTGTAAAAATCTCACCGTGAAAACTTAGGTGAAGTGAATTTGTTTTTGCTCGGAATTGACATTATTGACAGCTCACTCCACGCTCACTTCACCTAAGTTTTCACGGTGAGATTTTTACAGAATAGCACTGCTGTAATGTATTATTTTACGTTCATTTGTTTTAAATAGGTTCCTTTTTGGCTGTGTTGGTTCTAATCTAACCATTGTTGGTTGGGAAACTGTTATCGAGATAATAGATTAAAACGGTATATTAACCGAGTGCATATTTTGCTTCAGGAATTTGTTTAGCAATCATTCGTTGCGTGAGCTCTTGTTACGTTACATTCATTTGCGAAACCGTAAAGAATCATGGCAGGATTTGTACAAAAAAATAAAGATGTTTAGAGAAGTTCGAATTCTAATTCTTCTACTCTTGAGTGCCTAAAGAGTATCTTCAGGCATTTACAATATTTTTATAACCCCGCATTAAAAATATAACGTTCAAAGTAATGTGGTATGTCGCAGATGGATTGTATAGAATCCACTGTTTTACAAAACCGCTAGTTGTTTTGCAAAACAACTCCTTTATGTAGAACAACTGAACGATGCAGTTGCAAACTTGTCGATGTTGCAAGTATTTCGTCTGCTAGAGCCCTAAGAAACTTTAACTCCTTGTGTAAGTTAAACTCATCCATTTCTGGTTAAAGGTTTAATAAACAAGTACCTCCATATATTACAATATCCAGTAAAGTCCTACCCTAATACAACCTTCACGGATTTACGTTCCAACCCCTTGAGACTATGTATTTGATTTTCAACAGCATTGTTCAGAAACCAGAACTTTAGTGTCAACAGTACTTATAAGCTTAAATCGTCTAAGATGAAAATTAATCTAAGTAAACCACTTAGCTTTGGAAACCCCAAGTGACTGGGATATTATGTTTATTTGTGAGAAGATATTAATGGAAATTATGAAGGGAATTTTTTTTATTATGGCGATCCGGCTTTATAATGAATTATAATGTCTATATAAATCGTATTGAGAGCATACAGAAAAGGTTTTTAAGGCACATTCAATATCGGTCTAAAACGTTTTTAACGAATTATACCTACCGTTGCAAAAAGTTTCATATACTTCCACTTTATGAAAGGCGTAAAATATCAGATCTTGTGTTTCTTTTCAAAATTGCCAATGGAACAACTGGTGTTACCGAGTTGTTACACAAAATCGGGCTGCGAGTGCCGTCTGTGTTTTTACGTAGACCTCATTTATTGCACACCCCAGTGGTAGCCACTACATACAGACGGCACTCGTTCATGATTAGAGCGAGTCGTATGTACAACGCAACCTGCCAGGAAGCTGATATCGACATTTTTAATACTAGTGTTGCTAAATTGAAGAAAATTTTATCTAATTGCTTCTTTGAGCGTAATTAATAGTTCTTTTTTTTTCTGTTTTGCTTAAAGTCTATTAACTTTTTATTTTTTCTGTTTCATAATGATAAATACTACTCGTGGAAACTTGTAATTGGCCTTATTTTGTATAAATTATTACTTACTGTATTGTTTAGCTGTAAGTTTTCCTAAAATAAATAAAATAAAATAAATAAAATTAAGTGCTTGGCCAGACTGGCAGCGCGGGGCAGGGAGCGGCGCGGCTACGTTCTGCGTGTTGTCGTATCCAGTGTTTGTCAAAATATAATATGGATGAAGAAGACTTATTTTTACTAGACAAAAGCCCGCGCACCCACTGCGGCCACTTGTATGAACGAGCTATGGCGTCACTTGCCCGCGCGCTTCCCGCGCGCTTCCCGCGCGCTCCCCGCGCGCTCCCCGCGCCGAGCAGCCCGCGCTGCTCACCGCGCCCGCGTGCCCACTAGGGACACTCAAATGAAGTTCTTATGTTTGAGTAAGCCGCGCCGCGCCCGCCCCGCGCCCACGCTGCCAGTCTGGCCAAGCACTAAGATTCAACTGTTTGTTAGATGATTGTGCGAATGAACACAATTGAAATTGGGTGTCAAAACCAAGCAAGGAGAGATGAGTAAATCTTTCCTCGCTTGTAAAAATATCACAATCTACTTTGTAGACTAAGAATAAAGGAAAAACCTTCAGGTAAAAAAAGCCTTAAACTGAAAATCTCAAAGACCTTACTTATGAATGCTTATAACACAAGTACCTACCTACCTACCTACTCGTTGCCTGACCCTTCGCGTGATTAGGAGACCGCCGCCCAAAACTTTACTAATTAATAGTATACCCAACACCACTCAGTGTCTGTTAATTAACGTTACATACGTACAATATGTTGAGAAACTTGTGTGGCGTGGTGTACATGGGTTTAAAGTTTTCGATAAATTAATTGCCTAGAGGTCGGAGTAATTGCAAATATAGGAGCAAAGTCAAGGAAGGAAATTAACTAAGTATGTTTATGGTCTACTAGATACCTATCTATGTTCTTAAGGTAAATAACTATACTTTTAGTATTGGTAAAAAAAAAGTAACCGTGAAGTTTACTGCCGGCTCTTCTCCATAGAACCAATTGGAACCTAGCTTCTAAGTGTCAATGCCCATAAGTTTATGTGCAATAAAATATTTTGAATTTTAACCAGTGATTTGGCGACTGCATGGCGTGTTGGGGAATTTTTGCGTTCGGTTGGTTACCGCCAATGTTAAAAGTAACGTGTCAAAAAACAGTTTTGTTGTATTCTTAGTTTAAAGTATGTCATAGTTTCAGAGCAAAGGTGTTCCTTTTCTACCTATTAGTCTGAAAAACATTTTAGTTAATATAATATGCTTCTTAATTCAAGTTGGCATTATATACGCGAAAAATGCTCATGTTGTAGCAAAACATTAGCTAGTCGGCAAGGTTGGTAGCGAGGCAAAATGTACGTTACCAACATCACCGTAAATCTTAGTTTTAATCGCAATTTATAGATAAGTATCATAAAATAATACAAACACTCCACCAAACCATTAAAGATTCACTATCGCCTTGGCGATGAACCATCTTACAAACATGAAAAAAGAAGAAAATCAACAACAAAATTGACATTGATCCCGTGTCGTTTTCTAAAGAATCAATTTACCTAAATCTACGCGTCTACGAGTATTTCCCATAGGAAATAAGTTAAGTTTGAACTACCAAATTGACTTGGAAGTGGCACGAATAACAAAACGTATACTTTGGACGATCTGATTATTTGTAGTCCTAGTTGAGTGAGTGTTGACACGCGAGGCCATGGATTGAGGAACAGGAAGCTAGTCAATTTCTTCTTTTCAAATATGTATTAGCAATGTAAGTGTGAGTGTGAGAATTTTAGCTCATGCCATGGTACAACATAACCAGTCAGCAGATTGGTAGCGTGGCTGACTGTCCAGAGTGAGCAGAACGATTACATTTACGACAAGATTCTCTGAAGGAGTAGACAGAGGTGTATAAAAATCTGTAGTAAGTATACCTACAACACACGACACGCTATACAAGGTTAAATTTAAGTAGTTCTGGACCTGTTAAGGGGTCATTGTACTCATCATTATGAACAACTTTTACTATGGGACTAAACCTGAAATCGCGAAAAAAAAAAATCAGCTGCTCCCTACATTTTGACGAGATATGCGAACATAAATGTAGGGAACAGCTGATTTTTACCGACTTCAAAAAAAAGGAGGTTATCAATTCGATACGTAGGTATGTATGTAATATTATTGGAATTGCATTATATTCACATATGACAATCTACTAAGGCTTCCAAACAAATATACAAAATTTCATAGACGTATGTATGTATGTATGTATGTTTGTCCACGCATTTCTCAGCAACTATTAATCGGATCGTGACCATTTTTTTTTGTATTAGCTTATATTTACTTCAACTTAGGGAATAGTGCAAGTTTCATCAAAATCGGTTCAGTAATTTTCAAGATATGGACTGATACGTGTAAGTGTGACGGCCTGGCGTACTGATACGAGCTACAGGTGTAGTGTCAAAGGGAAAACATCTCAAAACCTTGGTCAAATTCTAGTGCAAAAACTAAAAATTACGAAATAAAAAGTAATTTAAAAAAATTAAACCGACTCCAAAAAGAAATCAACTCAAAATAATGAAATAACTTTAATTTCGGAAGTCGGTGGCAAAAACTAATAAAATACAGATCCCAAGACACCGACTTCCGAAATTAAAGTTATTTCATTATTTTGAGTTGATTTCTTTTTGGAGTCGGTTTAATTTTTTTAAATTACTTTTTTTTTTGAGCTCATAATGATGAGTACAATGACCCCTGAAGAGGTCCAGAACGATTTAAATTTAAACGTTTATAACAAGTATAGACACTATAAATAGTACACCCACATTTGGCCAGTTTTAAGTCATCGGACTTACCCTGCTGTGGGTTACCTTACCTACTGACTAAGGCTGAGATCTTTAAACGTACACGTGCGGGGATTTATCTTGCCCTTGTAAATTACAGTTTTGCGACAGTGGCTCTTACTGACTAAAACCCACCCGTGTTCCTTCCTTAGACCTTTATGTTCCGAGGCGGCGGTAACATTTTCGGATAATCCCGCTGATATACCTAGACCTCATGTGACAAGTTACGAGTTTCAGTCGGGGGTGCGGCGAATGTACAAGTATCTCCCGGGTCCCCGGGACCCGACTCATGGTACTAGAAGGAACAGTGGGGTTTTATTCGGTAGGAGTCCGACATAACCCTCCGTTCTTCCCGGATGGACGGTATCCATGAGAAAATTTCCTCAAGAAAAAAAAAGGGTAGAAACCCCAAAAGTTAGACTATTTTTATTGTTCTTTCCAATTTATAAGGACGTGTTACGTAAAAATAGATATTGGTCATTTTTGTTTTTGGGCCCTGAATGTTATTTGTGATTGTGAAATTAACTGTAGGTTACACTGGGCTTGTAGAGCCTATACTACCTCAGCTAAAATTCACTCTTTATCTCGCTCGCACGATACTGCTAGCGGACTGTGTGAAAGCGAGACAGAGTGCGGTGCTGGGCGGGAGGCAGCGCCAATAGTTTAGGTATTTGCTTTTTACGGTGAAAATAAAGGTAATTCAAAAAAACTAACTAACATAAGACCTACTTTATAGTTAGTTTAGTTAGTATGCAAAGTTTCATGATCTAATTTGAAGTATTTTTTTAATACCAGGGGTTTATTGTTCGGTTTGGAGGTAACTTTGGAATTTTTTTCTATCGAGAAAATTTTATGGAATCGTGTTTTCGTCTAACATAAGACCTTACATTAATCCTCAACTTTAGCATATATTTATTTCAAAATTAATGCTGCGGAATTTTCGACATAACGGAGGATCATGCTAAGCCATTTGAGGTAGTATAGGCTCTATGGTAGTTGGCCAATACTTCGTTTACATCGACCGTAGGTACTCAGCTTAATGCGGACTCAGCACCCTTATTGCGTAGCACACTATCAATCGGAATCTGAATCATTTTGAAGCAAATTGCTAATCCATTGCTTCACAAGTTCGAAAAAAAATCTGTTCAACGTAAATAACGCAATGAATGTTGTTGAACTGTCAAAATGAAACGGATTCCGATTGATAATGTGTTACGCAACTGCCCCGCAGAATACACTTCCTTAAGTTATTTAATATGGGATAATATTCTGTCTGGCTAGATTTTTGTTGAGCTAGGAATAATTATAATCTGCTGACATTCGTTTTTGGTCGATATTTTTTGTCCTGCAAAAATGTTATTGTGTATCGGTTCGAACCAAAATAATTTGTTTTCTATTACAGACTTTAGTGCTGACAAGGGTACTCTACAAAAAAGAAAAAAAGGGAGAACATTCACAGGTTTTTTTTTCTTGTTTAGATTCAGACTGCGTAGATGGCAAACTAGAGGTACTCAAAAAATAAACAATGAAAAAAAATACAAAAATGGAATGAATCAAACATGAATGAATTAATTTCTACACTCATATCCACGGATATCTATGGTGTACATAATAAAAAATATTCTATTATATTTAAGGATTAATTTCCTTCAAATTGCTTACTTAGATAATGTTTCACTGACGAAAAATCCTTTAAAGTCCATGTTGTCTACAAAAACACTGACGTAATATTAACGTTCTAACATTCCAAAGATTTTTCGAGCCATAACGTGCTATAAAAGGAATTTTTTACAGGTGTTTTTGATTTACGTCAAAGGCATTTCGGGAGGAAGTATTTGGAGAATTTATCCGTAAACTTCTTTGATCTTGCCTTCGGATGGCACTCCGCTATCAAGATAGAAGTATAAAAGGTGACAATGGGCCCCGAAAACTTTTGGGGCCCTTCTCAGATGGGGGATCAAATTCCCTTAATTCGGGGAATTTTTGCGTTTGCTGTTGTTGTTTTCGTAACAAAACGTGTTCGTAACAAGTTAAGAGTTTTTTGTAGTTTCGATGGTTATGTTGTTTTACCGAGAGTGACAGTAAAATGTTATTTAAAATAAGTTTTACTGAGAGTGACAGTAGGTATGTGTGGTTGTGTCACCGTCATCCTTGAATTTTCTCAAATCAGTCGTGGATTTCAGTAGAATAAAGTGTCTGGGAAAACTTATTTTTCTGAACGGCCAATATTATTGCCATTATTAGACACCTTTTAGTACGTAGTTGTGGACGAAAATCTTTATTTCACTCTGAACTGAACAAAGGAATATCGTGTTTCTAAGATAATATTTTAATTGTTACCTATTCCACTTCGAAAGATCTGATAACTGAAAATGCTCATTGAATTATAAAAGAACATTATTAGGTCCTGAAGTGTTATCTATTCAAGGTCCGTAATACATAGTTTTCCAACATCCCATAATGATCATTATTATTGAGCTTGATATTCTCCAGCATGTAACTGCATAAGCTGCTTCAGTTACACGTTAACTACTAATGACTAGTTATAAAAAGTAACGCTCTTCATTACCGATACTGTCTTGGTTATATGAAATTTTGTTTGTGTAGCATCAACACCTTTTATAATCAGACTAGCTAGTACCCCGTGGTTTTACCCGCATGGAGATTTCTACGGGGACCGTGCGTTTTTAAGGACAAAAAGTAGTCTATACGTAACGTACGTAATCAGCCTATAACGTTCCCACTGCTGGGACACAGGCCTCCTCTCAGTGTGAGGGAGTGGACTGTAATCCACCACGCGGGCCCAGTGCGGCTTGGTAGATGTCACATGTCTTCGAATTTTTGGTTCTAGGACATGCCGGTTTCCTCACGTTGTCTTCCTTCACCGTTTTGAGAGAGAAAAAGACATGTCGATTCGTTTCCGTTTTGTTAAAGACAATTATTCAACGAGCACACTTTCGTATTCTTAAATAAAGTAGGGTAGTAGGTTTGAATAGACCTAGTGTTAAAAATCTGGTCACATCACCAATGGCCATCATCTGCCTAGCCTTTTCCCAACTATGTTGGGATCGGCTTCCAGTCTAACTGAATACAGCTGAATACCAGTATTTTACATGGAGCGACTGTGTATCTGACCGCCACAACTCAGTTACCCATAACTGAGTTGTGGCGGTCAGATACACAGTATTCAGCTACATCTAGTTAGACCGAAAGTCTAGGAAAATCGAAGTTTTTAGAATCGAAAGTAGATTTATTTCAAAATGTGTATCATCCATGGGATATATTCTGTTTTAACCAAATCAGGTCGCGACCTTCCTTCGTATAAGGTGTTACTTATACGACAACACAAGAAGGTTCTGGTTGAATTTGGAACTCATCGGCAGTATCAATTATTTAGTTAAGTTAGAATTTAATTTTGTTATTTTTAGTTTGTATAGCCCAATTATTGTGTACAACAGGTTATATTTGTTTAGAATGTTACGCCAACAGATTGCGTTCGCCTTCGGGTGGTCAAAGAGAGAAAAATCGAATCGAAATGGCACGAAATTTCGAACTTAAATGTCTAATATAGTCATCGTGCGAGAATCGAGGCAAAACGCACAAGAAAAAAAAAAACCGTAAATACTTCAAAGTTTAAATTTAACCTACAAAAGTTATCCGCAAAAATATGTCTTACAAAACCATTGCAAACAGAAACATCTTCGTCCAAACTCAAACAAAAATAGACAAAACCCGAACACAACACGAAACGAAACTTCAGAACCTAAAGTGCATTTAGCAAAACTAAACGGACGCTGCCGTCCGAGGGGTATCCGAAACTCCTTGAGTCTAGAACATTCTAAGATGTTTGCTTTATCTCGGAAACAATTACTTTTTGCCATCGCCTTCGGATCGCGTCAAGATGTATGTGAAGAGTTAGTTCGGAATTGAAGAACAACAGGGTTTTGGATTACAAAGATCTTGACACTTAATTTATTTTGTCAGAAGAGGGTTGGTAGGTATTGAGATAACTATTAGGGTTTGTAATTGGAACATAATTTAATTTAAAAAAATTGTAGATGACTGATTTCCTCAAATTATTTTTAATAGCTTAATAACCCTATTAAGCTTGATCATAATGCATTTTATTGAGACCTTATTTCAGTTTTCTGAGTTTAGCTTAGAAGAAGAGAGAGGATTTTAGAAAGCTTCTGTACCCGTAAAACTGAATCAGTTATTGAATCCGTTAGCAGATAAGGTAAAGTGCGAAATAGACGGACGTATCGCGGCCTTTCTACTTAGGTAAGTTTTAGGTGGCTAACTTGTTAAATGCGATTAAGCTTATCTGAATTCAGTAACTGTGAGCCATTTAGATGACTAAAAGGCAAGTGGAATGAGCCTTTTATGAAGGGCAATGCTAGTTTCATTTTATTCGAGCGTATTTTTATCAGAGAAGCAAAACTCTACTTGATGCCGAAACAAGTCAGGCGATAATGCTATGCGATATGCTAAAGAGAGTTTGACAAGTCAGCACGTGCGCAAAACTTCAAATTTTCAATTCAGCGGTGCTATTCTGTAAAAATCTCACCGTGAAAACTTAGGTGAACTGAGCTGTCAATAGCACGTCAATTCCTAGCAAAAACAAACTCACTTCACCTAAGTTTTCACGGTGAGATTTTTACAGAATCGACCGGCTGTATACCGGGTGTCTTTTTTTTTTTTTGCGGATGGGAAATCATCAAATGACCCCTCCCGCTCTGGGTGGAGCGGAAGGGAGTGTCAGACTCTTACTGACTAAAACCCACCCGTGTTCCTTCCTTAGCCCTTTATGTTCCGGGCCAGCGGTAACCCTTTCGGACAATCCCGCTGACCCGGCAGGCTTCGGCACTATGGGGCCCCTCCTCGATGCTGACATCTCTTTGAGGCGCGCGTTTAACAATCGACCGGCTGATACCGGGTGAGTCTTACATTGATAAATTATTCCTAAAAGGTATTGTGCCTCCTAGAAAATTCAACGTAAGTAGCATTCGCAAAGAAGATCGACATTGAGAAAACAGTTGCAAAACGATTTTCGCTTTCTTATTCTGTGTCATATCCGTGTACATTATAAAAGGAAGCTACCTAAGCTCACAGTGTACATATGAATATTTTAAAGAATAAATTGTCTACTACTCACCAGGCCACTCAGAAAGTATTGAGAATAAAACTTTTTATTTATAAGGGACTGGCAAGCTATAATCTATTTTGAAAATATTATTTGTAAATAAAAATAGGTACGTTCCAATTTCAAAACTTCCCTCCACATTTTTTGCGAGCTAATTTGTGTTTTCGTGTCTCATTAAAAATGGATCTGCGCCGGGAACGTTTTCGCGCTATGATTTTTTACGATTTCAAGTGTCTCCTGAAACAGGACGAATCGTACGATAGACTTCAAATGACATTCATGGATGAAGGCCCTTCTAAGGCCAGCGTGTATCGTTGGTATAAGGAATTCAAGTGCGGTCGACTAACTTTAGGGGATGAAGGAAGAAGTGGTCGCCCTTTGGCGGCTGTTACGGAAGAAAACGTGCTAGCAGTGAAAAATTTAATCCAAGACAATAGGCGAGTTACGTATCAAGACTTTCAGCACATAGATACTGCAGGTTGGATCGGGAAGCCATCACGAAATTCTACACGTGCTTCCTCGCGTGAGGAGGATAGTTTCACGCTGGGTGCCGCTTATCCTCACCGATGCTCAGAAGCAGGCCCGGGTGGAATGGTGCCGTGATATGATAAACAAATTTGAAGCAGGCTCGTCTTGGCGTGTTTACGACATCATTACAGGTGATGAGTCTTGGATTTATCAATACGATCCAGAAATGAAGCGCCAGTCGACGGTTTGGGTGTTTCAAAACGAATCAACGCCTACCAAAGTGAAGCGATCTAGAAGCGGGGGGAAGATTTTGATTGCGAGCTTTTCAAGTGACTGGCTATTTGGTGTCAATTCCTTTACGGAACCAAAGAAGCATCAACGCTGAATGGTATACTACCAAATGGTTGGCAGAAGTTTTCTCTGTTGTGAGCAACAAGCGACCAAACACAGGGCTCCGCGGGCTACTGCTCCACTACGACAACGCGCCTTCGCACACCGCGCTCAAAACGAGGGACTTCCTGGACAGCACCTACACGCAGGTCATACTCCTGGGTCATACTCCTTACAGACTAGCACCATGTGACTTCTTTTTATTCCCGAAAATAAAAAATCTGCTCAAAGGGGTACAATTTTCGTCGCCGGAAGATGCGCTGTCAGCGTTCGAGCAGGTTGTAAACGAGGTGTCTGCGGCGGACTCGAAAAAGTGTTTCGAAAACTGGTTCAGACGCATGAAACTTTGTATAGAGGCTAGTGGAGAGTACTTTGAAACAATTTAATAAAACAATATTTACCTATAGTACATTTCTTTTTATTTTCGCTAAACTTTCTGAGTGTCCCACGTACCTACCATAGACTATAATTATGTAAAGAAGCGAAATTAGCTTCGAACGCATTGTTAATGCCTCCGGTGTCGAGGCGTAAGAAAAGTGCTAAGGCTTTCAACGTTCTTTTACATACCTAGTCAGGATTATGTCGTCGATTGCGATTCATGTAAAGATGCAATTACTATTGCAGTCAATTTATAACACTGACCGGTCAGGTCAATACAGTGTGGTTCATAGCAACAGGATTACGTTCACCAATCGATCATCGATTATGTTTTGAGGCGATCAATATCGACTGGTCGACCTCCATCAAACGATATTTAGTTCCACCTCAGTGGGGACCGGTAGATGATTATTTGAGCCGCAACACAAAGGAAAGTAGGTATTCACAAACAGTACTCACACGTTTATATGTCACATTGAACTTTAGAAAGAGACTAGAACACATGACTGGCATAACAGAGACGACGTTCTACAAAGGTTCTTCTAAAACTAATATTTAAGGTGAATGGATAGTGGTAGACCGCGAAATTCAAATTTTCTCAATTTTTTTGCAATTTGCAGGTCAGTGTCAGATTGTATCTTGATCAAAATATGATTCGCGACAATAACAGGTACTTAATTAGAGAATTATAATCATTAGAATCTATACATATAATAAATTTGTAGAAAAGTGGTGTCTGTACAATGGAAATATATAAAAAAAAAGTAGCAGGGGTTGTTATTATATCGATGCCGAACCCGAAATTGTAATTAATTTTTTTTTGTCTGTTTGTCTGTTTGTTTGTGCACGCTAATATCAGAAACGGCTTATTCGATTTAGATGCGGTTTTTACTAATATATTGTAGTAGGCTTAACTTAACATTTAGTGTTTATTTCATGTCAATCGGTTCGTAAATAAAAAAGTTATGTCAATTTAAAGAATCACGGCGAACATTTGTTAAGGTATTCTATCAGAGTACGTAAACGCCTCGGGCCTGCGCGTCCGATCTTCGGAACTACTGGACGGATTTGAATGATTTTTTTTTTGTTGTATAGTTATTATATGGCTGGACAACATTCAGGCTATAATTTTTTCTTGGAAACTTGAACACCTGATGCAGAACCGAAACAGACCAGCTTAACTATAAGAGATACAAAAATGGTACCATAGCAAAAATTGTTCCACGTGATGAGGATTTTCTGCTGAGAGAATAAATTTGAAGATCTGGAACACCTGATGGGGAACTCCAAGAGCCCAGCTACACCATAACACTTAAAGGAATGACGTCTTAGTAAAAGTTATTCGGTCTGATGGGCATTTCCTGTTGACTTATAAAAATCGAAGATCAGAAACATCTGATGTGGATATCATTGAAAATTTGACTCTACTGGCCAAAACTCCCATTTATTTTTTTTTAACGTGAAGAAATGCTCATGCATTCTACACTACCACGGGGAGATAGTGCAGTTATGTGGGACTCTAACCCACTAAAACTCCACTGTGTCCTCCTCTGCCGCTTACGGCGGGAACATGGGCACGCGTTAGCACTCATCCGTGAACCCGCCGCGGCTGTCCGTCACCGGACCCTCCGCTGGGGAGTAGTCCCCATCACCGGCGCACCAGAACACATAGCACGCCGTGACCACCCCAGGGACCAAACCAGCACATGGGCGCCAGACGATCCCGTGTCTGGGCACCCTTGGTAGGGGAGCAGTCACTTAGATTTTAATTGATCAGGTATCTCATAATAAAACTATAACCATGCCTAGAAAGAGGTCAAATCTTTCCCAATGTTCCAAAGGAGCTAAAAGATTGAGGATCATAAGATCCCAAGAATCTGCCGAAGAGCGTCAGGAGAGACTTGATGCTGTTTGAGAACATCAGGCTGCAACTCGCTCCGTGGAAACCTCTTCGGATCGCGAAGCACGCCTGCGTTTTCAGCGTATTTACGCATCTACATCCAGATCTCTAGAGATCAGTGAAGAATATGATGCGCGACTGACCGCTGATACGGTGAGATTATCATACATTGTTCCGAACACGCACACAACAAAATATTCATAAACAGAAAGTGAGAAAGAAAGAATTGCTGGAGTACGGCATGAAGAGACAGATTAAGAAGAGCGCAACGAACGTTTGAATTCTGATCGACTTCGACATTCTCTGAACAGAATGTCGATATCATCTGAAGAATCGGATGTGTCTCAAGATATAGCCGTAGGGCATGGCGACCTTCCTTGGGTTGATAAGGAACGGAGTGCATTTACGTATACTCCTATGATTGACTACGCCACATATTCCGCCATCAGAGGTATGGTTAAAAATTTTACTTTTTGTGAAGCTGTTAAATAGCAAAAAGAAACAAACGGTATGTGTTGCTCAGGTGGGAAAGTACATATTGAAATATTACAAAATCCTCCAGAAATATTAAGATCACTGCTAATCGGTGACCATCACAGTCAAAACATTTCTTGGACAACATACGTTCGTACAATAATGCCTTTCAAATGGCATCTTTTGTTGCGAAACAGATTTCAGAAGGCCCATTTATGCCAACATTCAAAGTGCAAGGCCAAGTTTACCACCCTATTGGTTCATTATTGCCTGAAAATGACGTCTCGAATCGTCTCGCGCATCCCGTTGTTATCCAGTCCCCGGGTTCATCAGACGTTTCAGATCTTCGATTTTGACTACCCCGTTGTCGCTGGCATAAGCAACAGGATCCGCGTACGAAGTCGCGGGCAGAAGCTATCATTAATATATCTTTCTAAGTTAGATTCTACCACCAACCACCAATCTCTTATGGAAAAGTGTTAATGGTAGAAATCTAACTTAGAAATATGTATTAATGATTCTAATGATGATAATTATCTAAATATGTACCTGTTATTGTCGCGAATCATATTTTGATCATGATACAACCTGACACAGACCTGCAAATTGCAAAAAACGTAAGAAAATTTGAATTTCGCGGTTTTAACTACCCATTCACCTTGAGCATGAGTGTCGCATCTATTATGTTTTTCTTATTCTATTCACTTACCTAGAGCTATGTCCTGTACGTCTCTCGACTCGAATCTGTAAAGAACAAAAGAGGATTTATTTTTATTTTCTTTTACAAGAGGGTAAATAAAACTTATTGTTCCATGAACGTTCAAGGTCAATTTGACCTGTGTCTCGGGCAAATAGGTCTTGAACGTTCAATCTTAACGGGTCGTTTTAATATAAACAAAATGTGTTAACGGCTGCTTTCGCGTAGACTATAAATACATACATAGATACATGAAATCATGCCTTCTTGCCATGGGGGTAGGCAGAAACTACAGAGCGCCACCTGGTACGATCCTTATTATACTCCTTTTGCTTCGTTTACGTTTATACTCGTAAATACACGCACGCCGGTAGGTTAGGTCGGTTAGGACGCAGACGGAATCTAAACCCACCTGTAGCCTGTGTCCTAACTCAAAGTGACTGTCGCGCGATTAGGCGATCGTTTATTTATGAATATGACGTTCAAAAATGGCTTCATTGTTCGCGCCTTATCCATATAGACGAGTGCAACGATCGTACTCGCGCGACATTCGCTCTCAAAAAAAGCATTCGAATTCGAGTAATAAAAAGTAAAAAAATATTTACCTTTAAAAAAAACATAACCTTCTCTTTTCAAAACCCGGTTAAGGGGGAAGCGCTAAGGTGGCCCGCGTTTTTTGCAATTTGCTGGTCAGTATTAAGTTGTACGTTGAATAAAATACAAATATGTATTTACAGAATTATAATCATTACAATCAGAGATACAACTTGTTAAGTTAGTATAATCTTCAAATGTCAAGATGTTGATGACTTTAATGATTATAATTCTGTAAATACATATTTGTTACGGTCGGGAATCATATTTTAATCAACGTACAACTTAATACTGACCAGCAAATTGCAAAAAAACGTAAAAAAAATGAATTTCGCGGGCTACTCTGGCGCTTTCGCCTTAACGTTAAAACACTATCATAACATACTAACACCAAAAACAAAACATAACTCCCCTTTTCTCTATTTCGTGCGCAAATATTTATCTTCTGTAACAGAGCTAAGTAAAGTTTCATGTAGTGTGAATGCGCTCCGCAAAATAACATTTACTCAGCGAAACGCTATTTGGGTAGGTAGCCTAATAAATCTAGATTATGAGCAGTGGGCTTCGAGGTTTAGTCTGCAGCGTCCGATAAATTAGGCTTGAAGCTTTCTCTTGGTTTTGATGATTGTATGATTTGTCGGAAAATATGTTTGGCTGAATTCTTAAAGTGCGTATAAAAATCTCGTCAAGTTCGTTCAATCAGTGCAGTGGATAAATCTGTTCGTTCTAAAACCTTACATCATATTTTAAAGAACACGAAACCTTTTTTTTATTAGCAGCGCTTTTTAAAACGTTTTTCGAAATATGATTTTACTCTCTTCTCATGAAGTAGATATTTCCAAATCAGTTTGGTTTATTTATTCATTAGCTTTAAGTGGCTTAAACAATAAGCAACCTTAATTTTGATTTCATTCATCGCAAGTGACGGTCCCATTCTCATTGTCCTAAGATTATTAAGACATCAAGTTGCATATTATAATAATCATTAGGTATTGGAACCAGCTAGACGGTACATAAAATTTTTCATACATACATGAGAACGTTTACAAGTCCAGTCACTATTACATTATTTCATGTAGGTATGATAACCTGGATTAGCCAGAACTCGGAAAATCCGTCACCTCAATTGATGAACTCGGAAAATCCGTCAGTTTAATTGATGACCTCGGAAAATCAATCAGTTTAATTGATGAACTCGGAAAATCCGTCAGTTTAATTGATGAACTCGGAAAATCCGTCACCTAAATTGATGAACTCGGAAAATCCGTGACCTTAATTGATGAACTCGGAAAATCCGTCACCTTAATTGATGAACTCGGAAAATCCGGCACCTTAATTGATTAAAACTGGCCCAAATATCGCTAACGGTGTGCATAGGTAACGTGTAACGATTTATGTGACGGTTTCCAAACCGTATCCGACTGAAATTGTATTGCAATAATGGGAACTATGAGTTTCGTGGAATTGTAAAAGTTTGAAAGATTTTTAATTTACGGCAAAGAGAACTGAATTATAGCATAACATCACGCCTGTAAACTCTCTGAGAGTAGATGTTAAACGTGGTGAAAATGTGGACACACTATGTATAGTAGTATGCTACTATACATAGTGTGTCCACTTTTCAACCACTAAGGTTTATGAGAGACATATAGAAAGATTAGAGTATGACATATGAACGTATAAGAAGCAAACAGTATGTAAGTAAGTATGTACGAGTAGCAGGTGGTGTTCTGTACTTTCTGCCTACCCCCATTGGCAGAAGGCGAGCTGAAAATACATGTTTCCGTGAGAATAGTTCAATATTTAAAACACGGATTGTTTAGTGAAAAGTACTTAATTTGAATCTTTGGATTGTTCCTAATGGTTTTTTTTTTGTAGTGCTGCCTCGATCACGCCTGATGGAAAGCGATGGATGAGGTCTATGATGGAACGAGCGTGCCCAGAAGATGCCTAAGGCACTGGAACTCCCACGCATCGACGAAACACAGCAAGCTTGCTTGACGCCGGACTCCGGTGGGAGGGTGTTTTTGGTGAGGGAATTTTATCACCACTGCTCTCAAAACTACGAAGGAAAGCATCTTTTTTTTTTTTTTTTTATTTTTTTTTTTTTTGTAAGTAGGTTTGTACAAACACTTTTACACGTCAATCATGTTTTTTTTTTAAACTAGATGAAGTCGGCGTTTCCTATCTGACTACTCTGAGAAGAAAGGCCGAAACAAACTCAGAGGTCACAGTCTCTTTTAAAGTCCAGACATAATCTTCATGAGATCTTCAAATCATCGTGAGGAAATGCAGGCATGTCCTAGAATCAAACAATTCGAAGACATGTGATATCCACCAACCTGCACTGGGCCCTTGCTGTGGATTATGGTCCATTCCCTCTTACAGAGAGGAGGCCAGTGTCCCTGCAGTGGGAAAGTTGTAAACTGACTATGCTGGAAGACATAAAACTTTTCATCCTTTACCGATTTCACCTAACCACACTTTTACACATGCATACCTACACTTCAGTCTCGTCTATTTCCACAGTAAACACTTGACATTTACAGAAGCTGAGATACGATACAAACACTGAAAAGCGATGTAAAATATAGATAGTGTTAACTTTGGAAACGAACACTGTCTCTTACGTTCTCCCTGAACACAATTTATGTGCCTTCTCTAAAACTATCATCGTCACTGGCGCGTGTTACACTGTAGCGTAACTGTTTTAATCTATATAAAAGAAAGTCGTGTTAGTTACACCACTTATAACTCGAGAACGGCTGAACCGATTTGGCTGAAATTTGGTGGGGAGGTAGCTTAGGACCAGGAGACGGACATAGGATATTTTTTTTTTTTTTTTTTTTTTTTTTTTTGTATAGTAGGGGTAGGGTAGGAGTAGGGTAGGAGTAGGGTAGAAGTAGGGTAGGAGTAGTGTAGGAGTAGTGTAGGAGTAGGGTAGGAGTAGTGTAGGAGTAGGGTAGGAGTAGTGTAGGAGTAGGGTAGGAGTAGGGTAGGGTAGGGGTAGGGTAGAAGTAGGGTAGGAGTAGTGTAGGAGTAGGGTAGGAGTAGTGTAGGAGTAGGGTAGGAGTAGTGTAGGAGTAGGGTAGGAGTAGGGTAGGAGTAGGGTAGAAGTAGGGTAGGAGTAGTGTAGGAGTAGGGTAGGAGTAGGGTAGGAGTAGGGTAGAAGTAGGGTAGGAGTAGTGTAGGAGTAGGGTAGGAGTAGTGTGGGAGTAGGGTAGGAGTAGTGTAGGAGCAAAACAACGTTTGCCGGGTCAGCTAGTTTAACATAAAAATAAACCCACAATCGGAATAGACCAATGGAAAGAGGGAAGGGAGGCCTTTGCCCAGAAGTGGTATAGCACAGGCTTATAAAAAAAATATAGGTCAAGTTTACTGTCACGTCTTAAAAAAAATTATATGTGTTTCTCACCATTAAATTGGCCAACGGTTGCTTACGCTAAGCGACAGTTATTCATTTGCAAGCATTTAAAAATGTTATTGGATTTTAAGATTGGAGATTAGAGCACTATCATCAACAACTATTTAAGACCCAAGTTTAGCAACTGACATTCAAGAAATACGTGTATTTCCTGACGTGGCACATAATGTAATCTATACGAAGTTCTTACGAGAATATCTCAAGACGCAAAGATGAATCATCAGCAAGGTTTGTCAGACATGAAAGTTCTTTTAATACATCCCACTGCATAATAACCACGTAAAACTATGTTACGCCACGGTATAAACAGCACTTCGGCATCTTATAACTTGGCTCGAGCTAAAACGAAACGTAAACATATCGGGTCAGTAAACATGTCCTCCCGTGTTGCATAGCGTTCGATTCCATCGAATATTCGTTTCAAATCGATCCTTGTAATCGTTTTAGGAATACGGCATCGTGTGTTTTGGTGAATATGGGTTAGGAAATGTATGATTATGAAAGGACCCGGTCGTCAAGCATGGTGACGAACGGGTCATTTTAATCCGGAATAATGAAATTAATTGTTGTTCCTAATATGCAAAAACTAGGATCCAATTGATCGAAGAATCCAAATATTGTCCTTATTGATAAGGGAAGAGAAAACGAAACTTGTCTTCCTGCCGTATCAATCAAAGGCTATTTAGTAGCCCGATACAGTCGCCCTTGCAAGTGTCGTACTTTGTGAATGTATATACCACAACAATGATGGCACAGACGAAAGTTTGTGAGTGTGTGTGTGTTTATATATTTGTTACTTCTTCACGCTCAAACGGCTGGACCAAGTTTGATAAAATTTTGTATGGAGGTAGCTGACACCCTGGATAAACATATAGGCTACTTTTAACCCGATATTCCCACGGAATCGACATTTACGCGGGTGAAACCGCAGGGTGCAGCTAGTGTGATCATAAATGATCATGTCCATGTATGTCCCTCGTTGACCCAGCTACCCGTAAATGGATCGATGCGATCACTATCCAAATTGTCCCTTCATCAATTAACCAGCCCTTCGTCTATTGAAATGGTTTCAAAACAGTTTCAATAGCTGTCGGAAACATTTAGTTAGTTAATCTAGATAACACGTATTGGGTGTTAATTAGGGTTTCAGTGTATAGTTTATTGCTAATAGGTTGTTTGGGAAAATGTTTTGAATAGGTGTAGATAGGGAGTCATTTGATCAGCCTGTATAAATTCGTCCGTCCACTGCTACGTAGGGCCTAAAACATACACAAGCGACGTAAGGCAGCAGGCGTGGAACAGGCGTGGCGCAGGCGTGCGCCGCTTCAAAACGATTTCATACAAAATGTATGCAGGCGACGTTTTTGAATTATACTGAAGCGACGCGGCGCAGACACGCCGTTTCGTTGCCTGCGCAGCGTCGCTAGCAGTCGGTTCTCGTGAGTCACGCAAGGAGCACGACGAAGACATCTTATCGCACCAAAGTCAGCCTATAAAATGCCGCATCTGAACGTTTCTTGCCTGTTCCACGCCTCTTCTGATATAATTCAAATCGCGTCTGCGCCGTATCTGTCCCACGCCTGCGCTGCGCCTGCCCCGTGCCTTCGCCTTACGTCGCTTGTGTGTGTTTTAGGCCTAGGATGTGCACGGAGAGGTTAGGTACGTTAGCTGCGCGGTTCATTTGTTTGCCAGACACGTATTCTTGCGTAGCGTGGTCATACATCTAAGTACACGAGCGTAGCTTAGCCGTGGGCTGCTGTGGAGCAGTGCCTTTATTACGTCCAGATATTAAAAGCAAAGGATTTTTATAGATCCTTTGATCAGTTAGTTTTCCTACTTCACTTTGAGAAACAGAACAGATTCAGGTTTCTGGTTGTATTGGCAAACACATGAAAATCTCTTTAATGAAAGGATTTGAACGTATTATTGGCATTTGAGAACCGATATTTTAAAAATATCTTTAAAAACGTTATGTCAAGATACTATAGAGGTTATAATTTTGGCATAAACATAAATATTCAATGTTACAGCATTCATCCCAGTTAGGTAGGTCATTTTCAATTATAATTACCTATCAAGAGGTGGATTTTGAATCATTATCATAACAAGATGCTTAGTTGCCTAAAACGTGGAATTAACTAAGTATATAATGATGACGAAGTAGTGGCAAATAAATTGATTTTACTACAAAACTCAACTTGAGAAGATATAGTGATGTAAATTTTCGACTTCTCACCTCAAACAGACATTTCAAATCCTTTTCAAATGTATTATACAATATAGTCTAGTTCTCATATGTCAGCTAGTGACTTTAGCACTTAGGTTCGCTCCGGTATTCCGTAAATGCACATTGACAATTCTGTCGTAAGTGGGAAGACGAATCTGTGAGGCACTCACCTGTATATTGATGGAAAGTAATATATTCTGGAGAGTAGAAAGCAACTGTGTTTGAGGAAAGAATGGAGTGTGAGTGAGTGCTAAGTTTTAAGATGAGATGTTTTTATTTTATGAAAAAGTTTTAGAAAAAAGCTGTTTTAGAACCCAACGGCCTGGCACGCGATGATGGAAAGAGACCAGACGGAATGACCATAATGCCCTGGAAGTTAGGCAGACCTTTGGTGTGTGATGCAACATGTGTCGACACCCTTGCGCCATCCCATCTTCCTAGCACGGTGCGCTGTGCTGGAGCGGCTGCTGCAGGTGCAGAAAACCTCAAACGGCGAAAATATTCCAACCTGATTAGGAGTTATATGTTTGAGCCGTTTGGGGTTGAAACACTAGGGCCATTGGGTCCGAGTGCCCACTTGGTTTTTCGAGATATCGCCAAGCGGTTAGTCGACTCTTCACGTGACCAGAGGGCTGGCCTATTTCTTGGCCAAAGAATTAGCATTGCCATACAACGTGGCAATGCTGCCAGCCTTTTGGGCACTGTTCCTGTTGACAGCGATGCGGACGAATTTTTTGATGCCCTATGATCATTTTGCTTATTTTTTTTTTCATATAAATGTACATATTATTATTATTTTAAATATTAGCATAAATTATGTAAATATTATCTAATTCAGATGTAATAAAATTCAGACGTAAAAAAAAAAAAAAAAAAATAAGTTTTTGTCAGTCAGTGGGTATGTCTTTTACTTTTGACTAAAAATTCGATTGTTATAATATTATTTAGCTAGTTTCAAATGAGCAGCACGAGCACAGCCCAAGAGCTGAAAATCAGGGGCGGTCACCGCTCCAGAAACTTTCGGCCTCATCGACCATTACTCTGTTCTGCGAGCAGGGTGCTGCCCACTTTTAGAAATTTTTCGGGTTTATTCGGTTACCTTGGTTCTTGGATCAAGATAGGTACACAACGACAACAACATATTTATCAAATGAAGCCAAACAAATACAGGAATAGTCCCATGATTGTAAACTAAAGAAATAAGAACCAGTAAGAAGATGAACTGAGCAATAAAAGAGAACGAGAAGTTTAAAAAAAACTTACTTTTCTAAATGTTGCGTCGCAGATCTCACCGCATCTTCATAGTGTGTCAATGTTGTACCTGGAACAATTCATATAATTTTAATTATAACAGTTTACGAATAAATGTTTACGCTTATTTCGACTGTAGAAGACCTACATTTCAATTCACCAATCACTTTTTAGCGATAAATAAATGAATTTGCCAACCTGTCAAACGACACCATTTACGAATAACAACCCATAATTATTTACGTCACAATTCACGTAAAACGATACAATATGTCATACCTTCATTCCGAACTGACGCGCGGTAAGCCGGCTGTCAAACTAAACTGATATATCGGACGGCTGCGGAATTACACGGATTATATTGTCAATACTGTACGCCAATATGTTTTATTGCTATCCCGGGAGTCGGACTAAGTACGTCTGATTAATGCCTCCGAGAAGTTTGCTCCGGGAAGTTTTTTTTTTTCGTGTAGGTACCTAAGCTACGGTACTACGATTGGTTGGTTGCTCGGAATTGAGTTCGTTTGCTATATTTCTGTAGATTGCGGGTGATGTTTTTCCGTTGATTTGTTCCCGATTGACGTTGTGTTGACATATTTGTTTTGTTATTGTTACTTTTTGTATTTGGCTGGGTGAAATGGTATTTAAGACGGTGAAAAAGAATTTGTATGTATATATATATTATAAGTATATATTATATTAAATAGTATGTATGTGTATATAACCTATTTATGTATTTGTGTACCTAGTTTTAATAGTTTTTTTTTAATTTTTATCATTGTTCCTCTCAACCAAAGCCCCTGCTATCCAATCTCTTCACCACCCTTGGTTGACTGGTAGAGAATGCCTAAGGCATTAAGTCCGCCTTTGTACCTTTTTGTGCGAAAAGTTTAAATAAATAAAATAAAAATAAAGTTTTTAGGTACTTAGAAAGTTATTGATGTATTTAACTTGCAGACAATCGCGAAATAATTAGAGCGGTTTGGTCAAGTACATTATTTCCATGAATACCTTTTAAAAAACCCAACGTTTATTTGTTTATAATTGATTTAACCGTGCTCGTTTATATGAATACAAGGTACTCGTGCAATCTACATATAAAGTCACGATTATGCGTCTAAATTGATTTAACCGATCGCGTAATTGCGTGTTCACGCGAAAATCGTTTTTCGTATTTTTCGATTTTCGCTTATTTTAGTCATTCAAACCACATTTCCAAAACTCTTTGGGTTTACATAAAATTCAGCAAATATCTAACTCTAAGAAGAATAGCCCCGCAAATGATTGATAAAATCCATTCCTCACACTCTCATATAAACAGCGATTAATCATTGAGACATCCGATTAATTTCGTATTTAAATGTTTCATAAAATATTCATAAAATGCAACAATATTTTGCGTGGTAAAACTCCGAGAGTTTTGTAGACCTTCGTAGACGTCGTAGCAGCGTAGCACTTACGTAGCCGGTTCGTAGACGCTATATTTATTTAAGAAAATGTTTTATGAAAGTTTGAAGATGCAAGCGGGTGTTGCACGAAAGACTATTTGAAAGAAAATTCTTAATTTCATTCTTGAGTAGAATGGAGAAAGATTTTAATAAAATACTTGTATTACAGTTTTTTTGTTCAAAGCGTGCAATTAACAATATGATAGCAAAGAATGAGATGAAATCGTATCATGTAGCTGATTATCTCACCGTGAAATCGTTGCCTAGATAACGTTTTATTAACAAAACACGTTTGCTTTAAGATACTGCTTCAGTCTGGGGTTCTCTTCATGATTTTCTTCCATCAGGGTAGCGTAGCATTTTCTTTGATCTCAATCATGCGGTGATGATTTGATGATGATTATTTCTATTATTTCTTTTTTAATTTTGTGAATCATGAAACTTTTATTTTCTTTTGACTGTACTTACCTGTCAAAAGGAGTAAACCTAGATAATGTGGATAAGACAGAGATTAAAACAGCCGGGAAACTAGCAGGGGATCGAGGAGGGGGGTGGAGGGAAGTTCAGGGGATCAGACCGGAATAATTCAATTAAAGCTATTAAATAATTCGCCAATAATCTATAAAATATTATTAACGCATTCACTAATGTCAGTAGTCAATCCAGAACAAAACACGTCCGGTACAATATTTAACTTTTTTACAGAAAACATAAATAAAATGTCACATAAATAACTCTTTTTACACGCTTTTATTAGCTTCACTTGTAACTGACAATGTAACAAAATCTTAGAAGTCAATTTAAACCTACTTTTTTTTTTTTTCGGATGTGATACTTATCATCAAATGACCCCTCCCGCTCTGGGTGGAGCGGAATGGAGTGTCAGACTCTTACTGACTAAAACCCACTCATGTTCTTTCCTTAGCTCTTTATGTCCCGGGCCAGCGGTAACCCTTTCGGACAATCCCGCTGACCCGGCAGGCTTCGGTTAAACGTACTTCTAATAAAATTGTCGTATTGAAATGAAACTTTGTATGTTTAAGTAGTTCGGAAGAGAAAACTACAATTTTGTATCTTGGAGCTGATCTGATGATGGAGTCAGGAGGTGGATAGTGGAACTTTTCAGTGGCTACTAGTGAAACCTTCGAGTTTGGGTTCCGAGTTTGGGCTCTTCTGATTTGTTTTGAACGAGTCCAATAGATTGCAATTGGTGTCGAAGGTCTGATGATGGAGCCACGAGGTGAATAAAGGAACTCTTCAGTGGCTACTTGTAAACCCCTCAAGTTTGTTAGTAGCTCCTAATCGTCATAACTTGGTTAACTTTATACTTATTAAATAAAAATAAAATTTATGCGAGTCGCAAAAGTTAAAAAAAAACTAAGGAATATTAGGATGCTCCTTTAAATAAGTATGTGTAACTATGGTACACAAAAGATCCTTGTAACCCTGTCTAAATCACAACCAGCCTGCTTGTTTTATTTACTGGAAAATAAAGGTACCTATGTGTTATTCATCATATGTAAAAGTCAACGAGTGAAGTTTGGTGTAAGTTAAAAACTTACAACACACTTCACTTACTTAATTTTGTCATTTTCTCAGGCAACATTGCTTGTTTATTATTTTAATTTAAATGAAATGCTCTATAATGGTGCTATAAATATACACACGTCACTTATGCCACGTCGCTTATAAATATACACACATTTTACATCATAAAATATCACAATTATCGCCGATTGAAGTCGTCCGATCGCGATCTGGTGGCATCCTAAGCAACATTTCACACGTATTTTATAGAAAGGTGACATAATAAATAACTATTGATGAAATGGGCTCGCCAGGGCTAGGGCAAGTGTTGACTGATTATTTGTGTTCTATAATGATCTCTAAAGACGGACGCCGTCATCGAGGCAGGCCTAAAAAACTCTGGCGCAACGACCTAGACTCGTTCTTGACTGATTGTTCGGAAGAGGCAACAGATAAAGATGAATGGAAAGAAAAAAGAAAGAGCTTGTTTATAATTAACTGGAACGCGAATAAATGAATTTATGAATTTTTATTTTGTCACCAAGAAAAAGCGGAATGGAATCGGCCTGAAGTTTTATATCCTGTTCTTTATATTAAACAACTAAGCCTCCTTTTACTTCAAGCCCCACTAAAACAATGCGAACGGTAGCAGGCCGCTTCCCACACACCTACTGATACATAATTCAGGAGAACATCTACCGCCTAATGTATTAGAACATTGCTAAATATGCAGGAGATCCACCAATCTACTAATGAATGTTAGTGCAGCAGAATAATTGTGATATCAAACTTGTGTTCATGATGTATTCCGTGCAATTTGTTGGAATTATTTCATGGAAGGTGTGTGGTTTATACAGTGTGAGTCTTCATAATGTGCACATAACGAAATGAGGGAAACATAGCTTAATTTTATCGACGGAAAAAATAAAAAAATATTTAAAAGGATCTTTACCTGCTAAAGTATGGTGATTGCAAGGCCTTTCTTTAACAGGATTTGATAGGAAATGTTGTGATTGAGTTATAGACGTGGTATTTTTACGTTTAATCTGATACGATAGAGAATAATTTAAAGTAATCAAAAAGGGTAGGTATCGGGGCTTTTATTGAGTAATTTTACAATTATTGTAAAAATTTATGAAAAAATATCAGATTTTTGTTAAAAAAAAACCATAATTCTCAAAAGAAGGGCGATTGTTTACACAGGGGTCACAGCAGCAAAAAATAATTTAAAAAATATTACAAAAAAATGTTTCTTCTAGATTTTTTTAAATATTTTTTCGGTCGATAAAATTAAGCTTAGTTTCCCTCATTTCAATATGTGCACATTATGAAGACTCACACTGTATTATGTACGACCACAGATATCGAATCTATGTGTACGACAATGTGGTGTGCGGAATTGTTTCTTTGTATTGAGATCTTTTGAAAGTAGTTGAGGATAATTCATAAATTTAAAGTACCTATTTATAATGAGTAAAGTCGACCTCGTAATTGCTTTATCACTTTTGACCTTAATTCCCTTTATATTAAAACTAACGGTCACATAGACAAATATACTTTGTCATTTCATGTCGTGCAAGTGACATTCAACCTTAGGGTGATAAAGCAATTACGAGGTCGACTATACCACTGATTACTGACAACTACATACATACATCGTTTCTCGGATAAATAAAACTTAGGTTTAAAATGTAATAAAAATACGTATTTAACCTCTGCAGCTTGTACATAATTACAACATGCAAAAAATAATTGTTTCTTAAATAAATAAAGTTTCGTTCACCAGAATTAAAATGATGTTGTTTTATGTTTAAAATTAAATTGCGTTGTTTGAGTCGAAAACTTGTGTTTGTTTTGTTTCTCGTGGTCGGTACACATTATTGTAATACCTAATGTTCTCGAATGGAAAATAACTATGAGATTATTATTATGATTGATATTATTTTTTATTTTATTTTAGATAACTCGGGACCGTGCGGTCTTGCTCCTTTGGAAGGCGTACGAGGGGCCGAAGCCAACTTGCAGAGGCCCCTTACGAAATTTTAATGAAATGCGGCACCAACTGACGATTATCCCTGTATGCACTATGCAAGTGTACCCAACGATAACCCCCGGTTGGTGTAGGACTATTGCAGGATATGGAAAAATTATTGATTATTATTATAATAATTAATTATGAGTAATTTTGTTGTTCATAATAATCGAAGTTTTGGTGTAAGTACAATCTATAAATTGTACAGAATATTATTATTATGTAAAATTTCGGTTTTTGGTTTTCGTTTTTCTCTGTGTGACCACTTATGTAGTTCTTTTAAACTACACAATGGATTTTGATGCGGTTTTCACCATCATTAAGAGAATTTATGTGAAATGTATTAATTACACATAGCCGGAATTAATTAATTTTTAACTTGACTATAGAAAAATCTCCATTTAAAACCTTGCGAGGTAGGGACGGGTCGCTTGTCAAGTATATTCTTAGTAACTTATGTCGCCTGCGCCTGTAGTCCTGTCTAAGGACACATCTTAACATTCACACCGCCTTCACAATAGGACGCGACAAACAAAACAGCGCTAAGAATGTCAAGTTAGCAAGTTTTGATAATAACAAACTTGGTGTAAACAGCTCGTGATAACACATTGTCTTGCAGAACAAAAGATAAGTTCTGCTAAGTTCACTGTGAGGCAGACGCGCCATGATATAATACAACTTGTTGTACGGTGTGAGTTTGAGGCAGAAGCAGCTATAATATTTTATTAACATTTCCTGTGTTTGCAAATGCATCTGTGTAGAACTGTAAATTGAACTCTTTGGGAACATGTTACTTTTTAATTTGCGAGACTGTCATTCGTTTTTTCATTGTGACGTCCTTTCGAAAATTGCGTGTCGCTATAATGAATTTAACTCGTGACCATTTTCGTTCAATGATTTTTTATGTGGAAGACGTAGCGTTGGAAAGCCTCCCACCAGGTGGTCCAACGACCTTCTGAAGGCCGCAGGAACCCGTTGGATGCGAGAAGCACAGAACCGGTCGAAGTGGAGGTGCTTGGGGAAGGCCTTTGTCCAGCAGTGGACGTCTTTGAAATGATGATGATGATTTTTTATGAGAGTGTTAACGCCGTACGGCATTTCATACAAACTTTCAAGCCCTTATTTTTCGAAATGAATGAACCGAAACTTCATACGCATAAGCAGGATACAAAGGTCTAAAAAGTTAGTAGAGAACATTTTCGAAAAATAGTGTTACAGCCAAATTAGACCGATTTTAAATTTTCCATAGAAACAGGGATTTCCAGTTATCTTTTTTTTAAATAAGACATTTCGAAAATGTTCTCTACTAACTTTTTAGACCTTTGTATCCTGATTATGCGTATAATCACACAATAACGGTTTTGGTAATCTCCTAATTGAAAGGCGTCATTATTATTCCGATGGCGTGCCACTGAAACTCCATAGGACTTTTTTTCGCATTTGGTAATCTCGTACATAATGGCAGGTCGTAAACTCCTACTATTTTGACTTATGAATTTATTTGCACAAGCAAAATTAAACGGAATGGCGTTGCCTTGGTATGGTTGTCATATTAACCAATCATTGAAAATAGCAGACTTGGTGTGATGTTGTTAAGTTAAGGCCTCTACTAAGCCCGGGTGTCACCATTGCCAGGATCGCCCAGAGGATACGGTGGAGCACACGGTGGAGGTCTGACCGGCTTGGGCGGAGCACCGCCGTGTCCTCGTAGAGGCGATCGGCAGCGGTGGCGACCTCTCGCGTCCGGCCCTGGTGCAAGCCATGGTCCGGGGCGAGAGGGAGTGGGAGGCAGTCACCTCCTTCTGCGAAGCAGTCATGCTAGCAAAGGAGGTGGCGGGACGGCTCAGGGAGAGAGTCTCTCGTCCCAGCCGCCTCGGGAGACGCTCCGGGCGTCGGGAGCCGCGAGAGTAATAGGTAGCTCACCGTCCGATCAGGACCAGGCCCGTGCCGGACGGCGCGTACGTGTACCACGCGCGCCTCAAAGAGATGTCAGCATCGAGGAGGGGCCCCATAGGGCCGAAGCCTGCCGGGTCAGCGGGATTGTCTGAAAGGGTTACTGCTGGCCCGGAGCATAAAGGGCTAAGGAAGGAACACGGGTGGGTTTTAGTCAGTAAGAGTCTGACACTCCCTTCCGCTCCACCCAGAGCGGGAGGGGTCATTTGATGATTTACCATCCACAAAAAAAAAAGGCTTCTACTGACTATCTTAACGAACCATCTGTATACTAAACGTTAAGCCCACATATCTATACCTTTGTACAAGTACCTACATTGTCAGGTGCATAGCTGCAGTGAACAGATTTGGCCGACTTAATCCGATTGTACCTATTTGCCTAATTCCCTTTCCTTAGGCATGTATGTTCATATGCTGGTAGGTATTATAATATTAAATGGACGGGTAAAGCTGATGCTTGGAAAATAGTGAATAACTCACCATTTGTTAAATTTTGTGATGATCTCAATGATACTTTGTCTCACTTTGCATGCTGACTACGAAAATTGTTTTGTTTATCACCAGTTGTTCTCGAGAAGCTAGGTATTAGAGGAAACTGCAATATTTCCACAAGAGGAAGTCTGAAAGTGGCACCGGTGACCGAAATGTATGGAAATCGGTACGATAGGGCTAGTGACGCGGAGAAATGAGGAAAATGCAGAGGGGACAATTTTGATTATGAATGTGGATAGCTATAAGAGTAGGGGAACACTAAAAAACGACGGATTTACTGTGTTGAAAATCATATTATGGCTAGAAAGGAGGTGACTATTGAAATGACGGCTGATAGAGAAGTTTGGAAGAAGAAGACTTGCTAAGCCGACTCCTAAATATGGGATATGAGAAGCGAATGATTATAATAATTATGTAACTCAAAGCCTTAGTTAAATGCTTACACTATTGTAAATTGCTTACAGTTAACTGTTTTTAACACATTGAAGGATACTGACCGAGACGAAATATAAGTTTTGTTGTTATTACGTCGAGAGGCGTCAAGTGTCCCGCAAAGTGTTATAATGTTTTTATTTCTTGCATTCTATCACGTCGCGCTAATACACACCGTCATGTTTGACATCTCGGGAAAATTCCGGATGAAGACAATTTAGGAGTAACAACAATATGACGCGCAGTTTGTTCCGCTTTGTTCCAAGCAAAGAACAGAGACAAACTGTTCTCTAATTCGTAGTATTTTAAAAGGCTATACAAACAGATTAGATAAGTGGATGGCCAGGGGACTATTTAATAAAACCGCTAGGCGATAGACGAGAATGTAAATTTTTAGAAGGTCATAGTTTTAGTGCTTTATAAAACAGAACTTGTTGTAAAAATGTGTAAACTTTGTAATTATTTGACAAATATATCAGTAATTATAGAAATTCTGGCTCATGACTGTTCATTTTATTTAAAACTAGGTATATGTAGTACTAGAGGGGCCCGTGGCTAAATAATAACAGACGCACAGGTCGATCGATCAGGTTAAGCTACGCTTGCCGCGGTTGGTCTGTGGATGGGTGACCATCTTTACATACCGAGACCCCTCCGTGACTCGGAAAGCACGTTAAGCCGTTGGTCCCGGCTGTCATTCGTGGATCTTTGACAGTCGCTACGGGTAGTCAGAAGCCCGAAAGTCTGACAACCAGTCTTACCAAGGCGTATCGTATTACCCACAAACTGGGTCGTGGAGGTCAGATAGGCAGTCGCTCCATGTAAAATACTGGTATTCAGCTGCATCCGGTTAAACTGGAAGCCGACCCCAACATAGTTGGGAAAAGGCTAGGCAGTTGATGTATATGAAGTTCTACCAGTACTAAAGTTTTTCTAAATAACTCATGCTGATTAAAAGCTTCATACTATTTCCAGTGGCAAAATAAAGCATAGTCGCACCCTTATATTTCAGCGCATGCAGAAAAAAATTAAAGCCACAAGAGTTTAATAACATGCGAGGTTTTGTCCACATCCCTAAATAACATAAGAGCAGTTTTTCCGCTCGTCCGTCAACAAAAAACGGTAGAAAACAAGTTTATGACGTCCGTTTGTAGGTCATATCAACTTCCGCACTGAATATGACACAAATAGGATTCAGAAGATCCATTTTGTCAAAATGAACAAAAGGAAAGATATAGGTATGGATTGGATGAAAGATGAAATGAGATAACGGCTGATAGAGCTGGCACCAACATGAAATTAAGGGCGAGAGGTTGCATAAATAGAGTTATTCCGTTCTTTTCAAGATGAAAAAGGTATTGTATGCAAACTTCGCCCCTATGTGTTGTGTTATTGCTTATTGCCTGAACATCACTTCAAATTCGAATGGTGTCGAGTGTCGAGGTGTGAATCCGTGACGATTTACTTTTAAAACAAATGAGCTTTGCCTTCGAATTGTATGCGGTCACTTTTTTTTTTTTTTTTTTTCTGATGGTTAATCATCAAATCTCCCTCCCGCTCTGGGTGGAGCGGAAGGGAGTGTCAGACTCTTACTGACTAAAACCCACCCGTGTTCCTTCCTTAGCCCTTTATGTTCCGGGCCAGCGGTAACCCTTTCGGACAATCCCGCTGACCCGGCAGGCTTCGGCCCTATGGGGCCCTCCTCGAGTGTGTGCGTGAGGTTCGAAATTTACTTTATAGAATAGCACTAACAGTTATCGTAGTCAAAATTTTAGCATAGCGGATCTTCTTTTCTCTTTCTACTCAGTAGCGCCGTCCCTCTTAGAATATTTATTAAGTTCTTGTGTCGTCATAATATTCTAGGAAAGTAAGGCTTGCTCTCACATGCGTTATGTATGTAGGAAAATAGTGTCAGTGTTGTACACCGTGTTGTCCTTATTTCTAGTGTGTGTGTTGTTTTCAATTAAATGTTTTTTTCTAATTAAGGCAATATAACGTATATACAGCGTGAAATTTTAATGGTGGTTTTCCCGTGGCAGAACGATTTGTACTCAGTAGTGCTACCGATTCAAAGAGTTTTTTTTTTTTTTTTTTCATATAATTATAAATAATAATTATAAAAATATGATCTCAATTCGAAAGCGTGAGAATCAATAGTAACTCACGTGCGCCTGCCCGCTACCTACCATCTTTGCAGGTAGCAGGACGACCACGCGCAGTCGTCCGCTGTAGCTTTTGCGCTGTAGCTATACTATTGGTTCGAGATCGCGTTGCCATTTTTTAATATTTTATTTTTTTATAAATCGATTGTACTATCAAGACAAAATCATTTTGCTTCGGGAAAACAACCATTAAAATTTCACGCTGTATATTGCTCCATCGTAGGGCAAAGCTTCTTCTCAAACAGACATAGTAACCGTATCGTTAGAAAACATTTGTTGAAAACGGGACCAGATGACGTGTTCTTTGACGCGTTTGCAATACGCGTCAAATTATTTACTTTAAAAATCTTGTAAGTTCCCATTACGGTTTGAACTTAGGTACTCAAAATAATTCGACAACAATTTACTCCAATAAGTCGGTAATAGCAACTTACCAAAATTAAATACTCAAAACACTAATTGATACGTTTATATAGATACTTTTTCGTCATAATTTTGTTTTTAAATTTCCCTCCATTAAAAGTGTTTTACATGTTATCTTCGTAATTATCACTACGCAAAATGTAAAATAAATTACGAAGATGTATCCCAACCCATAGGTGTCGAATTTTACATAACAACAAAAAGTCCATAATAGCACATTGCCGACTTATTGTTTGGGGGCGTCGATATGGAAAAAAAATAAACTGTTAATCCCTAATGGTCTAGTTATTTGTCCGCCACAATTTATTCCTCGAATTGTCGCAAATAATATACACAACAAAACTGTTCGTCAATAAAATTAAAACAAAAAAAAACCGGGCAAGAGCGAGTCGGACTCGCGCACCGAGGGTTCTTAAATTTTCACCGGCGACCTACTTAATAGATCTCGTTCAAACTAATTTTCGGTGGTAGTTTACATGATAATGTATATCATATAATATATTTTTTAGTTTTATCATTCTCTTATTTTAGAAGTTACAGGGGGGGGGGGACACATTTTACCACTTTGGAAGTGTCTCTCGCGCAAACTATTCAGTTTAGAAAAAAATGATTTTAGAAACCTCAATATCATTTTTGAAGACCTATCCATATATACCCCATACGGATGGGTTTGATAAAAAAAAAATCGAGTTTCAGTTCTAAGTATGGGGAACCCCCATAATTGACTGTTTTTTTCTATTTTTTTTGTGAAAATCTTAATGCGGTTCACAGAATACATCTACTTACCAAGTTTCAATAGTGTAGTTCTAATAGTTTCGGAAAAAAGTGGCTGTGAGATACGGACGGACAGACAGACAAACATGACGAATCCATAAGGGTTCCGTTTTTGCCATTTGGCTACGGATCCCTAAAAACAGTATATAAAAACTGAAACACGTAAGAAAGGGGTGCCGGTGTGAAGTGCCGTAGAACACTCGCGCTTCCAACTATATATTCAAGGCTTAGTGCCTTGCAAGCCAGATTTAGAATAATCCCCCAGTTCCACCTAATGGCCTTGCATACAAATGCTATGCTAAATGCATAGTTTTCGGTGCATTCGCGTTTCGTATTGTATTTTGAATTGATTCAGGAATATTTCGGGTAAAAATAATAAAGAGAATGGCTTTAAAAACGAATGAAAAATGTTGGTGTCGTAAATTGGTTTGATGTTTTTTAAGTAATTATGTTGTGTATGTATATAATTAATAATTATAAATTATTTAATGTATTGGTAGAAATTACAGAATATCAAGGGACTGTTTAATAAAACCGACAGGCGACAATTTGACAATCTGATATTTTTACATGTTTCTTTAATTAATTTTCTATCTTAAAGACCTGTCGTGAAAATGTGCCAATCTTGTTTTTCTTTTGACAAATATTATGTCATTAATTGTTTTACAAAATAAAGCTGGTGCTACAATTCTTACATACCTACCTACTTCTTTTACTTCGTCCCCGTACATAAATCTCATTTCTGTCAGAGATTCGATATCTATACAAAATATTGATTGATGCTATAATTCGAAATTATCGATTTATTCTTATTATTATTTATTCCGTAACAAACAGTCTTAATTTCCGTCCAAGCATCTGTGCTTGCAAAAACCACAAAAAGCAGTATATTTTACCCAGCTTCTGAATCGTGAATTCGAGAACCTTAAGTAAGGGCCCGCAAAATTCAAATTTCCTTGCAAAAACCGCCTTACGGGATGCAACTGAATACCAGTATTTTACATGAAGTGACTGACTGTCCTCCACAACACACTAACTGACTAACACGATACCCCTTGTTAAGACTGGTTGTCAGACTTTTGGGAACCGCTGAACGTGCTTTCTTAGGCACAGAGGGATCTCGTTATGTCATAACGAACCGACAACGGTAAGCGTATAATTACTTTTAACACATAATTATAAATCATGACCGTAACTTGAAAGCGAAGCTTGATATTTGCCAGTTTTATAAGTCTCATGTTATACAGGGCGATCCTGTTACTGGACACAAATCCAGATATTTGTGAATAGAAAAACTGCGTAATACGTACTCCTTGATAAGACTGGTTGTTACGATATGAATTATTGCAATTTAAAATCATTTATACTATAATTAGCTTATGCCCGCGACTTCGTTCGCGTGAAATTTCACCCTCCTAGGGGTGGAATTTCGAAAAACCCTTTCTTAGTGAATACCTAATCTTCACAAAGAACACACCCTCCAAGTTTCATGTCTCTAGGACCAGCGGTTTAGGCTGTGCGTTGATATATCAGTCAGTCAGTCAGGACTTTGAATTTTATATATTTATAGATGATGTTGAATAATTAGTCAAATTAGTGAAATATTTGACAGCTTTAAGCGACGGTGCCAACTTTCAAAATGCAATTTGATAAACCACTAACACTATTGTATAAATTAAGGCTCATCAGTGCATCGCTGACGCAGCTCTGATCCCATGGAGCATTACATAACGTGACGGCTTGTGTGCTGACGAGTTATATTAACATAATATATGCTGTTAATGGGTTGGGAAACGTGACTGTGTCAATGTATTAACGTGGGAGCTATGTCGAAGACTATAAAGGGTGGAAATGATATCCGTGGTGGAAATGTAGTTGCATTATCCCGTAAAGTAGCGATTTTATTTTTAATACCAATCACCTGATATTGTATATCTAAAGTAAAATTGTTTGTTTGTTTGTAAGAAGTAATCCCTGGAGGTACTGATCCGATTTCAAAAATCTTTAGAGAGTTACAATATTGCCGAGTATCACAGATATATGTTTTATGTGACTTCCACACAGATGAAGTGAAAGCTAGTTAATAATAATTATAATCAAACGTAATACTATCAAACTCATGTTAGATTACAATACATAGCCAATATATAGCCTACAACATATAGCCTACAATGTGTCCTACATTGTAGGCTATATATACTTCCCCAAAACATTTACAAAGAAACACATAATCACTCAATACTACACATTTCAATGGAATAACTACAGAGTCAGCATCATCAATCTCATAGTAAGTGAAGCGGAGATCGACACGCGTACCTGTCGAGCCACGTACACACGAGCAATTACACTGAGTACAATATTGTGGCTATAATAATTCATGGTATTGGGTGTGCCGAAAATAGTTTTAAGCGAAAGCAAACCGATTAAGGACCGACACACGGCGCACCACAAAAACGGGAGACTTCACCTAGATAGTTTCATAAGATGGGCAGTCGCTCCATGGCAGCTAAATTCCATGGTACTGGAATTTAGCTGCATCTAGTTAAGACTGATAGCCGACCCCAAAATAGTTGTGAAAAGAACGGCTAGCCATAAGCTAACTATGATATTGAACACGACTAGTGCAATCTCTATGCGTATAGTTTCTAGCTAGCTAGCTTCCAACAATTTCTAGGAACCCTGTGAACACCCTGTACAACGCATGCAAACATTGCATAACATACCACCAACGTCGACAGCTGACTAAGGGCGTTCCACAGACCATTACAATGAACAATTTGGAGAGATACACTCTGTAAGCCAGGTGGCAAATTGCCAATTTGAGTAGTTGGGATTTCGAGGTCTTGGCGGCCTGAACGATTGAAGACGCGGCTCTTTGGGGTTTACCGACCGCTTGAGGTGCATTTCAAGCCTCAATAAGTGGTGATACTGATATTCTAGCAACGATAACGATACTGAAAAAGTCAAAAATGTATGGGATTGACATAAGCTACCGAAAAACTGGTGTTAATCTTGTTGAAAGTGTAGAAAAAATTACAAAAATGTCCGCTTTTGGGCAAATAGTCCGCTTTCTGGCTGGCCAATATTTTTAGTGCGCGATTGGAGAGGTCTCGGGCTGATGATGATGATGAGCTATTTATTCATGTAAGTAAATGTGTATTGATTGAGTGAAAAAGAATAAATGCTACTTAGAGGTTGCAAGACTTGCAAGTTTAGTCGAAAGATACTGACTGCTGCACACAGTGCACACATAAAACTTCCCCAAAAATAGTTGACATAATTACGACCAATCCATCTATTTTCTTTGGGCCCATCATACTTTGCAAATGGCTAGGCTGTGGTTATTAACCCTTTACCTAATGTATGTCATTCAAATGGTTACTCAGAAATCATAGAATTTTAAATAATTTGAACGCATGAAGCAAACAGTAGCAGAAACTACACCAAAATACATATTTCGCTTATGCAACTATACGTCACTAGTTACGGTGGTTCATGTCTCATTCGATATACACTGCAACATGTCTCATTTCGTTTGCCTTGCGAGAAATATGCAATATTACACCTCTGTGGAAAACATTGGGTTCGCCGCACACACGATGGGTTTGACGACTGCATGAACGGCGCTGACGATCGCTGAACCAAGAATTTACGATGTTGGTAGTGCAAAATGAATGCGTTTTGTGGTTTCATTAAGGGGTTATGGACACGTAGAAAACTCCAGTTTTAACCTTTGCGTAATTGCTCTTTTGGCTTCCACGATCACTTCTGAAAACCGGTTTTTATTAACAGGAAGTAAATTTTTTGGTCGACAAGAAGGGTGTTATGTATTCACTGCTTGACATTTTTTGTCCTATTACGGCAAAAGCTAGAAGGAAGTGTTATAACCTCACAGGCGGTGTTTGTACTTCAGATAGTTTATAAAGCCTAAACTGCTGATTTCCACAAATGAGGTGTCGTTGAGCCATTGCCGTCACCGGGAATCACTCATTAATAATTAGTGATTTATTAAACGCACATTAAAGTGGTTTTGTGTGCGCCGACCCATACTATGCCAGTACGCCAGACTACAATACGCCACTACGACAGTCCGCTGTGTAATTTCGTTTGCGTAGTAATTGTGCCCATGCATAAATTTAGAACACAGTGACGTTTACTGAACAAATTGGTGGTACTTATTTATGCTATATGTTCCATGCAAGCCTGTGGTTTAGAGTGACGGGCTTAAAATGTGTTTGAGAATTTCGGACGCCATGTTTTTACCCGAATACGCCAGAAAGAGAATTGAGTATTTCAAAAGTTATACTGAAGTGTTATGAGCACTTCTAAAACAAGATCGGATCGAGGATCTTAATAACAGCTGAAATGTTCTTAATTATTAATTAAAAATAATTACGAGTTTTGCATGAACATTTAGCTACTTTAAATTTTCTTTTACTCTTAAAGCTGTTACTGGCATCCTGGCTAAAGCGTAATAAATGAGGCATCCTGGCTAAAGCGTAATAAAATAATTATTTAATTACTCCTAAGTCGCAAAATATTTTTATTTCGTACCACCTCAAGTACACATTAAGCTTAATTACGGAAAAAGTAATTAAAATTAATCTAAATTAACTGTAATCACGCAATTACCATTGTTTGATTAAATGATAAGTGTTTCCGACAATAACATAAGGCTTATACTAACTAATTGAGATTAGCGTTGTCTGATTGGCTGTTTGCTGGTAGCGAGCGCCGAAATCCGGTCCAGGGAGGTTTAATCCAGATTATGCAGTTCTACATAAATTCGAGACTTAGCCGTGTTTGTAATTTCGTATATAAATGTATCGATTGTTACGATACGTTGAATTTTTCGCAAACGTTTTTTACGCTCGAGTGCATTTTATGAAAACCCTGTTTCACGTTATACTTTTGTGTTTTTGTTAAAACAGTTTTCCGATAGCTTTTATTAAATCTCATAGTTTATAAAAAAACTCTCATGATTATAACGAAATATAAGAAGTGAGTTTTCTAAGCTTTGGACTTTATTAGTAAGTTAGTTGGTTCGCTATTTTGTAGTTCTCTAGGAAACGTATTTAACTCTTTTTATTTTATCTGCAGAAAATGTGTCATCTCATTTTTGTAGATACAAAGTTTGGCTCTCCCGCCAATGACTTTGAAGTTTTTTTTTTTCAAAGTTCTCGTAGTACCTACTACCTAATTAAGCTTTTCCAATCGTAAAATTAATTGAATATTTATTTTTAAGACAGGGATTCTAACTCTGTTTCAAAGAGTGATTCAATGAATTACAAGCGGCTATGTAACTAACTGGAACTACACACAGTACCATGTACGGTCATAATACCGTGTGTAGTTCCAGTTAGTTAGTTAGTAGTAGGTATACTACATATATGCTGGAAAAGATTTCTTTAGAAATAAGCATCACCTTTGTACGTATTTTTCTGTATCTTTCTTCTTGTGTGTGCATAAATGGTTACATTAATAAGTAACTTCTTAATTTTTTTCACAATTTTAGTGTCTGTATCATTTCCTTTTAACATAAACTTTTAATTTTCCTCCCCAAGAAACAATTGAAATCAACTCCTTCAAGACGCCCTAAAGTTCGTCATTCGATTCGGTAACGACCGCCAAAATCCGGCTCCTGCTGGATCTAACCAGATTTATGCAGTTCAAACTGGCTCTAGACTTGAGACGGGGGAAATAAAAATGCGGATTTAAAGGTAAGATCAACGGCGGAATTGTTAAAGTTTTATGTTGATCTCCTTATTGATCATCTTTTTTAGATATTTTGGTTAGGTTTGTTTTTATCTATGTAGGTATTTTTGAAGCTAGTAAAAATATATTTACATTTTGAGGAAACCTGAAAGTTTACGGATTTGATTCTTAAAGTACACCAGTGCTAGATAAAATCTTTGCATGTCTCGATGTACAGAATATAATGATTATGATTAGTCTGTCTCAATAAGTTGGATTTAGAAATACCTGTTACATAATTACAAAATACTAAATAATTATTATATTCAACGTTATTTTACCTGTAACAATAATAGGGTAATTAAAATTCTGAAATAATCCTTTCTTATTTTATAAAATAATTTTCTCTTGATTAGTTAATTTTGCTATCCGTATCAATAGGATAGGGGTATTCAATTATGGAGCTATGTACAGTCAACAAAGGAGTTAAGTATGCAGGAGCGTCGGATATTGTTGAAGTTTGCTAAGAAACCGATGGGTATTTTCGAATAAAATTTTAGTTTAATAATAGAAAACAAACAGCTCATTTATTAAATTAAATTTCAGTCCAGAACATCCATCGGTTTTTTAGTAAACTTCAACTATATCCGACGCTCCTGTATACTTAACTTCTTTGTTGACTGTACATACTCATAAGCCCAGCATATAACAAAGGTTACGTAACAATAAAAACTTTATTACAGAATACTCTACTCTCTTTACAGTTTCGACCTAGACCAAATTCTGTACTAATAGTACCAAGAACTTATTTATTACTATCCTTATCCTTATCCGATTGCTAAAGTTTTGTAGTTTAGGAGAGAATGGTTTTTTTATTTACTGAATACGTACTGCTGTCAAAATTGGTTTTCATTGTTGAAAAAAAAGGGTGTAGTGTCTTTTTTCGTGAAAAAAATTCAAATGCGAATTTGGTATAAGATGTTACCTAGGTGAAAAATATGTTATTGTAAAGCTAAATATTGTTAAAATTTTGACGTTGTTAATTCTTCGATTTACTCCAAGAAGTAGAGCTATTTTAAGTTTTTAATAATATTAAAAAGGTCTCCTTATGTAGCGATAGTTATTAATTATACGTTCAGCACTAGAAACACTCAATATCAGGGAAACCACAAACAATTATTATTTTTCGAATCAGTACGAATTATATTATAAAATAAAAGTAGCTCATGTAAAAGTATTTGCTATAGCCAGTGAGAAAGGTGGTAGTGAGGCTGACCAAAACAAACACTCAAGTATCGTAACACCATTACTGTAAACAATATTGTGTCGTCTCGTGAAAGTTTTTCCATTAGAGAAAAGCATTAATAAAAACTTTCGTATCCACAAAATTAATTGGTTATTTTGTTCCAGCTATCAAACTTCAAGTAAACTTCTTTTAGAAATCAATGCTGCTTAGTAATTCAAGGATATTTTCCACAATGCTGTTATATATACTTCACGTGAAAGAGATCTTCAAAACTTTTGACATAGAGTTTTTTGTGAATATATGTTTTTTTTTTTCTTTTACTATTTTACGGAATTAGGTACTTGCTCGCGACTCAGACAGTGTTAGGTCCAAAATCGGTTTTTTCTTTTTTTCAAGACAAATAAAAGAGAAACAATTTTTTTTCTCAATACAAGGTATTTCGAATTTGATTAGTTGGAAATGTCAAGATCAACCTAAAGAAAGCATTTTTTATTTGTTTCTGTCCATGTCTTGTCCAGTCAAAACCATTGCACTGAGGCCGATCGTACTTTGGCTAAGCGTTAATCCTATCACGGTCGCCCAACTGTCAAACTACTAGTGCAGGATAGAGACGGGAACAAGCAAGTGCTAAGTAACGTTTGTAGATCTCGGCCTAAACTAGGCTCGCCAAAGAACCGATAACCGATACCGATACCGATACTAATAAAATTAATAATAATTAAAAAATAATTAATATAATATAATTATAATATAATTATTTTATAATATAATTATTATTTAATTTTTTTTTTAAATTATTTTTTTTTATTTATTTATATTTTTTTTAATAATATTGCTAAAATACCTGGCTGAAGGATGGATTTATCTATTGTTAGAACATAGTTATGATTTATTAAAGCTACGAAATACATTATAATAAAATGTTCATAAAGACTTACCATTGTGCCCTAATGTTCGGTTTTCTAATCTGAAAACAGAAAATTCTTAGTTAGAAAATATAATCAACGCTTTATAAAGTCTTAAATGTACAGACGCCAGCACATCAAGCTACCCGAAACTGTCAAATTTTCCCAATCAACATTAAATCTTATGTTGTAGAGATAAAGTTGAAAATCTATTAAATAAATTTGACAGATTGTAGTAGCTTGATGTGCTGGCGTCTTTACTGTTTTGTTCTACTTACATTAAATTAATCGTGAAATCATACATAAAGCTTGTGTTTGATAAGGTTATCAAAGCCATGAAACATTACGGCTCAAAGTTTTATTGGGTTTTTCCACGGTTTTTCTAAGAAAGCAGTAGCTGTCCCGATTTGTGCCCGGTTACCGGTTACCATTATTTAAAACTAGACATATGCGGTCTTATAGCACAAGACGACAATATGTATACAAAGTAACTCTACCTATCAGGACATATAGACGTGCTACAATAGAAGGAAATACCTCTCAAATTGTATTAGTTCCTGTCAACAAGTCCAAAGTCTTAGCAAACAGTAAGGAATCACATTATTTGTTCTAGAACCTAGGTAAATCCTATTACCAGGCACAGACGAGTTTGCAACTTTTTCCAATCGGCTTACAGGCTGCCCGGCTGGTACCGTTGTGTAGAGAAGTGTTAGCGTTCGAGCGGAAAGGACTTTATTCTGTGCTCTGTTTTATAGTCCATTTCACGCTTTAAATGTTATGCTGGATAGTGTTCATGATGTTAATGGAAATGAAGTGTTTCTTTTAGTTGCGGATTTTGTGTGCAAATGCAATAAAGGTTTTTTTGGAGTGATAATAGTCGCATCTAAAAGCTTTACTATCAAAATCGTCGACCGACTAATTGTTTTGTCACGATATGAGGTTCCCTTTCTTTTCCGTCTCGGTAAACGAGACTTTTTTAAATGGCGTTGTTTTTTCTTTTTTTAGATACTCGTAAGGCCGCTTTCACATTAGAACGTTAGCAACGCGACAGTAGCGCGGCAGAAGCAGAAACCTTCACGCACGCTTCTGTTTATAATATGAAATTCTGACTGGGCGACGGTCGCGCGTCAGTCGCGCTGCTAAAGTCGCCTAAATGTAAAAGCGCACTTAGAAGTAAATCACACCACACATATTTAAAGGCGAAAGTTTGTGAGTGTGGGGGTGTGGGGGTCTGTTTATATGTTTGTTACTTCTTCACGCTCAAACGGCTGGACCAATTTTGATAAAATTTTGTATGGAGGTAGCCGACACCGTGGATTAACATATAGGCTACTTTTTATCTCGATATTCCCACGGGATCGACATTTACACGGGTGAAACCGCGGGGCGCAGCTAGTTTTATAATAATACAAAAAAAAAAAAAACAGGCGTGACGTTATACTATGTGGAATTTTATTCGTAATATCAAGCTAGCAGTTTGGTTTTGATATTATCTACTTTTTAACAACCTCCATCGTTTAAAAAAACAATTGCCGACTCGTTTTCAGTCCATTCAGAAAGAGATATTTACTCCACTACTTTATCATTAAACGTACCTATCACCGTAGTGTCACGATATCGCAAACTTAACATGCATCAAGCATTAATTCTCAATCCCAATTCTATAATTAATTTCCCTCAGACACGAAATAATTCACCACCGTCCGGAAAAAATACCGGATGCGTTTCAAAATTTATACAAAACCGTTCATATGAAACCCCATTACTTTTTATTTCACTTCACATTCAAATTTTAATATTAAACTACTCCATTATTCGTTATACAAAAAAAGACTTTGAAATAATGGTAGTAACATTCAATTTTGCATTTCGATGACCATGCAGGAACAAACACGGTACAACATTGTCACTCAAACGGAATGGAACCTTTAACTTTGATGGATAAAGTTGAAAGTCAACTGAGAGTTTGTTTCAAAGAAAATGGGAATGACTCCTACACTTTACTCCTCTAAATTGTACCTTATGCTCTAATAATAAGGTCCAAAATCAAACTTACGCGTTGAGACGATATTTTGTACCCGCTGCGTCAACATTGGCCAAGTCATGTGTGTTGGAGACAAGCAACGCATCTGCAAACAAAAAAATTTATTATTACGTTTAAATAGTGGGATTTACGTTAGTCGAGCATGCTGAGCTTGGCTGAACAAAAACAGAGTGTAATGTGCACACTTTTTTTTTGTGTTTCCTGGCTATTATACTGGAAAAGTTGAAAATTTTATACGTTTTATCTAAATAAACTTTTTTTTGCTGTGTGTTTCTAAATTATTGCTTTGGAAAACTGATCGTTGTTACTGTGTACATTATGTAGTTGCACGAAATTTGAAGTTTAATGCTATTTAAACAACCTCTAGTCAATCTTTTATAAATTGTTGTGAAAAGTTCCAGAAGGTGAATACTTAGATTTTTGGGCCGTAAGCACACGGCGTATTTTAAATGCGCAGACGACGCGCGTTTTCGGCGCCGTAGATGCTGATTGTTTTGGGTTCGAATCTCGTTTGAAGCGCGTATACGCGAGTCACCTGCGCGTCGTCTGCGCGTGTAAAATACGCTGTGTGTGCATGGGTTAGGGTGTATACTAATAATTTAATAATAAGTATTCTGTGAATAAATCGACGGTTAAGAGAAAATAGGGTATAAGTGACAAAAAATGAAATGTCCAGGAGAGCCGTTCAACGTTTTAAATTTTAGAAAAACTGACGTGAAAATAATTTTTTGCTAGGGCATAAACGCCAAAAACGTCATCGTAGAGACATGGGAGTAAGCGCATTCGAAAGAGCGGAAAATTTTACGTAGGATGGCCATATGTAACTCATTTTTGACCAAAAATGTTGCATAAGCCTCTACTTCCTTTTTACCGTCGAAATGAATTTTCAACAGTTGTTCCACACTAAAACTATTCAGGCGTCAATTTTATTCCACCGATAAAAGACATCTATCTGACTGTGGAAAATTCAGCCATTAGTCGCCAAACATAATCAGCGCATAGAGGCCTGGTTCTACAACATCCAAGGAGTATTTTCCAAAAGTTTTGGGTTTTTTTTTTTTTTTTGCGTATTGGAAATCATCAAATGACCCCTCCCGCTCTGGGTGGAGCGGAAGGGAGTGTCAGACTCTTACTGACTAAAACCCACCCGTGTTCCTTCCTTAGCCCTTTATGTTCCGGGCCAGCGGTAACTTTTTCGGACAATCCCGCTGACTCGGCAGGCTTCGGCCCACTTCTCTGCTGCTGACATCCAAAAGTTTTGGGTTTTGTTACTGATTTGACAATGATCTCATGTCTATAAAGAGCGTCATTCGAGTTTGAAACCAGCACCCAAATTGCGTAACACACTATTACTCTCAATTTGAAATATTTTGAAGCATGTTTCAAATCCATTGGTTCATATGTTTGAAAAATGTGTCTGCTCAACAACGCAAATAACGCAATGAATGTTGTTGAACTGTCAAAATGAAACCCATTGCTACTGATAATGCGTTACGCAATTACCCTGCAATTTAAAGAACCCGAAATAAATTCATGAGAAAAGCTGGAAACTTTTATAAACATCAAATTATGGTTTCGCGAAACTTAAAAAAAAAGAACATTTTCTAAGTAGCTAAAGTCTTTAAACTTTTTTCTTCTAATTTCAAACAAACTCCAAAGTAAATCTATATTTTCTGAACTCTCATTTGAAGGTCGTAGTACGAGTATTTCATTACTTCAAAACTTACAAGTTGTAACAAGCGAAGTTGTTATAATCCGAATTAAAGGGCTCTCTGCTAAGTAACTTAAGTTATTGTTGTTTGGTGAAGCTATTTTCGTGAGGTGTCCCAAGTTCCTCTGATTTAGTTTTGAGGATATAAGTATGTCGCAGGATACGCCCCGGGCGTCGGGAGTCGATAGCCGATTCCCGGCCACCGTAGGCGCGGGCTTGCGGGCGGCGAGCAATAGGCAGCTCGCCGTCCGGTAAGGACCAGGCCCGGGTCAACGGCGCGTTGTGTTCCACGCGCGCCTCAAGGAGATGTCAGCACCAACTGACGGGGTCGCGGGTTGTTCGAAAGAGATACCGTGGCACAGGCAAGTGAAGGAACACGGGTGGGTTTTAGTCAGTAAGAGTCTGATACTCCCTTCCGCTCCGCGGAGGGGTCATTTGATGATTTCCCACCCAAAGAAAAAAAAAAAAAAAAAAAAAAAAAAAAAAAAATTCCCCAATGATAAGACTGTTTGGCATAGGGTTTATATTTTTTTTACAGGTTATCTGACAAAAAAAAAACTTACAAACTGACATAATTATTACGACACTGAGACGACAGCAAACTAGGACGAGTTAAAGCTTCCTCACAACTGTAAATCTCACCTGTACAAATTCGTACTTGCTACCGGAAAAAAAACATATAGAGTAAAAAAATTCCCCACTATTCAAAACAGTATAGCAACGTATTCAGTCTGTTTGCATATGGAGGTCTGTTGCTCTGTGTTCATTAAAATGCATGCAGTGACGTCATACGGGGCATAGTAGTGGTAGCGGCGTATTGTGCCTATGTGGAACGTGTCTCAGTGAGGTGTGTAAATTGTGGTGGGAGGATAATCGAGTTTGTAGGTGACAAAAACTTTGAATCTTTGTCGTTCTTGTGAATAAAGTAAAACCTTAACATAACACATTCAACCTCCATTTGTACTTTGATGCCATGCAAATCTTTTCTATTCGAAGTATAACTTGATCGTAAAGGCGCGTACGCACTAGCGAACAAAACATGGTGAACACGAACATAATGGATCGCCACGAACATTTTTGACATACACAGTGTTATGTTCGTTAGTGGTACGCACGTGCGAACAAAGTGTTCGATGTTCGTGTTCACCATGTTTTTGTTCGTACGTGCGTACGCGCCTTAAGAAGAACACACAGGGCACTTATCCCACGACTGTAGGTTTATCAGTATATGTATATTTATATCGAATCTTTGCTTTATGACAGTAGTTTTCTGCAAACTTCCCTTGTTGACACCATAGGGAAAAAAAAAACTAGCAAAACTTTCAACTGATTTCAGTATCCGTTTCACATGTAGCACATAATTTTACATTCATTGTCGCCATTATCCGTAAATCAGCCTATAATGTTCCCACTGCTGGGACACAGGCCTCCTCTCGGTGAGAAGGAGTGGCCCAGTGCGGATTGGCAGATGTCACATGTCTTCGAATTTTTGGTTCTAGGACATGCCGGTTTCCTCACGATGTTTTCCTTCACCGTTTTGAGAGCAGTGGTGATGAAATAATTTACACAAAGTAAAGCGCCTGTCTTGGTTCGAACCTACGACCTACAACTCGTAAGTCGCGGCCGTTACCACTTGGCCACCACTGCTCTCACCATCATCAGCCGACAGTAGTTCCGCAGTACATAGGTCTGCCCAATCGCATGCATATAAAATCTCAATGCTCAAGCAGCACGCACTGGATTGTGGAGGTCACATAGGCAATCATTCATGGGAAAATTGGGAAAATGCTAAGCAGATTATGATCACACGTCACTGGAAAACAAAAGAACATCGCCTCTGGGTCTTCCATTATATTCCTACTGCGCTTTTATCACTGGCTAAGAGAGGATTATTTTATGATGTGTAATAAAAACAAGTTGCTGCACAAAAAAACAGCACTTTTTAGTTCAAATCCATAGGGCCGAAGCCTGCCGGGTCAGCGGGATTGTCCGAAAGGGTTACCGCTGGCCCGGAACATAAAGGGCTGAGGAAGGAACATGGGTGGGTTTTAGTCAGTAAGAGTCTGACACTCCCTTCCGCTCCACTCAGAGCGGGAGGGGTCATTTGACGATTTCCCATCGAAAAACAAAAGGCACATACGGGGTAAACCCTTTTTCTCATACTTGATGATTACCTAGGGACTATCTCCTTTTCAATTTAACGTTTCTGTCACAGTTTGTCTCTCTGTGCGTACATAACCTGAAAATCACCAAACCGATTAACACGATCATCCATTTAATTAATTCTTTGTTTAGATGTTGTCTGTTACGATCAGTAAACGTGAAAGGAGCTGGACGTTGAGCTAGTCAAATATGTAATAAAAAAATATGCATGTATTTGCTAAGAGTGGCAGTCACAGCCTTTAACTTGAAGTCTTTTCAATTCTGGACCCCTATATTATATTACTAACTAGATCAAATATAATTAAGTTAACCAAGTTAAGAGCGTTTACGCCGAACGTCATTTCATACAAACTTTCAAGCCCTTGTTTTCCGAAATGAACAAACCGATTTTAATAAAACTTCATACGCATAAGCAGGATACAAAGGTCTAAAAAGTTAGCAGAGAACATTTTCGAAAAATAGTGTTACAGCCAAATTAGACCGATTTTAAACTTTTCATAGAAACAGAGATTTCCAGTTATCTTTTTTTAAATAAGACATTTCGAAAATGTTCTCTACTAACTTTTTAGACCTTTTTTAGACCCATCAACACGCGTGAAGTATTTTTTGTGTAAAACGGTTCCAATACCTTTATTTTAAATCGACATATAAATAAGACTGGAATGAACATTACGTCTTTAATCACCCACGCAATTGGGAATTCCGGAACCAATTTCCTCTATTTGTATTCGATTGAGGCTCGTATACAGGGTGTTACTGAAATATATCGTGCTCATACATCAGCGTCACTCGCCGCCGCCGTAAGAAACGTGGGAAGGTATTGACGTGAACGGTGACGAGCTTTTTATCATAGAGGGAAAATATAATAACGCGTTTTTTGAACCACCTGTGTGTGATGTCTTACTTGATGATGAGTAATGGGTTCCTATAAATGACTGACCGTTATTGAAACAGTGGTGTCAATCGTACAGCCTTTACCCATCCATGTTGCGTTGCGTGCGTTAACGTTCTGCATCGTTCTCATATGCATAATTTTTAACATAAAATATGATGTAAACAAGACTTTATTTTAATTTAAAAGAGTGTCCATGGCGTTTCTTGCCCGTTCTTCTCCATAGATACCTACGCTTTGGAATGGGCAACTTCATCTTTCTGACTGACCGACCCCTTGACAATTCAAAAGTGCCTGTAAGTAATTGGTTTAATTGAAATAAATGCTTTGAGTTTGAGTTGATTTTACTGGATAATACGATACCCCTTGATAAGACTTGACGCGCGCCTCAAAGAGATGTCAGCATCGAGGGCCCCATAGGGCCGAAGCCTGCCGGGTCAGCGGGATTGTCCGAAAGGGTTACCGCTGGCCCGGGAACATAAAGGGCCAAGGAAGGAACATGGGTGGGTTTTAGTCAGTAAGAGTCTGACACTCCCTTCCGCTCCACCCAGAGCGGGAGGGGTCATTTGATGATTTCCCATCCGAAAAAAAAAAACCTTTCGGGCTTCTGACTACCCGTAACTACTGTCAAGGATCCACGAATGACAGCCGAGACCAACGGCTTAACGTGCTCGTAACGTCTTCACTAGAATTGGTAGTCGCAGTTTTTCGTCATAGTTTATTTATTTATATATACTTTATTGTACACCACAATAATACATAAGATGAAAAAGATACATCAAACACTACAAAATATACAATGGGCGGCCTTATCGCTATAGTTCTGCTTTGTACTGAACTTTCGTCTTACGATATTGTAGCGGTATCTACAACGCCACATGCGAACAACGCGTCATACTGACGTCACGCAAATCCTGTATCGCGCAAATAAAAGCTTTAAAATAATTTGCCCAAACTCCCGTCATACGCCATCAAAATAAATCTTTGACATACAACATAAGAACAACAACGTGAGATGCTCCACATAATTCCATAATAAAGATAACATTATAACTGAAATTCTCTCCTACTTGATAATATAACAAAGTCGAAACTTATCAAGGACCAATTTTGGAACCTCAAAAGGATTTGTGGAAAGATTATTTCAACATTATGTTCAGTACAAAGGAGATGCTAAGTGATGATACATATATATTTACTAGCTTCTGCCCGCGACTTCGTCCGCGCGAAATTTCTTGTACCCCCACCCCGTCGCAACACTTCGTATTCGCTTAGCGTTTATTTTGACTTTTTTCTGTTTACTCGGCTCCTAAGGGTCATAGCGTGACATTAAATAGCCTATAGCCTTCCTCAAGAATTGGGCTATCAAATGCAAAAAGATTTTTTCAAATCTGACCGGTAGTTCCAGAGATTATCGCGTTCAAACAAACAAACTCTTCAGCTTTAATATTAGTATATAGAAGATAGATACATTATGTTGTAAGTATATGATACATAGTTAATGAGATTGGGGTGAGGAAAAGGGCAGACGCATTTGGTGTTGACTGCAGGAAATATATTGCCGGTTTTTGTGTTGTTGTCAGTGGCATTATGCGTTGGTTCAAGTTAGAATAGGTTTACTTATAAATAGCTTTTATACCCACAATAAGAATGTATTGCCTGAAGTATTTATTTAGTTGATAATCTTGATGATGAAACAAAAAAGATAGATGCAAATAAGTATTATTCAATTGGATTGAACTAAAACAAGCACAGTTATACAAAATGTACAACTAGGGTTCGTACATCTCCCACGTAATTCAGTTTAATTGCTCCTAACTTTCAGCCTCTATTCTCACTTGTATACAGTGTGAGTCTTCATAATGTGAACATAACGAAATGAGGGAAACATAGCTTAATTTTATCGACGAAAAAAATATTTGAAAAAAAAAAAAAAAAATTAAAAGGATCTTTACCTGCTAAAAAGTATGGTAATTGCAAGGCCTTTCTTTAACAGTTGATAGGAAATGTTGTGATTGAGTTATAAACATGGTATTTTACGTTTAGAAATCTGATACGATGGAGAATAATTTAAAGTAATAAATAAAAACTTTTTTACAAAAAAAAAAACAACCGACTTCCAAAAAACACTATGAAGTGAAAAATAACTTTAATTTCGGAAGTCGGTGTCTTTGGATTTGTATTTTAGTTTTTTGCCACCGACTTCCGAAATTAAAGTTATTTTTCACTTTATAGTGTTTTTTGGAAGTCGGTAGTTTTTTTTTTTTGTAAAAAGTTTTTATTTTTCACTTTTTAGTGGGTCAGTTTGTAATTTATCTAAGTTACAATAGCTTAATGTCAACTGCTCATCACCTTTTACAAAATATTGCTATTCCCGATGCAGGGACGTTAATTGTTGAGGAGTTCTCCTAGTAAGAACCAGGAGAACTCCTCAACAACCACGCACCATACGCATTGTGACGAGGATAAATCGTTTAGCAACCATATTAAAGTAATCGAATCGCAACCCGTGAAATATTTGTCATTGAGTAGTTCCGATGGCCATCTGTGGTCTTCATCATCAGCTCCACTTTACCAAATGATGATTTCCGAGAGCAAATGCTCAAGTTACTTTAAAAAATACCCAAATCGCTATAGCTTTGCCTATAAAATTTGAGGGTTTCCCTCGATTTCCATGGGATCCTCTCATCAGATTCCAACTTGATGATAATGAGACCATCTCGAGAGTATACCCTTTCGAACAAAGAAAGAATTTTGAAAATCGGTCCACAATTGGCGGAGTAATCGCGTAACAAACACAAAAAAATTCTACATTTTTTTTAGATTTTTTTAAATATTTCTTCCGTCGATAAAATTAAGCTTAGTTACCCTCATTTCGATATGTGCACATTATGAAGACTCACACTGTATGTTGATAAAAGATTGGTAAAGGTACTATTAGGGTTCCGTACCTAAAGGGTAAGAACGGGACCCTATTACTATGACCCCACTGTCCGTCTGTCTGTCTGTCTGTCACCAGGCTGTATCTTATGAACCGTGATAGCTAGACAGTTGCAATTTTCACAGATGATGTATACCGGTTGCCGCTGTAATAACAAATAATAAAAATAAAATAAAGTTAAAATAAATAGGTATAAAAGAATTTTTTTTTCGGTGTTTTATGCCTTTTGGGTTCTTGAACCCTTCGTGTGCGAGTCCGACTCGCACTTGGCCGGTTTTTTTTTTATTTTAGTCAAATCTATCAGCAAAATCAATCTATCATTAATGAAAACAGCATAAATGAAACTCAATTCACACAACCCAAAGAACCTCAAGGGATTCAATAATCCCGCGCATCGCACAAACGCGCACATCAAAGGCCTGAACCAAAATATTGTGCCATATTCCCCACTTCACCATTGCAATCATAATATTGTACAGATAAAAAATACAGCAAAATGTAGTGGTGGCCTCATTAAAATTTCTACAGACCGATGCGTTTATGAGTATCGTTGTAAACAAAGCCGAGTATTTTGTTCAGTAAAAAAAAATAATGATTTTTTTCTTCTCTTTTTACGTTTCTATCCGTCATTATGCTGGTTACAATTTTATTTTGTTGGCAAATTATGTTGTGATAATTGGTCGTTGATTTGTGGTTGTAATTTTGTTTTTGTGTTGTTTATTTTCTTTTTGTTTGATCTTCACGACTAATTTATATTTGTATAAATAATAATTAGTAGATAAGTATCAGAGGTTCTCTTTGGAATGAATATTCCTGTTCATTATTATAGAAATTTTACTTTGACATTAAAATATGAGTAGATACTATTTTGACTATGAATGAGGTCCATCAGAATGTCATGTTTTCCGTTTATTTTTCGTCTCCCACGAGTAAGAGGTAGATAATGAGTTAGAGGTAGACATTTTCTATTACTTTGTCAACAATTTGTCTTGCTCGCAACAAATCAGCTACAATTGTTGTCTCGACGTCCCCAAATTGAAATCCAAAGATTCAATTTGAGATGAAGAATGTTGTTTTGAAAAATAATATTTCTGTAGTTCGCTGAATGTTGATAAAATCATTCTACCGACACGAGTAGGAACAGGCTTACCATCATGCTGTCTGGCTATTATGAGTATTTTTATTTTTTATTGACTGCCCCGTTAGTCTCGTGGTTGCAAGCGCGACTGCTGAGCGTCCTGGGTTCGATTCCCGGGTCGGACAAAGTGTTACTGAGTTTTCAATTAGGAATTTCTTAGTAACAGTCCGGAGTTTGGAAGTTGGCTGGCAGCACGTAAAGCCGTTGGTCCTGCGCCTGAACTCTCCCCGGTCGTGTCGGATTGCCGTCCCATCGGACTATGAGAGTAAAGTAATAGAGAGTGCACCTGTGTTTGCGCACACACTTGTGCACTATAAAATATCTCCTGCGTACCTGGCTAATCTCCATTGAGATTGGCCACCGTGACCGAAAAACGGTCGGGGAGGCTATTATTATGAGTATTTTACCACGACATGACTCATAAGTTTTATTCATATCAGTGCAGACAGACAAAAGAAGAAGAATATACAAAGAGGATGTCATCTTCACCATCTTCCTGCCCTTGTCCCATGTCAACAAACATTACTAAGGTCAGTAGGTACCAGTGTGATGAATTCCGATATTAATCAAAAGTGTTGCGAGGATACTTTCCATAGCAATAACAACCACTACGTATATAATCGGACATTCATACTATCATCAATTTGATACCTTCGCAATTTCAATGCAATTTAAATTAATTAGTTTTTATACAGTTGCATCGGAGCGTATTGGAAGCTCATAATCATTTTATAGTTATTGGTTTTTCCCATAGGTATAGTAATAGGTAACTAGTTACTTAGTGAGTTGAGCGCTGTCATAAAGTGAAGAATAAAATACCGTCATTAGAAAGACACCTCTTTCTTTCTCTTCTCTAAACGGAAAATACAAGCAATTTAAATAAGTTGAAAACCACCTTGTTGGCTCACCTTCTTGGCTATATTTGTGGAACAACCTGCTTAATTAGAACAAAGATGACAAAGATTTTGTACACGTGGATGACGTATAAAAGGCTTTAGGTAGAGTCAACAAAGGAGTTAAGTATACAGGAGCGTCGGATATAGTTGAAGTTTACTAAGAAACCGATGGATGTTCTGGACTGAAATGTAATTTAATAAATGAGCTGTTTGTTTTCTATTATTAAACTAAAATTTTATTCGAGAATATCCATCTGTTTCTTAGTAAACTTCAACAATAGCCGACGCTCCTGTACCTATACATAACTCCTTTGTTGACTGTACGTTTCCTATACCTAAAACATTCCATACAGCATTCAATCTCTAAACGATGGACAAAAATCACATCAAATTACATTTTAGAATTAATACGCAAATACACAGACGAACAACTTAGTTATACAGGGTTATTTGTAAAACACCAGCAACCTCTTAAGAGGTCATTGGAAAAAAAAATCAGCTGTTCTCTACATTTTGACGAGTTATACGAACATAAATGTAGGGAACAGCTGATTTTTTTTTCGTGATTTCAGGTTTGGTCCCATAGTAAAAGTTGTTCATAATGATGAGTACAATGACCTCTTAAGAGGTTGCTGGTGTTTTACAAATAACCCTGTATATTATCTAAATGTATATGTATAGCTTAAGAATTACACCTCAACTAAACGCTTCCACAAATTAAGCTTAGAATCCTTATCAATCTTTTGTAACTGCGTCTCGTAACTCATCACTCAGAAAGCATAAAAGCCCTCCCGGTGAACTGTTACAATATGCACGAGATGACACGCGGATAAGTCTTTGTATTCTTAAGCCAAAGCCGCCATTATTTTCCTTTTTGTCTCTCACTTGCTAAGAGAAGTGAAAACTGTTTGTGTTTCTTACTTCGTCTAATTGAGTTCGTCGTTATGATTGCGAGAAAGTTTGTCGGTTACGTGTGGTGGGGATAGTGTTTTAAAATGCAGGTTCTGTGTTTTTTTGTAAGTTATCGTTTTTGGAGTCATTAAAGGAAATACGATTGTTGGAGAAAAATGCTAAATGTAATTTGGTCATAATCATCATAATTCTCTTCTATTTCAAACGAACATGCCTAAGATATTACAATAATGAATATTGCTCTGATAATGCTATGCAACCTGCCGCACGATTACAGGCTGCCTGCAATCGACCCCGATCAGCACACTTTATCCCACAGCTGGCATAGCTCCACCACAAGTTCGAAGAGAAGTTGCATGCGCAGTGGAGAAATTCAAACAGGAATCTGATACCAGACACCCACTATCTGGCGCACAGCTACCAACGCAACGGCTAAAAAGCAGACACAGCTTCTTGAAATCGACAGCGTCTCTGTCAGGAAACCCGGCCGACACCCGTTGCAAACTGTGGCAGGATACTCTTCCCCCTCCTACTCACTACTTACCACCAAAGGAGCATCTCCCTGCAGGGTGTAACCTTCCGTGGCCCACTTGGAAATCTCTGAACCGTCTCCGGACACAAGTGGGAAGATGTAAGTCCAACCTGGTAAAATGGGGCTACCTTGACGCAACGGCAGAAGGGTGTGATTGCGGAGCTATGTCACAAACCATGCTCCACCTCCTATCCTGCCCTCTGTGTCCCAAAACATGCAGTCAAAGTGACCTCTGCGCTGCCACCGACAACGCCGTGGAAGTGGCAAAGTTTTGGGAAAACAAGATTTAAAATACAGTCGTGCCAGCGACACGAAGAAGAAGAATGCTATGCAGCCACCATGCTTGACCGGCAGATTAAAACAATGACCTATTGGTATCAGCACAAATGAGGATGTTACTACTACTCCTTTTGGTATTATCCCCTAGTTTTACAATGTTTTATGCCATTATTTTTCTCTGATCCACAAGGAACAATATAAATTCAGATTCGTTTTACGCTACGCCACGTAAATCGTTTGAATAAGTCGCTAAGGACCAATTCCACAAACCATTGCTTTTGCAAAACAACCTTCTTACGAAGCAGGTGAAAAAGCAAAAAACCCACTTCGGAAAATGCAATTAAGAATTAATTAAACCAATTAAACCAACTGTACGTTTATTTGTTTTAATTTTTCACAATTGGTTCGTGTATGACGAAAAATCATTTAAAACGCGCCAAACTTCATCCCGAATTAATTTCGTGGCATAATTAAAACTTTGCATTGGCTGTAAAATTGAAACGCTGTCATTCCAGAACTGGGCTTTTATGGAAATTATTTTGTGAATAAATATAGGTATTACGTTTCCTGCCCATTGTTCTACTGGTAAAAAATTACCTGACGACGATTTTTTTAAAAATATTTTTCCTTGTTTTCTTTACGGGCAAACTGGTTGGAAGGAATAATGAAAAATTAGAACCTATTAAATTCATGGACGACTAGTTTGTTTGCGGTTTCGCCCCGTGGGGTCGGAAAATGTCCCACGGGAACCTACTAACGGGATAAGAAATCTTAAATCCTAACCAGGTCATGGGCTATTGTCCGTTAAGGTGTGAAAAAGTAACAGACAGACAGAAAGACAGACAGAGTTACTTTCTTATTAAAAATATTAGCAAGTATGTATGTGGTTGAAAGGTCGAAATCCAACATTTTGTCAGTTTTGAAATGTCGGTTCGTAATATTAAGCAACATTTAAGGCAAATATTAAGGGTGCGTTTACAGCCACAAAGGAAGTGTGTGTGGGTGTGTGAGGGGGGGTGTGTGTGTGTGTGTCTCGGAATAATTACGAACAAATCAGGATCAAATCTGCAACCCATAGCACAGGCACTGCGCTATCCCCATGTCTATGCGGCTTTTATGTACAGTCGAAAGTTATTTGGTATTAACGCAAAAATAATCATCTTTCTATTATACTGCCAATTTTATTTTTATTGTGTGCGTAACAAATTTTTCAGCGAAACGATGGAAACGAGTTGACTATTCAGCACACTTACAACATCGTTAAAAAGTAATAGCTGTTTGCTAGCTAGTTAGCTGCCTATATATCTAATAGCTTGGTCGACTGTACATAGATATTCATAAATTATTAAAATTTAAGTGACTTACCAATACTCAGGGCTGATACTGAAGCGAAGAAAATGAACACCTTCCCAAACATGGTAGATGATTCTGAAACAAAAACAAAACAAACGTTATGTTCGAAAATACAATTATCTTCTAGAGAGAGAAAGAAATAAGAGTTTAGAGGGAATCATTTCAAATTCAGAAGTTTATTTGATTTTGAATATACGATGTATTTTACAATTCGTAGAGGAAAATGTACGTAGGTAACAATTATATTCGTTCTAGCTATTTAAAGATCGTTAAGTCTGCATGAATAGATACTTCAACCAACAATAAACGAATGGTGTACACCTACGCCGTTTGATACTTCACAAGACACCTACGCAACAGGTAGGAAAAAGTAGTCCAATATATTTGTTTGAGCATCACAAAAATAATAATAATTCCACGATCACCTTGGCAACCAATTATTATGGCTTTAACCATACACCCTACAATTCAAAAGGCCTATTTATAGACAAATTACGATCAAATAATGTAGTCAACCACGACCTGAACCACTACCGAATTCAGTCCATTGCACAAACTATACCAATACAATACCTGTATTGTTTTAACTTACTTAACTTACTAGTCAACCTCGACCTGGTGACGATAAACCAATAACCTGGTGAAGCTTACAGAATTCTACTGAATGTTGGAGCAAGACCGGTTTTTGAGACAATTTTGAGGAAAAAATTAAATGATAGCGATTAGTAAGTAAGTCACAGAGTCCCAAAAACAGTCATAATGAAATTATGTCCACAAGCGCGCGGATATATTATATTATAAATCTCCCGGATTACCACAAGTATTTAAAGAAATAATAAAAAGGCAAGTAACAGTATTCTGTGTGATTCCGCAAGTTTCGTCCTTCCCAGATGGATATATTTAAATGATTTTTTCTCAAACATGTTTGACAGCCTTCTTCGAGATAAATCGAAATTGCTGTACTGGCCAAATACATGCGAACAGCGGCCGGCAAAAGTATGAAAATCCATATCAATCGTGGTTTAGCGGCCAAATAAATTTCATAGTTATCTCATAGATATCTGTCGTGTAATGTAAAAATGGAACAATCATTTACTCCGAAACATGGCAACCAAGAAGGTAACTTATCAAAGGTTTTATTTAAATTTCGAACTGGCTTGCAAATGGAAGGCTGTATGAAAAAAAAAACAAATGAACACTTTATAGCGGGAACAATAATTTATTGTTGTTCGTTGTTCGTCATTGATTTTGAAAAGTAATTGTATTTGACAAAACGAGTTCAAGTGAAGACAATGAGTGTGATGAACTTACTTTGACGCCACCTGAAATTCAAGAGGTGGCAAAAGCCCTAATAGAAAACTTGTTACCTCCAAAATCGAAAGAAAAATATTTTCAAATAAAAAGTTCTACTTAGTTTTAATTTCCGTGCATTATTTGAGAAAAGTACTATACTAGCCTTGGCCACAACAAGGCATTGATGGACTTACGTATGTGTGCCTCGGCTCGTTCGTCTATCAATGCCTCTTTTGCTGGCCGCTGCAGTAATGTAGGTACAGTCAACAGCAAAAGTAGATGATCAAAATCAGAAATTCAATACTAATGAACGAAGTTCGCGTCAGAACTGTGTGGCGTCGAAGTAGTACTACTTAGAATACTTACTACGTAGAATACTTTTGAATCACTTCGACGCCACACAGTTCTGCCGCGAACTCCGTTTATTAGTATTGAATTTCTGACTTTGATCATCTACTTTTGCTGTTGACTGTACTATATACATTGCTCACAGAAACGTTTTGTGTTATCTTTGCATTGAAAATAAGTTCCGAGGTTCTTGTTGGTTTTCCAAGTACCTACAAAATATCAAGCAAAAAAGTTTTGTAACTTTTACTGAAGTTTGAATTTTGTAGGTTAATTGTTAAAAAACACACGATTGTTAAAACAATAAAGATTGGTTTAACCAACATTTATTTAGTCACGCCAAAAACGTTATCAGCTATAAGACTCCTGAGAGTAAGAGTTACTAAAATCTCCCCGCCGTCCAGCAGTTCATGACACCTCTCCATGCGCTACTTCGATTCTGCTATTAAGCATCCCAATCCCCTGATTGCGGCGGCCTCCCGTTACACTCCCTCCCGTATAAGTAGGATTCGCCGACTAAGGCATACCCTCACCACCCCCGACGACGCCACTACTCTCCTCCAGGAGAGTAGTAAGGCCACCATTACTCTCAAGAAGTACAAGTACCGACATCCGTCCTTCCGTCCTCGCCGTCGAGGCCCGTCGCGACACCCCGTACCATGTCCGCCCCGACCCTTGCTCGAGCCAGCCCGCGCCGCTGAGCCTGTAGCAAATTCGTCCCCATTAACTAATTCCGATCCAGCCTGTCCCTTGCTGTCCTCTCCCAGCGACGCCCTAAGCCGAGGTCCGAACCCCACGGGGTGTACCCTTAGCGTGTAGTCGCTTAGCTTTTAAGTTATTTATTCCCTGGCTGGAGGCCCAATTTATTGTGGCATCCACAGGAAAGTCCGGTTAAGCAGTCCACAACCCCTATGGTTGAACTGCGAGATGCCATTTAAAAAAAAAAAAAAAAGTTGATGATGATGATGGTCGCTTTTCAACAAAGCCATTAAACAACAAGTAAAATATGAAGTTCTTCCAATATGACAATTCTGCTAAAACCTCTCCAAGATCTTTTACAGGAGGCTTTATTGTACGATGGACAATCAGCTGCAAGTATTTAAGTCCCCAAATTACTCTCAAATTCTAAGATTAAAAGAGGACTCTTTGCAAATTCCATTGTGAAAATTCTTGAAACGTAAAAGCCTTTGCAACATTCTGAATATGGAAATCCGTAAAGCTTAACTTTTGCAATATAGCGTTGCATATCAAAGTAAACAAATGTAACAGTAAAAAATCTTATTCTTGAAAAGTTTGAGCACATCTTAAGCTTCTAAAGTAATACTTAACACGCACTTAAAGGTCGCTTTTGCAAGACATCACGGTAAGTTGGTTCAACACTTGATGTAACTTGAGTTAATGGCAACACGACTTTTTACTCTGATGGAAAAAATCTTGGAATATTTTCTTGGGTTAGAATTTACGACGTGAAGAGAATTCTGCGAAGTTCTTTGGCATATAGGAAAATATATCTGACTGGCTCAGATATATTTTCCTATATGCCTGGTATTCCTATATTTCTGGTAATTATGGGATAAAGGGAAAAACATAATTATAATTTCGAAAAAGTTTTACAAAAAGTGTGAATTATTCTGCCATTACATGTTTCCACAAGTTTATTTTGTAGCAAAAGTTCACGTACCTATTTAATTAAACGTATAACCAAGTACGTTTAACTATACATTTTTCATAATGTTAGATATTGCATATTTTGATCCAACTTTTACAAGATAAAAAAAAAACATTCAGAATTCTAATAAACCTTGTATATTCTTCTAATAAACCAACATTCAACATATCAAAAGAGTGAGTGACAGGCAATTTAATGATACGTCATAATTAAGTTAATACAAGTTTCTTAATCCACCTAATATTGGTTATAGTAACAATTTAGGTAAACTATTTGAACTTATCATTAAACATATTGTTGCATGATGCACAATAAAACACAATTTCAGCTATCAGATTTTGAGCTACAAAATGGTATTACTGAACTATTTTTCACAAAGATTGCGTCATACATGGTCCTAACTTTGGTACTTTGATGCTCGTAGCAAATAACCCAATTCCTTACTTTATGTTTCTCCCCGCTGTTGCGTCAAATAAAACATTACGTCTAGATATAATTTTTATTTTATTATATTTTGTTGTATGTATGTATCTAAGTATTTATTTTTATATTCTAGTTATTTTCTAAGCTGTTTTCTGTTATTGCACCTACTGTGTATTGTCTCTGCATCACCCTAAGGTAGACTGGTAGAAAATGCCCAAGGCATTAAGTCCGCCTTTGTACAGTTTTTACTTGTGCATAAAGTTTAATAAATAAAAATAAAATAAATAAATATAAGTTTCAAGAGCAGATGTGACCAGTAGCCGTGACTCCTGCATTCCATCTCTGTCATCATACTGTTTCGTCTAAAGCGTTTGATAGACAATTTTATAATAGATGGATCACAGATATAGATACACCTAGATGACGCAAGAGCAACTACTTCGCGTGCCAAAAATCGCACCAGCTTACGTTCATAAATCGTAAGCCGCCACTTTCGCGCTCAGTCCTTTGTACTGCTGGCTGGGTAAGCGTGAGCGAGAGCGCGAGCTTGTGACGTCACAGCAGGTAGTCAAAAAATGCACGCTTGGTTTTCATACAGTTCGTGATACTTGCGTTATCTGTGGGATGGAAGGAATAGCATTTTGGTGGTGGCCCGCCTGTCTAAGTTTTTATGGTTTTATCCGAATATCTACATACTTAAAACAACATTGAATAACTTTTGTGAGTTTCAAAAATATGAATAAACTTTTGGAAATGTTAAGAAGGGTGGTGGTTCATCTTTGGTGCCCGGTGTTATTTCCAAGTTTTGTTGTTATTCTTTTGTTGGTTCGTTGTTTTACGGAAAAGCGTGTAGGTAGAATATTTACAAAGTTCAGAGAATTCAATATTGTTTTTTTTGGCACTAGAGTGTTTCTCATTATTTATAATATTAATAAAGTTAAGATCTTTTCAACGGACTTTTTAATTTATATCGCGCTGTTATGATTATTTGAAAACGTCATTCACTATTTAGGTCAATTGTATTTTCGGTGCTTTACCACATTTAAAGCGTGAATGTTCCCAAATGTGTTATTAATAAATGAATAAAAAACAACTCGCAATAAACCTAATAATAAACAAGTAGGTAATTTGGTTTATTATTGCTCATATTATTCAGTGCACTTATTTCAAAAGTAGACAGGTTTGGTCTAAATAATAAAAGAAATCTGATATGAAATGAGATGAACAGAATATTTTTATATTTCAAGCTGCTACACAGCAGCAGCTACATTGTTACAATATTCAGTTTCGTTATTACAGGTTTGAGTTGCATCGTTTTATTCGGTGCGCTGCTTACAATAACAGCGCGCCAGATAATATAACAATAATAAGTAGACAGCTCAGGCTAATAAAAAAAAAAGTAGAGTAATAATGAGAATGTCATCAATAGAGGCCCGATTAAAATTTGAATGAAGAAATGGACATATTTAAACAGAATACCTATTATATATAGTTGTTAAAAAGTAAAAAAAATATAGATGAAGCAATAAAAATAATCATAAAAACAAAAAAAGGGCATCAAATAATGATAATGGTATGGTATGATAATTCATACTGGAAGAAGAAGTTAATTTTGCTCTTTACATAGCGCGTAAGTAACAATTATTAAATTGTTTCCGAAATTGAATAACATTCCTTACAACGCGTTAACAAATACCAAGAAACATTGGAATCCAAGTAATAAAAATCCGGGTCTGGCTGATTGTGTACGTGAATTTAAATGTAAACGTACCCACAATACAGGAGAAATTCCTAGTGTGGGGCAACGTTTCGTTAAAAAAAAAAAAAAAAAAAAATATCCCGATGTCGCCTTTCCTTTAAACCAGCTCCCAAACAGACATCTATAAGATATCATAAAACATAAAACTAGAAGAAAGGCGGGTCAAGTTGGGTTGATTTTACGATGTCATACTTATATTATACTTTCATGTTGGCTATGAATTTTGCTCTTTACATAGCGCGCAAGTTTGATGAGCGGGTTCTCTCAACATGAGATATATGCCCATATTTTTGTATATATGATTATTTTTATTGCTTCATCTAGACTTTTTTTGTTTGTGTTTCTACTGGTAACAACTATATAAAATAGGTATTCCGTTAGAATATGACCATTTCTTCATCAACATTTTAATCTGGCCTCTATTGATGAAATCCTCATTATTATCAATTTAATATACAGACAAATAGCAGCAATTATATTTTCAACATAATTGAGTCCTGTTTTTAATTTATTTATTTTTATGTAACTATATTAGAATAAGACATTCATGCCGTACGCAAAATACGCGCTTTGACGTGGAGTTGCGGAAACCAGCCCGTATTAGCTAAGACATTCATGAGCGTTCTTTTAAATCTTAAAATTAAAATTCAATAGAATAGGATGTCTTCTTGCTACTCAGCCGAACGCATAACTAATAACATTTGGAATTCCATAATGTTTATAAGACCTAGGCACATTCATAGGAGCCATATACCACGAACAGCTAACCTTGTAGGCAATCTTCACCACGGCATGAGCTACTTTTATATTGTTAGAGCCGATCAACACTAGAGAAGATGTTGGAAAACTGTCACCATCGTTCTGTATTTGAGCCGATTTATGCATGATCATTATTCATAAATGAAGTCATAGAACCCAAAACCCACATACACCTAAAAAAGGCTTCCTCAAAAACAAAATCGCAAAAGCAAACAGGCGCTAAGTGAAACCGATCCCCTTTGGACAAGTGATCATGATTAATTGCTTGCTCATCAATAACGTTGTCAACGGCTAGCGATTAGCGATAGATGGCGCCACACCAATACGGGGTCTTGTTTCAAGGTTAATCTAGCAAGGAGTTTTTGCATGTGTTAACAATAGTGATAGGAATTGAAGGACTATCTAATAGTTTTGTCTTCTTAATCACATATTAAGTAAATAATTATTGATGCTTTCATCATCATGTGAAATTACACATTATCATACACACACATCGCACATTATTACATTGTTTACATTATTATTTTTGTGACATTGGATTTTAGTACAAATAATTTTATTCATCAAACTAACGTTTCGTTGAATTTACCTAAGTTATGTTCTTTAAGTTATAGATTTTTTCAGAGTACCTTTATTGACATTGTAGCTACCATCATCATCATCACTTCACCCTAAAGACGTCCACTACTGGACATAGGCCCCTCCAAGCACCACCACTTCGACCAGTTCGGTGCTTCTCGCATCCAGCGGATTCCTGTGGAGATCACCAGGTCATCGATCCACCTTGTGGGAGACCTTCAAACGCTACTTCTTTCAGTACGTGGTCATCACTCCAGAAACTTTCGACCCCATCTATTTATCTACTTTTGTTGTTATTTTATGTTTAATATAGCGTATTATACATAACGGAGAACCGGGACCATTCGGATTTTTAGAAATCGTGACGTCAGCGGAGCTGACGTCACCATCTCCACCAATAGGCTCACTCATTGCAAAAATGAACACACACAATTTATCTACTCACGTTTTTATTCTTATCACACAATTAAGTAAACCTTAAAATCTAAATTAATAATTGAAATTGTACTCACAAGATATTCTAATAAAAACAGCACTTGTCTTCACAAGATTCTCCACGATAATGTGGCTCACAGAACACTCACACCATTTAAGTGACTTCGCAGCGACCCGCCATTTCTAAATACCAAAGATGGCGTCGTCGTTGCGAAGTCATTACACTTATTATTTTACAAACTGTAGGTAACGTTGATTAAAGTAGCAAACTATGATTTGTTAATTTGTTTTACTATTTTTAGCACTCGATTTTAACATTGAATTAATAATTTATTGTTTAAAACATTTTTAACACTTCTATACACGCGCCATGTTGTTTCGCTTGACCTTGTAGTTTAATCAACTGTTTCCGTTGAACAAAAATTAACCAAAAATCATTATTAAACTATCGCATATCGCTTATTAATCAAGAAATGAATTTAGCAATAGATAACTTGTTTTTTAAACCTAAGTTTGAATAAACCTTCAGTTATGGTTTGCTACTTCCTTAACCGCAAATCATAACAAGACTTTTTACATTGAAAAGTAGCAAACCGACTACAACAATCAAATCTAAACTAATTAAACCTATCCAGTCATATTTAACTGTTAAGTTTGAACTTAAAGTTAATATTTTTAAAGTTTAAGTTAGTCTTGCGTCGACACGGCCATTCTGCGAGACGGTGTGCGTGCCCTGCACCAGTCGCGGTTCTGAAAATGATAATAATTTTTTTCTGAGCTAGGTATCCATTCACAGGTACACTAGCTGACAACTTGTTTGTGGTCAGAGCTGCTGTTATTTCAAGATGAGTTCAAAAAGTTCTTTATCTTAGCATAATTTAACCTGAACTTTTCAATGATAACCGATCCCAACAATCCAAGTTATCAGCCATTACTTTATACCTTGTTAATCTTAAACATAAACATATTGAAGTAAATATGTAAAGAATAAAGTTTATATGAGTAGTAAATAGGATTTGCTGTAAATAGGGAAGTGAGTGAAGATATTGAAGTGCTTGTAATGCTACACGCTTACTCACACGTTTATTTAGTTATATCAATGCAAATGCTCCACGCATACATGCATGATTTGATTTCTCGTAGAGAGGGATGATGCTGTAGTGCTGGGCGGTCTTGTACGCCGTGGTCTACAGAGGCTCTAAAGGAAAAGGGAACTAGGGTGGTGCTGAGGCCTAGGCCTTATATTTATGACCGTGGTCCTCAGAGGCTCTAAGAGAAAAGAAAATAGAAATAAGCTTCTCAATTATTTGCTTATGCAGCTTGTTAGGGTTTGATGCTGTGGTGCTGAGCGGTCTCGAACGCCGTGGTCCACAGGGGCTCTAAAGGATTTGGGAAGGACGATGCTATGGCCTAGGCCTTATTTTGACCGTGGTCCACAGTGGCTCTGAAAACTTATAAGTATTGCAATTTTGTTGATAAAAACTCACGGGAATGATGCTGCGGTGCTGAGCGGTCTTGTACGCCGTGGTCCACAGGGGCTCTAAAGGATTCGGGAAGGACGATGCTGTGGCCTAGGTCTTATTTTGACCGTGGTCCACAGAGGCTCTGAAAAGAGGGTAGGAGGGAATCAGGGAATACGGATTTGTACAGTCTTACTACTTTGTAGTTTATGATGGTATCAGCCAGTCAACAAAGACAAAGGCCAATAACGGATCTCCTTACTGTTGTTGCTGTCATATAAGTTATAAAAACTCAATTTCACAGTTAGTATCAATATAACAGTAAGAAGGGAGGAACTTACATAGTTTAAGAGTCCAGCAGCTGGGCAGTTTGGGAGGTAGACGGCTGTGGCTCCTTCGACGGCGGCGTACTGATGATCTGAGATGTAGGTTGTTGAAGTGTGTCATCGGCCAGGTTCGTCGATGAGTCTTCAGTCAGCCGGGCAGCCACTTGCTGAAGGTCATCTTCGTTATTCGTCGACACGGTTTCCTGCTCGCCTGGTTGTGGTGCTCGGCGCAGCTGGTCGTGAGCGACCTTACGTGGACGCCCTCTGCCGGTCACCCGCTTCACTATGTATCGGTCGTTGTCCAGGATCCTATATATCTCGTATGGCTCGCTGTATTTCAAGTCTAGAGACGTCTGGTTTCGGGGATTGTTCTTGACGAGTACGTAATCTCCTCGTTGAAACGGGTGCATTTTCGCCTTGCTCCTGTCAAATCGCTGCTTGTCATATTGTCCTGCAGCTGTCATTTTCTCTTGCACGTGTTGCTCAAGCAAATCAAAGTCTATGCATTCGTCATTGATATTTACCAACCTTAGTAGTTCTGGGGGTACACTGTGTTGGCGGCGGGTCAGTAGTGTAAGCGGTGCGACCCCCGTTACTCTATGTGGAGTGCAGTTAAATGCGAGCTGTAAAGCTTCTAGCGCCGTCTGCCATTCTTCGGTGTCGTAGTTTTTGATCATGGTTAATGCGTTCTTCAAAGTGCCCATAATGCGTTCGACTTGTCCGTTTGCTCGGCTTACTCCTGGCGCAATGGAATGAATGTCGATTCCAACACGGTCCGCGTAGACTTTGAACTCACCAAGAAACTCTCGACCTCCATCCACCACGACTTGCACTGGGGTTCCGAACAGGTGCACGACACGTTTCAAAGCTGCAAGGCTGCTGCTTGGGCTCTTGTCATTTGAGTAGCTAAGTAGGATGTATTTGGTGTATGCGTCAATTGCAACAATTACATACTCATCTCGTCCCTCAGCACTTCTCGTACCCAGCTTGCCAGTAATATCCATATGGATGACCTGGAACGCTGCAGTGGGCTTCTGAATCGGATGCAGTTGGGCTTGGATAGCGCCCGACGGCCCTTTCGAGGTCTTACATACAACACAATTGTCCACAAACCTTCTGACGATTGTACTCATTTTGTCAAACCAGTACGTTTCCCTCAGCTTCTGTAAGGTTTTCTCCCATCCGGGGTGTTGCAGAGCGACATGGAAGGAGTTAATCAGGCTCCACTGGAAAGACCTAGGAACTACAATTGGTTTATGTATACCGAGTATAGAATCCATGAGAGTCTTCTTAAGCACGCCTTCTTCCAGGACGTAGCCTTCGGCCGGACTATTGCCACTCATAGTGTCTATGAGCGGGCGCAGCACGTCGTCGCGGCGCTGCTCGATCTGCAGCCACTCGGTGTCTCTCGTCATGAAGTTGACAGATATTTCAGTAGATGGATTTCTACTGAAAAAATCCGCATGCTGTAACCGCTCACCTTTTCTATACTCGACCTCGAACTCGTAATTCTGCAGGAAGGCCCACCACCTATGGATTCGAGGAAGGAGATCCTTTTTGTTCTTGGACGCTTTCAAAGCGTTACAGTCTGTTATTACCTTGAATTTTCGGCCATATATGTAATGGCGAAAATGCTTGACTGCCCTTACCACCGCCAGGGTCTCGAGCTCATACGAGTGGTAGCGGCTCTCGGCGTCGGTGGTGCGCTGGCTCATGTACGCGACTGGATGCTGGCGACCGCCGACGGTCTGCACGAGCACCGCCCCGTAGCCGATGCTGCTGGCGTCCGTGTAGAGCTCGATTGGTGCGTCTTCCTGAAATAGCATAAGGGTAGGCGCAGTAGACAGGTGTTGTATGATATGGTTTCGAGCCTCATCATGCCTTTCGTTCCATTCCCACTTCGCATCGTTCTTGGTCAGTTCATAGAGTGGGACCATCACACGCGAGAAATTGGGAATGAAGCGTCTGAAGTATCCAGCCAATCCGTTAAACTGCCTAACCTGTTTGACAGTTTTGGGAATCGGTGCCTTCGTTAAAGCCTCCACTTTTCTTGGACTAGGACTGACTTGTCCGTCTGCAATGATATTGCCCAAATACTCGATGGAGCGTTTAAAGAAGGCAGTTTTATCGACATTGATCGAAAAACCGGCCTTTTGGAGTGCAATCAATATGCGTTCGATATGGGCTAGGCCCTCAGCGAATACCCTACATTTTGACAAAACGTCATCAACATATACCTGGCAAACCTGGTCTACTGAGCTCAGTAGGTGAGCTAGGGCCCTATTTATACAACGCTGATAGACTGACACCGCGTTACTGAGACCGAACGGCATGGTCATATATTCATATAGACCATCCGGCGTAACAAAGGCTGTTTTCTCAATCGAGCCCTCTGAGATCGGTATCTGGTGAAATCCAGCTGCCATATCAATTGTCGAGAAATAATAACCCCCCGCTAGTTGATCTATTTGATCTGAAATGATCGGTAACGGATAGTGGTCCCTCAGAGTGTTCCTGTTTAGTTCGCGGTAGTCCACGCACATGCGGTCCTTTCCATTCTTCTTTTTGACTAGTATTATTGGACTGGAAAAAGGTGATTTACTTTCGCGGATAATTTTATGCTCGAGTAATTCATTGACTATTTCCCGAACTTTTTCGCGTTCAACTGGGCTCAATCGGTAAGGTCTGCGTTCGACACACTTGTTATCATCTTTTAAGCGTATTTCAAGCTCACCGGTATTAACGCGTGTGCGAGGGTAACCGTGAATAAACAAGTGTTCGAACTTGTTCAACAAAATTTTCAATTCGTTGATTTGATCGTCATTAGTCAAGTCACAATTTAGGTTATCAAACTTTTCACTTTGAGATCGCACGTGGTAAATAACCGGTTGATGAACTAAAGTTGCACCCTGAGAGTTCACTACCACGCTTAAGTTGCTTTTTTCCACAAGATTCATACCTATCAGAATGTCTGAGCACACTTCGTAGTCCGGCACCACGTGAAATTCAAGTTCTATTCGTAGACCATCGATGATACAAATCGTTGTCAATGTCGAAAGAGATATCACCGTAAATTGACCTAATCCTTTCAAGTATTTTACTCGATCAACTCGTTGCCCGGGTAGTTTAGCAGCGACAGACTCGCGTATTACTGAACATTCGGCTCCACTGTCAAAAATCGCGAGTATGTTTAAGTTCCCAGCTACTACTTGCATAGAGTTCAATTTAGATGTACCTACACAGTTGACGTTGGAAACCACTGCGCGTTCTCGCTTATAACACGTTTCGTAAGTGTGACCTGTCCTTGAACAGAACGTGCACGTGGGTTTACCTATATTTTGAGGTGAGGTTTTATTATCAGGTTGACGCGGTTGAGAATTATCATTTTTGTCACGGTAACGACAGTCACGTGCATCATGACCGGGCTTTTTGCAGATTTGACAAAACAACGAGGGCTTATCAAAACGTGGTCGCTTAGCGGGACCCGGATGTGCACCTGAAGTACCCGTTTGAGGGCGCTTAACGCTTCGTACAGAAGATGCAACCGAAATGAGTTCGGGTACTGATTTGGCCCTGGCATTCAACAGTTCGATTCTCAACCGCTCATCTCCAATGCAACCGATAACTGCCTCAACTGCATCGTCATTTGATAACTTATCCTTAGTAATACGTCTCCATAATACCCAAGCTTGTGACAGGAACTGCGCGATGTCTTTGGAATTATCATAACTATGTTCCCTAAAGCGCGCGATATCCCGGGAGTATCTATTCTCCGGTTCAAAAGTCGTTATCAAAACATCACGCAATTCATGCCACGTGGTGGTAGACACAAGCCAATTGTCAACCCATAACCTCGCGCGACCTTTGAGCAAACTACCAACTTTCATTCTCACTTCATAATCGCTCAGGCCATAAGTTTCCATGGCTGTTGTCACATGTTGACACCACTCTCTAACCCCAATATTAGTGTCCGGATCGTATGACGGCAAAAACACATCATTTATTTTGACTTTGGGCGTATCTGGTTGTGTCGTCATGCGATCGGACATGTGCTTCATCATTTGCAACATTTGAGTGAAAAACTCCGACGGTACCCCATTAACAGAAGCGATTAAGTTTTCATTGTTCAAGCCAGATGGACGGGCAGAAGTGGGGTTGTATCCCACTTCTGATAACGGAGAACCGGGACCATTCGGATTTTTAGAAATCGTGACGTCAGCGGAGCTGACGTCACCATCTCCACCAATAGGCTCACTCATTGCAAAAATGAACACACACAATTTATCTACTCACGTTTTTATTCTTATCACACAATTAAGTAAACCTTAAAATCTAAATTAATAATTGAAATTGTACTCACAAGATATTCTAATAAAAACAGCACTTGTCTTCACAAGATTCTCCACGATAATGTGGCTCACAGAACACTCACACCATTTAAGTGACTTCGCAGCGACCCGCCATTTCTAAATACCAAAGATGGCGTCGTCGTTGCGAAGTCATTACACTTATTATTTTACAAACTGTAGGTAACGTTGATTAAAGTAGCAAACTATGATTTGTTAATTTGTTTTACTATTTTTAGCACTCGATTTTAACATTGAATTAATAATTTATTGTTTAAAACATTTTTAACACTTCTATACACGCGCCATGTTGTTTCGCTTGACCTTGTAGTTTAATCAACTGTTTCCGTTGAACAAAAATTAACCAAAAATCATTATTAAACTATCGCATATCGCTTATTAATCAAGAAATGAATTTAGCAATAGATAACTTGTTTTTTAAACCTAAGTTTGAATAAACCTTCAGTTATGGTTTGCTACTTCCTTAACCGCAAATCATAACAAGACTTTTTACATTGAAAAGTAGCAAACCGACTACAACAATCAAATCTAAACTAATTAAACCTATCCAGTCATATTTAACTGTTAAGTTTGAACTTAAAGTTAATATTTTTAAAGTTTAAGTTAGTCTTGCGTCGACATACATAAAACAATAAAAATCACACTAATATTATAAAGGCGAAAGTTTGTGTGTGTGTGTGTGTGGGGGTGGGGGTGTGTGTGTGAGTGGGGGAGTGTGTGTTTATATGTTTGTTACTTCTTCACGCTCAAACGGCTGGATAAATTTTGATAAAATTTTGTACGGAGGTAGCTGACACCCTGGATTAACATATAGGCTACTTTTTATCCCGATATTCCCACGAGATCGACATTTACGCGGGTGAAACCGCGGGGCGCAGCTAGTACTTAACTAAAGCTGATGTCAAAACAAGCGACTAAGTACGTACAATATGACATGGGTCGAAAGATAGTCAGTACTAAGATGACGGCTGACAGAGATGTACATCGGCATGGCATTGACATGAGAACAAGCGGATGATGATAATGACTAAGGCGAAGCAAAGATTTAAAAAAAAATGGAAACTTCATCATCTGCATTACTCAAAAAGTCTTCATCACCCTTGAGTATTAATGACATAGAAATCCAATGACTCCAAAACATATTAACACACTAGGTACTCAGGAAAATTAAAAAACACACATTTCCCATAGGACGCTGCATATTTTTAATCAACATCCGTTATGAACCAAACCACGGGCATTTCTCCCTTTTACCGCGATGACTTTATTTGTTGTGAATTTCTCTATCGATCTTTTCATAAAACCATAAATGTGTGGTTGAATTTAAGGCGAAAGCGCCAGGGTAGCCCGCGAAATTCAATTTTTTTTAGGTTTTTTGCAATTTGCTCGTCAGTATTAAGTTGTACGTTGATTAAAATATGATTCGCGGCCGTAACAAATATGTATTTACAGAATTATAATCATTAAAGTCATCAACACAACTCTCTAAGACCATAATTATAATCCCCAAGAATGACTATTTCATGAAATCTTGACATTTGGGGATTACATGGTCTTAGAGAGTTGTGTTGATGACTTTAATGATTATAATTCTGTAAATACATATTTGTTACGACCGCGAATCATATTTTAATCAACGTACAACTTAATACTGACGAGCAAATTGCAAAAAACGTAAGAAAATTTGAATTTCGCGGGCCACCTTAGAGCTTCCCCCTTAATAGAATATTGTCAGCGTGTTTAATGCGAAAATCGGTTCAGTCATCACACATACACACATAATCAGCCTATAATGTTCCCACTGCTGGGACACAGGCCTCCTCTAGGTGAGAGGGAGTGGGCCGTAATCCACCACGCGGACCCAGTGCGGGTTGGCAGATGTCACATGTCTTCGAATTTTTGGTTCTAGGACATGCCGGTTTCCTCACGATGTTTTCCTTCACCGGTTTGAGAGCAGTGGTGATGAAACAATTTACACAAAGTAAAGCGCCTGCCTGGGTTCGAACCTAGAACCTACAACTCGTAAGTCGCGGCCGTTACCACTTGGCCACCACTGCTCTCCATCAGTTCAGTCATCAGTGAACCGCAGTCAACTAAAATATTGTAAGAAAGTTTCAAATAAAATAATTATTAGCGGTACCTGAAGATAGTTTTAGTAGTCGACCTCGTAATTGCTGTGTAGCCGAAGGTTGAATGTCACTTGCACGTCATAAAACGACGGAGTCTACTTGTTTATGTGGCAATCTGTTAGTTTCACCTTTAGTGATGTTTTAATTTAGTGAGAATGCAATGACGAGATCGAGTGTTGTTTACCAGGCTAATTTTATAAATTAGAATAAAATCAGTAAGGGTCATATTCCTGATCATACTGGACAATTTATACCTATGTATGGATATACCTAAGCAATTGTTAAAATGTCTATCTATTTAATACATACAGTTTTAACTCGCATAGCTACACTCGCATGACCACAAATAGAAACAGAAGATAATATGGCAGGCTGTAAAAATATTTTTACGCCGCGATGATAAAAATTAAGAAAAAGTGTCACTTCGTATAGAAAAGAGAGTTATTCCGGTGTGATCCCCTGAACCCCCCCTCCCACCTCGATCTCCTGCTTGATCGTCTTCTGTTTTAATCATTTTATGTCTTTTTGACAGGTAAGTACAGTCAAAAGTTTCATGATTTACAAAATTAATTCGCGGGGTTCCGTCGACATAGGATGCAAGAGCGAGCGAAGGGCATACCGAGGTTAGGTTTGGTTAGGTTACTTTATAGTATAGTAGTATTTCTATTCTTCATAGAGAAGAGATGGTAGTGGTGGTGGTCTATTTGCATCAAAACTTGGGGTGCGTTAATAAAATCTCCACTTGTAATAAAATAACTCTGGGCGGCTAGCCCCGCTGTCAAAACAAAGGCTGATCTTTACAGTAGCAAAGGCTCTTCTGGTTTAAAATGGAACAAGAATTTGTAGCCTATTATGTTTTTTTATTTTTATTAACCAATATTTTTTTTTACATTACTTCAGTATATGAAGTAATTCTTTGCTCCGTTGGTGTAATTGCTGTATGGCGTACCAGTAGGAGAATAAATAAATAAATAGGAAGAGTTATTAGGTGAGCTGCCTTACAAACGAATACCACAACATAATTCATCGCAAATCTAAAACATAATAATAAATCCTAAACCACACTAATACTTTAGTTAAATGGCATTCGTTTGCATAGTAACAAGTTACGGCACACGCCCGATATTTGGATCAAACTTCCTTAATTAGGGAACTCCGTGTGATATCCCGCCGGCCGACACATGTGAGACTAATATAGTTTGCGAGTTTTGGGATTATTTTTGATTTATTTTGTTTTCTGGGCTTTCAAAATATGAGTTCGGATTTGTTTATTAATATTTTAGTAGCTTATGCCCGGGGCTTCGGTCGCATGATTACGATATAGCATACTTTTTATCACTGTTTCTTCTGCGCCTTTTCACGGAGGATTGTTCGATGAAATGGTTCAGCTTCTTTTTAGATCAAAAAGTCTATCTGTAGCCTCAAATAAAATGCTTCTGCGGATTCTGCAAAGAAAAGCTTCATAGTTTAAACTTATACTCTAAGAACAGCTTACAAAGCATGGCTGAGTGTTGTTGTAATATGAGTGGCAACATCCTGATGGCATCACTGATTCAGCCACACTAATGTAGACTCAGGGGTGCTACACACTTTTCAGAATGAATGGCATGAATCGGCACAGCAAAATACATATTCGATTTAGCCGCCCGATTGTACCGAATCATGCCGACCTGAAAAGGGAGTAGTTCCCCTAACAGCCCATCTAAACTCGAGAAAGGCTGGTATAATCATAAAGTTAGTTGACTATCAAAATCTCATTCCACTAGCCCTCGGAGACTGTATATCAGCAAAATTTACAGGAAGCCGCATGCAACTGAAACTGAGGCTGTTGATCTAACTTCACTAATTAACGAACTTACTAAGAATAGTTTGTGGGGCTTTAACAACCGGGTGAACTGAGAACTTGCGTTTATTTTGAGGGATTTCTTCGCCCAATATTAGGTAGATTTTTTTTATTTTCTGCTGTGTCAACAAAAGTCCTTAATGTAGACAAAACAAAAGAATACTCAGCCAGTAAGGGTGACAGCGAGACTGGTTGATTAGAGTTGTTTATACAATCTTGTTAACGTTTTTTCTTGGTTAATTAGAAAGTATTATATATATTAGTTATTTATACATTTTGATTTTAGGTCAATTTTACAAAAGCAATTGTTCGGTGAATCACAAGGACCTTTCCATCATCATGCCCTAGCATGGTGATTATACAAATATGTATCTTGGGTTTTCTGTTAGTGAACAGAAAATCTAAGTTCAATATTTGACCACTTATTATACATAGTTTAACAAAGTTAGACTGCTGACAATCGAGAATAGGTCAAATCCTACAAAATCAAAGTGAATCCTAAACCAAGACTCCAACAAACCCTACTATTAAAATCAAGGTGAATATTTATTCTAGTTTTAATCATCATCATCATTTCAGCCGAAAGACGTCCACTGCTGGACATAGGCGTCCCCCAAGCACTTCCACTTCGCACTTTCACTTTTTTCTTTTTAGTTTTAATATTTACATTTAATTAAATCACAAAACATTTATTCGGTTAAACCCTCTGATAGACCCATTAAACCCAAGGCTTCGGAAAATATTTATGTTTTCAAACTTTTACGTCTAAACTTTGATGTTCTGGAAACGCGAAGATTAGAATTACGAATATTGATGTTATTATTCAATATTGTATCTAATCTGCCGATGATATTGCCGTTGTAATCTTGTATACAGGGTCAAAAATTAAATCAGCTAGCGAAACTCTGTGGACGTAATGGGTACTGATATCACTTAAAAGAAATTAATTTGATGTTTTTTTTTTGGAGTCATCAAACGCCAATAGTGTAGTGTGGTCACTTAAAATATCAGTTTAAAAACCAGTTATTTTTGCTGATTTTGAATTATATTATACAAAGTAAGTGTTGCTAACGAGATGTTACTGAGCTTTATTTAATTACGCCATTTGATTACAGATTTTAAACCCTTATTATTATATTACTTATTTATCCGACTGTGCTAGACGATAGATAAAAAAAAATCGGTGATTTTTTTTATCGACCGTACGAAAATCGGTTTCACATTCATTGATAATCTTGACCTTACACCAAGCAATCTACGTTGATGAAGGCATCGGTTGTGTGAGTGTATTCACCCTTTTTTTTTTTTTTGTTTTTAGGCTCCTGGCTGTTACTGAGTATTTCCTGATGGAAAAACCCAATTACACTTTGTCCGACCTGGGAATCGAACCCAGGACCTAGGTTGTGACCAGTACAACATAGTTTTTTTTTTCGGATGGGAAATCGTCAAAAAACCCCTCCCGCTCTGGGTGGAGCGGAAGGGAGTGTCAGACTCTTACTGACTAAAACCCACCCGTGTTCCTTCCTTAGCCCTTTATGTTCCGGGCCAGCGGTAACCCTTTCGGACAATCCCGCTGATCCGGCAGGCTTCGGCCTTATGGGGCACCTCCTCGATGCTGACATCTCTTTGAGGCGCGCGTGGAACACGTACGCGCCGTCCGGCACGGGCCTGGTCCTGATCGGACGGTGAGCTACCCATTACTCTCCGCCCGCAGGTCCGCGGTGTACTCACCCTATGCCCCAGTTTCATTTTCCTGATAACGCAAGCAATGGTGTTACTTCCTTAATTAGTCAACTTGTAACTGTCGTAAGAGGAGAGGTAACATGAAAGTACTAGGAATATATAAGTTGTTGGTAGTTCTTGAATGTTTGGTAAATGTGAATCTTTAAGTTCTCTAGCTTTTAAGTTCACCTTTGACAAAATTTCAAATTTGTACAGCAGTTATTTAAAGTCAGAGAAATTGTACGTGTATTCAAATCACAAATGTCATTCTTTGACAGTTCTATGAAAAGGACAAAAATTTACAGAAATGACGCAGAGTGAAAAGGACAAACATTGACGTAGGGTATTCTATGTCTGTCTATGTTCTATGTTATGGGTTTGGTTTCCGCACTTAGTCCTTCAGTGGACCATTGTGCGTGGGCCTTGGCGGCCGTCGGTGGTTATTCCAACCAGCCCACCTCCCTCCAGAAGTTGATCAAATCTCCTGGTTTGTTAAGAACATTTGTGTACGATCTGGGTGTCCCGAGGGTTTCTGACCTTATCTGGGTGACGCCTGTGTACTCAAAGAGCACATGCGCAATGGTTTTATCAGCCTCCATGCAAGCCCTGCACAGGGGACTGTCTGTTATGCTTAATGTGTAAAAGTTTCATAACTTTTAAAGGTTTCATCACCACTGATGAAACCTTTAAAGGCATCATTCAGTCACTGAAATTCACTGAAAGACTGAAAGGTGTCCACACACCTTTCAGTTTCCGTAACTTCCATAAAAGACACACAGATGCATCTAAAAGTTCCACAAACTCATTAGCCTAGTTCTGCTCATCTTCTGACGTCAGTTGGGCAACTAATTAAGCTAGCGTGAGATCAGCGACACATAAGTTGCAAAGTTGTCGTGTGGATTATAAGTTGTTTCATGTATGAGTTTTTTATGTGCCTTTTTAATGAATTTTGGATGTGTTCGGTCATTTTATTTACAGTCATTATAAAGTGGTTTTGTTTGGTCTTAAGTAACTTTAAGCTGCGGTTATTGATATATAATTTTCTTGTTACTCTCTATGATAGTCTACTGCTTAAGATTATATCTCGACCAAAGGTGAGCATAACACCAGGTTTTTCAAGAGTATTGAAATTGAATGTGTTGAGTAAATTTTGGACAATTTATTACCAATTGATGTAAGAGAAAACACTGAGAAGAAACTTGGAAGTGACAGTTATCGCGCTGCGGATAATTCAATGAATAAGCGTGGTGACTAAAGGTCATAGCACACGTATCAAATCGGAAAGGGATCAGCACCGTATCAACTTGAGCCGTTCAGTATTCTTTGTATGAAACTCCCTACTGCAACGCACACCAATCGGAATCGTAACGAAATCGCCTTGCCTCGGGACAAGCTCACGAACCGCGGTGCGGTGCGTTACGTCGTCCCGTCGTAACGCTTGTTCTTTCCCTGCTCCTGTTCCTGTTCTAGTTATATGCTCATATAACTAGAAACGGAGCAAGAGTATTCTATTCCTGATATTCTTCACATTTTGGTTTAGATAGACCAACGACAGAATGATCTAGCCCTGTTAACGCAAAAAAAAAATTCGAGAGTAGGGGTAGAATGTTCATTCGCTTGTCGATTCGAAATTTACAAACCAACTTAGGGTCTAGAGAACTGGAAACCAAAGCATTACGTATTTCTACCACGACTTCCAGCAGGATTGACACCAATGACACAGCAATTCGGTAGCTTATATCATTGACACATTTCCATCAACATTTTCGCTTTTCATTATGAAAAAGTTAATATGACCCCTCCCGCTCTGGGTGGAGCAGAAGGGTGTGTCAGACTTTTACTGACTAAAACCCACCCGTGTTCCTTCCTTAGCCCTTTATGTTCCGGGCCAGGCGGTAACCCTTTCGGACAATCCTGCTGACCCGGCAGGCGTCGGCCCTAAGGGGGCCCGTCCTCGAGTGCATAAGCACTTCATATTAACTTTTTAACGTGGTGATTAATGCTCGTTCTTTCTCTATATGAGAAGAAACCTTTCTCCCGCAGTGACATTGATAAATGATAATGATAATGATAAATGATTTATTTTCTGTAAGTAGGTTTGTACAAACACTTTTACACGTCAATGCTAGTCTGGTATTTTTATTACCTTGTGAAGTAAATTATTATACGAATATTTTCAAATACACAACAAACAAAAATACAATACAACACACAATACACGTACCGTACAATATTTATTAAAAAATCTTTGTCAAAGTCAAAGCAGGTTCAAAATGTTAATCAAACTCATTTATTCGTAGGCACGTAGCGGCTCGTAGCAGTCATCTACGAAGTCTACGCCGCTACGAGGGTCTATGACATCAGAAGGCTAATTCTCGTAATTTAAAACGTACAAAATCTAGTCGCAATCTCATCTCGGCGACAAACAAATGTCAAAAACTTATAGAAAATGTAGGGAAATTAGAGGTATTTTTGACACATTAAGACTGAGATCAGACTTTGAACGTTATTAATATTACAAGAATTGTCCCCGAGGTAATAAAAAATATTACAAGGTAAAATTGAATTTTCAGAATATTTGGTGCGTGTAACAAAATTAATAAGTTTTCCTATTTGATTGTTTGCCGTTTCGAAAACCTTGTTAAAATAATGAGGAATAAAATGCCTATCAATAATTTAACGTGTCTCAGATAGTGGTTTCAAAAAAAAAAAAAAACTACCGTATACAACATTACAGGTATTCATTGCATAATTTGCAAATCCACTGCTAATGCGAGTGTTTTTATAGCAGCTTAATTTACGGTCTGTGGCAGTTAGTACTTAAGTTTTCTTAAAAAGCTTTAAAGTTTTTTTTATGCTTTAATAGACTTGTCTCTTTCTGTGGTTTTTTATAGTAAAAGGAACTAACAGATATGAGTTAGGATTATTTAGGAGTGTTTGTCTGTCTGTTAGTATCAGGGTAGGTAATGTGATCACGGTTCGAGTCGTGAAATGTGGTGAATAATGGAAATTTTGCATTCGGATATTATGGATAGTTTCAAGCGATTACTTTTCAATTGACGTGAGCTTCTACACACCAGAAATAAACGAAATGTAATAACTGTGTCTATGTTATTAACATAAGTCGACATGCTGAAAAGATAATAAACAAAAAAAAAGAACAGTCAAAATTATTATGTTTTAGAAATTCTTCGCTCAATAATATCAAGGTACTGCTGCATCATGGATAAAGTAAATGGTAATTTAAAAAAAGTTTTATGACCTGTGGCATGAACACCTATTTTCTTTAAACGCGAAGCAACTTCTTTAACTTCCGCGCCCCAAAAAGAACTTTGTAAAATCAGCAAGCAAAATAAATTCTTACGAAACATTTCTTCCCCCACAAATTACTGAATAAGGCGAATTTTTTTGCTTCCGGTAACATTTTATACATTGGAATCATAAGAAGCAGGTCTAACATAAATAAATTACATGAACTTTTAAATGCCAGTAACTTCAAAGAAATGTCGAACATTCGATTGTGAATAACTTTCGAGTAAAGGATGAAAAATTGGATGGGATTCGGTGAATTAAAGGGTAGTTTCTAAAGAAGATTGTAGTGGTATCTGCAACGCCACATGCGAACAACGCGTCATACTGCCACCGTCACGCAAAATTCTGCATCTCGCAACCAGAGTTTACCGCGCAACTAGCATAGATACAACGGCCCGACATGAATCATCGGGCAGTTGCCCGCCAGACACAACACCCGTCCGGTCGGAGGATCCTCCCTTTTCTATGGAGGTTGAGTTAACTTTACACGCTGTTCCTCATACCTCTATAAGATCATTGGGAACCAAAGAAATGAATTTATTTGTGACTGAATGATGCACCACTAATGAATACAAACACACAATAGACAGATATGTACATAGTAAATTATTATTTAATGCAGCGATCTTAATACTGCCCTAATTCGATAAGGATCACTTTTTGGTTACCTCCGCCCCACTTCCAATGACATTGTAAACTGATAATTATAGCACAATCTTCTCTGTATCGGAGTTTCTATCAGTAGGTATCTTTAATTTAAGTTAAGGAGTAGGATAAAATCAAAAGGCTTTGTTCACAAAAGTAATAAAGCTGCCAAGAGGGTGTAATAAAATTATCGGTAGGACGTTAAATTTAAATCTTAGTAGAACATTAAAAGCGTGTTTTATCGGTCTAATCGCCGTTGTGGGGTTGTATTGTAGGATGTTTTATCTCGGAGATAGGGATGTAGTTAATAATAATGATCAGATTTTTTGGGTTTTCTTTTGAGATATCAGATTTTTTTTAAATAAGAAGCTGATATCGATATTTTCACAAATTAACTAGGTATTTTTATTTCAAACTTTCGAAATTGAGTTCGTCTAAGAACGGCCCTATAAATTATTTCATGTTGGGAAATTTAGCGATTAATTTACAAAGATCAGAACATCGCTTTATAAGGTTTTTATTTTACAGGTATTTGCAAAACATCTCAAGTCAGTCAAAGACTGATACATAATTGACTAACTCACTTGTAATACCTTTAATTTTGACGCTTCACCAACATTATTTTTACCGACTTCAAAAAAAAGGAGGTTATCAATTCGATACGTATGTATGTAATATTATTGGAATTGCATTATATTCACATATGATGATCTATTAGGGCTTCCAAACAAATATACAAAATTTCATAGACGTATGTATGTATGTATGTATGTTTGTCCACGCATATCTCCGGAACTATTAATCGGATCGTGACCATTTTTTTTTATTGGCTTACATTTTCTTCAACTTAGGGAACAGTGCAAGTTTCATCAAGATCGATTCAGTAATTTTCAAGATATGGACTAATACGTGTAAGTGTGACGGCCTGGCTTATTGATAAGAGCTACGGGTGTAGTGTCAAAGGGAAAACATCTCAAAACCTTGGTCAAATGCTAGTGCAAAAACTAAAAATTACGAAATAAAAAGTAATTTAAAAAAATTAAACCGACTTCAAAAAGAAATTAACTCAAAATTATGAAATAACTTTAATTTCGGAAGTCGGTGGCATAAAACTAAAATAGAGATCCCAAGACACCGACTTCCGAAATTAAAGTTATTTCATAATTTTGAGTTAATTTCTTTTTGAAGTCGGTTTAATTTTTTTAAATTACTTTTTATTGTAATTATCGTTTGTTGAGCAGAAAACAAAAATCCAAACAGATGAAGCTTTTTTTTTAGCTAATTAAAAAGAACCAGGTTCATATTAACAAATTATACCTATAACACTACTATGCAATCTTATTCTAACCCACAGTTTTACGTGATAACAGGAAGCAGTGGACTAGCAATTTCCTTCAACATCGTTCAGACTGTGATTGTGCATGTGTGTTACGCAATTGGGGATTGGGGTGTACGTGATTTACTTGAACCTTAATTAAACTCGTCTTTGTAAACATAACCTACTTTCCCACCTGAAAACAGAACCCACAAACAAAGCCATCTCCTAACTTAGTAAAAACGAGTAGTTGATGCAAAAACTAGAAATAAATTTCGGAGCAAGACGGTGAAACGATTGGAGGGGGCTCGCTTAAAATTCAACCTCCAGTGTTACTCTGGTTGAATTTGTGGCGCTACTAACTGTTCGATGCACGATTTGATCTCGTTTAAGATGGTTTTATTGTTAAAATTACTTGAGGAGTTAAATAAAATTGATTTTGATAAGAGTAATGCTATGTAAATTTCTTTCCTCGTTAAGACCAATACACAACTCAATTAAATTAAATTCAATTTGTATTTCATCCATAATGTACGTCATACAGGTGGTACCTAAGTATAAAATAATATTATTATTTCGTTTATTCGTCTTTTTTACTTATCTAATTACATTTTTAAATATTTCTTAAAATATAAAATAAGTATAAAAAAACATTTAAAAATATAAAAAAATAGCGATCCGCCGGTGTCGGGAGCAGGGTCCAAGCTACCGGTGGTTAGGGCTCCAGAGACATGAACCTCCTCACAATGCGAGCCGTATCGAGGAGTACTGCCTTCTGAATCAGGCCCTTGATCCAACCGCCTAACGAGAGCCTCGATAGATGTTGATCGAGGCTTTCGGCCATCAGTCCATTGGCTGATACGACAATCGGCACAATGATAACCGAGCTCACATTCCACATGTCAACGACCTCGTGTGCTAAGTCGAGATATTTAATATTTATATTATTATAATCATTATGTACCCTTTCAGGCACAGCAAATTTTTAAATAAGTAGAAGAGAGTAAGAGCGCTTTTATGCTTTTCCTTATTATTAAATATTTATTATATGTCCTTTATAACTGTTTTTAAAAATAGTATTTGTTTTTATATTATTATTTATTACTCATTTGTTTATTCTCTGATATAAGCAAGCCTCAAGTTATGTATGGAACCTGCCCCAATAGTCAAATGCAATGTTTTGTACAGAAAAAAATGTCTACTGGGTCTTAACTTAGTAGGTAATACTTGGTAGATACTTTTATTAATCTATTCATCATCTAATAATAAATATATATTATGAGACGAATTGAGAATACCCTTCTTTTTGAAGACGGTAAAAACTAAAAATGGGATACTGATTCGAACTTCAGTATAAATTAGACTATCAGTACTTGTATAGAGTTATATTTCTGTTGCTTTGATATACAAGATTTATGTACAAGTAGTGCCACTTGTTAGACTGACAGAGGTTGATCGGTTGATGTTGTGGTACAAAAATTGGTCAGTCAGGAAGGTTGGGCTGTCACAAATTTCGTCACTCCTGGAGGCTCTTTTAACGCACCCATAAGCATGTTTATGTCGTGTGATGTAATAGTTTCTTTGTGATTTTTAAATCAATGACCTTTTCAATAAACGCTTTTACGAATCGTCGTCAAAGGATCTTATAGGAAACGTGATTCGAGTCAGAATGACGACATAAAAAGGATTACGAGGTTCCTATTTTAACAATCACGTTTTATTTCCCTTTTTTGAGCTGTATTGTCAAAGAGTAATGGAATATTAGGTTTTGTTCTCAATTGAACCAGTCTTTTAAAGTTTAATAGTGATAGAGGTGAAGGATAGAAGACAGAATAATTATTCGACTTGCGAAAATACTCCAAACTAGTGAACAAGCATTGCTTTTAAAAAACAACATAAGGTTTCAGCTAGGTGAACATTGTCAATGCTTATAGACTATGGTATCTTACTCTTCTTTCATTACAGAGAAACTACTTATGGGATGACATACTTTGCTTATTTCTCTATGGGACTGACTGTCCAGGGTGCGCCGGAGTTACTATTAAATATCGTGGAGGGTATAACTTTAATGAGAGTGCATTAAAGTGTCTTGTCATGTGATCATGTCTATTATGAATTTGTCTCTCTTCAACATACCTTTGTTTATCCTCTATAAGAATACTAGCTTATGGCCGCGACTTCGTTCGCGTGAAATTTCACCCTCTTTAGGGTGGAATTTCGAAAAACCCTTTCTTAGTGGATACCAACTCTTCACAAAGAACACACCCTCCAAATTTCATGTCTCTAGGACCAGCGGTTTAAGCTGTGCGTTGATATATCAGTCAGTCAGTCAGCACTTTGAATTTTATATATTTAGATTTATGCTTGCACTAACAAAATCTAAGTAATAAAAAATCTAAGTAAAATAACGCCATCACCATAGTTAGGTTCCCAATAGTCTGGACACCTGAGATTGAGCTAAGCCGTGTGGACTTTGGCAAAGTGCCAACAGAACGCCGGAATATGCTAATCTTGAGCCAATACTCCCACAACAGTTCCAAATTGTTGCGTTTCTAAGCTTTTATGAAATCAGTTTTGATCTGGGAGTATTAAGTGACCTTGAAATTATTACAGATATATTAGAAATTGATTTTGCGTAGAGTTTGACCTCCAAATTCTGGGTGTATCGCTTTTAGCATCATGTTATTAGTTTCCGCGATTACTTCTTTCACTCTTCAGGGGGTCTACTCCGAAGCGGTTAACCACTGTATCGGCTGAATGTTCGGTCATTTTCTACTACCATTAATTTCCTATATTGACTATTGGTCCCGACCAAACTGTGCCAATCCGAACCTTTTTAGAACCCTTAACCCTTTTTTTACCTTTTTTTTTTTTAATACGTTGTAGGACAACAATATTCGAATCAGAAAATGACCGAACATTCGGCCGATACAGTGGTTAACCGCTTCGGAGTAGACCCCCAGGCAATAAGTATTAGATAGATAAGTACGAAACCCTTTACTTCACTCTTTGTCTATAGACGACTGGTTAACTTTCGAAGGTAATTCGAGACCTTATTACCCTTCTCTGAAAGCGAAACGTAACGTAACAGAATCTTAACACAATAATAAATGAGATATATCTTTTGACCTGAAGTTTTAAAAGCAAAGTTTACATAAAATAAAACGATCGGACCCGAATTTCTCATTCCCACAATCGTGCGACACTTAGTAAGGGCTACGTTCATTATAATTCCATGGCACATTTGAATTGGAGATTTTACAGGCCTTAATCTAAAACCGACGCTGGATCTCCCGAACGGTAGCCGTTGCCGTGCTAATTAAGATCTTCATCTAGTTAGATGGTTCCCTTATCGAATGAGGTTTTAGGCAGGTTTGTGTGATGGTGTTTCGTTATTTCGTATCGGATTTTGTCAAGGGATTTTGTGAAGGCTTCAGACGGTGTTGTGATTGGATCCACTTTTGAGCATCACATTGAGGGTTTAAAATCTGGTGTCTTTTTAGATGTCCAATTTCAGACAGTAAGTACGTCTAGCGACCCGCCCCTGCTTCACACGTATGACATTTACTGATATAATGAAATGTTGCCTAAACATCGAGATTTCAGTGTTTAATCAAGTTTTTTTTTTTATTCTTTATTAATAAGGGGTTTTTATCCACACGGATACGTCAACCTCATTGTACCTTATAATCTATTTACACACAACTAAAATAGACAAAAAAAAAGTAAGCTTAATCAAGTTAAATATGAATGTAATAAACAGAAACTTTCCGGATTAAATGTTCTAAATGATAGTGAAAATCGCATCAAAAGTTATTCATTCAGTTTTGAAGAACTAAACACACAGTTCACACATACACGAAACGCGACTTTGTATTTATAGATAAATTACGGCAAAGAACAGCACTTGAGGAGAACAAACTTTACATTGTAAACACACATTATACAAGCGTGGTTAAGAGCCTATACTACCTCAGCTAAAATTCACTCTTTATCTCGCTCGCACGATACTGCTCGCGGACTGTGTGAAAGCGAGACAGAGTGCGGTGCTGGGCGGGAGGCAGCGCCAATAGTTTAGGTATTTGCTTTTTACGGTGAAAATAAAGGTAATTCAAAAAAACTAACTAACATAAGACCTGCTTTATAGTTATTGCAGTTAAGTTTCATGATCTAATTTGAAGTATTTTTTTAATACCAGCAGCGGTTTATTGTTTGGTTTGGAGGTAACTTTGGAATTTTTTTCTATGGAGAAAATTTTATGGAATCGTGTTTTCGTCTAACATAAGACCTTACATTAATCCTCAACTTTAGCATATATTTATTTCAAAATTAATGCTGCGGTATTTTCGACATAACGGAGGATCATGCTAAGCCATTTGAGGTAGTATAGGCTCTTAATCACCAAGCTCATTCTTCTTTGCATAGGAAGGGTCCTTTGGCTTTTGAATGGAAAATAACAGGTAAGTTTAATTTATCATCATCATCATTTCAGCCGAAAGACGTCCACTGCTGGACATAGGCCTCCCCCAAGCACTTCCACTTCGACCGGTTCTGTGCTTCTCGCATCCAACGGGTTCCTGCGGCCTTCACAAGGTCGTCGGTCCACCTTGTGGGAGGCCTTCCAACGCTACGTCTTCCGGTACGCGGTCGCCACTCCAGAACCTTTCGGCCCCATCGGCCATCTGTTCTGCGAGCAATGTGCCCTGCCCACTGCCACTTAAGTTTGGCAATTCTTCGGGCTATGTCGGTAATTTATATCTAACGAAAATTAGGTTCATGTCACAGGATCCATTGCTCAAAGAATTTGAGCTGAACCAATGTTAGAAAGGTTTTGTAATAAGCCGGAAGCTTTTTAGCAAGTCCAAGTCCACACCACACGGAATTAGTTCCTCGCGGACAACTTGCTTCACGGCAATACGCTGATATTCCAACATTCCTCAGACTCTTGCCTACTACTCAACGCGAATTTATTCCAATATCTCTTCATTTGAATTCCACTGCAGGATTTGAATTGTAGATTTTACAGGCTTTAATCTGAAACCGGCGTTGGATGTCGTATTGAGTCCCTTATTCTGCTAATTAAGGACTTCATCTATGCAAATGAGTCTCGATCGTTCTCTTATCAACTTAAGTAGTTTTAGATTTTGGGTGGGGAAGCAATGTATTTTGGTGACAAATTACTTCCCCACCCGGAGTAGCTCATGGGATTTTAAGCTTTATAATAAGACAGTAGGTACGTTGACAGACGTTGTTCGTTTCTACGTATATTATATGCCATGCTGAGATCCATAAAGTAATGAAAAGAGATGCCATCATGTGAAATCAGTACTTGAAACAACTAACAAACGGGTTTAATATGAAAATAAATTCTGTCGGCATAAAATTCAAAATGCGAACGGTTGTGTCGAAATGTGTATCCGTGATGATACTATAAAAACTGGTCAAGTGCGAGTCGGACTCGCACACGAAGGGTTCCGTACCACACAAGGCACAAACGCCGAAAAAACACGTTTGTTGTATGGGAGCCCCCCTTAAATATTAGATCAGAGAATCAAATCCTGAACGAGATACTTAACAAATAGCATAAAGACACTACTATTTTGATTCGAAATAATTTAAGATAAGCTACATAGACAGAAAGCGGCAAGCGATAGCCGGGAGACGATCGTAATGATGTAGTGTAGATTACCGTAACTTTTTCAAGTGTTACGTTACGAGTGAATAGGTTGTTTCTAGGTAAGAGTGGATCATCGTCAACCGCATGTACAGACGCCAGCACATCAAGCTACCCGAAACTGTCAAATTTTCCCAATCAACTTTGAACCTAATGCTGTACGATAAAGTTGAAAATCTATTAAAGAAATTTGACAGATTGTAGTAGCTTGATGTGCTGGCGTCTGTACAAACAAAAAAGCAAAAAGCATTTGAAAACTTTCCAAAAGCTTTTTTTACTAATTCCGGTTCAATATTCAGTGTTACAATTATAATGATTTCAATTCTTAATCAATATGTTAGTGCACTACAGAGCGATATTTCACATTTTCATTTAGTAATATTGAAAAATTAATCAATACAGCGGAATATTTGACAGCTGCGACGTTGCCACAGACGTCGCCATCTTTCTGAATGCCGCCTCTTAACGTGTAGTGGTAATAAATGATAATTAAGTTATTACAAGTGACAAAATAGGAACACATCCGTGAACATATCCGTCAAAAGTTGGTTGTAGCATCTCAGCGCTGATTTGCTGGTTTCGTTTTCTCCTCTACCGATAATTTTTTTCTCCTCACAGTTCATTTTGTTTATATGTATGTATGTATGTATCTATCTATCTATGTATTAGTATTTATTCTTGTATTTTATAAGTAGTCATTTCCTAGCTATTTATCCCGTATGTTGCACCTGCCATGTTTTGTCTCTGCACCACCCTAAGGTTGACTGGTAGAAAATGCCTCAGGCATTAAGTCCGCCTTTGTACAGTATTTCTTTTACTTGTGCATAAAGTTTTAATAAATAAATAAAATAAAATAGGCTAGGATTTCAGAAAAAAACTACGTTGATAATGTATGGTAGCACGCGTAAGCTTTGGCACAATTATAATTGATAATAATAAAATTATAGTCACGCGTCCTTCGGAAAAATTGGCGCCCAAAAGGGCCTTGAATTTTTTTTTTCAGCGTAATGTTGGCTGGTAATTTTCTACTGATACAAAATCCCATTTCATTTAAGTAAAGTGAAAATACGAAATTAATAAACAATTTAGCTAATATGAACTGTCTGATCTCCATGGACAACTCCTATGGTCCGGGATTAAAGACACAACGTTCATTCGTTCCATTTTTAAATATCGGGATTACAAAAAACACGGTCAAGGTAGCAAATATTTAGTAATAAATCCTAATTAAAATTTAACATTGTTCCGTGAACATGCGATTACCCAACAAATCCCTAAACCCTCTTACAAAAAGACCTTACCTGTAAAATCCACAATATGCTGAATCACATGTTCCACATTTCCAAAATAAAAAAGAGCAACTAGTCAACGTCTGTCAACACGATAGTTTCACGAAAAATCCAGCATGTCCGACATCGCGAGTAAAACTTTTTAATTTCCGAACTGTATATCGCGGGGACCGCCAAAAAACGACACGCGTCCGAACAGCGCAGCGTCCAACAGCGTACTGAAACTACTGGAGTCTGAACAGAAACATCCCTGTCAAGCTTCAAGTATCTTGTATCCCAAGTTTACTGTTGGTCAATTCAATTTTGATTTGATTGCGTTCTTATTTCAAGCGGGTAAGGGTTGTTTTGGAACTGTTGTTAACGTTTCAGCTGTAAAAGTATTTATGAAAGAATTTTGGCGGTATAACGATATTATCTTCCTAAAGACATACAGTAATTTGTGTACGAATGGGATTCTGGAAGAAAACACATGTAATTTTAATGTTGGCAGTATTGTGTTTTAGAAGTTAAATGTACTGAGGGCGTTCAGAAGTTTGTTCGAAACATTGTTTGTAATATTGTGATAATATCAGAGTTTTGAATGTTGCCAAAGAAGTTGTTTTTATGCAAGTACTTTACATTTTGTTTCATAGAATATGTGTAACTGAAACGACGTGTGACGAGAAATCTCCTCTGCTTAAAATTTCATCCAAGTTTTAACCCGGGTAGAAAAATGTATGTAAATGCTCAGGATGAAATGCATTTAATGCGCATTTTAACGACTTTTACCATTTGCTGAGGGGCTTGTGGCTAAGTAATAACAGCTGCACGGGTCGATCAATTAGGTTAAGCTACGCTTGCCGCTCTTGGTCCGCAGATGGGTGACCATCTTCACATACTAAGAACCGTCCGTGTCTCGGAAAGTACGTTAAGCCGTTGGTCCCGGCTATCATTCGTAGATCTTTGACAGTCGTTACGGGTCGTCAGTAGACCGAAAGTCTGACAACCAGTCTAACCAAGGGGTTTCGTATTACCCAGTTACTGGGTTGTGGAGGTCAGATAGGCAGCTGCTCCATGTAAAATACTGCTATTCAGCTGTATTCGGTTAGACTGGAAGCCGATTCTAACATAGTTGGGAAAAGGCTAGGCAGATGATGGCCATTGGTGATGTGACCAGATTTTTTGTGAACACCAAAAGAACTTTGGATCACGTGACCATACGTGATATTTTTATTTTATTTTATTGTCGAGACTTTCCTGGCTTGATTACTAAATCACAAACATTCGTACGCCCTCTAGCATAACATAGCGCACTCTAATAATATATGACTGCCCCGTTGGTCTCGTGGTCGCAACCGCGACTGCTGAGCGTGGGGTCCCGGGTTCGATTCCCGGGTCGGGCAAAGTGTTATTGAGTTTTTCCATTAGGAATTTCTTAGTAGCAGCCCGGAGTTTGGAAGTTGGCGGTGTGATACCCCCGTGCCTCGGAAAGCACGTTAAGCCGTTGGTCCTGCGCCTGATCTCTCTCCGGTCGTGTCGGATTGCCGTCCCATCGGACAATGAGAGTGAGGGAAGAGGGAGTGCACCTGTGTCTGCGCGCACACTTGTGCACTATAATATCACCCGCGCCGAAGGCTAGTCTCCGTTGACTTTTAATAATAATATCGTTTATTGCGGATTACACATAAAAATACACACAATCCATATAGTATTAGTAATAATGACTTAAAAACTATGTTAGTAAAACTTACAAACTAACCTAACAACAAACTAATACCTACATGTTGGCACGTGCCTCTGCACCCAGTGCCTAATAAAGAGGCTGTCCACCTTGGCAAACCAATGTCTTTAGGATGTTGTTGGAGTTTCCGCGCAACCTACTCATTATGGACGCCGCTCTCTTTTTCATTATGGCATGAAAATCATCAACACGGGCTTCCGCGAACATCTGCGAAGCGCTACAGAAGCGCGGAAGCCCCAGCAACATCCTAAATCCATTATTATACTGAACGCGTAGGACCGCCAATGCCTACGCCTATCCAAATCTGCATTATCAAATAACTCCTCCGTGACCACATGTCCTAGGTACTTCACCTGAGCAACACGCTGCAATGGTTCCGCTTATAATCACTGGAGGAACGTTATCCAACGATGCATGTTTGGTATGGAAAACCACCATTTTCTATTTCTTGACGTTGTATTTGCGTTACCGCATAGAATTCATATACAGCTAGCAATTTCCGAAGTGCACTGACTTATCCATTTCTCTTCTAAGCCTAAGTGCAAGAAAACAAAATAAAAAAATTGCTTCTTCAAAACTTTCCAATCACATTAACTAAAGTAAACACCAAAATGGTGCCAAGCATCAGATCACAGTCACTTCTTGTCCAAACTTATTCAATTTGCGTTTCACTCGCCAGAAGTAATCGATTCGATTCCGATAACACGATTAATACGATTTTGAATCGAGTGCGACTTGACACTTCTGGGAATCGTTACAAATCGATTTTGTATTACAACTTAGCGAGTAATTTACCCTAGTGAATAGCTGTGTCGTGGTTTGGTGCAAATGATGACGTCTTTGATTTAATTCTAGGTAGGGACAGAGTGCTGTGGGTTTTCCTTTCTGAAAATTCTCAGTTGCATCCCTGAGATAAAAAACTTTATCTCTTTATAATATTAGTATAGATTGTATCGTAAAAGGCAACCAAAAAATATTCGTTACAGCACTATACCTAATATCTCACCAAAATCGATCAAAACCAAAACTAGATCTACTTCAAACTTAAGGTAACTAAACCACTTATGAATGAGATTGAACCTGTTAAACTATAACTAAATTACAACTACATAACGATCGCGCGATCTCAGTTAAGTAACGTAAACTACTAAGGACTCTCAGGTTACGGTCTTGACTACGACATGAGCTACAGTTTTTATAGATCGTCCCGATACGAGAGAAGAAGTAAGAACCTGTGGAATTAGCAATGTATGCGTGTTTTCGTTTTTCTCAAGCACAACTTTACTGACTGCTAAGTAAACGGTGACATTGAAAGGTCAAAAGTAGGGTCAACATAAGAATGGTAATTTGGAAAAGATATAAAGAAAATCTGTGAGAAACGAGAAATTAAATAATGTAGCGGGGAGAAAAGAAGAAGGAAAATGTTTTATTTAACTTATTCGTAGATATACATTTCACACGTTCCGTAAACAAATTTTCCAGGATTTTGATATATGACCCTGTCTTTTATTAGTTACTATGTCAAATGGATGAGAAATAAAACTTCTTTAAACCTAAGTTGATGAGGGTTTCACGAAAGTAGAAAGGAAGAAGAAGAAACCCTGTTCTCGTAACCTGTGTGGCATGAGGAAGTCATGCAGTATTTAAAGGTGAAGACCAACTGGACTTTGAGGGTCGAAAGGTTGGAATCGCGCCACAACATCAACTTTAAGTCATTCGTGGTACAAGTCAGCCAACATCTACAGACCTGCCTGAAAGAGGACTTTTGGCCATAAGGTGTCGTATATCGATGTTTCCGAGGACGGTTACGCGACACCACCCAGTGAAACACGACGCCGAGAACGTTACGTGTATATTCAAAGTTTTAAGGTTTTTAATCAAACTCAAACTCAAAGCATTTATTTCAATTAAACCATTTACAGGCACTTTTGAATTGTCAAGAAGTCGGTCAGCCAGAAAATATGAAGCTAGTTGCCCATTCCAAAGCGTAGGTACCTATGGAGAAGAACGGGCCAGAAACTCCATAGACACTCTTTTAAATTATATTTTTACAAAAATATTAGTTAAGTACATCATTAATGTTGAATTTATAATTATATGTGAGAACGATGTACTCGTAAAAAAGACGTATGCGTTAAAAACGTCCAGAGTACAGCAAATAGTAAGAAGACAACAATCCAAAATAATAAAATAATCAAAAATATGCCGAGGCAGCTAAGTGATGACCAGCCCCAACTGACGGCGCCCGTTCACGAACATGACGCATAGATCAGCACCATTCAGCTCAACCATTTTGAAGGGAGCTAAAAATAATATGGATTAGTTTATTATTGTATAAGATTATTTTGTGTATTTTATCTATGGGCCTTCATTACCTGATAATAAAATGATTATTATTATTATAACAGTAAATAACAGTGTTGTGTAATAATAACAATAAATTGTAATTACCGATCCTTTAGTCAAACGTTATACCTAACTATAATTTACCTAATGACCGGCATCTAATTAGTCATCGATGGTTTTAATGTACGATTATTTATGTCTGTATTTAGCTGTATCGATCTGTAAGAGTAGTTCAAATTACTACTAAAATCGTTATAAAAAATGTTTACAAAAATTTGTTTTATTTATTTATTATTTATTTATTAACACTTTATGCACAAGTAAAAGAAATACTGTACAAAGGCGGACTTAATGCCTGAGGCATTTTCTACCAGTCAACCTTAGGGTGATGCAGAGACAAAACATGGCAGGTGCAACAAAAGGGATAAATAGCTAGGAAATGACTATAAAATACAAGAATAGATACTAATACATAGATAGATACATACATACATACATATAAATAAAATCTTTGAGGAGAAACAAATTATCGGTAGAGGAGAAAACGAATCCATATATATTCTTGCATAATTTCCTTGCAACTCAAAACTTAAAAATCATCAAACGGCTTTAGTTCTTGCGCTAAAATTTATTTGAAATCCCCTAATAAGTGTCACATTACTTAATTTGGAATTCTACACCTCCACCTTAATTACAAAGGGTTAAAATAAACAAGAATTGAAGACAAGTTTAATTTGCAGCTCCCAAAGTGGATACCACAAATATTTGTCGGAAGAAACCGGGTTTTTGAACCGCATGTCAAATTGGTGGAAGCTAGGAGATTTTATAATAGCTTTCGTTAATAATTTATTAAGCATCTAGGTGTTCGTAGTAATTGAATATTTTTGTAGGCTTAAAAATAGCCATCCTCATGTTTGTGGGAGGAAATAACCTTTACGTCTTAACTTTTTCTTTTGACAGGTCATTACTTGAACGACCCGCTAGAAAAAAGTAAACAAATGACGATGGCAGTTGTTTACTTTTAAAGGTACACATATCAACTCGGAAAGGTATCGTCACCGTATCGCCAAGGAACTAATTTTAAAATTGACGAAAGATGTGATTTGATTTGTGATATATAGAATAATTTGATCTGGAATTTAAACAAACTTAGTACTTTTTTTCTGTTCTTCGGAAAGACTCCCAAAATATCGAGTAACTACGATTAGACAATGGAATTGGAATGCTCTATGATTCTTTGTTTTAATTGACTAAACCCGAAATCGAGGCCAAAACATGATTACTTATTTGATATTTCTTCAACTATGATTCGGTCTGTCTTTTAGTTTCCTAAGGATTAAAAATAAAAACTGGCCAAGTGCGAGTCGGACTCGCACACGAAGGGTTCCGTACCACAAGGCAAAAACGCCGAAAAAAAACACATTTGTTGTATGGGAGCCCCTCTTAAATTTTTATTTTATTTTGTTTTTAGTATTTTTTGTTATAGCGGCAAGAGAATAATTTGTGAAAATTTCAACTGTCTAGCTATCGCGGTTCTTGAGATACAGCCTGGTGACTGTCAGACGGACGGACAGAGAACGAAGTCTTAGTAATAGGGTCCCGTTTTTACCTTTTGGGTACGGAACCCTAAAAATCGTTGACATGTCGTGATACAAGTATGACTTACCTTTTATTCATAACTATTAATGTACCTACAACAGAACTATACGATAGTCACTTCATCGTGATCACCAATGGCTGCCAAACGTGGTGTTAACCGCGGTATCACCCTAAATACTTCGTTGTTGCGGTCAGGTTGGCACTCGGTCAACATCCAATATTTTAGTGGTATCTACATAATGTGTGAATACTGAATATCGTGTTTTGTACATTTGTGTACTTAGCTGTAAAAGAGTTACAACTTTGGATATTAAACATTTTAGACTACAAATCAAAAATGTCGACAGCATCATCGCTTTTCACCAAGTGAGATAAAAAAGTCCTCCAGACCGTATTGCGGCCACGGCGGCGAGTCTGAACACTAATTTCTCAGCCAATAAACTACATTTCCAAGGAGACCGTACGTCCCATTCAGATAAATGCGCCACTTAATGCCGATACATGGAGCAATCCTATATACATGCAAATTGCGGGCAGCTGCGTTCTGCCGCCTCTGAGTCGCTATTACGGCTCGCCCTAATACGTATGTGTTGTATCGGTACGTGGAGAATGATTGAAATATATTTATTTACAAGTGAGGTTAAAAATAATTTATTTGTTTTAAGACTGAAGAAAGCAGCAAAGCCCGAAGACATCCACCAAGCCGCACTGGGCCCGCGTGGTTTACAGCCCACTCCCTCACATAGGCAATGTTTGTGACTCAGCAATAGGAATATTATAAGCTTATTATGCTGTTATCCTAATCTAATTTTATCCACGAAATGGTGACCTATAGCGCACCATTTTCAATCTGTCTCCAAAATATCACAACACGATCACTAATGGATCCCCCTCTTTTTCGAAAGCATTAAAATACGACGTACGAAAAAATAATGAAGAAAATTATAATCCTTTGCAAAAAAATAAAATAAAAATTAATTAGACCTCGCTAGACAGTCTCCTTGTGAGACAAAGGGGATGTTATATAAGGCTGAGTGTCGAACCTCTACTAGTTTGAGAAAGCACTTTAACTAGAATATAAGGCTGTTTTAATAGGGGAGGAAAAGCTCATAACTTATGCCTTGTTTCATAATTGAAAAAAAAATAATGATGCACCTAACGCAAACTTATCATACTAATATTATAAAGGCGAAAGTTTGTGAGTGTGTGGGGGTGTGGGGGTGTGTGTTTGTGTTTATATGTTTGTTACTTCTTCACGCTCAAACGGCTGGACCAATTTTGATAAAATGTTCTATGGAGGTAGCTTAAACCCTGGATTAACATATAGGCTACTTTTATCCCGATATTCCCACGGGACCGACTTTTACGCAGGTGAAACCGCGGGGCGCAGCTAGTAGATCAATAAAATGCAAAACCTTTTTTCAAAAACCAAAACTTATTATTGGGAAACAAAAAATTTGATAAAAAGTTCCCTTGATAAGATAGATTGATTAACAATTAGAGCCGAAAATTAAAATACGATTCCATAATAACTCTTCGCAGTTAACGCTCAGAATTTTGAACCCATTGCCAGCTGAACGAAGACTCCTGTATTCTTTCACCTGCAATTTTGACCATTCGTAATAATATTATTTCTCCTCCCGACCCGAATCAGTCTTTCCATGTTGCCTCTTCACGATACTTGGGGGGCTATTGCACTATCATTTATCTATGATCATGAGTCTGAATCGTAGATATAATGACAATGTAATGTAGTTATGGATATTTTTTTATGAAATTCGGTCTAATATTTATTTCTTATTAATTCATATAGGATAAAAGATAATTATGATCCTAATTATATGATCTTATAATGTCCCCATACAGCACATAAATAAAACGAAACAAGTACTTCCACTACACGATAAAAATAGAACCAGCAAACGCTAAAATTTAGCGTCACTTAGCAAATCCAATAAAATAGAAGCTTATGTACCAATTCGTAGTAATTTGGGTTGCTATCGCACGGCGCTGCCATGCGGGCCGACCGATATTCCCAATGATATGGTTTGCGTCCAGTGCTTGTTTGAACGAGGTAGTGTACTTGAATGACGAAATATTACGCTGTGGGAGGTCTTCTAAAGCTAGATTTTGATAGGTATTTTACTACGGTACCTTAAACTCCCAATGTGTGGACAATTCGAGTAGATGTAACGAATGATTTTGGTCAAACGGGCAGGATTGGCACTGATAGTGTGAGAACGTGTATCCTCAAAACATTTATTTTTGTCCGATTGTGGGAAAGCCCAAAACGAGGGTAATGTTTTTAATGAAGCTTTAATTCAGGACACAACATACATTAGTAAGTCAACAGGTACAAAGTAGTAACTAGACCTCGCGCAAACCTCCCCATAGCCAGCAGCTGATAACGAGTCACTCACTCCCCAAAAAAATACGATAATAATGCGTATGTAGGTACACGTAGTATATTATGACATCACCCGTCCTAAACGCAGCTCCCGCTGTAACAACATGTTATCTAGCCGGCGCGGTCAAGCGTTCACAGCGGAATTAATTCCCGACAGCAGTTGTAGCTTAGCTGTAGCTCTCCGCTGAATTTTTGCTCTAAAACAAATTATGAACGTGTTGGAGAATTGTAGATTAGGTTTTTGACAAATAACATAAAAGAAGTGGAAATTAGTGTTTGTAAGGTCTTTGGATAATATTGAATATTTTCTCTCAAATTCTAATTGGGTCCGTTATCTTAATCTTCATGGTAGAGAATAACGTTTCTTTCATCCATATGTTTTAAAAGTGGATTTGCCAAGTTATGAGCGGCGCCATCTGCAATGATATAAAATACCTGCGTTTATTTCAGTCTTTGACAAAAGAGCAGTATATAATGCGGCTGCTGGGACACAGGCCTCCACTCGGTGAGAAGAAGTAAAAATATACCAGTATATTTCAGCCTATTTTAAGCTTCTATAATTCACGTCTAAGACAATCATCTACCTGCAACACTTCAGATTCTAATTATAATGTCCCTTCTCCATCTTGTCCCATAAACCCAGTGTAATGTATGTAGATTACGATGGTATCCTGGGTGGTGCCAACACGTCATCATCTATTCATTGCTGTAATCACAATACAAGTAGCAGGCCATCTTGGGTTACGGCTTAACATAGTAACTAGTATTTATTTATTTATTTATTGGCCTCGTTATATTCGGTATACCTGTGTCCTAAATTATTTACCCTCATTGAATTTCTTTCGGGTCGGCTCGGCACAAGCTGGGCAGAGCCGAGCGGCTTTGTCATATTTGATTTTGCCGCCCGGCTGCACCAAATCTTGCCGAGCCGAACAAGTGTGAAGTACACCGAATACGTTTCATTTCGAAAAAAGATGACAAATGGGACGGGAGAAAACTGATTAGTAAAAAATAGCTTTTAGCATAACGATCAGCATTTTCCACAAAATGTCACTTTCCCTGAAACTTAATACCTTTCCACCCATTCGATTGCGCACGCTATTTTCCACCCACTCTATTGCTATCGCCTTTATGCACCCGGAACACAACAGGCTCATACTATTTACGAATGTAGTAGTAAGGAGACAATCGCGCAGGACACAAAGCCGCGCCACTAATTGGAAACTGCGCAACACCAAACGGATGGTCAACACGCTTGACATACAGTGTGGGACAAAAATATTTTTATTATATTCGGGGAGTGGAATTTATCTCAATTTTTGAACAGATATCAAGATCTCTAAACGCTTTCTTATACCTTAGTAGATAGGCATGGAATAACGACGCTTGCTTATACAAAACATAGCTAAAGAATAAAGTGATAGAAGACTCTACAATCTAGGCAGGAACAAAGACAGAAACTAAGATGCAACAAAACTATGCATAAAAATAATTATATAAAACAAAGATTGTAAAATCAAACGGCTTTCTCTTCTAACTTTATTTCTCCAAACCATGCAGCTTTACCGCTAACTGACAAAACTTTCCACCCCACGTTATTCTCAGTTACCTACTGCATGCCAGTATGAGTGAGAAGAAGAAGCATCTCCAAGAAAATGTCTGAACAAAATCGTAAATCCTATTTTATTGCAAATAACCAACGACATGCTTGAATTCAATATTTGAATAACACACAAGCATGCGCATAGAAATGGGGAACTAATCTCATCCAGAAATATTTTAATACCGATCTGCATTTCAACGCACGGCAGTGTAATCGAGGAATAGGATGACCCACTTTTTCAGTGCACAAAAGACTCTTTTATATTGCATTGAATACTAGATTCGGTCGCCTACAAACCACAGAGCACTTTTTTTTTAATTTCTCGGAATATTTTTGCGTCCAAATATTTTTACAAGGCTTTGTGAAGTTTATCTTATTAGGACGAAGTTTGAGCTCAACATTTGTTATTAGATTGTAAACTCGTTTCGTGAATATTTTCCGGGATTGTTCTTTGTAATTAGCTGTGTTGATAAATTGTGATCCTATAGTTTAAATAAACACGACAGAGCGCCTGTTTTCCCTAAAGGGATAGGCTGCTAGTCTTCAATCAAGATTACTCACAAAAAAAAAACCCTCTCCTGTTGAATAACTTTCAGAATTTATTACTACTTACTTTACTGTGCAAACTTACGGAATTCAAGTCAACATTTCTATAATCGATTTTATTTTAGGTTTAAAAGAAATAAACATCTAAATCAATACTGTTTCTGTAAAAAAGCCAAGTTCGACTTGAAAATAAACTAGCCATTTATACAAGTATTCAAAGTAAAATCAAGAATATCTTGAAAGCCAACTCCTTCGTTCGGAAAACAGAAGTGTTTTCTCAAAATCTTTTCTGAAAACTTGGCAACTTTACATCGATATTTGACGAGTAACTGAAAATATTAGCTAAGTAAAATATTAGTTTTTGTTCAAAGTGATATTTTCACTTGATTTTTTTATAATAATTAGTTGTTTTGGTGGTATAAGTTTATGGTCCTAATTTTTGACTTCACGTAGACATGTCGAATAAAATGTGCTAGGTACATATATTTAAATAATTTTGTATTTAATATTATAAGCTTACACTCAGTAAAAATGTATTGTTCTGTGATTTTTTAATAAAAATATGTTATGCATTACGCTCTGACAGGAAAAGGTTTACCAATTTAGTATTTTTTATTTAAAATATAAACAAGGACGCATACATTTTGTAGACTCGCGCACCAATGTCATCAAATCCAAAATATTTAATTTTGCTCCAAAATTCAAAATGAACAAATTGAATTCTCCCTAAAAATCGGGAGGCTGGAAAAATGGCAACACGTTTCCCAACGAACACACGAATGAAATATTAATGTTGCCATCAATTCACCGAGTTTCACCTGGGATGAGTTAAAAATTTAAAAACAAACGCTATTTGGCTTGCGGCCAAACGCGAAACGTTGAAGGTTGCTAGAATTTAATGTCATAGTGAATAGTTGAGACAACTGCTAGCTTCGGCCATTTTGTTAGCTTAGTAAATAAGGGAATATAAGCACTTGTGGGTCATTAAATTTGGAATCTAAGAAATGTGTGGTTTACGCAATGATTCTAAATGATTCATCTGATATGGCTATTTTACCGGATTTTATAGTTTTACCAGATATGTTGCTATAAACTTTTTTCTGAACTTCACCAGATCGTTTGTCTACCTTATGATGGAACTTCCGGTCTAAGTCAAAACTGAACACTTCACTTTTTGAAGTCGGTTTAAAAATAAACTTAATAGGTACCGTTGAAACAAATTTTAAGTGACAAACTTCTTTTATTTTAAGGTTTTTTTCAAAACCCAAACACACCAAAGTAATGTATGAAAATATAAATATTTATAACATACTCCAAAAATTACCTGATGGAAGCTGACATAATAAATAAAAACATCATTGCATTTTAAAATACCCCCATAATGTTATGTCGTAGATGGATTGTAGAATCCGCTGTTTTACAAAACCGCTAGTTGTTTTACAAAACAGCTCCGTTATGTAAAACAGCTGAACAACGTTCAGTTGGATTTTCATTGCGCTAGGTTTTACAAAACTGCTACCGACGTTTAGACTTTCATAAAACTCTGATAACTTTTAATTACTATTGTCCTTAAAATCACTGTTTTCACTTGAGTTAAGGTTACTTTTACTCGTATTACTCGTTTTATTTATTTATTAAAAGAAGATTTATTTTAAATATAAGTATGTGTATTTATGATATATTTATTTTTAGATTTATTTATGAGAAGAAGACCGTATTTGGATACAATTTTGCAAACGGATAGACTAGGGTTCTAATTAAATTACCTATAGAATATTTTTTTATCAGGGTTCATGTAGAAAGCTGATATAATAAAACACAAGTAATTAAAAAAACTAAAAAACCCGACTGCGGTAAAAAAAACTGAAAAGCTAAAAACAAGGCCATTTTAAATTAAATAAAAGTTGGAAGCAGGCGGGACCCATACCATTTTTTTATTATATTTTCAAACTCAAATGGGTCCCGCCTGCTTCCAACTTTTATTTAATTTTAATGTAGCCAGTGACACTCGCGCTACCAAGACAAATCTAAAGACGTATAATTTATCCAAATCCGTTCATTCGTTTAGAAGTTACGAGGGAACAAAGAAACGGACATACATACATATAGGTCAAACACATAACCCTCCTTTTGGGCTTCGCCGCAGTCGGGTAAAAATATTTTAGGGATGACTTTTTTCCTCAATCCCTCTCCTAGTGTTGTGTAAAAATCCGTTTCATGTGTACGTTGATAGCAAATTCATGGACGAGTTAGAATGCAGACAGACACTATTTCATGGTCGTACAAATTGTATCCGGTTCGTATTTTTTTTTTCCGAAATTGCGATAGTGTAGGTAAGTAATAAGGTATTAAGTATAGGGTATAAAACTTAGCAACAAAGCAGTCCTTGAAATGTTTATACATACTCGTATAATAATTATGTATACGTAGTAGCCGATATCGGGTCTCCATCGACTATTGTAAAGGATTTGTAACAAACAGGCTGCCTGCGAGCGTATTTGAAACTAAACCGGTATCTTGACAAATATCCGCGCATTTGTCAATATACTGGTTGGCTAGCGAGAAACACGTTACTGTAAAATGTAGAGCCTTAGGGTCGTGTACGGTGTATAAAAGTATGTATCTATTGCGTCAATATAGCAGTCGAGAATTTTTTATTTACACTACGGTGCAATGAAAAATATAAAAACAAAACTTAGCGAAGCGATACCATACGGCCGACAATGTATCTATATCTATCTATTCTATTCAAAGTATTATTACTTTTTCTTTGAGATTATAGTTGAGACACACTATCTAATCTGTGGATAGCTTTCAGGTGAATTCAGGTGGAAAGGCAACAGCAAGCGCTTACTCGTCATTGTGATTGTCAATTCGCCAACCAAGCGAGTTGATTTATCGTGCTCATCCGAAATGTGATGTGTATTAGATATCTGTTGACGCACATCGAGGTACGGCTTAGTCTCTAGTCTATAATTGAAAGAGTTTCCATAAATGATACAAAACCAACTTAAAACTGTATTATGACTATGTACGAATAAATAAAAATAAGAAAATGTACATCAATCACGTGTTAGTGACATATACCAATGCTTAGCACTTGCGGGCGGAGAGTAATGGGTAGCTCACCGTCCGATCAGAACCAGGCACGTGCCGGACGGCGCGTACGTGATCCACGCGCGCCTCAAAGAGATGTCCGCATCGAGGACCCCATAGGGCCGAAGCGTGCCGGCCAGCGGGATTGTCCGAAAGGGTTACCGCTGGCCAGGAACATAAAGGGCTAAGGAAGGAACACGGGTGGGTTTTAGTCAGTAAGAGTCTGACACTCACTTCCGCTCCACCCAGAGCGGGAGGGGTCATGTGATGATTGCACATCCACAAAAAAACGAAAAAAAAAAATGCTTAGCTCTTCGATAAATATTGGCGCCATGCTATGACACGTCCGCATTTTTCGGCTTCCAATAGCGTCTTCACTATCACTTACACCAGTACAACCGGATATCTATGAGTACAGTACATCTATGAGTATTAGTACAGTGTGACATGAGTGTGGCCGTGTACCTACTTTTTAAAACTCGATGTGCCATGTTAACTGAATAGACGCCTTTTCTCAACAAATCATCGTTTAGAATCTTCCACACATTACTCTCTATAAGTCACTTCAATCAACCATCGCATACATCTCACTCTACTTCAACACACACCACGTTAGAAAACTATATAATCAGCGCACTGATTACATTGCTCCCCGCGGAGGAACAGCTGGCTTCAATGAATTCTAAATGCTGTACACCGATTAACTGACAACATTCATCACTGAAGAAATGGGCTGTTTTACTGCTATTCTTATTGCTATCTGCTTTATAGTAGTCCTATACGCACACCCAGCAATGCACACCCAGTCTTCGTCAATTCTACGTCCATTTTCCGTGCCGCCATTTCATACAGCTGTCAAAAAATGGCAGTTGTTATTTGAATATACGAACAATTTTTTCAATTCGACGGCACGGCTGGCGCAGTGGTTAAGCGATTGACTGCTGCGCAGCGTGTCGTGGGTTCGATTCCCGCACGGAACAAATATTTGTATGACCTACAAGTAGTTGTTCCGGGTCTGGCTGTTTGTGTACGTGAATTTAAATGTTTGTAAACGCACCCACAATACAGGAGAAATTCCTAGTGTGGGGCAACGTTTCATAAAAAAAAAAAAAATAAGTCAGTAGAGAATTACATGTAATTTCCCTCTTTTACCTACTTAATTCTCTTATTATGAAGCTGCGTACAGACTACGAATGTTCCATGAATAGTTTCCTATGCATGTCTCAGGCTGTGGACGAGGATCGTTTGTCGAATACGATTCGTGATGCGACCATTCGTTGAGCCTGACACATAATATGTGTAGCAAACCATTCGCGGTGCATGCCTTCCGATGCCTGTACAGTCGAATGCACGTCGAAAGTAATACTTAGCTGGCCTGGCGTAGTATGGAGTTTTAATAGAATAACAGGCCGGCTTATAGGTACTGTTTTTTTTTTATATCTGAAATACTACGGGCGGAATAGAATTGCTATAATAATTATAATTTACTGACATTAATCACATGTGTTACATACCTACTATTACCTACGTAGGTATGTCATACATACATATGTTATGTTATGAATTACATGGAATTATTCCATGTTATAATTCCATGTAATTCGCACAGAACCGGTCGAAGTCGAGGTGCTTGGGGGAGGCCTATGTCCAGCAGTCAGGACGTCTTTTGGCTGAAATGATGATTGTGATGAATGATGATTATTAGTAGGTATTGTAAACAGACAGGTACACAGGTACTATAGAATTGGATATATTTTTATTGCTGGTTACAAGTCTACTGTAGATAATACACGATTTTATTGCCATCAACCGAATATTACTCCAGACGGGCTGTTACCCCGCCGGGGTCGCGGGTTGTTCGAAAGAGATACCGTGGCCCCTGGCACAGGCAAGTGAAGGAACACGGGTGGGTTTTAGTCAGTAAGAGTCTGACACTCCCTTCCGCTCCGCCCAGAGCGGGAGGGGTCATTTGATGGTTTCCCAAACAAAAAAAAAAAAAAGACGGGCTGTTAGTCTAATGTAACATTTTGTCCAACCCGAGGATCGAAGTTCATCCAACGAGGCCAACAAAATATCTTGAGCAAAACATCCATTACAACTCATAAAACATTCAATTTCGTATGCGTACTTCGTAATAAAACTTTTTAATAATTTCACCTTTCCCCAAAAAATCATGTCATGAAATCATAATTTTCAATAACCCCCGACATTTCAATACCTACCAAAAACCGAAAACCACATGCAATTTTCACCTTTATTTTTAAACAAATAAATGTCATAGTCCCTCAAAAAGTAAGTTCGAAAATGCGTGAAATTTCAATTTATGCCATTTAGGTGCTTAGTGTTATAGTAATAAGGATTAGTTTAGTACTAAGCTCGATTGAAACTGAACGTTTTTGGCAAAGTGTGCCCGCAAGTGTGCTCAGGTGCATGAAATGGTTATTTTTGAGGAAACAGCTTTTGTATTAAAATTAAATGTTAGTTTATGCTTAGTTTTAGTTGAATGCTCTAAGTTTTCGTTGGTTGTTTTGTAATATGTGGAAAACTTGTCCTTGGATGAAATTATAACAATAAATAGGTTTGTAAGAACTTCAAGCAAGCGTTTTCTTAATGATAAGTACTTAGGAACTTACACAATATTTTCCTATTTAGGAAAAAAAGAAAAGGTAAAACAACAAACATAAAAAAAGCCAGCCATAAGAAATATTTTCTCAACTTATTTGCATTTTTGTGGCGTCCAAAAAGCATAGAATAGGTATATCATTATATTACCTATGCAATGTTTTGTTTGAGTGGTAAGCTTGAGGCAAAGTCAAAAGTATTATGTGCTTATAATGTTTTTATTGTTTTTACTTTATATTTAATGCGTATGGTTCGATAGTTAGGTCATAAAGTTTTTGTTAAGGTAAATAAAAAGTAAACTAATATTCGAACACTCAACTCAACTCAACTCAAAGCATATATTTCAATTAAACCATTTACAGGCACTTTTGAATGGTCAAGAAGTCGGTCAGTCAGAAAATATGAAGCTAGTTGCCCATTCCAAAGCGTAGGTACCTATGGAGAAGAACAGGCAAGAAACTCCATGGACACTCTTTTAAATTATATTTTTACAAAAATATTAGTTACATCATTAATGTTGAATTTAAAATTATATGTGAGAACGATGTAAAAAAGACGTACACGTTAAAAGCGTCCAGAGTACAGCAAATAGCAAGAAAACAACAATCCAAAAATAAAAATAAGCCGAGGCAGCTAAGTGATGACCAGCCCCAACTGACGGCGCCCGTTCACGAACATGACGCATAGATCAGCACCATTCAGTTCAACCACTGAAAACCAAACAGTACCTACAGCTGCTTAGTGTAAATATAGATACGGTTCTTGTATTTTCCCTAACAAATCTATTCACAAGAATTGTCTTCTATTGAGAAGCTATTCTACTAGGTACTCCTGACACCAAACAATCAAAGAATTAAAAAAGCAAAATCCATTTCCACACATCCCTTCCCTATTATCTGAATCCATCTACCCGTAAAATATCGGCATCGTGCTCCGAATGTAAAAGCAGTGCTCCTTATACATTACCATATCGTTTGACGTTTGAAAGCCAATTTTATTGGTTTTCGTAGCAAAGGGCGCAATGGAAATTTAAACTGTCCATTAGCTTTGGTATTCGAGTGCGTATTTGCATTGAGGAGTAATGGATACGGTGTATATTTTGTTTGTGTTCGGGATTGGATACTGTTCTTTCACGGGGTAATTAGGACTGGCTGGACAAATTGTGGTAGGTTCTTTTATTTCTTTGCATCAATATTGAGAAATTGAGAACAGTGGTGGCCCTGTGGTAACGGCCCCGACTTACGAGTTGTAGGTCGTGAGTTCGAACACAGACGTGCGCTTTAATTTCTGTATTTAATTTCATCACCACTGCTTTCAAAATGGTGAAGGAAAACACCGTGAGGAAACCGGCCTGTCTTAAAACAAAAAAAAAATCGAATACATGTGACATACCCACACCAACCCGCACTGGGCCTACGTGGTGGATTATGGCCCACTCCCTCTCACAGAGAGGAGGCCTGTGACCCAGCAGTGGGAACGTTAAATAGGCTGATTATGCTGCATCAATATATTGGAACACGATCTAAAATCTAAAGGGATGTGATGATACATTTTATGTTGCTTCTTGTCATTTTGGAAACCATTAATACCGTACCGTTGCGTTATTACTCAAATGTACTAAAATCTAATTGTATTAGTATTAAGCATCATTACGCAATTGTTTGTTGTCCTAAAGAAATAAAAATAAAATAAAATAAATAAATAAACCATTACCCATGTGCCGTGCTTTCCTATAATTTAAATACATGTGAGATCAATATTATGTCAACGACTCTATGTGTTTAGTTGGTAAGCCTTATTAAATAAATAAATTAGGTTTGAAATAGCCAACACGCAGTGAGGAAGCTTAGTCATCAACACGCAGTGAGCAAGCTTAGTCATCAACACGCAGTTAGTAAACTTAGTCATCAACACGCAGTGAGCAAGCTTAGTCATCCACACGCAGTGAGCAAGCTTAGTCATTAACACGCAGTGAGCAAGCTTAGTCATCAACACGCAGTGAGCAAGCTTAGTCATCAACACGCAGTGAGCAAGCTCAGTCATTAACACGCAATGAGCAAGCTTAGTCATCAGAGCTGCAAAGCAAAGCAAGATTTAATTGATGGTATACCATAAGTTGAAGCAACAATAAAAGTTGCATTATCTAGTGTTTGGACGATGCAAGTCATTTGTTGCTTCAGTTGTATTGTATGCCACACGCAAGCCACATGCATCGTGTAAAGGGTTCAAAATTTAACAGTCTATGCTTGTATGATTTTATGAACCGTAACATTTGCTCATGAAAGTATACAGAATTCGCTTATTGCATAACACTGCACTGAAATTACGAGAATTACGCAATTTTGTTAAAAACGGCACCTAATTGATTGCAGAACAAAAGCATCTTTTATGAGAAGCATTTTGTAAACAAAAATTCGATCCCAATATAAAAGTCTCGCGCGTTCTCTTTAATGACCATCTCCCAACGAACCAATATTCTTAAAACAGTACATTTACACATTATATAATATTTAGTAGCAATAAAAGGCGAGTCGATATCCTCGCAGATTCAAAAACGGAAGGTTCGGTAAAAACAGAGGGTAGTTGTAAGCTCGTACCGAAAAAAACCACGCTGAGCGCAAAACTGAGCGCGGACAAAAACGCCCTAGTTTCATTGAATTGTTTCTTACATACTGCTGGAAAAGTTTGAGATTAAGGGGTGCTACACACTTATTTGGTTGGAATACCAGTCAGTCAGCACAGCCGATCGGCAAAATGTACATTCAGCCACACGGCTTTGCTGAATCATTGCGAGCCGAACGACATCTAATTATTCTTAAATTCATTAATTTACTGACGGACAATACATACATACATAATCAGCCTATAATGTTCCCACTGCTGGGACACAGGCCTCCTCTTGGTGAGAGGAAGTGGGCCGTAATCCACCACGCGGGCCCAGTGCGGGTTGGCAGATGTCACATGTCTTCGAATTTTTGGTTCTAGGACATGCCGGTTTCCTCACGATGTTTTCCTTCACCGTTTTGAGAGCAGTGGTGATGAAATAATTTACACAAAGTAAAGCGCCTGTCTGGGTTCGAACCTACGACCTACAACTCGTAAGTCGCGGCCGTTACCACTTGGCCACCACTTCTCCCTGCTCTGCTGACAGACAATGCACAACCCAAACTGTTGGGTCTAGAACCATGGAGTTTTGCAGAAAAGAAATAAATTCATCCCCTAAAGGGATTAAATAGGGGATGAACGCACCACCTATTATGTAAAATGTAATTCTACGAATATTGAAAGTTGCATTATTCTTTCACAAGTTTGACAACTCTCACCGCGGTATGTATCCTTAGTACCACGTCTTCAGTTTAAATAAGTCCATCTCAATATTCTCTTTGAAGCCATTACTTTACAACGCTCCAGTTCTGATCGTAACTCTGCAGTAATTGCCAGAGAAAGGAGGTTTCTATCATTCGAGTTCCCATATCGCTATGAAAAGGTGTTAAGAAAATGGAAAATGATGTTCGTGACGTGTAACACATAGGTATCACCTATTATGTATATCTTGACGCGGCAGACAGAAACTAAGGTCTATTTCGTCAGTACCACATGGACTCACTTGTCTATCAGCGAAAATATCGGCGCAGTTACATTTCCATAGGTTGGCCACATCGGTTTGTTGCAAAAACCTATTCTCATTGACCTATTTAATTATGGATATCTTTGTAATGCAAGTTTAAAAAGTGAAAAATCTTTGTAATGCAAGAAAGCAGTGGTGGCCAAGCGGTAACGGCCGCGACTTACGAGTTGTAGGTCGTAGGTTCGAACCCAGACAGGCGCTTTACTTTGTGTAAATTATTTCATCACCACTGCTCTCAAAACGGCGAAGGAAAACATCGTGAGGAAACCGGCATGTCCTAGAACCAAAAATTCAAAGACATGTGACATCTGCCAATCCGCACTGGGCCCGCGTGGTGGATTACGGCCCACTCCCCCTCACCGAGAGGAGGCCTGTGTCCCAGCAGTGGGAACATTATAGGCTGATTATGTGCAAGTTTAAAATAAAAGATAATGCTATTAATTAATGGTAATAATTACCGTTTATAAAAACTTAAAAAAAAACTGCTCTAGTAATTGCCATATTGTTTACAAAGGCAAGTAATAAGGAACGGAATAGGCTCCCGAAAAGTGTCATGACGTCTAGAAAATATCTCCATGCGATTTGAAACACACGCATCCTTTAATTACCTACTAGTGTGTCTTATCAAATAACTAGCTGTTACCCGCGACTTCGTCCGCGTGGAATTTAACAAAAAAGTTAATGTTCAGTTCGCAGAGTTTACGCGATAACTTATTAATTCTGTATTCTGCGTAAAGAAATACCATGCTAATTTTAATGAAATTCTTCTATTTTATGAATCGATATTTTGTTTCTGTACATATTTCTCCATTTAGTTCTTTTTTCGTTTTTGGTAGTTTAATTTTTTTTTTGTTTTATTTTTTTTTGTTTCTTTGTTTTTCGTATTAGGTTTATTGAAAAATTTCTTTTTAAACAATATTTGGTGTACGATTTTCTGGGGCTAAAAAAACAACACTACTGGCATTCCTTGCACGTGAACATGCCACGTATAGTTGCCCATGGGTAAAGCAACCCTTAGTTAAATCTATGCCAGCTTTGCTTAACGTTTGCCCTTGTGACTTGTCGATTGTCATAGCAAAACTGACATTGATAGGGAATTGCAATCTTTTGAATTCAAATGGAAATTTCGACGGTATTATAGGAATCCGTGGTATAAATACTATCTCACCTTTTCCGCATCCAGATATTATACGACTTTCTATAACGTTTCTTTGCTACGACACTACTCGCAACCTAGTACCATTGCAAAGTTTCGGTGGGTTTAAATTACGGAGCAGAATGATGGGCACGCCAATCTTAAGTTCTAGTTTGTGAGGGGGTAGACCAGGCACAAATATACTATTTACAAATTCTGTTGGGTAATTAACCACTTCATCCGGATTGCAAACTGTATTGATGGAAAGGTATGTTTGTGATTCACCAGATAGTTTATCTAAAATGCGCTGATTAAGCGCAGTAACCTGGTCGTTCATAGGTGCTAAAATTGATATTTCACACAACCACGAATCTTCTTTGATATTGAGATTGTGAATATCATCATAAATACTATGTATTAAAATTTCAATGTCCGCCACAACCTCAAAAATACCGGTAGGTAGTTCTATATCATGAGTACTAAGTATTCACTTCTGGAAACTTTCCCTCTCCAACATCAAGAAGAATTTTGCTAAATTCTGAATCGGCTGAATGTGCTCTCATATTTTCTTTTAAATTAAGTTTTTTACAATGTCTCCAAAGTACTGAACGTTTTAAACAGGCGTTAATTTCATCAGCTCGCTTACCTTTAATCACAACTGGTAATATTTGTCTAAAATCTCCAGCGAATAAAAATAAGACTCCTCCAAATAATAGATTATTACTTCTTATGTCCTGCATCCTATTCACGGCTTCTATAGATTTTTTTTTGCCATAGTGCATTCGTCCCATACTACAAATACACAATCTTGTAGAACTTTGGCTTTGAGACTATTTTTGGATATACTGCATACTGAATGGAATTTTCCATACGGTCTAAATCTAGTGGGATTTTAAACATCGAATGTGCCGTTTTTCCCCCAGGAAGTAAGGTTGCCGTTATGCCGTTATGAAAGAAAACGTTAAACATTAATTTATAATTATTACCTAATGGTAAAAAAGGAAAACAGTAAAAATGTAACAAAATATTGGGATTATAAAAAAAAAATCCTAATCATACAAAAAAAAAACAATTTTTAAGAAAATCGTTGAGACAACCTTTCTCAATTGGAAAACGAAAAAACAAATTTAAAAACTACTACCTAGTAAGTAATTTATCAAATTCAAATTAAATAAAAAACGAACTAAAAAGGTCTTACTGCTAGAAAACATTGCACATGTAAGGAAACAATTTGAGTTAAGAAGAACAGAACAGTGGAAAAATAAATAAAAGACACCTAATCAAACAAAAAAGTATGATATAAGTGCTGGAAATCAATTTTTACACGAATTCGTTGAGACACAACCGTTAGCAATAGCCCGCTCGCGCGTTCTGAGCCCGCGCGATAGGCAGCCTTTGTGATATTAAGTCGTTGGTGGGAGAAGCGGGTGGGAGGCGCCCGAGCCACGACGACGTGACGGGCTGACGCGTGGGCTGCGCGCGGTACTGGACAGTACTTGGACATTGCACAATTACTTTATTTTATAATAATTTTATTTTAACAATATTATGGACATCATAATACATAATTATATTATTTATTCAACAATCAATTTCTATGGAGATTAAGAAATCTTCACGTATTCATTGGTTTTAATTTTTTTCGTGGAACCCTATTTTTTTTTTCTAAAAAAAAAGTAGCCTAAGTTACTCCTTATTACATCCGCTATCTGCCAGTGAAAGTCCCGTCAAAATCGGTCCAGCCGTTTCAGAGATTAGCCGGAACAAACAGACAGACAGACAGACAGACCGACAGACAGACAAAAATTGTAAAAAATGTTATTTTGGTATATGTACCGTGTATACATCCATATGCATTTAGTAAAAAGCGGTTATTTTAATATTACAAACAGACACTCCAATTTTATTTATTTGTATAGAAGATAATAATAATAAGTTACCCCTGAAACCTATCTTCCTACAAATGGTGATCTAAAAAGGGTAATAACACTAAATTAAAAGAAAATGGCGAAAAGATGAAACAACCTGAAATTGTAAAGTTCGTAGCTCTCGTAGGCATAACGCTACGGAATCGGAATAGCAATGCTGCTACGCCGTACCAAACCGCGTAGACCCTCAACAACAATAACTACCAAGCTATGACGTACTACGGGATAGTCTCTGCCCACAAGTACATGCTTGTACCCACTTAAACCCCAGAATTTATGGTAAGTACACTAAAACGTACTAAGTTCGCAGAATTCTAAGAGGCTCCTAGTTTGGAAGTCAGGTAAGCCGGGTTAGCTAAAACGTCGAGGTTGTTACTTTGTAATGTTTGGTCTATGTAAGCAAATTGTTTATTTATTTGGCTACTACGAAAAAATACGAATCTTTTGTAGGCTTTCGCGACCACTATTTCATAAGACTTTCCAGACAAGTGGCAATGGCTTTCAAAGCATTTCGTGTTTTTAACCGACTTCCAAAAAGGAGGAGGTTATATGTTCGACTTTATGTTTTTTTTTATGTATGTTCACCGAATACTCGAAGACGGCTGGACCGATTCCAAAAAATATTTTTTTGTTAGAAAGGGTATACTCTCGAGGTGGTCCCATTATCATCAAGTTGGAATCTGATGAGAGCATCCCATGGAAATCGAGGGAAACCCTCAAATTTTATTTTATTTTTTTAAGTAACTTGAGCATTTGCTCTCGGAAATCATCATTTGGTAAAGTGGAGCTGATGATGAAAACCACCGATGGCCGTCGGGACTACTCAATGACAAAAATATTTCAAGGGTTGCGATTCGATTACTTTAATATAGTTGCTAATCAATTTATGCTCGTCACAATGCGTATGGTGAGTGGTTGTTACAACAACAATTAACGCCCCAGCATCGGGAAAAGCAATATTTTGTAACATGTGATGAGCAGTTGCCATTACAACCCGACCCACTAAAAAGTGAAAAAAAAGAATTTTGAAAATCGGTCCACAATTTATTGGGGGAGCAATCGCGTAACAAACACACAAAAAAAAAAAAAACATACCGTCGAATAGAGAACCTCCTCCTTTTTTGAAGTCGGTTAAAAATAAAAACATTTTATTTCGCATTTTCGTTTATTGACACCGACTTTCGAAATTAAAGTTATTTTTTAATTTGTAGTGTTTTTTTTGGAAGTTGTTGTTTTTTTTTTTGTAAAAAGTTTTTTATTTTACAATGACTTCCAAAAGATTTTCGGTAACATAGTCAGTCTCATACAGTCATTACTTTTCATCATCGTTGTCGCTGATATAATGCCACTTTATATGCCCACAGGTAATTGAAGGTACGCCAGCACATCAAGCTACCTGAAACTGTCAAATTTTCGCAATCAACTTTGAACCTTATGTTTTAGCGATAAAGTTGAAAATTTGTTAAAGAAGTTTCACAGATTGTAGTAGGTTGATGTGCTGGTGTCTGTACATAAAAAACTGGCCAAGTGCGAGTCGGACTCGCACACGAAGGGGCCGTACCACAAGGAAAAAACGCCGAAAAAAACACGTTTGTTGTATGGGAGCCCCCTTGAATATTTATTTTATTTTAATTTTATTATTAAAGTAAAAATACAACTGAGTATTTTTTTAATATTTCAAGTGCCTACCTACCTGTTGCCATTATTGATATTGAGCAAAAAAGGGCAAAAAAATCGCGTTTGTTGTATGGGAGCCCCCCTTAAATATTTATATTATTTTGTTTTTAGTATTTGTTGTTATAGCGGCAACAGAAATACATAATTTGTGAAAATTTCAACTATCTAGCTACCGCGGTTCTTGAGATACAGCCTGGTGACAGACAGACGGACGGACGGACGGACGGACGGACAGACAGCGAAGTCTTGGTAATAGGGTTCCGTTTTTACCCTTTGGGTACGGAACCCTAAAAATACTGGCATTCAGCTGCTCCTGGATAGATAGTGACTAAAAGCCGACCACAACATAGTTTTAGTTGAAAAATGGCTAGCTAACGGAATTAACTCGTTGCATTTTCAATGTGTTTAATTTCTATACTTAATACTTTTTAAATTGGAGCAGCGCTTGTGAGGTATTGATCAATTTGATAACAGAAGATGAACATTTTATTGAGTTTTATATTTTATAAAACAACTAAAGGAATGTGAAATAATGACGAACTTTTTATTACTCACGGGTAACTTTCTAGTAAAGCAAATCAGGAAAATATCCTGCTATTACACCAAATCGTTCAGTCAAATGTTGATGTTGTTGGTTTCTGTAAAACTTTTGAGATAAACATTAAAACAAAATAAAGTATCCCCTCAAAACAAGTTAAATTGAAAATCACAAACAAGTTGGTTAGAAATTGAATCAAGCGGAAGAAACAGCGTTAAAACTTTGCTATAGTAAGGCGCCTAAGGCTCCACTCACACCAAAAGAGCGGCGAAGTGCGGCGAAGCGCCCTGTAGAGAAGGCGCGCGGATTCCAGGGACTGCCCGAGAAGTCGCTGGAATGCTCGAGAAGTCGCGGGAATCCGCGCGCCTTCTCTTCTTCTTTCATGTGTTTATCGCTGTAATGCCTTGATTTGATATTGTATAGGCAGTCGTACATTTGCACCAAATAAATAAACTTTTCTTCATCCATTTCCATCACTTTTGCACGTTGCACTGCAAGGAATGAATGCGAATGCTAGCGCGCAACAGACGCGCGTGGGGAGCGGGCGCGAGGGGCGGGATATTGCCAGCGGCCGCTCGCGACTACTCGAGCATTCTCGGGATTTCCCGCGCCTTCTCGAGCAGTCGCACGGCTAATTCGCTGGAATTCCAGCGGCGCCGCTGGCATCCGCGCGACTCGTTCGATTTCTCATGCGATAATAAGTATTATAGTAATGAAAATAAAGTTAAAATTCATATGACACTGAAACTGCGATCCGCTTCGCCGCGCTTCGACGCTCTTTTGGTGTGTGTTGAGCCTAATGCCAACAATCCTTACAAAACAAACATTCGCTCCCACGGATATCTATGTTCGCTCCATTAGCGACTTGTAATTTGAAATATTAACATTTTAAGCAAACTTGATAAATTTTCTTCTTGCTTGCTTCTCCTTAATACCATTAGAAGATTTAACTGGCAAGCTAACTCCAACCTTATGCCTTTGTAATAAGAACGAATTAAAAAGTTTACTAACAGCAAAATAATTGTGATCGAAATTGAAGTCATACTTACATTTGCATCTATCAAAGGAAAGATTGATCTAGTGTAAATCTTATTCAGTTTAGATAAGGTTGCAAATACTCTACAGCGAATTTCCGAACAGTAAATCTTAGTTGGTGATGTTATACGAATTTGTCGGTTTATCAGGGCTCTGCTTAATAATGTATGCAGCACTGCCGCAATACAAACGCCTTTGATTCGTCTCCTGTTCCGAAAGGAATAGAGGAACCGTGTGAGCGGTCTTAACTTAATTCTGTATTAAAATTTCTGATGACGTCATCTATACTTATAATAAATCTGTAGGAGTAAAAATTCTGTACATTGAAAATATCAAAAAAATAAATGGCGGGGGGTGTTACTAGACCGACACCGAACCTAAAAAAGTGATTAAATATATTTTTTGTCTGTCTGTCTGTTTGTTCAGGCATCACGCAAAAACTACCGGTTCGATTACGATGAAACTTGGTACAATTATTCTTTAATATCCTGGGCACCACTGGGTACGTTTTATCCCGGAAAAGTATCTGTAGAATTATATATATTTCAAAGTCCTGACTGACTGACTGATATATCAACGCACAGCCTAAACCGCGGGTCCTAGAGACATGAGATTTGGAGGGTGTGTTATTTGTGAAGAGTAGGTATAAACTAAGAAAGGGTTTTTCGAAATGCCACGCTTAAGAGGGTGAATGAGGGGAGGGTGAAATTTCACGCGGACGAAGTCACGGGCAGAAGCTAGTTTTGAAATAAAATTAGCTTCAGAAACCAGAGATTGTAGACATTTTAACAAAATGAAGATTTAAAATGCTTCATTAATTTTAAAGCAGAAATTGGACATTAGCACCCCTGATTCGGTTACATAATCAGCCTATAATGTTCCCACTGCTGGGACACAGGCCTCCTCTCTGTGAAAGGGAGTGGGCCGTAATCCACCACGCGGGCCCAGTGCGGGTTGGTAGATGTCACATGTCTTCGAATTTTTGGTTCTAGCACATGCCGGTTTCCTCACGATGTTTTCCTTCACCGTTTTGAGAGCAGTGGTGATGATATAATTTACACAAAGTAAAGCGCCTCTCTGGGTTTGAACCTACGACCTACAACTCGTAAGTCGCGGCCGTTACCACTTGGCCACCACTGCTCTTGGCCTGATTCGGTTAAGGGGGAAGCTCTAAGGTGGCCCGCGAAATTCAAATTTTCTTACGTTTTTTGCAATTTGCTGGTCAGTATTAAGTTGTACGTTGATTAAAATATGAGTCGCGGTCGTAACAAATAATCATTAAAGTCATCAACACAACTCTCTAAGACCATGTAATCCCCAAGATTTGGTTCGTCCGAAGTCACAGCATTTTGTTGAGCAACGACCTGTTCTTGCACAGATGCGACACACGGCTTAATTGTCCTTAATATTGTTGATTGTTACAAAAGTACTTAGTTAATTTTTTCCTCTCTGCAATTGGCATTTTGTTTTTGTTTTGATTGTTGTTGTTTTCACTTTGTTTTGTTGTCATAATTAGGCCAGTGACGCGGGCGCATCACCACAGAACATATATACTCCTATCGGATTGATTTGTGATTTGTATTGTCAAATGTCAATCTCAAATTGTCAATGTCAAGTAATAAAATAATGTGTGTTGTCTTTGGTCCCTGGCCCTGACATCAAGCAAAATTGTCAACATTTTTTTTTTTAAGCTTGAGTACGAGGCATTTGACTACGTCGTGTGTGTATATTTATCTTTTTTTGTTTATTTTTTTTTTTTATATATGCAATGTGCGTTTTGTTTGTGCAGAATAAACAGTTTTTCTTTCTTTCTTTCTAAGAATGACTATTTCATGAAATCTTGACATTTGGGGATTACGTGGTCTTAAAGAGTTGTGTTGATGACTTTAATGATTATAATTCTGTAAATAAGTATTTGTTGCGACCACGAATCATATTTTAATCAACGTACAACTTAATACTGACAGCAAATTGCAAAAAACCTAAAAAAAATTGAATTTCGCGGGCTACCCTGGCGCTTTCGCCCTAAGGATGTTTATTTTGCGGGATCTGAAATTAATGAGAAATTCGAAAGAGTTGTTGCGCCATTGAACTTTGAAGTTTGTTTGTTCGGTGGAGAGAAATCCTTCTACACCCAGTTTGGCAATGATGATTTTAAGTTTTAAAATAGTCTTACTTAGAAAAGGAAATAAATTAAACAAGACTGTTTTAATGATTCTGGAAGGGTTGAAATAGTGTTTGACTTGTCTTCAAAGGATCAGACCTTATTCCAATCCTTTGATTAAGACGGAGACTTTCAAACAAGTAAAGTTTAAAAGAAAATCTTTTAACCCACTTACTAGTAAATTTTGTATAGCGTCTGTATAGTTATACAACGCTTTGTCATCTACATTCGAACGTTAGATTACTGACGACTGAAAGAGAGAAATCGGTGAGTAACTATTCATCTGCCCCGTTGGTCTCGTGGTTGCAAGCGCGACTGCTGAGCGTGGGGTCCTGGGTTCGATTCCCGGGTCGGACAAAGTGTTATTGGGCTTTCCATTAGGAAATTCTTAGTAACAGTCCGAAGTTTGGAAGTTGGCGGTTTAATACCCCCGTGCCTCGGAAAACACGTAAAGCCGTTGGTCCTGCGCCTGAACTCTCCCCGGTCGTGTCGGATTGCCGTCCCATCGGACTATGAGAGTGCACCTGCGTTTGCGCACACACTTGTGCACTGTAATATCTCCTGCGTACCTGGCTAATATCCATGGAGATTGGCCACCGTGACCGAAAACGGTCGGGGAGGCTATTATTCATCTGATATAATACGTTTATTGGAAAGGGGGTGTTATGTGAAAGTTTTAACAAAAAAAAAATCTAAGTGAAAATATTGCATTTTATTTCATAGCTAGCTTTTTTGTTCACAAAGTTTCGACATTAATTTGGGAAATCACTAATATTTTTCTGTTTTCAACCAGTTTAAAATCCTTATTCATTTCTTTCATTACTACATTAATCATCCTTTTCTCATCATCAGCACCTTTCCTTAATTTTGAACTTCCCAAAAAAAAAACCATCACAAATAAAATTATGTACAGAGGCGCATATCAAGCTTCTACAATCTGTCAAATTTCTTTAATAGATTTTCAACTTTATCACTACAGCATAAGGTTCAAGGTTGATTGGGAAAATTTTACAGTTTCGGGTAGCTTGTTGTGCTAGCATCTGTACAACCCTTGTAATATCCTCGAAAACCCATTCTTTTTATCCCACTCCCTACACGGCCATTATGACCACTTACATCGAAACGAATTGCTCCGTGAATTATTTATTTCGTCTCTAAAAATTGTTCCTTTTTCTGACGTTTTCTAGGGTTCCGTACCCAAAGGGTAAAAACGGGACCCTATCACTAAGACTTCGCTGTCTGTCCGTCCGTCCGTCTGTCTGTCACCAGCCTGTATCTCAAGAACCGCGATAGCTAGACAGTTGAAAATTTCACAAATTATGTATTTCTGTTGCCGCTATAACAACAAATACTAAAAACAAAATAAAATATTATCTCCCATACAACAAACGTGTTTTTTTCGGTGTTTTTGCCTTGTGGTACGGAACCCTTCGTGTGTGAGTCCGACTCGCACTTGGCCAGTTTTTTTTTAATTAATGATGCAACAACTAGTGCAGGCTTGCCTTGAGATTACCTATTGACTTTAGACATGAGAACTTAGAGTTAATCTATTTCTTCAAACTTCCTTTCTTAAATCTGACTTCCCTTCTTCTTTCTTATCATCTACATTTTCTTCCATTTTCCATTCCAAGAAGTCCATCACACAAAACTCTTAGCCCTTCTAATTTCCTCATAACAAATTTTTTTTCTCTAGCTCCACATCTTGACCGCCTACATCTAAACATCTAGCACGGTGAATAACTTGTTTCGTCTCTACAGTATTCTGCTTGTCCTCATTATGTGAATTATGGATGAGTTGAGACACGGCTCGTAACGACATGCAGATTAAGCGCACAATATAGAGGCTGGGATGGGATGTCGGAAAAGAAGAGGAGGCAATGTTGTGTTAGATGGTGCGTGTAATTTGGATAGCTGGACATGTGTAAAGCTTGAATGTTTTGCAGACGGATTTGGATTAAAAGGATTGTTAGAATCCTGACAAGTTTCAACGTGAATTATAGTCTTAGATAACTAGTGCAGAATGATAGTGGAATACTTATAATACCAGCTTAATTATTGTCCCACTGCAGGGCAATGGCCTCTTCTCTTATAGATAAGGCACCAGAATTATTCACTACGCATACTCGAGCCGGATTCGCGATTTCAGATTTACATTAATTATAAGTCCAGGATACGATAGTGGCTAACTATACAGAAATGGTTCTAGGTTTCATGGTCGTGTACTTCTGTACATTGTTTTTATTAATCCTGTTTTAAATAGGTTCGAGAATTCTGTTCTTAAAACTGAATCTCAAATCAAATAGTCAGATAGGAAACGCCGACTTCATCTAGTTTAAAAAAAAAACATGATTGACGTGTAAAAGTGTTTGTACAAACCTACTTACAAAAATAAATCATTTCATTTCATTTCATTCCAAATAATATCATAAAATGGTGTCTTCGCCTTTTTTATTGATCATGAAAAACTTTAGTCCTTATCAAAGTTATATCTCCATCAGTGTCCTTCCTACCATCTAAAAACAGTTTAATGTTGTAGGTTTCCACCTTCCACGTTCATAAAATGTTGCGCCAACACGAAATGAAACTGTCATATCAGTTCCAAGTTACCTACTCCAACATACAACCTATGTACTCGGTGTCTCTGCATTAATTTATTCTACCTGCGATCTCGGCACGGTTTGAGTTCTGACTTTGAACAGATTTATATAATTATGTGGGTATATACAGTAATAGGATTTTGACCAATATTTGATGTTGCAGTTTGAAAGCTTCGTTATTATGTCAACTTATCGCACGGTGAGAATAAAAGTGACCTATTTCAAAATTTGACAAGAAATTGAATTGGTGCATGGACCGACGACCTTGTGAAGGCCGCAGGAACCCGTTGGATGCGAGAAGCACAGAACCGGTCGAAGTGGAAGTGCTTGGGGGAGGCCTTTGTCCAGCAGTGGACGTCTTTCGGCTGAAATGATGATGATGATTTCAAAATTTAGTTAAAATGATTTAAATATACAAAGTGACTCAAAAAAGTGCACTCTTTCACATCTTATAAAACATTTTATTTCTTAAAAAACAAGGCCATTAAATGGGCTGTTTATAAGATATTTTTTGTTTTTGTTTTTTAAATATATTTAACTCATTTTACCTAAATTTTGAAAGAGGTCACTTTTATTCTCACCGTGCGTTATGTCAATCACCCTAGGAAGGCGTGTAAAGGAAGCGGAATTTTGCTCCAGCGAAATGTGGGCCATGTAATACAGGGCGAGAATGTTGCTATCAACCATACACGAATCCTGACTCCATGCAGCAACCAACAAATTCGTAGTGGAAAAAAACTAATAACACTTTTCCTGACCTAGGATTCGCTCAGCAGTGATCCTGCGCTCACTTGATCTACGAGGCAGTTTTAGTACGAGATCTGAACAGCGTTTGAGCTGTGATTCATTTATTTATGTGTGGCTATTGCAGTATTACTAATTACTGCATATTATGTTTTCAACATTCCATCCTTCTTTAAGATTTTAGGCAACCTTTTTTGGTAATTTTTCTGATTTAAAAAATCAAACTTTTGAATATTGAACTGCTTCTGTCAAGTAAATTTTCTCTTGAAGTTTGGGACTTGTTGTTTGGTTATGACTGCTGACGGCTGCAATTATTTTTTTTCTCTGCTTATAATCGTTAAATATGATGAAAATATGATATTAATCATCTAAATTGGATTGGAGAGAAGTCTTCAATATATAACTCCTTTTGATCTTATCAGGTATGTGTATTTCTACTCGTTACCTATTTTTTTTGGTAAAAGTGGTTCAGCTTGTTACAGCATTCTTAATGTGCGTTATTTTGTCTAGGATACGCCTGAAGATATACTACTAACAAGCCGAGTTTTCGGCCCTACCTTACCCTGCCCCTACTTATCCCCTTCGTACTGTTCTGTTCCCGGATTTTGGATGGGTTGAGGAGTGCAGATTTGAAGGAGCGGTTTCTTACGGGTTTTTCTGGATCGCCTATCCGGGATTACCGACCGAAAGAGATATGGAATGCAGGATGCCGAAATGATCTAGGATTTATCAGATATTATTTTCTTTTATTGATTCTTTTGACTTATATTATTGTTGTTTTATAATTGTTTCATGTACTAACTTTAATTGCAGAATACTACAGGTTTTATATATTTCGTTCGTGATTAGTGCTACGCGATCGTAGGGAAATTTCAGTTGCAACTGTAGTTAAACTCGACGCGTAATCAATCTAATTTTAAAATTTAATGTATAGTACAAAACCTTAAGTATTATTTCCGTTTCTTTTATAAATTTTAATATCAGCCGCCAGAAGTATCTACACAAGTTTTTACCTTTTTTTTTTATATATCAGTTTTTGTTATTTTTTGTTACATTTGGTTATTTTTTATACTAAATTATACGTTTTTAAGTGGCGAGATTGTGTTTCCTTTTTATATCGCTACACTATGTACGTATGTATGCCCATAAATTAAATACCTAGTGACAAATATTTGATGATAAAGTTTTGAACCATTTTTGATCGCTATTAGTATGTAAATAACTATGAAACGTGGCTTTGATTTCGTGTCTTATCAAAGTGGATAAATATGTATATTTCAACCGTTATTAGTCTTGTATTTAAAGTTTTGACTCGTGTGTGTCATGTCAGTATAGACGGGTTGGGTTATAGCCATAAATACAATAGCCATATTTTATATCGAAGAGCCTCTTACAAAATTTCATGATGATGACCCCTTTGCACTATTATCTGTTGTGTCTATTATTTTATCTTTCAAGAATTTACAGAATATATGGAGCTAGAGAAAGAGCGTTTAACTATGCTAAGTCTTGATTTCAAATACCTCCTGTTTAGACTTTCAGCCACTGTTACAACGAAAAATATTGGCAAAAATAATACTCATTTACGTAAATTCTACTAACAACAGCCTTGCAATATCCTAAGCAACTTCATAGATTGGTCTTTATCGTCACAATACCAAAACTTCAAAGAAACCATCCCCAACAATTATTTTAAGAAAATTCCGAGTTAATTACTCGAGAAACACGAATTGTAGGGGCATTAGAGCCAAAGAGAATACCAAATGAAACATAGTAGGTATAGAGATAACAAGATCGCTTATTCCGATTGTGCTGGGATTGTTACAATCAAATCTCGAGCTTCGGCTAAGCGGAACTGTCTACAAAGCTTTTGTTAAAACAGTAATTAATTATACAAGGAAAGAAATGGAATAACTGATAAAGCTGGTAAGAAAACGATTAGCGAGCTGAAGTGGCCGTGCATTGGCCGGCCAGTGACTCGTCCTAGAGTGGATACAGCGTATCGGTAAGCGTAGTATGAGAAACACCCCAGTTACATAGCGGATAGAGCTATAATGTTAAGCAATTTTAATACAAATCCTATCCCTCATAGCTGGTGCATGTTACCTTTCCAAACTGAAATTTTTTTTTGCGGAAAAATATTTACTTCATTTATGTTTTCATTGCCTGTACCTATGTCCTTGACAGAACCTGAGGCAGAAAGGGTGTGAAAGGCAGAGAACCGAGTATCGAGATATCACTTTAAAGTTGTGCGACATTCGCAACTGTAAGAATGTTCTAATTGTTCTTATCCCTTGATACTACCGTTTGCTGGGTCTAGACCTCGCTCTCAGAGATTTCACAAGTCTTCACTCATGCTTTTCTTACAGTTTGCATGAGGTTAGACCATTGACTGTCACACCAGTCGTCACTTTTACCTACTAGTTCTGCCCCTTTAAGGTCATAGCACACGTATCAAATCGGAAAGGGATCGGCACCGAATCGCATTCAAACAGGCGTCAACCTAACGTAAGCACGTAACCAAAGCGGATCAGAATCTCCGATACGTGGACGCTGCGCTTACGGCTCGCCGACCGCTGGTTGATGGTGCAGCAGGCAGGTCGGAGGGGTGAGAGGGGCAAGGGTGGACGAAGAGACGTAAGCTCGGGTACGGAGAGATGTAACCGCGGGGACGACGAGCCGAATTAGTTTCACTTAATTATCACACGACTTCGACGAGTTAGGTATTTAGACCACAGAATACTTTTTTTTATTCTTTTTTTTATTACTAAATGGGCCCGCTCTTAATGTGTCAATAGCATTATACTGTCATCAAAGAACTGCCTGTCGATTCTGTAAAAATCTCAGCGTGAAAACTTCGGTGAAGTGGCTTTGTTTTTGCTAGGAATTGACAATATTGACAGCTCACTCCACGCTCACTTTACCTAAGTTTTCACTGTGACATTTTTACAGAATAGCACCGCTTTTGTCGTGATTAAAGCGAGCATTTGCCTACCCTTGGACTACTGTTGACCATTAATTACACAAGAATACCCTTCTGAGCCTAGGAGAGTTAGTTAACCCGTTACATAGGACCAAACCAAACAAAATATTGGGTTGCGTGCTCGAGACCCTAGACAAAGCAACATTCTATCGGCGATAACTATGATGGAAAAGTCAAAAATGTATGCGATTGACATATAAGCTACCGCAAAGCTTATGTACCTATCAGTATTTCAGATATGGCTCCAGATATCTCTTCTATTCCACATAATTCCGTCGACTTGTTTTAATCTACATTGAACAGGTGTGCGGAATAGCCCCCTTAACGACTGTATGTTTCTTACATCACATCGCGTTAGCGTAAGTTTTTAGGGTACGAAAGCTAAGTGGTACTCCTTTTTAAATGATTTCTAACTTTGTTCCTAAAATTTAAATATTTTGTGACACTTATTTTGGGGGTAAAGGAAAATAAAATTGTCTATTTGTAGAGGAGGGAACGAGTATCAAAATAGTGTATAAAGTTCATAGAATTTCCTCGTTACTTTGTCGCTTCCTACTTCTAAAAGCTTCTGATTTCGACATAAATTTTCCTCTATTTTGCTATTCTTTAAACCAAAACCACTTTGGCTTTAGTTTTACCGGGCCAACCACAAAGTTGAAAACCCGCGTATGCCTGTATAATTTTATTAAATCATCTCTTGCAAATGCTGTTTTTTGCGACAGAATTAGGTACAGCTCGTACCTACCCTACTACTTCTAAAACTTTTCCTAAACTTTCAATCCACACACAGCATGTTTTCCTCGAATGCAATGTAGGAAAAACGCTTGCATAGAGAAGATTTGGAAAGTAATTTGTAAGCAAAGTTAATGACTACTTAACACTCTTCCTTCGCCTACTTTAAACTGAAAACTATCTTTGACAAAAACATCTGCGACTTTTTCTTGAATGCATCTAGATTGCGGCTTATTTGCATTCCGAAGTGTTTTAACCTAAGTGGCAAAGTTATCATTGCAGTCACTGTAATCTTTTTTTTTTTTTAACATAGGGTTGATTTTTGTAAAATTTGTGGGGTTGGTTGTGTTCTGGTAGTTTCATTCACTCTCAGCAATGCTTGAAATAGTGCTGAGCTTGTTCTTGATTTTAGTTTTAAACCTTTAGGGGTAGGATTGTAGTGTAAGGAAACTTTTTATATTTTAGAAACCGAGTTGGAAAATGAAATCATCATCAGCCTACAGCAGTCCACTGCTGGAAAATTTAAATACTTTTCTTCAATTGCCCATTTGCTAAGCAAAGATGTCACAAGTTAACTATGGGCCACGAAATTATAACACATTTGTAACCGATATTTAAACGCAACCAAATTTAGTATGTTATTTCTGCGACAGTTCTTACGTTTTCTTAGAAACACTGCTCTCCGAAGGATAATATAATATTTATTTTAGGAATTACCTAAGAAATGGATAGCATACTTGGTATAGAAATGAAAATGGGCGTAGGTATCATATCACAGGCACCAAACTAAAGTTATAGGTTACCGCTATTTTGCATGCGTTCGAATCGAGAGTAGCGCTTCTGCCGCTCGCGTGAGAACGTCCGAGATTCTGCCTCGTGTGCACATCCGCTTTTTGACCCGGTCCAGATCTAGACCATGAAAAAATTGTGACAGCAAGCACGTTCCACGCCTTAGTATTTTATTTTTCGTAATTTTGTCTATGGGAGTATTGCTTGCGTTCAGTACATCTGTGCCAAAAATCGTGAGTGCGTAGCAGCATTACGAAATTAGTTATCTGTAGTTGAAAATCATAAAAAAAACAAATGACGGCGATGACGGGTGCGTAATAGGATACTCGCGTGATGTCAATGATAAATGATTTTTATTTCTGTAAGTAGGTTTGTACAAACACTTTTACACGTCAATCATATTTTTTTTTAAACTAGATGAGGTCGGCGTTTCCTAACTGACTATTCCGAGAAGAAAGGCCGAAACAAACTCAGAAGTCACAGTCTCTTTTAAAGTCCAGACAAAATCTTGGTCAGATCGTGTGAAGACCATGTAGATTGGTGTCTGAAATGGTCTTTTGAGGAAAGAACCACACAGATTGAGCGGACCTGTCCAATCAGTGCACGCATTTGTCAAAAATCGTGCAGCTCAACCCAGAAATTGAGGAGCTCAACGATTCGACGAACAATACCAAAGACAGGACATTTGGGTAGGCCGCATAAATTACTCAAACTGCCAGATCATGATAAAAACTAAGAAGGAAAAAAAAGAAATGACCCACATAGTCCTCACATTCACAATAATTAAATAATAAAAATTACTTACAAAGTAAATATTCATGTCATTGTCTAAATAAAATTCATCAATGTCAATGTGTATATAAAAAATCCGGACATAATCTTTGAGGACCATGTAGATTAGTGTCTGAAATGGTCTTTTGAGGAAAGAACCACACAGATTGAGCGGACCTGTCCAGTCAGTGCACGCATTTGTCAGTAACCGTGCAGCTCAACTCAGAACTTAAGGAGCTCAACGATTCGCTTTTTTTTTATTTTTTCAATTTGGTCCTGCCCCACGACATAATATACCTACCTCCCTAATTTAATATTATTACCACAAAACCCCAAAAAAAGTAATATAACCCACATTTTAAATAACAGCAGTAAATTCAGCGAATCATACCGTGTTTCACCACACAATCTCGCAACGTGTTCATTTCAACCACAAATAGCGTTATTAACCAGCTTTATATTGCGTCATATTGGTAATTTTCTTGTTGCTTTGTTATTTTAGGGTTTCGTGGTTAATGAAAACTGTAGCCAATATTAAATATTGACAGAAGCTTTTCTCTAGGGAAAATGTTTGTGTACGGTAACGGCAAAATGTAGTGTTAAAAGAACTGCTGTAACATTTTGGTAGCTGTTTGACCAAAATAAAAATAGTTCATGAACTGCTGTCATTAGAATTGATAAAACAATATACCTACCTAAAATTGCAGAAAAGAAATTGAAAAAAAGAAAAATTGTGTATTTCGTTCACTGTGCGATTTAATTGCCAGTGACACCATAAGTTGAAGCTACGATAAAAGTTACTCCGTGTTTAGACGATGCAAGTCATTGGTTGCTTCAATTTTATTGTAAGCGAGAGGCAAGAAACTTAGTTATATAGCGACTTGCTTTTAGTTCTGAGCAACTAGAACTCGCCAAATAACGTGCGCGTTAGTAACTCCTCTTTACATAGTCAGTGTCACATGCTTGTGATTTTATACTACAGTGATGAACAGTGCACGCTAAGCAGCGTCTTAGGAGAATGGATCTGACTTACAAGCACCCTTTGCAATTTTTTATATTATTTATTTATTTAACGAGGGTTTTAATCTAGACAGATTATGCCGCCCTCATCGTTAAAAATCGAATTTACATACTGCTACATAAATAACAATTCTAACCTTTGCTATTTATGTTACGTAGGTACTTCGTAAGGAAACCTGAACTTTATGGTTAATATATGTCTGAAATCAGGTATTAAATAATCTGGTATTCAGCTGCATCCGGTTAGACTGGAAGCCGACCCCAATATAGTTGGGAAAAGGCTAGGCAGGTCATGATGATGATGGTGATATGTTATGATTATGTTATGATATGTTACGTTTCCAAAAAAGGTCAAATCTGTAAGTGTTAGAATGACGTTGAAATAAAAAAAACACCGTCCAATCCGCGAAACGGAGTCAATTGTTACTGTCATTGTCACGTCATTTGCCACAGGGCTGCCAATCCTAAAACATAAAAAGTGTTTGTAGTTAGTGATACAAGCATTTTATTTTTCAACACTTGTTTAAAAAAAAACGGGCGGTTGTATAAAAAAAAAATGCCCAAAAACATCAAAATATTTACCCTCTCTCAGCCCATATAGCTCAGAAGGGTGTTTAAATTTTTAATTATTTTAGTACCAAGCCACATACATTTATTGAACGTCTCCTTTACCCTGTTCATTATTTCCTCATGCAAATAATAATTAATTTAATTACTCATCCTTACAGCTTATTGCTCTCCGGGGCGCGAGTTTATTAAATAAGTCATAAGACTTTACACGTTAAATTTCAAGCCAGTGTACATCGTAGGAAAATATTGCTCTTTCTTTTCAGAAAAGCTAAAAGTATGTAAGTAATAAACTTCAAAGGATGTTAGGAAGAAAATTAACCTTTGTTATCTTCCGGTAAGACTGGAAGCCGACCCCAACATAGTTGGGAAGAGGCTAGGCAGATGATGCTTGCTACTAATTAAGAGAAAACAATTATAAAAATGTCGTTTTAATTAGGGTACCTATTTTTATTTTCTTTAATTATGTTTGCAAACTCTAAATCGCAAATTTTAATGCAAGCATCGTACAGGTAGGTACAAAATGTGTTGCATTACTAACTTGTTAAAACAGCCTCATAAAATAAAACTTCTCCATTGCAGGAATCAATTACTTATGTTTTCACAAAAAAAAAATCTAATGAGGTCGGTTAAAAATGGATACTTTTTGTTGTCTTTAAAAAAGTGAAAATTATTTAAGAGCTAGGTGGCTACTACGTTCTCCGCCTTAGGGTAAGGCCTGCAGGCAACAGACTTGGGGAGTTACGGCGGCGTGGCGGCGCGCCGTATTCCGAGCGCGCCTCTCTCTAGAGGAATGGTGGCTGTATGCGGCCGCTGAGGGTGACGGTGTCCGCATGGATTCATGCAGGCCAACACCTGGCCGGGGGAGCGTGACGCACGCGACGACAAGCACTCCAGCACCCGATAATGAGACCAAAGCACTTAATTTGTAACTGGCACTACAAAGTGAAATGCACAGGTACGTCTTCTGATCCATTTGTGTACATTTATATCAGATACTGTTGGAACAGACCATACGCCATGCGGAAACTGTGACCCGTCCAAGTCATAACGTTAAAGCGTATCTAAATACATATTTTGGTCCAATGTGTGGCTTTTAATCAAAGGAATTGGATGACTGGATAAGATCCAACTACCCTCCATCCACTAATGTAGGTTCGGTAGGATGGATGAATGTGCGTTGGAAATAATGATGTTGAATATAATAAGTAATATTCGACTCACACTTCCAGCTATCCAGTAAACTGCGTGACATACTGCGAGGGGTGGTAGCTTGGGTCAGTACCCACCAATAGAGCACAATGTCTAGGTAACCCTTTTTTTCAAAACCTTCAACGTAAAACGCCCCTTATATTCTGCATCTCGCTCCCACCCTACGTGAGTTTTGATAACTGTTCGGAGTCCTTGATCATGTCCTTGCAAATGAGTTAACTACTGATGAGTAAACATTGGCGCTAACTTTAACACCGAGAAGAACTTTTGTAAATTACTTTCTAAGTTCTTGCTTATGGTATATATCTATTAGTTATTCTGTGGTTAAGCGTGGGATTGGATGTATCAAAATAAGTATGTTTATTTTTATTCATAGAATATCTTCTTGCTTGTCATCTATCAAATCGAAAGTAGTTTTGGCATAGACCGACATTGGTTTTTGGTTCTAACTACCAAAGTTCAGTTAATTTTTCATTAAGGTTTTTAATAAAATATCCTGTAACAAATCAGTTAAACCATAATTATTCTCATCTCAATCCTTTGCCCTTTCTGACTGATGGCAATTTTTCTGATGATAACCGAGCGTGGCATAAAAGACAGAATCAAAATCAAAAACTCGAACACCAACGCCTAATGACCAATTCACCACCGCATTTACAACCACCAACTAAAACATAAATCTTCCTGTACTAGTGTGAGTTCACGTCGAACAAGACAAACTCAAACAAGTAATTAAACTCTTGCCACAGTAGATTAATTATTTGTTTGGCCGACAAACTGTGCTGGATTGTTGCGGTGTACCACGGTGAGGGCTGAGACTGTTTTGGAGGTTCGAGTTGCGCCGGGAGTTGGTAGGTTCGAGTTTCGATCGAGCTTGTAAATGGAGAATGGTAATAACATATAATAGAGTTGAAGTTTGAAAGTACCTACTCGTAAACAATGGCACAGTCACTAAGGCGATTAACACACGGCACCGCGCACCGCCGCGGTAGGCGGTGAAGCGGATCTCATGTCGCATTTGTCTCTAATAAATCCGTAGATAGATGCCTAACACACATACACCGCCTGGCCGCGCAGTCGAGCGGTGCTTTCACCGCCACCGTCCCTCCGCGCTGCCGTCCGCGCGGTGAGGCGGCGCCTCACACACGGGGCGCCGCATAACCGCGCGGATCATCGTGGGTGCAGGACGTGTTGCAATTTAAAAATGGATTTTGATGTCAAAACCGTGTTAAATCCATCCGCTACGAAATCCGCTTTACCGCCACCGCCCTCCGCGGCGGTGGCGGTAAAGCGGACGTATTCACAGAGCATGACCTGTCTGCTGTCCCAGGATTGGCTCCATACGAGAGATCTTCCCAGTGCAGTGTGTGTGATTTTGTATATTAAACATTCAAATAATTTTTGAGTTCAATAAAAGCTTGTTAACCGACTTCTAATCTATATAAAGGTTTTACATAAATTTTGTTCAATTACAAATATCGAAAGCAGGTACTTGTAATCGTAAAATCTCACCCAGTAATTTCGAGTTATGGAAACCAAAGGTACGGGCTCGAACAATTTCAAGCACCAACTTTATATTATCGAAGTTTGCAAGTTGTCGCGGTCCAGCGAAAGTGTTTGGTAGTTATCTGCACAACAATCAGTTTGTTTGCGCAAACATTTTGTAGGGAATTATATTGTTGGGTATTGATAAATATTTATAAGGAGAGTTTGTGCTCTGTAACAGGCTACCATTTTCTTCTACTTGAAATTCTTTGACTCTTGAATACTTGAAATTCTATTTGTAAGGTGATATTATTCGTGAGAGTACATCAATGGGATGGTTATAATTTATCATACCTACTAATAATCTTGAAACGCGTGGGGATTACGAAAGTTCCAGTTATGGAAATCATAAAGAGGCTCATTGTGATGTCAATGAACATCCACAGGTCAAACCTGTCTATGTTCAATACTAACATGACAATGGACCAGACCACAAATATTATCAGCCGTGATACGTCGAATACTGGATCAAGGACTTTCTACTATACTATTCTATTACCTTTACCACAGGGTGCCAATGTGGCAATCGCTTTTGAAGCGTTTGGTATTTCTACAACGACATTCAACTGCATTGACATACCTACACTCTCCGGTAGCATAGGTCAGTTCCATACATTTTTGTCTTTTCTATCACCGTTATCGCTGATAGAATGTTAATTTGTCTAGGGCCTTAGGTCCTCAACGCCCTCGCGTCCAACTTTCTGCTGTCTAGTTTGTTGGCTTGGTAGAAAGTAGTTGATAATTATGATTAAACTCTTGTTTGCTTTGGCTTTTGACAAATTCTCTTCTCGTGTCATTACGATGGTATTCAGCCATCCTAAACCAACATAATTAGGTATCTATCATCTCAAAACAGCCATGATAACCACCAGGAAGAAAGTTTAATTGAAACATTTGTGAACCGTATTTTAGTCCTTCGAGGTCGGAACACACGAACCGTAAAATTGGATGCCCGGCCTGTATTAAATCGATGGCCTAATTTACAACGGTGGAAAGATACGGATTTTTTTGTATACTCCACATGGAGTGTGTATCAATCAAGTTTGAAATTGAGTTTGAACGGAACAGTGATAGCTAATGCGTGTGTTGTCTCTTTGGGATTTAAAAGCGTCAGGGTTGAGACATTTTAACTACCTACTTTCTATTGCTAGAATTTGAACTCGGATTACTTTTACTTCTTGATTGCAGAGGTTGATTAAAATGCTTACTACTTATCTGGTGAAATTCATGGAAAGCTACATTAACCCGTCAGGCTCCGCGCGTATCCTATGTAATACGATACAATAGAAAATCATTATTGTGTATCATTAGCGGAGGTTGAGGGGTCACAACTACATTAAAACCGCTCAAATAATAAACCTAAAATGCTGACCTACATAATTTTTTAGGATTTGTAGAAAAAGGACTATGTATTACCTAGTAAGTAGTAGGTACCTAAGTAAATAATAGTACTTAGTAGTACATTATGTATGATGCTGAAATAATAATAACTTCGAATATTAGCAGACAAACAGTAGATATGGATGTAACTAAAAAAATGGTTGCCTGTAAAGTCGGTTTTACGGGCGAAGATTTTACGTGACAACGTCTTTTTCTCGGTAGAATAGTTGAGTGGGAGAGAGACGCAAGGCATTCGGCGGGCCTCTCTCTCGTTCGGTGACTCATCGTAACGTTACCGAGCGTTACACTTTTTCATAAGTGACTCCCAGCCGCAACCTAATTTAAGACGTTGTCACGTCAAAAGATTGACCCAGTGACTCGCGACAGACTTTTGAATTAAACAATGTAAATGAAAGAATGGTTTCGATTTTGCTCAAAATCTAAGTGAATGTTCTATACTTAATAATATTAATCGGTTATTGTAATGGTTTCTTGCTACTCAGTCAAGTTCAAACTTCTACGTACTACACTATTAATGAATACTGCATGTTATTTTTCCGACATTCATCCTTCTTGAAGTTAGGTGAAGTGAGCGTGGAGTGAGCTGTCAATAGTGTCAATTCCTATCAAAAATTCTTAATAAAAACGATATGATTATTATTATTCATTTATTTAACCATTTATGTACACACCTAAAAACAGACAAGAAGAAACAGAACAGAAAAAACGTACAAAAGTGTTGCTTATTTCTAAAAGAAATTTCTTCCAGCTTATCTAGCCTATCAGTTAATTAATCACTTTTATTAAGATCAAATGCTTATACATTTGGCAACTAACCTCACCGATTTATTAACTATGAACTTAATACAAAACAAAACTTTCATACACTTTAACTAGGTACCTTTATTAATTTTAAACATAATAAGTACCTACTAAGAAACTTAAACAATAAAATCAACAACATCGTGTGATAGGTTTAGGCACAAATCAGTCTTAAAGTTTACCTTAATTTAAAACGTTACAATTTACAGTCTTCACAAAGGATAATGCTAGAAACACTATAGAGCAAATAAAAGTAGGTTTACAAGCATCACAAGTAAGCCGAATATAGCATTCTATAGCTGCTTCATTAGTGCCCTCTTCTGGTGCCTGTTACCGATAGCCAGGTATAAACAGGTGTGTTCAATTCACTTCGGCAGTGTCAAGTTTGTTTAATTTCAAGTTGACTTTAATGTTACAGAAACCAGTCCTCAAGAATAAATTCGTTTTAAAACAAAAGTTCCTCCTTGTATAGTTATCTATGATGAGGGGTTTTGCAGACTTCTGAAAAGAGAAAAATAATGGAGCTATTAATTTGATTAACAACATCACATAACACCAGGCCTGTTATTCCTTTTTATTCCCCGAAGGGTTAGCCAGAGGTGAACATTATAGTTACGTTAGTCCTATGTTATAGGGGGCGACCCTATTTCCATCAACTGGGTACAAATCCAGACTCCGGGTTGCTAATGAGAATTCCAGATAGAAAACCCAACAACACTGACCCGGGAATCAAACCAGATTTTAATTAAATTAGTTTTTACAATAATTCGTAACAACCGCTGAGAAACTTTTGCGTAATATCAAAGCGTCGTTATGAGTCGCCAAATTGTAGTTGAAAATACGTAGACAATTTTTGTTGAGTCTTACTATCAGCATACGCAAAAATACGATTGGCGCTAAACGAAATTAAAACATCGTTCTGCCTCTGGCAATCGTTTGAAGATGACAGTTATAGAATTGAAGTGAGAATAAAATTGAGTGAAGGGCGGGCGTTTTGGGGGACTGCCTTTTGTAATTTTGACGTTCGAAAAGTGCTGATTCTCAGCCTAGTTTGAATAAATGACTTTTGATTTTGAATTATATTTAAAATACTAGCTTTCGCCCGCGACTTCGTCCGCGTGAAATTTCACCCTCCCCCCAGTCACCCTCTTAGGGGTGGAATTTCTAAAAACCCTCTTAGTGGATTGAACTCTTCACAAAGAACACACCCTCCAAATTTCATGTCTCTAGGACCAGCGGCTTAGGCTGTGCGTTGAAATATCAGTCAGTCAGTCAGGACTTTGAATTTTATATATATTTTAAATATTATGTTTTGCACTACACGCATTCAGTGATTTCTGATGCAAGCGCTCCTGAAGACCATTTCCGTTGTTTCGTAATGTACAGGAGTTTCAAGAGCTTTAAGAATAGTCCTTACTTCTTGGAACACCTTTTAGCGTAGATTTTGATATGCTGTCACTATCTTCAGACTCTGAACACATTTGGAAACTCGTTTCTGAAACAAGAAATTATAATTTGATGATTTGGTCTTTAGAGAATATTTTTAGATTTTGGAAAGGTATTAGCTTCGAGGAGGAGATATACAGTAAAAAAAAAAGGTTGAAACATGAGATAATTGTTACAAGAAAAAATTTGGAAATCCAAAAGTGCACGACTCATAATGCTCATCTGATCGTATAAAAAACCATAGATATTATATTAGTTAGTTTTTTACTAATTATAATTAAACTACTTTGAATAAAAGAGCCATTATCAATAGGGTTCCGCCTATGGGTGAAACGAATCTATTAAAAAAAAATTACTCAATTAATTGATTTTTTCTAGCTAGCTACAATTCAAGTTTCACACTTGATTGACGGGATTTTATTTTATTAAAATATTTTGATGTTTTTTTTTCGTTTTTTACTGCAAAATCAATGCTTGAAAAGTTCATAATCATTCTCCTAAAAATTGCCTAATTCATAGTAACAGTGTGCCTTTGACAGCGCCTTTTCGTATTTCGTAGTCAGTACTGGTTTTCGTAGGTCAACTTTTAACCTACCTAAAACTAAGGACTGTGAACCTAGTTGTAATGGTTTACCTGTATCATATCTATGTTTTGCGTGACGACTAGGCATGTCCTGGTTCTCCACATGACCGAAAGTCCTGAAGCCTACTGCGAATTGCGCGTATGGACTTATTTCGTACAGCTCTGAAAGTAAATAATGAGTTTTATTACATGCATAAACTGCTAGTGTGCACTATGTTTGGTAATTAATAATGACTTAAAGCTAAGTTTTCCGTGAGAATTTTTGTGGCGAAAGTACGTGCTTCAGTCAAAAAAATTCTCACGGAATGGAGGCCTATAGGCCTCCATTCCTTTCTGCCAAACTTCCCGATTCCGAGAGCAAAAAATGGCAGAAAGTCATCTACGAATAAATGATCCTTGGGAGTACGGTAGACCGCGCATCAGTGGCAACACAACTAGTACAGGCTAGCGTCTTGTTTGTGGAACCTCCATGCTACGCTAGGCCAGGTCAATGCCAAAGTGTTACCACCGACGTGCGGTAGACTGTACGCCCTACCCAAGTACAGAGAGTAAAGAATATAGATAAACGGTCTGGTAGCAGCTGGATGAGAGTTGATGAAAATCGAGTCGAGTGGCGTGCAATAGGAGAAGCTTATGTGAGATGATCATGTAGTCTAGATAAGCCACTTACCATGTTTACTGTTATTCCTCACATGTATTGGAGCGCTGTATATCCTGTTCGTGGCGTTCTCTTTAACGTTGTCCAAGTGTGTGTGCTGTATGTGAGTTTGTGCCGTCAGGTTGTCGCTCTCCGATTTGTTGTCAACGGTTATTGAGTCGCGGTAGTCTGTGAGGTGACTGACTCTGGAGACATAAATGACGTGGAGTTAAAGGAGGAAGAGGCTATTGTAAACAATGCTGGATTCAGTCATCTAAACTGATATATAAGAGGTAATCTCTGGAAGTTCTGATTGCAAAAATTCATTCAGTGAAAGAAAGCTACACTATTGCCGAGTGCCATAAGATATGTTTCTTCCACGCGGAGGAAGTCGCATCTTCGAAGTTGTAACTGCTTTGTAAACTTGCTAACATCAAAATGCCTTAGCTAAGCAAGTAAGCATAGGAGACACATGTTGGCTGACGCAAGTTATTTAAAAAACGGTCTATTGAGACGTCAAAATTACATATGGAACAAGAACATTTTTAGTTTAAAGAGGTCAAGCAGCTTAGCATTATGCCATGCCACGTATCAAGAAATATGAAATGAAGGCATTAATTTACTATTCTTATTAAATCTACGTGAAAAAATGGTCAGGACATACCTCTGTCTCTTCACAAGTATGTAGATACAGCTAAGCAGGCAGATCGTGAGTAGTATTGAGCTGCAGACTATTACTAGCACGTTCAGGTCGAAGAGCTCAGAGGGCGGGCCTACTTCACCTGGAAAAATATCGAGTTATTAAAGGATACCCAATATTTATAAACTTCCAGTTTAAAAATTAAATTAATTAAAAAAATTCAAATTTAAAAATTGTCTTATTTCTTATTGATGTGCAAGTGCTAAAACTTTTTCTTTCATGTTTTGATGTGGCAAAATGATCAACGTCATGTTTGGTTAGAAAAAGTGACTGTGTGGGTTGCTCGTGATAAAGTATCGGTAGTAACTCATAACGACTCTTACTGCCATCCTTATTCTTAGTAGCATAGCTGTAGGTCGTAGTGACACTACCAGCCTCATTAGTAGCTGTCACTCGCAGCTGGTACCACGTGCCGGGGGAGAGCTCTGATATCGCGTACGTCGGGATCTTCGTCTGGTAGAGGGATGGGAGGCTCCAGGGTAAGAGGTCGGAGTATGGCTGTGGGAGATAAAGGACCTTATAGAAATATATAGTTAGTGTGGGCATTGGATAGCCAGTTTTTTTTACCACTTGAACTTTTACTTTGATGCTAAGTGTTCACTCGACAATTACCTACAGAAAGTAGGAAGTCAAAATTATTCTACTGTACCTACGCTGTTTTATTCCAAATGATAAACGCAAAAACACCAATTCTTACCATATCATTACGAGCTCTGATCCACGCCCTGGCACCAAGCTGCCTGTACTCCACGTCCAGCACTGTGAGCGCACACCCGGCGTGCTCCCAGCCGGCTAGTTGTACGTACATGTGGGACGCGTTGCTCCACAGCCACTCGTTTGTGCTCGGTGGGATTGGTACTGAGAGGGATGAAAATTAATGTCGGTTAGGTGCGGCATATTTTGTTAAAAGCTTTTGTGAAGAGACATTCAGTGAGACACGCCCAAGGCTTTCAAGTTGTCGTATTAACGGATAATTTTCATCATTTCTCGTATGTCAAAAGGATTTAAGAAGGGTATTTTTGTTTTTTTTTACAGCAAAACCTAAACTGGGTTCTCCAAATTGAAGGTTCCTAAGGCAGCAAACTTTCCCTTATTAGACTCGCGCGGTTTTTTTATAGATTGTTGATATTATGGTAGGCATTGGTAGGTAACCTGTTCAGTAAACATCTTAAGCTACGCTATTGCCGAGTGCCATAGGATATGTTTCTTCCACGCGTAGGAAGTTGCATCTTCTAAGTTGTAACTGCTTTGTAAACTTGCTAACATCAAAATGCCTCATAACTAAGCAAGTAAGCATAGAAGACACATGTTGACTGATGCAGGAAACCAAAAAAAAAGAAAAAAAAAGGCTGGTGTCAGCACACCAGTCTTTTTTTTTGGGCTTACACATCCTTACAATAAGAGCTACTTACTTCCACCCAAAGTGCTGACATCCAAATAAGCAGGCTGTGAGGTCCCAACTTTGTTAGTGGCAGTGATCCTCAAAGAGTACTTGGTGCCACACTTCAGACCGGTCAAGGCATGTTTCTGGACACCCGATAAGTTGGGCAACTTGTTGGCTGGCCATGCTTCTCTCCAGGGAGTGTTGGCTTCTTTCCAGGTAAGGCTGTAACCTGCCGAGTAGCTTGATTAATACACAATAGTAATAAAGATTTTGGAGACCTAATAATGCAGATTTTGCTGTTGCAGTTTGGTCCTTAGGTACCTACTCATACAGCAATAAGAAGAATTTGCATCATCTTCAGTGTTTACGAGGGTTTCGTGAAATATGAATTTGACTCAAGACTTTAATGTATTTAAAAGATATTGATTTAATTAAACAGCAGTCATCCAAAAGATTAGTTGTAATACACAACTGAAAATCATTACTTCAAAGATATTGTTTAGACTGTATTCTTCTGTAGATCGGTTGTAGGGACATTTCCTTAAATATTCAGATTGCCATTTAATTTAATTTTCAAAAGCCAAATTAAACTTACTGATCTTCTGACTAGCACTTCTATTGCTGACAGTATAATAAGGCTGCTCCCACTCCACCAGTATCGAGTCTTTGAACGGCGTCGCTCGAAGTATCGGCGCCTCAGGCAGTGGTAGGACTATGACCGTGTATTCTACCTGGTCAGAGCCGTACAGGTTCTTGGCTAAACAGGTGTAGTTACCGCTTAGGGATTGGTCTATATCTGTGAATTGAGGTTCAAAATTAGCAATTTAGAAATTACTGAATGCAAACAAACTGTTCAGCTTTATTATAAGGATAGATAAATAGCCTTCATATGTGTATTCAAGGCTTTCTATCTATTTCCAATGTCATACTGCGATGTCTTTCAAGGCCATCTAAATTATCATAAGTTGTCTATTGTTTAAAAATAGGTACTAGTACTTACTGTTAATCAAAAGACTGTCATCATGGTTCCTCGTGAACCTAGGGTGGTGGGTGATGATGTTATGTTTGTGATACCATACGGTGCGAGGTGGCGGCACTCCCACACACTGACACACTAGGAGGAGGGAACTGCCCACTCCTACTGATACTGTGCCTCCTAGAGAGGCTACGCCGGCCACAACTGGAAGGGGAAAGTTATGTGATAAGTGAAATAGTATTGTAAAAGGTTGCATTAGAATTAATGAACATTCACATCATCAATGACCCTGTGTTACTGTTAATCTGTTCAGATTATTTAGCCCAATGTCAATTCCCAGCACAGAACAGACCAACAGAAGTCTTTAGTTAAGTTAAAAACATTGCAAATTCGTTTCTCCTGCTTATGCTTACAAAGACCGCTAACGGTTTTCAACACTACTAGACACGCTCTTTCAAAGTAAAACTAAAGATTCTAGTTACCTCTTTGTGAGGGCGTATGCGACACCCTCCTGGTGGCAGTCCCCTCTCCAGCCGACGTGCTGGCAGTAAGCCAGGCCTCATACGTCCTGCCGGAGACCAGCTCCTTCACCTCAGCCGCGGAGCGACCGAGCGAGTCAATGCGGAATGTCTGTGGCGGACCGTTGCTGCGGTAAAGTGAAATGCTATAAGAACTATATAGCTATGGAGATATTGATGGAGGAATATAGGGCTTAGTGAAGATTCTGGCTCTATGGGAAGACGTTTCATAAGTGACCATGTAGGTTTATGTGAAACTAGCTGCGCCCTGCACCCGCATAAGGTTTGATCCCGTGGGATTATCGGGATAAAAAGTAGCCTATATGTTAATCCAGGGTGTCAACTACCTCCATACAAAATTGTATCAAAAAAGACCTATTTCACGGTGTCTAGTTAAAGAAATCCAGTAGACAAATGGTGCATATTAAAAAAAAGTAATCACAGATCATTAATAGCCCCTCGCCATTAGTGTCGCCAAAAGTTTATTATTACTTATTTAAAATGAATTAAGCTCTGACCAAACTGAAGCGAATCCCGCGCGGGGTGCTGGACGAAATTCGCACGCGCCGATTGTGTCAACTAACTTGTATGGAGATGTTCAAACGCGTGACTTCATAATCATTAAAACAATCGACGCGCGCAGTCGTGTCCTGCATCACCAGTGCCCAGAGCTTTTTAAGTGGTATAGACTTTGGCAGTAGGACCTTTCTGGGCCACCACTGCATCTAGACAGAATAGTTATTACTCTAAAAGCAATTAAAACTGACCTGGACGTGGGCTTCACATAGACAGTGTAGTACAGCAGTTCTCCGTTAGGATGGAGAGGTTTCTTCCAACTGACGAGGAGTGATGACGATGATAGTACCAGGACTTTGATGTCTGCTGGTGGACCGGGCACTTCGGAAGATCATAGTGAACATTAGGATACAGGGTAAACATGAAGTAGTAGAAATTTGAACTTTGTTATTCCGTGCTTATAAGATGAGATGGGGTTCACACGAAATGAGGAGGTAAATAAAATAATCGTTAGAAGTAGTATTCTAGTAGTTATGATGTTGTCACATAATACTGAGTTTTGAACTGCATTCAAGATCACGTATCACGATTATCATGGTAAGGTATGGCCACCACATTCATGGTTCAATTGATCGCCCTTAAACTCCATCCCCTCTTCGAATTGAATTCATTTCACTGTGAATTTAAGCCTTCTTAAACCTGAATAAAAGTTATTGGAAGCAATAATTCATAGGTAAATTATTTCAATGGAAATAAATAGGTACTCACCATCTTGCAACGTAGCACACAGAATAGGATAGGAATAAGGTCCAGCTCCAAAGTTGGAGAACCCAGCGACCTTCACTGTGTAGTTGGTGTACTTCAGTAGACCTTGTAGGTAAAGCTCCGAGTGTAATGATGTGTGGTTCTGCCAGGCAGCTTCTGAAATATTTATGGAAATTGATTTGTCAGTAAAAATCTATACTAATAATAAAGGTGAAGAGTTTGTTTGAATGAGCTAATCGTTTGATGCATTGTGTTACGCTAAGTGATTTGTGGTGCAAGCGAGCCTAAGAATATCACTTACCATCAGTAGCAAACAGCACAGTGTATCCTACAAGCGAGCTGCCCTGTCCAGGTAGAGCGATGGGCTGCCAACCGATACGAAGAGATGTAGAGGACACTGCTGTACATTCTACTGATGATGGGGCTTGCTCAGGAGCTGGAGACAGAAATGGTTTTATTAGATATAATGCTAAGGACAATATAAGATTTGATGATAGTGGTGTTAGCAAACGTAATGCTACGGAATAATGAATAGAGAAGAAATATTTAAACGTAAATTTAATTTTGGGTGTCCAATCTAGCCATAATCAGATGAGGTCTTCGTGTGAGAATTATTTTGTGGTGTTCCATTGAACATTCACATTACGTGGTTTAGTACGTACTACTAAATTTCTTTTAAAATTTTCATTGTCTCTGGTCCAAGTTTAGAATTTGCCATCTCTTTAGGCGGATGATATCCCCTTGTGTGTCTAGAAGGTTCTTGGCTAAAACATTGCTGTGCTTCTTCAGTCTGTGTTTATATGTTTTGCATTTATTGCATAGTTCTTCTTTCACTGTTTGTATTTTTAAGTGCTCGTGTATTTCGGTGTTTCTGACAAACCAGGGTGCGCTTGAGATTGAACTTTTGTAAAATTTCAATATTGGAGTTGCTAGCCGATCCCCAAAGTTCAATCCCAAACAAGTATTTTGTTACTAAGAGATAACCTTGATTGTTTTCCTAAAAGCCAGGTAAGACTTTTTATCTTTATGGAAGCTGCCTTTTTCTTGGCCTTAATGTGATTGGCCCAGGTAAGCCTTTTGTCTAGATGTAGCCCCAGGTATTTAACTGTGTTACTGTTTGGCAGTGGTTTACTTTCCATGTACACTGGGGCACAATCGCCACTTCACTGAAAGTGCAAAAAAGGGCAAAACCTAGTATAAGAAAGTCACTACTTGAACTGAATTACTAGGTTGAATTCTCCATTTTTTCAGCCAAAGATCAATTTTATTCAACTGGACTTGTAATTTCTGCGATGCCTGCGTTGGTTCCTCGTCACTCGCTAGGCATGCTGTTTCGTCTGCATAAGTCGCCGTTACCACGTCATCAGTATTAAGCAAATCTGCAGTAAAGATCGAGTAGAGTACGGGCCCGAGCACAGAGCCTTGTGGGATTGAAGCTTTCATATTTTCATAAACATTAGACAGTTCATCCTCGTACTTAACTTGGAATTTTCTTTGGTCTAAGTAAGATTTTAAGAGCATATAAAAAGAGTTAGGTAGAAGAGATTTCATTTTATATAAAAGTCCCTTGCGCCAGACCCTGTCGAATGCCTGTTGGATATCCAGGAACACCGCAGAACAGTATTCCTTATTTTCCAACGACTGTCTGATTTAATGGACCTCATCGCTATCATACATATCTGTCCAATTTAATGACTGAAGATTTATCAATCGATAACAAGGTGATAAGTGGGGGGGGGCTAGGGGAGAAGCGAATTACTACAGCAATGTTACAACAGCCAATGTGCATTTATGGGAAATAGGATTTCATTGTATTTTAGTAAAATTCTTGCCTCCTTCTCTTGTATCTTGGAACACTGGCAGAGAGAATGGACCCAAACCCGCATTAGTGAAGGCTGATATCGATACTGCATACCTAGAAATATTAGTTCAAGTTAGATACAAATATAACTTATCATTACAAAGCCAGGCTAGATAAAGGCTCCTGTATAAAATACCTGGTGTTCTTCATCAAGCCGCTCAGCACAGTTTCTTGCTTGCTCGACAGTTGCGACACTTTGATCGTTCGCGTGTCGGCTTCATCTGAAACTGAGTGACGGAGTCAAATATGTTTTAATGAATCTGAACAGTAAGTTTCAAGTCAAGGAGTACTGTAGAATCTATTGAATCGGGGGGCACGGCAGTGCCCCCGCCAAGTCGAGCGCGAAGCATAAATTTTATTTGGAAGCGTTTGAGTTATACGAAATTTTCAGTTCCTGACTTATGTTATTCGGGTAAAAAATAAAAACGTAGAAATACATCAGAAATAAGATAATTGCTATGATACTCGAGCTATCTATTCGCTGACTTATTTGTTTCTGATTTTTTCGTTTTTAATTTAGCATTAGTAACGAACAGACCGCAATCGTCTTACATCATTTAGAATCCATCTTTAAATTCCTCCAACGAACCCACCTGCTCCCACAGCCTGCGCCACGGCCCTCACATGGTATCCCACGATGACTCCGTTGTGTGTCTCCTGCAGCGGCGCCGACCACGACACGTGCACCTCGCCCGGACTGTCTGTCTGCTCTACGCGCACACTCACTGGAGCTGATGAGGGAGCTGGAATGATGTAACAAAACATGAAAAAGATTTCTAAAAGATCCTGCAGGTTTTGATTGCCATTGGAGGGTGAAACCGAGAAAGTATCAATATTCCTTTTTAAGGTAACCTTGGGACTTTGTTTTTGCAGGTGAAATGAAAACGTCACGCAAGACTGAATGGACATGCGCAGGCAACCTTAAGGTCTAAAATAACCAATACGTAAACATTGTAGGAGAAGTGGGCTTTGGCCTAAAGTGAGACATAATGTATATCATACTTATGCAAGTTCTAATTTACCTTGAAAATAAAAACTACGTTTATGGTTTAACCAAACTATCATAATCATAACACCTAAACAGTTGATAATAAATTAATAATAATAATAATATCGGTAACCAATATTTGCGGCCAGCCCAAAACCAGTTTGGTTTGTTACATCAAACACTATCTAAGTGTACCTTCTTCATGTGTAGTAAAGTGCACGGGCGTTGTATACAGTGACACACCGACTTGGTTGCCCGTAGCGACGCGCACGGCGTACGGCGTGGCTGGTCGGAGGTTCTGTAGCTCGACAGTCTGACGGAGCTCCTGCTCTTTTCTAAAATTAGAGAAACATATAATGTTGGCTCAAAACTCAAAAGCACTTTATGTTCGTCCAAAATAAGAATGAGGGTGAACAACAGAAATAGTGAAGGAAGAGGGAAGGTGTTCACGTGGATTGACGGAATATAAAAGATCACAGACTGGTTCAATATGGACAGGTCAAAATAGAATTATGAAGCTGGTGAAAGGAAGTTCAATAAAGCAAAGTTGGTGAAAGGAATTAACACAAAGTAAGTTAAGAAAACAGTTTTGCAGAACCTAAACTAAGTAATCCATGATGTGGATGCGCCCGGATGCTGAGATGTAGTTGAAATGACACCGACTATTTTATAAATCCCGTACCTGGTAACATTCATGGTAGTAGCATGTTCCCACACCGCGTCACTGTAGTGCACGTGTGAGTACTGCAGCGTGTAGTGTCGTGCGTGTGCGCGGAGCGTGTCGCGCCACGATACTGTGGAGGTGCGCGAGCGGACTGTCTCCACGCGCACGTCTGAGGGCGGGGTGGGCGGCTCTGGGATACAGTGACAGACGTTGTAATTAATGAATAATATAAAAGTGAATGATAGCGTGATGGTTGATAGGGGACAATGGAAGAAGAAAACGTGTTGCGCCAACCGCAAGTGACATGAGGCAAGCCAGGAAGATTATGATGAACACTTCAACGAAAACATGACTTGATCTTAGGAGGCTAAGCAAAATGTAGTGTCATTAAATTCCAGGTCCAGAATTACGTCATCAGTGTCGCTGGCGGCTGAGGTTGATAAAATGGAAATACAGGTCTAAAATCTCCAAGAACAGACAGATTTTGAAAACAAAAGTCAGTATCCCACAGTAAGGAAGAACAACAACCAATACAATACAAAAATGCTTACCCAATATAGTTAGATGCACACTAAAGCTAGCAGTTCCATAAGGGTTGGTAGCTCTGCACTGATACAGTCCCGCGTCACCTGTCTCTGAGTACTGCAGGCTGATGCTGCTCAGCACGCCGAGCGCTGTCTTCGATTCTGATATCTTGGCTCTGGAGACAGACCATAGATACAGACTCTACGAATGTTATTTTTGTATGATTGGTTGTTTTCATTTTGGTCAACCGATCCAAACAGCTTACGTGATTTGTTGACAGGCTAGAAGAGGCTTTTAAAAACAATGTACAATACTGATATCATATTTTCTCAAGTTTTGAATTGAAATTCTGGTCCTGAAGGAACTTATGTATCACCGCCTACCTCAGATACCTGCAATACCGCTGATCCAAAACTTGGTATCCAATTGTTGACATCGTATGATGAAATACGATGTCAACAATTGGATACAAAGTTGTATATAATATTGTATTGTTGTTGTTGTCTATTTACCTATTACAAATTTAAAGTACTAGTACATATTTAAGCTGGGCATTTCTGTAATACGATATGGTTTACCTCCTCACAAGAACAGTTTAACTACTATCTTAAAATAAACAAACCTTTGGCTTATAAAATTCAACGCATTTCCATCATGTATCCAAGTGACTCGGATAGGTTCATCTCCTAGTGGTCGACATTCTAGCGTGACTGGATGACCGAGTCTTGACGTCACGTTAGTTGAAGAGGCTTCGAAGTGAACAGGCTCTGAAAAAGAAAGTGATATTAGAACTGCAGTACATTATTGTTTACTATGGTTCACAAAATTTTTGAGTGTGAATGTGGATGGTTAAATAAGAGTACAAAATAAACACAACGAAGAATTAATAATAATAATAATAATAATAATAATAATGATTTATTGTTCAACTAGGACTAGATGACATGCATAGGTAATATAATATAAAGCACAAGCATAAAGTTTCTTAATCTAGTTAGTGGGTGCCGTACTGCTCTCCTAGATAGGCTACAGAATAACCTGTGTTTAGGAGGAACAGTTCCGATCCCCGTCATAAATGGTTGACTTATAACAGCACGTGTTAAATATCTATGTATATTATAAATATGTGAATAGTAATCATAACATCAAGCTACTAAATGAGGTTATATTATTAAAACTAGGTTATTAAACAAAACAAAAAAAATAATAACTTAGAATCTAAAAAATTTAAATTTCTGAAAAAACAAATTTATAAAGAAAAAAAAAAGTAGAACATTGTTCAGTAATTTGGTGTGGTGTGTATACTGTTAGTGTGGTGAGTGTTATGTTAATTTAGGTAGTGTGTGATGCATGTATGTGTTTGAGTAATCACTTTTTTAGGAATTCTTCGGTTTCGTCATAGTTTAGGTTTAGAAGGAAGGTGCGAACAGTCTTTTTGCAGTTAAAGTTTGTTAAGCCATAAATCGGAATTTTAGCGTTAATTTTATTGTAGAGTGATGGGCCAAGATAGAGAGCAAACTTTTTTATAAAAGCTGTGCGTGTAGGTGGAACTGTGCAGATTAGGTCTTTGCGGCGCTTGGAGATTTTTTTGAATGGTGTTCGACGATGTTGCAGAAGGATTATATGTAAAATATATTGTTGCCTTACATTAAGTACGCTACATGATTGATATAGTTCGATAGTTGGGGAAAGTATTGGTCTGAACGTAGCCACTTTTAGAATAGCTCTGTGTGCGACCTCCAGAGGCTTAAGTACTGTTTTAGCAGCACCACCCCAGCATGAGATACAATAGATTAGGACGGACTGACAAAGAGCGAAGTAAACGTTTCGGATGATAAACGGGTTGGCTACATGGCGCAGGGTTTTAAAAATGTAAATTAACTTTCGTATGCGACCAGTGAGGGTGTTAATATGGGATTTGAAATTAAGGTTTTTGTCCAGAACTATACCAAGATATCTAACCTGCTCCACTGAGGTTAAGGTGGGACATTGACAATTAAGTTGATTTTGAGTGGGACAAGAATGAGCTTTTATAGAGATTGGGATTTTAGGCTGGGAAGTATTGGTCATAGAAAAGGTGATGAAGTTAGTTTTGTTGGCATTGAGAGTAAGGGTATGAGAGGAAAGCCACTTCAAGGCGGAATTGAAGCCGTCTTGTGCAGTAACCTGGAGATCCGACCAAGAATTTGCGGTGAAAGTGATGGCAGTATCGTCTGCAAAAGAAACTATTGTGGCATTTGGAATTAGGAGACTGCAGAGGTCGTTAATGAACACAAGAAAGAGTGTGGGCCAAAAATGCTACCCTGTGGTACACCATACTGAATGGGTAGCTCTTCACTCTTGTAATTATCTATAGTGACTAATTGTGTGCGGTCAGTTAGATAACTCCTGAAGAGATCAAGTGAAGACCCTCTGACACCCAAACTTTCAAGCTTGAGTAGAAGAGTGGAGACGGGAACGGTGTCAAATGCTTTCGCAAGATCTAAGAATATAGTGAGAACCTTCTTGTTAGTATTTAAGCTCTGTACTATATTACCAATTAACATATGGACTGCTTCACAAGTGGATTTGTTCCTGCGAAAGCCAAACTGCTGGGGTGATAACAGTTTGAAATGTTCGAGGTATTGGACTAATCGCTTGTTTAAGAGGCGTTCAAGTACTTTGGACAGTGCACTAAGAACAGCTATTGGGCGATAGTTGTTTGGTAAGGTCCCGTCACCACTCTTGAAGATAGGATGAATAATTGCTCTTTTCAAAGAAGATGGGAAGATAGCTGAATGAAAGCAAAGGTTGAAAATGTGGCATAGTATAGGTGCAAGGGTCCGTGCATATCTTCTCAGGAAGGTTGGGGATATGCCATCCCAGCCAGTAGCAGCATTAACCCTTAGCTGGTTAATGGTACTCAAAACTTCGTCAGGGTCTGTCTGTTCTAAAACGAACGATTTATTGAACTTAGTAGTTTGAGGGGGAGTTGAGTGGACTTGGGCGGTCTTTATATTTTCTGCGAGTTTTTTCCCAATGTTGACAAAGAATTCGTTTACATCATTGCAAGACTGTCTGGGCGAGTAAGAGTGAGTTAACAGTTGGTTGGAGGTGTTCCTCTTTTTCTGTGAGTTGGTGATGTTTTTTATAGAGTCCCATAGTTTTTTAGGGTTGTGGACTGCCTTATTTAGTTCTTCGGAATCAAATTTTCTTTTTATTTTTTTCAATAGGGTTGTACAAAAATTTCTGTATCGCTTATATGTGATAAGTAGAGTTTGATTGTCTGGTGACTGCTTAACTTTTTTATGAAGAGAATCACGGTTCCGGATACAACGCAGCAAGCCTGGAGTAATCCATGGTTTCAATATCCTTTTACTTGCAGGAACTTTGACAAATGTCGTGCATTCATTTATGGCATTTTTCGTTATTTGTGTAAGTTTGTCTATAGCGTTGTCTGGGTCAGAGATAAGAAAAAGGGGGGTAAAGTCTAGGTTTTTCATAGTTTTATCAAGTGCATCATAGTCTACCTTAGATATCATTTTTAAGGGGGGTGATTCGGGTTTTTTACTTTGCGTATTTACACACAAAAGGGAAGAACAATGATCTGTTACCGTTGTATCGTAGACTAGAGTAAGAATATTACCTGTGGATCGAATCATAATGTGATCTAGGCAGTTTTTGCCTCTCGTTGGATGTGTATGTGCTGGTAGAAATCCGTGATACGCCAGGGTGTTGAGATATTCATGGGCTCGTGAATCTTGGGTTTCAGGTTTGATATCCAAGTTAATGTCTCCAGTTATGATAACCGATTTGTAAGAGGTGAGAGATGGAATAATGTTATTGAGTGCAGTAAGAAATGAAGAAATGTTGTCGTTTGAGGGGGAGCGGTAAATACAAAGTATAGCCACTTCAGAATTTATTTTCACAAGTAAGCACGAGGCTGATTCGAGAAAGTCGGGCTCTTCACAAATGGTTATCATATCTGACTTAGCATAGACAACTACCCCGTCGCTCTGATTAAGGTGTTTGGTTATATATACACTGTCTTGATTCTAGATGGCGTACAGTCGGCCGCACGTCAGTGGTATCACTTTGACCTTCAGCTGGACTAGCGTAGTACCAACCGAGCTTTAATAGAATTCCAGGCCATCTCATTCTTATTTTGTTACCACTAACGTGCGGCCTGCTACAGGAATTCTGATTTAGACACAAAACTCAGCCTAAATCCATATGTATGTCTAATCGATTCAAGGAAAAGTCATCATAATGTTGGTTGCCTAAGATTCCTTCGTATGATTGCGCAGGTAACTCTGGCAGTAAGATGTTATTCTGTAGGTTTTTCAAAGCCCCACATTTCGTTATTTGAAAAATACTCACTATTAACACTCATCCACACAGTCTTGCTCAGCGGTTGTCCCACTCCATTTTCTACATTGCAGGAATACAACCCCTCATCTGTGAGAGATACTTCTTCAATGACGAGGGTCCCGTTTGGTAGGCTCAGGATCCCACCGCCAGCCAGCTCTAGTACTGGTTGCCATGTGCCGAGGAGAGCTGGAACCGATTTAGGAAACTTAATATCATGTTAAAAGTCGCTTTTGATCACAATTATTTTTATTTCTACACTTGAGTAAAAACTAACTAATTGCTTATTGTCATTTGAACGTCGCGTCGTCGTAACGCAAATAGCCATTGTCACATACAAAAACAAAACAAAAAAAATAGTCTATTCACAGTTATTTTACTTCTGCCGAAAGCTACGAGAATAAAGATCATTGTGATGAACAAAGACTACAATATGATGCTGTATAATGAAAAATCAGACGAATAATAGCGGTGTAAGAACTGTGGCGTGATACCAAGACAAGGTAGGTTAGTAAGGAGAAAAATATTTAACTAACCTTTTTTCAAATATGCGTTTCATAAACATGGTAGCTAGGCTATAGCGAAAATCGATGAAGACCATAAAGCAGTACAGACATAACACACACAATACCGAATAAGGTAAAAAATACCAATAAGGCACACAATAACACAGCTACACTTTGTGATACACAATTAGAGACAAAACTACAGACGATCATTATGTGAAATAGCAACGCCTTACCATCTTTCTTCATCCAATGCACTTGCGGCTGCGGGTAGCCGCTTGCACTGCACGACACTGTACCTCTTCTGCCGAGGAGAAGCGAAGAGTTGTGTGGTTCTTCCAGCCATTTTGGCGCGACTGGAATTGAAAACTGAGTGGATGAATGTAAGGCGACTAACAAGAGGTACTTACAAGGCAGATGTGAGTGGAAACGCCAGGACGGCCGAGTGCACTCACACTGTATTATTATGTCCTTCTAGATAATAGTCTTCATAATGTGCACATAACGAAATGAGGGAAAGATAGCTTATTTTTATCGACGGAAAAAATATTTGAAAAAATTAAAAAAATGTTTAAAAGGATCTTTACCTGCTAAAGTATGGTGATAGCAAGGCCTTTCTTTAACAGTATAATAGGAAATGTTGTGATTGAGGTATAAACATGGTATTTTTACGTTTAGAAATCTGATACGATGGAAAATAATTTAAAGTAATAAAAAGGGTAGGTAATCGGGGCTTTTATTGAGTAATTTTACAATTATTGTAAGAATTGATGAAAAAATATCAGATTTTTGTTAAAAAAAAAACATAATTCTCAATTGAGGGGCGATTGCTTAAACAGGAGCGAAAAAATTTTTTTAAAATGCTACTAATTTTTTTTTTTTTAGATTTTTTAAAATATTTTTTCCGTCGATAAAATTAAGCTTAGTTTCCCTCATATCGATATGTGCACATTATGAAGACTCACACTGTATAGTGGCCTCAGTGGTGATGTTCTTCAGAAAAGTCAGGTTGTTGTACGCGTGCGTGTATGACGAGATGTATGAACGTAAACAAGGCAAAAGAAGCGTGAAAGGACCGTAACAGGTGGCGTTCTGTAGTATCTGCCTACTCCTATAGGATTATGATACCCTGAGAGATGTGGTTTTGAGAAGATTATATTAATAGGAATTGTTGAATCAGAGTTTGTTGGAATCGACTGCAAGCATATCCATTTCTACTACACAGCATTGCTGTGTATTAGTTTGCTCTGATGCTGAAACAATTACTGCTCCATAATAACTTTCTACTTTGGTGTTGATGGTGGTAGATAAGCCTGCCGGGTTGGGTTTTTTCCAAACCTATTACATTTTTATTGTGCCTTGTTTCCTTTCTTAATTTTAAATCTAGTTGGTCCATATTGGAAGTACATTAAAGAAATTACCTTTGATATACAGCTCAGTAGATCTATTGACTTTCGCGACGTGGTTTGACGCGACGCACGTGTAAGTACCACAATGTTCTAATGACACTTTCTTGATCACTAGCGCACTGAAGAGTTCCGAGTTTCTTTCTACTATCTGTAACATAGTAAACGGAGTTTTTATCTATTCCGTTAAGTAGTACTTGAATTTTTATGGGGTTTGTTTGACGTAAACCTCTCAAAAACACAAAAACCATACTTCTATGAGCGACGTAACTAGCAATCCACAAAAAGGAATTGCTAAGCTGAAAAAGCTTCCTTCACAAGAATATTTGGTAAAAACAACTTACTTTGTTTCGATCTAAGAAAATACACAACAATCTAAAAGTACCTTCCGAATCATTATGTTTATCGCTAAAGCTCTTACCTTCAAACCACTAGGAATCCTCTTCCCATCCTTCAACCACTCAAAATGTATCGGCAGGTCCCCAGTCCTGACATTACAATAAATGTTCACAATCTGACCTTCCTGAACATTAGTTCCCAACAACAGATCATCTAACACTGGAGCTTCTATGACCTGAATCTCGAAGGCTCTTCTAGCCATTTCTCCTGAAGGACTGGTTACTATGCATGTGTATACTGCATCATTGTACTCTTTAGATATTTCTGGTATGGAAAGAATTCCATTTACGTTGACGCTTGGAGCGTTTCGTTTAGTTTTACGTCTCTGATGCGATCTCTTGTAGCGGGATTGGAAGATCGCGTTCGATGTTAGTAACTTGCCTTTGAATTCCCAGTCGATTTTACTGAAATGTGAAGAGAATTTGTAATAGGAAGTTATTAAAGACAGATGAATATCTCTCGACACTTAACAATATGCTTATTAAAAAAAAAACATTTGAAGAAATAAATATGTCATCATCATCATCATTTCAGCCGAAAGACGTCCACTGCTGGACATAGGCCTCCCCCAAGCACCTCCACTTCGACCGGTTCTGCGCTTCTAGCATCCAACGGGTTCCTGCGGCTAAAATAAATATGTGTTACCTAAAATTATTATGACAATTTTACCAATAAACGGATAAAATGATAGGATTATTTTATTCTTAGCTTTGAAAACGACGCTTCAATACTGGAAAAATACTTGAGTATTAATTTCCAAGAAACGAGTTCTAAACCTCTTTGAAATCCTGGAATAATATTCAATCAAGTTTTATGGCATTACGATACTCACTAATATACTCATAAGCATAAATACAAAGTCACCTTATCGGATATCCATAAAACGGACACCTCAGGTTAACTGATTCCCCACTTTGCACTTTCACTGGTGGAAGAGACCTGATGTATGGTGGTCCTGAAAATAGAAATAATAGACAGTATTTATCACAGAAATGTAGTAAACTTCATAATTATGACGTCAGTTTTAACGCAACTAATCGTTATTCGCAATTTAATTTAGGCCAAATGACTATTTTGAAATCACATTCCAATGAATAGTGCGCTAATATGTGATTCATATGGTGCACTAAAATTGCGCAATTTTTGACAATGTCTAAACAGTCTTGGTATTACAATAAATTAATATTATTATTTGGTCCTGCCGAGACGTCATAGTTAACCAAAATTGCCAAGTATTAGGTACACAATACGAGAGCAATGGTGGCCAAGTGGTAACGGCCGCGACTTACGAGCTGTAGGTCGTAGGTTCGAACCCAGACAGGCGTTTTACTTTGTGTAAATTATTTCATCACCACTGCTCTCAAAACGGTGAAGGAAAACATCGTGAGGAAACCGGCATGTCCTAGAACCACCTCCAGCCAACCAGTCCTAGGCCCGCGTGGTGGATTACGTCCCACTCCCTCTCACCGAGAGGAGGTCTGTGTCCCAGCAGTGGGAACATTATAGGCTGATTATGTAAGGTACACAATTCAGTTGCGTGTATGAGCGTATATTCATATTGAGACGCTGTTGGCAGTTCCACATTTTGGTTGTTCAAATAATAAAGGTTTAAGAGAAGCACTGAGTTCCACATAATATCAGAATGGATATCAACAAAGTTTCATTATGATACACTTACCATAAACATCCAGCCTGTTCTCATGTGAGGCCACATGCTCACCTTCCCTGGCTGTGCAGGAGTACAGGCCTCCGTCTTCGACCCTCACTCGAGTGATGTTCAGCTGTGATGCCACTGAGTTGTCTGATGTCATCAACTGACCTAGGGCGTATCTGGAAGTGAACGGTATCTTGGTTTTATATATGCGGGTTTATTCGATGGAGGCAATAATTATGGTAAAAGACTAATGAATTGTTATTCTTAAAATAATATAATTTGCAGTAAAACATTTATTTCGAAAATCTAATCTTTGCAACGGACTGCAAACTAAGAAAGATTTTCGTAATTGCTTCTTAACGCGACGTATTATCAGGATTAGGTATTGCAAAAAACCCAGTCTGTCTAGAACGATTTGAAACTTGATTACTACTTGGCTTTAGTCAATTATTTTATTATAATTATCTTTATTCTGGTTGGTCAAAACATGGCTCGAATGGAGCTGTTAACCGATTAGCGTATCCGTCTGGTAAAAAAGACTTTCAGTAGGTACAAAAAAAAACGTTTTTTTTCAAGTATCTTGCGACATATAGGTACAAGCTAGACTCTTAAGTTTATTTTAAAAACTTGTAGTATTTTATAATTAACTACGAAAACAATTCCATCATGGTTTTCTTGGTCGACATGATGACGTGCGTTTGCGAAATCAACCAGCGTAAGTCACCCATGTAAGTTTTTATCGTCAATGTTGCAAAAGTCATGATGGTTAACGTTTTTTCGTTGAAAATCATGGTCAAAAATTACCTCGGATCAGTATTACTCGACACAATAATGCCGTCTCTTTCCCACACGAACTGTGGAGGTCTGTCACCGCTCGCTGCACACTGCATGCTGATCTGGAAAACGCAGACATGGACCGAAATAGTGTAAAATACTGAGGAAGGAAAAACGGTGGCCTTTGTCCAGCATTAGAATTGAACTTAATATAGTTTTGCTCGGTAGCCATATCGGATGAACCTAAATAACCATTTTCAGATCAATTAGTCGGATTTAGTTAATCGTTTAGAACGAACGCGCGGAGTAAGCGTAACGTAATTTCGAACGATTTTGAAATTGAAAATACTCGTTTCGCACCTAATATTTAGTTAGTTCTAAGACTCATTCATTGTTAATAGGCTATTTGACTGGTTTCTGATAAACATCTCAGATTATTTAATGGTGTCTAACGAGCCCACAAAAACCTATTACTTCAAATTGCATAATGTATTTCTTTTAAAAAATAGTAAATAAAAATGTACTGTTTAAATAAGCCGCCAAAACGCTATCTTTAACAATATGGCGTCGTGACGTCACGATTCACGTAAACAAACGTTGAAACGGTCGAGATACTAGACAAAAGTCATCTGTTCTGTCAACGATATACAGAAATTTACTAAATCATGACGTCATCTTAAGTTCAGCCAATCCAGACCGTTTTCGATTACGTGGCGCCAGATTTAAAAAGATGAAGTGTTTTCGGGATTTTTTTTATAAATAATACATTGTTTTGTAGTCAAATTAATGCAAATCGATTTTAAAAGCGATAATCTATACGAGTGTCAATAATTATGACCTTATTTTTTACATTGTCAAATAGCCTATTGTGCTTGTCGCAAAAAAAAACAAAATGTAACAGGATAGTTGTAGCTTTGATTCAAAAATCGTTCTAATTTAAGTAGATAACGTTGACGTCACGCAATCGTTCATGGTTCTCTGCAGTTTCTTTTTGATCTGTAGCTTAGACAATACTTATTAAGATGATTAGTTATAAAGTTCCCGAATACTCACATCGCCCCCCGGTGTGACTGTTCTTTCCGTGAAGTGCTGTGTGATAACCAACCGCATATCTGCTAGCCTTTTTCTTCTGTCAATTCCTGAAAGAAAGAAAAAATTATGACATTTAATAAATCATCAAGAGGTTCAATGAGGGTCTTTCTTAGTATAAAATCAGATTTTGGTTTGCTGTAAAAGAATTATCCGATATTCTATTTTAGGTTTTAAACAAATATATTTCCTCAGAATTTCTATCAGGGTAAAAATATCAATTGTTCCCACTAATAATTTGGAAACCCCAAAGTTGAGGTTAATAGAAACTTAGTGACGTCATGACGTGTCTAGTTTAGGCGTTGCTAGGCTACGGTTACGTCATCAATAAGGCACTGATATACAGATTAGAAGCTCTTGCTCTAGTAGGTGGGGAGTAAGTACACTACAGGACAGAAAAATTGGTGCAGATTTTTAGGAGGTACTGATCTTAAATGAAAGTATGTAATAGTAATTAGATGGAAATTTTAATTTTGCAATAAGGCATGATAAGAAGCCTAGTTTTGACTAACCTAGATTAATTAAGGCTTTTAATACAACCACTTTCACAGCAGTGGACGTCTTTCGGACGAAATGATGATGATGTTTCTACAAGCAACATACCTACTAATATAACTATCCTCTTTTTATTTAAAAAATAATTTATTGTTAAAAATTGTTGTGTAGTATCTAAGGTTTTGACACGAAACTATTGTACATACTTATGAAAAATGAAATTACACACTAATCGTCATTGTTAAATTTCATAAAAATAGGTAAAAAAAACATTTGTTTTCATCTTTCACTAAGTTTAGGTATGCCAAAATTCAAATTCCTACGTTTGCATAGATCTCGAGAAAAACTCCTGTGACAGCGGAACAAAGAGTCGTTTTTCTTTTAATGTCGCCTTTAAAAATAACTAATACTCACTTTACTAAGAAATAAATACGGCGCCCAACTAACTCGATCCCACAATGTATCTAAATATAGTTCTCTGAACATTAATTGGCATCAAATGTGATTTCGACTAATCAATCGCGGAAGCGAATGTTGCCGACAGCGATAGGCAACTATCAAGCCAGTCTGGTGGAACACACCTATCCATGATATAGGAAAGATGGAATTTCCGATGAAAATAAGAAGGGAATGATTCGTTGCTAAAGGCAACTGACGTCGACAGGAAAAAGTAGGTGAACAATATTAATAAAAATATGTTTATGACATAAGCGTCGAAATGTGGGTTTTTAATTCACCCCTGCCAACAACATAGAAAAATATTGGACCTAATAATATAGGCGTGATTCTATGATAATATTTAAAAGAAAGAAAATCTTATATTTATTTGGCAAAAGATCATGAAAAACAGAATACAAAAGAAAAAAATATATAATGCTCGCTTATAATATGCGTATTGCTATTTCGGACGCTCGCTCCGAGACTTTGATGTGGCCTCTCGGAGTGGAAACTGATGGGATTTTAATTGGTGAGGATAAAATCATTTTGAGTAGAGAAGTTGCTTATTTTGAGGATGTTTTTGACGTGAAAGGTGTACTGGAGGAAAGTTCAATATTTCTGGCTGAGAAAATATAGTAAGATTTCAATCGCTAATATCTATGAGTAAAGACAGTAACTATACTTTACGAGTTTGTTATGGCCTGAGCAATGATTGAGTATGCAAAACAAAAGTTAGGTCAAGTTTGTACTAATTTCGTGATATGACACCCCCATCTCCTTATTTCGCACGAACGGAAAAAAGAGAAGTTTGTGTTGAAAGCAATAGACTTAAATAAGTAGGTATTGGTTGTATACGCGTATAGGCGTTGTTGTTGTATCGACGTGCGGTCGTATAGGCGTTGTACGATTTTTTCTCCTGCGAAAACTGCACTTTTCCACAAAATCTGCAATTTTAGTACTGGAAGTGAAGTTTCATCGATCAATAATAATGTGCTTTGTACGCATCTGTCATCCGCGGTGCTCGTGTTCCATCGACTTGGATTTGTGTGCTGTCATATAAATCACGAAATAGGAAGCACGCTCTAAAGCTCAAGTTATTTAAAAAAGTGTTTTGAAATGCTGCAAAAGGAGGCAAGGATAGTACAGTCGAAAGCATGTCCTTTCACAGCAGGTAATATAATAAAAATTAACAAGTTAAGTCTCACTTTAACTGTTTTTTTGCAACTGTTAAAGTTATACTTACATGCAATTTATTCGTATCGACGATACGAATTTCAGCACAATCATTTTTTCGGCTTGTACTTACCGTCAAACATTAACAGTCAAATCTATATCAAACACCAAACCGATCCCCCGACAGTTTCCGACAGAGCACGCCATGTCCGACACATCTGACCACATTCGAGTCTGCTCCGTCCGTTTAGCCGCTGGACCGCAAACTTCAATTAATTAAACGATTGCCTACCTGTCGGTAACGGTGTGACTTCGCTCTTGCTAAATGCTGATATGTCTACCGAGTATGCAGGTGTATTATAGCGTCCGTGTTGCAATTAAGGGGTTACATGACCTAAAGCGCGGTCTCTGTCGGACTACATAGAAAAGAAAGAGAAGCGCAATGACACAACCCTGGTAATTTATTGCAAAATATGAAGCAATTATTTAATTACAAAAAAATGTATTGTTTGGACTAAAAAATTAAAACACTAGTGTTTTAGAATGTTGGTTGTAGAATAATCTGACAAAAATCAAAATGATTGTAGGTAGGTATGTATAATAATAGATATGGTTTTTATTGTAAAAAGAAAGTCTTTAGAGGTATCTTCATGATTTTTTTCTATCGTCGGTTCTTTTTAGGTAGGTTACCTACAAAGGTTTACATTTATCTCTTATATAAGGTGAGAAATACCATCATGAGAGAAGAAGGAGAAAGAACGAAATCTTTGTGAACTATGTGTTATATCTATTGTAATATGTAGTTAAATAATGGTTTGTTAAACATGTGAAGTAGTTCTAAGAGCACCATAAGCAAACAATGTATATAAATGGTTGTAAAATAATAGTCCATAACTCAAACAAAATACACGTGCGACATTTTTTTTAACCATACAAACAGAAAAAGAGAAAAACTTTTCTGAACAAACCTCGTTGTGCCTACCTACATACAAACTATACAAGAGTTAGGCGGGCTTTACACGGTCGTACTCAATTCAAACGTTGTAGTCGGCTCCTGGAGATAAATAATGGCAATAAATAATCTGGTCGTGACACCGGCCGTGTGGAGTGGGCTTTACTTCGCGTCACCGACTGTGAGTGGGTGCTTATCACACGGCGGGCGAAATATTTTGCAATAAATATTCAGTTTTCTGGCATTTTTTTTTTAAATATGGCAAATATTGCCGCAAAATTCGGCGAATTGATTTTTTTTTCTATTTTGTATTAATAGTTTGGTAGCAAAAAAGCCTTACAATGATCTGTCTGAAAGGAAATGGTTAATGTCGCTTAACAAACCTATACCACCTTTTCGCGAGTTCTAAAAATTGCTTCTTCCGGGTAAGCTCACTCCATCGTTGACCTCTGACCTAGACTAGAGTCAAGAGCAAACCCATTTCAAATTGAAATTTAAAAAAAAAAAAAAAATTTTTTAATTTGGCTCAACCAAATTATTTTTTATTTTTTTTTAATTTGCCAAGAAACGCCTATGACACCCACAACCCGAATTATTTATTCACAACAGTCTTTTATTTTTTCTTCCTATCCTACTTCGCTCGCTCACGTCGGTGTAACAGAAGCCGCTATTTATTTGAACGCCTTTTGTTGGTGCTCTGTAGATAGTCGTTTGTTTAGTTTTACGTATAGCGGTAATGATTCATGGCGTACGCTGAATTGTGTAATTCACTCTGTTTTGGCATCCTTCATCTCTTCATCCCTTTATGTGCTTTGATCCCATAATTTTGGATTGGGAGTTCTTGTAATAGAACACGTTTGTATTCACGTTAGAGTGGGCAGTGGTGTTAAGAATAACCAGACAACCATTTCACCAAATATTTTGAGTCTTTTGCAAAATGTGGGCAAGCTTATTCCCACCAACCGGGTCTAGTTTCCGTCTGTAAGCTTCTACTTTAAATTACCTAATAAAAAATCCACTAACACTGCTCGTCTCAGGATTCGAACCCTTCCTTTAAGGTAAGCTTATCAGGCAATATGAGTGACAGAATTATAAAGTAGGAATTTGGGTGAAAAGAAAAAAGGGAAAGAAAGAAAATTCGTTTATTAAGCACAAATAAACCGCACATTTCACACAAAACTTAAGCCAAAAACCCAGTATTCAAATGAAAATCGTAGGTATATTATTTTGCGCTTTGCGATCCCGTCTTGATAAGGCTTTAACAAAACAAGAGATACACAACATGCAAGTAACATTTTCCACTTGAATAATTTTCCAAATCACCCATAAATATTCTTTCTTTCTTTTCTTTTTCAAAAAACGTTGCCCCACACTAAGAATTTCTCCTGTATTATGGGTGCGTTTACAAACATTTAAACTCACATACACAAACAGCCAGACCCGGAACAACTACTTGTAGGTCATACAAATATTTGCTCCGTGCGGGAATCGAACCCGCGACACGCAGCGCAGCAGTCAATCGCTTAACCACTGCGCCAAACGTGTCGTATATACCGTCGTCGTCGTCGTCGTCGTCGTCGTCGTCGTCGTCTGTCGTTGTGTCGTGTCGTGTCGTGTCGTGTCGTGTGTCGTGTCGTGTAATATATAAGAAGCATCCGTGATGTGGATTAATAAATCTCTAATTTTGCTTTCTTATTCATTGATTCCATACATCAACATCATGTAGATTATACAGGAATATGTCAGAAATGTATTATTACGAGTAGGATCAAAACAGAACGTGTTTCTCTTGCTACGTTTTACAAAGGAACTGTTGCTCCACAAAAGAGGTGGATGTAAAAGGTTAGTTCTGTACAAATAGTTTAGCATTTGAAAGGATGACTATGGTGGGTTGTGAAATTCGACAGTTTTTGTCTATAGGGTTTGGTTTTGCAGTGCCTTGGTAATTTAAGTGTCTAGATGGTGGCAGACCACTTTAGTTGGCCTTTTTATAATTTTTTTTTAATAAAATATTGTCCCACTCCTGGGGAAAGGTCTTATAGAGGTATGAGGAACAGGGTGTAAAATTCACTCATCCTCCATAGAAAAAAAGGAGGATCCTCCAACCAGGCGGGTGTTGTGTATGGCTGGCAACTGCCCGATGATTAATGTCATCCCATAGTTGCACGGTAAACTCTGCTTGCGAGATGCATGATTTTGCGTGACGTCAGTATGACGCGTTGTTCACATGTGGCGTTGTAGATACCGCTACAGTCTCTCTTTTTTTTTTCCATACGTCAGTCTGTCCTCTGCCCTTGCAGGTCAGTACTTCGGTAGAAGTCAAGTATCAAAACTAGTTTGTGATATTCCCATTCGATTGGCTTTTATCTCTTATCCTACACCCAACTTAACGCTACGCGGCTTGTCATGATGCATTTCACACTGTTCGATCTTATTTCTCTTTTGTTTTAATTTAATATTTCTGTTAGATATTTCTCAGTGGCCAGAGCTAAATGTCAAAGCTTCGCAATAACTTCGCAACCGATTGCACACGCTCCTACAGTTCGACGCATAGAACGACGATATTGTGTTTGCAGGCTACACATGATGAAATTATACTGCGATATGAAATGATATTGATAGGGGGGGGGGAGGGGGGTAAACACTTTGTTTAGGACTAATACGCTAGAGAGGGGAAACAGTCTTTGCAGTGAGAGGTTGAGCAGCGCTTGGTGGAGTCAGTCTATGGATTGGTGGCCAAAATTCAGGTTTTGATCCAAATGTCAATGATAATTGCCACTTCTGATCGAAGGAGTGACGATCCTTATAATATCTGAAGGCTTAGGGTAAATAATGACCTCACCTTTGATTAATAATACCTATTCGGCATCATTTGAATGGTATGCTAATTTGTTCAGTAACACTTTCGTCTTGAACTAGGGTTTTTTTTCATTCAAAATTATAATTTTTGGTTAAGTAACTACACCAGAAAAAAGTTAGCATTACTAGTATTACAGCATCCTCAAGTTTATTTCATTCTATCTATTAAAATGTAAACACGAGAGGTATAAACTATTTTAATATTTTTTCAGTTCATATCAGGGATTTCAGTATCCATTATTTCAAAAAAGTGAATTGTCAAAATATTGAAAATATGGACTGTGAAAGTTCAATTTGTGAAGACCTTTCATTATATTCAATCTCTGTGTGTCGAGGGGTCACGACAGATTGGTTAGTAAAATCACAAAAGTCTGTTATAACAGGATGTTTTGTAATTTATGTATCTATACCAGGGACATATTATTTGACACACAAGTGAATTGATTCTCAAAGACATATCTTTTATTTTATATACGCTTTAGAAATAAACTTTGTCCTTATTTTCAAGCCAATGAATTGATATTATATTTTACGAAACGGCGGAGTAGACTCCCAAATTTCGCCAGTATTACAGCCGTTACAGGACCTATGGGGGTGAGCTTTGTGATATGAATTGGGCACAACACCAGACTACGGCTCCTGATAATTTTCGAATTGATAAAATCCATTAACACATTGCCCCACCCGGGAATCGGATCCAGGACCTAGTTCAGCAGTCTCGTTACGATGAAACCAATTAGGAAATAAACAAATTTTTACCGATGATATTCTTAGTAGCTGCCCGAGCAATAGCTGGCGTAATAAAGGTGGACTATACATTCGGGTAATACATGAAGTTAAATATTGTCGAACAAAGATTTGCATTTGAAAGTATCAAGGCTTTTTTTTTTTTGCGGATGGGAAATCATCAAATGACCCCTCCCGCTCTGGGTGGAGCGGAAGGGAGTGTCAGACTCTTACTGACTAAAACCCACCCGTGTTCCTTCCTTAGCCCTTTATGTTCCGGGCCAGCGGTAACCCTTTCGGACAATCCCGCTGACCCGGCAGGCTTCGGCCCTATGGGGCCCCTCCTCGATGCTGACATCTCTTTGAGGCGCGCGTGGAACACGTACGCGCCGTCCGGCACGGGCCTGGTCCTGATCGGACGGTGAGCTACCCATTACTCTCCGCCCGCAGGCCCGCGCCTACGGTGGCCGGGAGTCGTCGCGCGGCTCCCGACGCCCGGAGCGTCTCCCGCGGAGTATCAAGGCTAAGTGACTAATGAGACACAATTTGTTAACCCCATAGAATCAGCACTCATCAATACGATAACCGTTCAGTCACTTTATAAGAAACCTACGGCAAATTTGAAACCCTTTCCTACCCACAAGAAGGGCACACATGTTCATTTCCCGTAAACCACACACCGCCTTTACCGCAGGAGCCACGTTTCTGAACAACTGTGGTAACGCATGCTCCGGAAACAAGCCACTGAAGCGATATGATGTAAGTTGTGACGTCAGTAAAGCTAGGTACAGATCTGGGTCATGCTACCGGTATTAAATCTTATGCTTAGCAGAAATCTTAACAAACTTAATATCATCATCTGCCTAGCCGCCTTCCATTCTAACCTGATACAGCTGAACACCAGTACTTGACATGGAGCGACTGCTTATCTGACTAACACGATAAGTTCCTCTTAGTAAGACTGGTTGGTTTGGTTCTGACTACCCGTAACGACTGTCAAGAATCTACGAATGATCAACGGTGTAACAAAATGGCTTTTAAAATCAAAGTACAATCACACTCCTAAAATATTATAAAGGCGAAAGTTTGTGAGTGTGTGGGGGTGTGTTTATATGTTTCTTACTTCTTCACGCTCAAACGGCTAAACCAATTTTGATAAAATTTTGTATGGAGGTAGCTGACACCCTGGATTAACATATAGGCTACTTTTTATCCCGATATTCCCACGGGATCGACATTTACGCGGGTTAAACCGCGGGGCGCAGCTAGTAATAAATAATACGTAGACTTCAGAAGTGATTTTGGTAGGCACGCGTTTGACTACTTATCATGCCTGACGGTTAAAGTTGATGTGGTCATGCTATAACTACCAAACTAATTACTAATCCTTGTCGAGAAGGTCTAAGCTCAATGAAGGCTTAGCAATCTAGGTTGGACATGTTTTTATCGTCTGACCACTTATATCAAAAGAAAGAAAGAAAGAAAGAAAATACTTTTATTTAGCACAGACTAAAAGACACAATACACCAAATAGTTAGACAATAATCGTACATACATCAGTTAATAACAAAAAAGATATCAACTGTCATAAATAAAAGGATTCTAAAAAAACTGTTCCTTAAATACATAAAAAAAAACCATCTTTTTATACTGACGGCTAAAACGAATCTCTAAAAGCATGAATCAACAGAGAAGCGGAAAGACTAACATGTGCGTGCCGGCGAGCCACTGGCGCGGAATATACGACGGAAACTGATGTGAGAGGAGGATTATGCAGATTTAGAGTTAATTCATGTTAACAAAATACAGTAAAATATCCCTTTGAAACTGTATACAAAATAGGGAACAAGGATTTGAAAATATCCTTTTAGGAACATGATAACAACATGATAGTGTCCTTTAGGAACTGGATTATCTTGTTTCGCTGCACGATAACGATTTGGTTTATTTGGTGTGTGTGTTGGTGTGGAATTTGGTCTGGTTAATCGTGGAATATACCTAATTCTAAACAAATGAGAGTTCCGTATTTTTGGTTGCTTTATTTGGTGTGCTTTAATACCTACATTGAATTTTCTGGAAAAATATAGAGGCTATAGGAGTATAGACTACTATCAAACTGAATTTTACTGTTATTCTCAGCATTACAATATTACCATCGATCCTACAAAAAACTCTCAACTTGGTACGATGTTTTGTCGCAACAACAGCGAATGCTAAAATTCCTCGACAAAAGGGAATTTGATCCCTCAACTTTTCTCTGAAAGATGTAAATTTGTGAAGGGCCCCAAAAAGTTTTCGGGACCCATTGTCACCTTTGATACTTCTATCTTGATAGTGACATGCCATCCAAAGGCAAGATCAAAGGAGTTTAAGGATAAATTCTCCAAATACTTGCTCCCAAAATGTCTTTGACACAAATCAGAAACACCTGTAAAAATTGTCTTTTTATAGGACATTATGACTCGAAAAAATCTTGGTAATGTTAGAACGAACGAACGAACGAATTCCATGTTGTATCTACAAACGTTTAGTAGATACAAAATGGAATTAAAAAAATTCGTGTGCGAAACATTCCCTAAGCAATTGGATGGAAACGAATCTTTAAATAGTTTCGTGATTTTTGGGTCTGAAGATTCGGTATATTTCGCGTTTGGTGTCTATATTTTTCTAAACCACGGTAACTTTGGGTTCACACTCACTCAACAGAAGCAAATATTTAAGCTTATTTATTGTTACGATGTATTTTCTTTCTATTATTTTCTATTGGAAAAGGGTTATTTATGTAGGTGAACTATCGTTATCTACGCAGTCTGAATCTATACGAAAGAAAAGTCTTTGTGAAGGTTCCCACTGTTTTTTTGTCTTTTAAATCCGTTCAAGGTTTTCTAAGATATTATTATACTTCTAGTCTGTACAAGAAAACGAATTATTTTGGTACCTACCGACATACAATAACATTTTTGCTAGACAAAAATATGTTGATCAAAAAACTAATGTCAGCAGATTGTAAACATTGTTAAATTATTCCAAGCTCAGCAGAAATCTAGCCAAAGACCGACTGTACTTCTATATTTACATAAAATATAAAGCACAACAAAAAACGTCTAACTTTCGGAGATCCTACCCTAAATTCGTAACGTGTCACTAGAGCTCTATATTTTGTACAGGGTTCACCTATTGTCCTACCTGAGGAATGAAAAGCGATACTATGCTATGTGAATCGACAGCAGCGACGCATTTTCCGCAGTCAAAGACAATTTTAGATACATAGACAAGACTTCCTCGTTCCTCGCCAGTGCACCTACTGACTGACTGGGTCCTAAGGTTATTTTCCTGAATCAGGCAAATTAATATTTTGTTCTCATATTTGAAAATTGTTAATAGCAACCCGATGTCCGAATTTGTACTCGGTAGATGGCAGTAGGCTCGATAGGCTCGTACTTTGGCTAAGCTTTATTCTTGTCACTGTCGCATAACTGTATAACTCCAAGTGTTAACTACCTTTAAAGATCTCGATCTAACTCTGCTTGCGAGATGCAGGATTTTGCGTGACGACTGTATGACGCGTCGTTCGCATGTGGCGTTGTAGATACCGCTACAGTGTCTATCATGCATGTCATACTTATTATATAGCGTCTCGTGTGTTGTATACTTAGCATAACTTTTTATCTCTGGAGTTTATTATTTTTTACCGACTTCACAAAAAGGAGGAGGTACTATGTTCGGCTGTTTGTATGTTTTTTTTTTTTTTGTATGTTTGTTCATCGAATACTCCGCCAATTGTCGACGGATTTTCAAAATTCTTTTTTTGTTCGAAAGAAGATAGTTCTGAGGTGGTCCCATTGTCACCAAGTTAGGATCTGATAATGGGATCTTAGAGAAATCGAGGGCAACTCTCAAATTTTATAGGCTCACTTATTGTTTGTCGCATATTTTATGAAGTATCTTGTGTATTTGCGTATGGTTGTCACCATCTCAGGTAGCTGGGCTGGATGATGGAAGGTACAACTCCTTAACAGTAAGAAGTTACTCTAACAGGCAAGGACTGTTTTTTATACACCTCTGCCTGCTCTTTCAGAGAATATAATCGTGCAGGGAGTCGTTCTGCACACTCTGGATAGTCGGCAGCACTACCCATCTGCTGACCGGTTTATGTTGTACGGCATGAGCTAAAGTTCTCACTCACATTGCTAACATTTCAAAGTAAGAAAGTTACAAGCGTCCTTTTTCCTCATTCTATCGCCTCGCATATCAACACTCACTCAACTAGGACTACAAATAAAAGGATCGTCCAAAGTATACGTTTTGTTATTCGTGCCACTTCCAAGTCAATTTGGTAGTTCAAACTTAGCTTATTTCCTATGGGAAATTCTCGTAGACGCGTAGATACAGGTAAATTGATTCTGTATGTAGTAAGACGAGACGGGATCTATGTATTGATGTTGATTTTCTTCTTTTTTATATAAGGAAGAAGGTTCATCGCTCAAGGCGATAGTGAATCCTGCAGTTTCGTGGAGTGTTTGAGCTTGTATTTTTATGGTACTTGTCTATAAATTGCGATAAAAAAAAACAGATTTATTAAACGGTGATGTTGGTAACGGACATTTTGCCCCGCTACCAACCTTGCTGCCTAGCTAAACTTGTACTACCTACAACATGAGCATTTCTCGAACAGCTGATGCCAACTCGATTTAAGAAACATTATTAACAAATAATATTTCAGAAAAATATGTAGAAAAAGAACGCCTGTGCCCTGCAGTGTTCAACTATGACAGACTAAAACTAAGAACACAATAAAACATTTTTATTCATTGACATGCTACTGTTAGCGTTGGCTGTAGCCAACCGAAAGCATATAGTCCCCAAAACGCCATACAACATTGATGCAGTCGCCGAATCGGTGATTCATATTCAAATTCAAAATATTTATACCTACATGGGCACTCACGAAATGTCAGAAGCTAGGTGCACGGTTCCAATTGGTTCTATGGAGAAGAGCCGACAGTAAACTTCACGGTTACTCTTTTTTGACCAATACTGAAAGTATAGTTATGTCCCTTAAGAACAAAGATAGTTATCTAGTAGACCATAAACATAATATTTGCAATTACTCCGACCACTAGGCAATTAATTTATCAAAACTCTAAACCCATGTACACCACGCCACACAAGTTTCTCAACATATTGTACGTATGTAACGTTAATTATAAAACACTGAGTGGTGTTGGGTACTCTTGATTAGTAAAGTTTTGAGCAGCGGTCACCTAATCTCGCGAAGGGTCAAACAACGAGTAGGTAGGTGTAGGTAGGTTTGTAGGTACCTACTTGTGTTGTAAGCATTCATAAGTAGTCTTTGCTGGACACCCGAGTTTGAGTGGATTTGACGTTTACAGTTTAAGGCTTTTTTTTAGCTGTAGGTTTTTGCTTTATTTTTAGTCTATTAAGTAGATTGTGATATTTTTACAAGTGAGGAAAGATTTACTCATCTTTCCTTGCTTGGTTTTGAGACCTGATTGAAATTTTGTTAATTTGCACATTCGTCTAACAAACAGTTGAATCTTATTGTGATCGAATTTTCACCAATTAACCACGCTTAAACTAACTTGACATTTAACTTAACTGACTTACAAGTTTCAAGTCAAGATAAAACGTTGATTGTATGGTTTGTCTTCATATTGAAAAGGTATTTATAAAAACTAAATGTAGGTATGAGAAGATTTTATTCAAAGTAGGTTTACATTTTATTCCATGCATATTTAAAAAAATACTTTTAAATATAACAACAGGGGGCCTAAAAAGGCCACTTTTGCAGAATCATAAAAGGAATTCATCAAATCATTATAAATCATAATAGACAGTTAACTGTTAAGTTAATCGTATCAAATCCCATTGGTGAAGGATTTTTCAGTTATTTTTTTTTTGTCTGTGCTTAAATACCAATCCAAATCCAATCCCAATCTCTTGCAACGAAAAAAAGCAAAATACGTTTATGATTCTGCCAAAGTGGCCTTTTTAGGCCCCCAGTTCTCGCCAAACACTTCACATACAAACCCTCCCCACATATTGCACTATCAATTTCATGTGGTTGCACTTCGCTATTACTGCACAGTAACACAAGACGTTCACCTCTATTACGGTTTCACAACAAACTCACCAACATTCGGTTACGGATAGTGGAAGCCTTCATTAAAATTGTTAACAAAACATTTTTTTTTCAAGGTTCGGTATGAAATTATTAAGATTTGTGTCTTTTGATAAAAAAAAAAGTTTTTTGATAAAAAATAGAATTTGTAAGTACCCAATTTCTTATTACTATGCATATCCGACTCGGGTAGACTGTTAAAACAAAAAAATGTTATGTATAAGAACTTTATGTACACACTTATGCAATAAATATATCTTTACCTATTAAATCAATTAGACAAACCATGTAAGTGCTGTGCACACCTTTAAGTGATAAATTCACTGTAGTACTTTATGAAAGAAGACTAAACTCTCTGTTAATGTTTATGTGAATTAGTCGTTGGATTGCCATAATAAATAAACAAATAATTAACCACGAAATACCAAAAATCTACCTTCCCTATTATTCATACACACCCTAATTTCCCCAAGAGCACACAAGCACAATAGAGCATGCAAAATTGATCCGCATCCTTTACAAACTGTGTACTTACGTCTACCTTTTCCTCTAACGTCGCAAAACAAATAAACGACCACTTTCTATGCACGCCATTGTACCAGCTTGTTAAGGTACAGTTGTAAAGTTACAATTTGCGAGAAGTGGCGAATGAGAGGCCGTTTGGCATAAAGAGAGGTAGTGACTACGCCTTCATTAATATTACTTTTTTATTTTAGAAATAAAGCGGTTCAATGATTTTGATATGATAAGTTGTTCGGTAGACGTTATTGTTTCGTTTCATGGCAGTCTGTGAAATAAACTTTCTGTCTTGATACTTCTGGATCGGGCACCTAAATGTATGCGATAAAAAATTAAGCAAGTTAAATTTTCCCACAATTCTAAGAAACTAGTCTGGAATAGCACTTTGTCATGTTGTTAGAATTTCTAGACTTTAAGACTTATTTATTTATTTATTGAGGATCTCCAACAAAGGATACACATAAACAATAGAAATTTACTATAATTAAAAAAGGTTCTTTTACGTGTGCTCCTTCAGTTACAGGAGACCACAGCATGCACATTTAACTAGGTGTAAACACGATAAAAATAGAGAAAATAAATTATGGATGGATCTATACAAGATAAAAAATCTGAAGGAAAAAAATTATAAAATTAGGCAGAGTAAAAATTGTGAAATAACATTGAATAAATTTGAGGAAAATAATAATTATTAAAAATTAATATGTCAAGATTAGCAATAAATAATAGCTTCTCAACTCTAACAAGGAGCTTTTGAAATATAATTGAAAATGATATGCTTTCGCCAACACTAAAGATTGTCTGGAAAAGATTCCATTAACACTACACTAATTGACCAGCGGGTTGATTAACGCAATTAGTCGTAGGTAGTAAACATAAAAAAAACACTCCCTTTCCGTAATAAACATTCATGAAGTAACTTCCCAAACAATAAACACTCAAACTTGAGCAATAATCGTAAAAGAAACAATAAAAAGTATGCAAACATCTTTACGATCATTCCTACCCCTTCTAGTTACTCAAAATCTTTGGCGCACTTCAAAAGTGACTTCTACTGAAAAGCCTTCAAAGTGTCGCGACATTAATGTTATGAATTAAACATTTTTCTAATTTATTTCCATCTTTTTCTTTGAAAACCGTCGGTAGTCCGCTTACAAAGGGGCCTGTATAAGTTTTGGGTGTGATTTCTTAAGAAATTTCCTTTAAATTTGAAGAAGTTTTGCCATTTACGGGTCATGAAATGAAGGGCTAAAAGGTAGGATTGGAAACTTGGAATCTATTCAAATGTAATGGATGGTTTGTCTGTGATTTTTTACCAATATCAAAATGATGATTGATGTTTGCGAAAATTTAAAGTATGCAATCTAAAATTCCAATTTGGTAAAATGGGTAGATTTGATTTGATAGAGTTTGAAGTGCCTACACCTCTAGTGCAAGTTTTACATTTTAGCGGATTTTTTGGATACGTAAATATCCTAACTAATATTTTAAATGCGAAAGTGAGTTTGCTACGCTTTCACGCTAAAACGGCTGAACGGATTTCGATATATTTTGGAAGGACAAGGGCTCATTTCCTTCTGGATCGCAGACGAACTCGCGGGCAACAGCTAGTAGGAAATAATTTACTCTTCACGAAAATTAATATTAGTACCTAAGGAATATATTAAACGTCACTGTTACAATATTATTTTATTAAAAAGTTAACAAAAGGAAAACAAAGAAAGAAAATAATTATGGAAATAATATTCGAATATATTTTTAATTAAAATGCCAGCAGTCATCTCATATGTCCCGATTCCGAAAAATTACAAAAAGTATAAAAATAACGAATACCCCGTACAAGGACGATCTCACAATTATTTTCTCGATAGCAGCAATTTCTACTGAGATATTTTGATGACATAATTACTGTTTTCTGTCATAATCTATTGGCAAAAGCCAGTTTTTATTACAGAAATGAGATGGATATTGTTAGCAGAATGGTTCTAAAATTTTTCAAAATCAGACCATTAACAGTGTTTTAAACGTCTGTCAACTGATTTGAAGCACTACCTTGTCTTCTAATTGATATACTTACTGCGATTCGATTTAAAAAAATTCAAAGAGCTTTTCAATGGTCAAATTGAAATAGGTACCTAAATGATAGTTTATGAGAACAGTTCGTGACGTAGTACAAATATTAGGAGATCAGCAAAGTGGTAGACGACAAGACCTTTCACGAAGGCATCATCTACGCATTCAGCTGTTTCCGGTAGTGCGCAATATAACATTCACAAAACCTTGTGTTATGCAACGGAACAGGGATCGTGATAGTACCTATATAGAGTTAAGTTGTAGTATTTATAATAATTATCACAATATCAGGAAGAACAAGTTACTCTCGTCTTCGTTCCGTTATACTCATGGTGGCTTTATTAAAGTCAATCAAAACCATTATTTCCATAAAGTCTTTGTTGAATACACAATATGAGAAAGAAGCATTTCATTTGGTCAATCGGTAAAACAAAACACAAGCCAATATTATTAATATAACACCTAAGTAATTGCATCTCGACTCTCAAGCTCGCGTATAATTTTAAGCACGAGAACAAAAGACATACTGGCGATATAACACTCATGTGTGAAGATTGGTAACAACGCTATCTAGTGAGTGTTACAGGCAACGACCGGCTGCGGCTGTATGGTCGTTGGTTACAGGTGTACGGCGATACTCGCCGGTGTCGCGGTGTGCCATACATCTATCACTTACGCCAATGTTGGTAGGGTGGCTAGGATTTGTGTAGGATAAGATTTTTTTTATAGGATAAATAACTGCATGCTTTCTGATTCAAATTAATTGACAGTTATTTCCAACAAATGAATGCCGATTGGGAAATAATTTTAATTAAAATTCTTGTAACTTTGAGATAACGAGGTTATTGTAGCCAAATTTGTAATTAAATTAAATATATTTTCTAAGCCCTAAACTTCATTCGCCATCAGATTCATACGTGTATAGTGAAACTAGGTACTGAATACGTAGATTTCTACTACTTAAACATACAAACCAGCGAAAAGTCGCTTACATTTTGAAACTCAAATGTCATAGGTATGTATCAACCAGCAGCATGAGTCTTTTACATCAACACCTAGATTTTTTATGTATGTATGGTTTTATCGGTGAACGATTGAAAGAAGGATTTGTATACGATTTGGAATTTGAAAGTAAAGTTCCTAATAACCGACACTATCCGAAATCATATACACTCTACAGTGACACCCAAGAAGCACTTCGTCAGATTGCAAGTTTGACATCGTCGATATGGAGGAATCCTGTAGTGTACCTACAATGTATCCTGCACACGACGGATTTTAAAGGACGCCAGACACCTCTTGGGTTTTGGCTTGGGTTGGGTGTAATATGCTAGTTGCGCGGAAAATTCTGCTTGCGCGATGCAGGATTTTGCATGACGTCAGTATGATGCGCATGTAGCGCTGTAGATGCCGCCACAATACCAAGTAGGTAACTGAATAAATATAGCGCTTATTCCAAGAAATTTAAAGGTTTATTTTATAAACGTTGCTAAGGTTAATTAATTATTAACGTCTGCTTTACACAAATTGTGACATTCAAACGTCTCTTAACTTCAAATAACGCTTATAAACAAACTCTCTAGTGTTTAAAAACTTCTGTAATATCTTACAAATGAAACTGGCAGATGAAAAAAGGTATTTTTAAAATTTTGGAAAAATAAAAAACAAATTGCATGACAAAGTTACGAGCTTGAGTATGGATTTCGTATTTTTAAGGTACTGCAGTTGAAGTACGTGATTCATTGTTTAATAAGTAACTGGTATTATTAACTATGACATGTAAATGGCACTTAATTACTTTCTTTAATTTTTTCTACGAGACCCCTAGCTTTCGAGAGAAAATCATCGAAAGGGCTTGACTTGCGCAAACGTGGTTATATATATTCGTATATGTACCTGCCTTTGCCTTAGTTAAAGTTGACCTGGTAATTGCTTTCCTATTAAGTACTTTTGATATTCCAGTGAGATTCAACCTTATGGTGATAAAATAATTATAAGATCGACTATATAACATGTCAGTTACAAGCAGATATTAGGTATCAAATTACAACATAATCCACGTCTGTCGTCCGACATTTTGAATTTAGCGTGACGTCAGCTACTCAGTATAATGTTCGGAGTAATTTACAAAACGTAATGTCACCTCATTTGCCTAAATCATTTGGAGCATTGAAGCTGTGGGTGACCTACATTGAGGCCAATTTTGCCGCTTTTTGGATTCACTGCGATGGGGTAAGAATGTAAATTAGTATTAATTATAGTATGACGGCTATTGTCTTAAAAAGGGTAGGTAGAGGTGTATGCAAGATGTGGTGAACTGCATAGGTACGTTGCGCCAACTGATCATGTTTAAAATATTCCCATAGTTAATTATCAAGAACTATTTAATTTACCTGTATTTAATTGAGGCTTTCCAACAAAAGATGCACACAAAAAAATCCCACATTAAAAACAAGACGTTTCGTGTAACACATTTGTTTAGTTTCATTATGCCTGAATTCGATAATTGTGCAAAGACAAAATAATGAAGCAATAACACGTCCGCGTGCAAAAACACTTCTAGAAAGCTACGTTACTTCACCTAACAGCTACACAATGTAATTATTGAAACAGAAGTATAACAATTAAAAAAACACTCAGCTAATTATTTCTAACAGCACAAACAAACTCACATTCTTGCCATAAATTTCCAAGATCTCCCTACACAATATGGCCACACTACAACAGCGCAGGGAGAGCACTATGCTTGATTGTAACTCTGACCTTACATCTATGAAGCTGGAAGTGTTAGTTTTTGTAATATACACTTTATTACCTTTGGGATTGTGACTGGCTGGATTTTTATTATATTTTTACTTTTTTAGAAAATTGATGTAGTTCTTGGTATACTATTTAAATTGTAAATAAGTTACTAGTTATAGATTTACCTGTAAGGATAGTTGTAAGGAAGATTTTAATAAATAAATATTGTTAGTTGGCATTCTAGGCTCTGGATTTGTAGTCTTTCGTTGTAGGGAAATTGGGCAATTCAATAAGTCGTGTGTTGGGAATTGAGTAGGAGTTCTTAACATCATGATGAACAGCAATGTATATCGTTGTACCATGAACTGCAATGTATAATATTCTTGTATCATGAATCGAACTTGTCCATCATATTACATAGCTACACCACCCATATTTATGTCATCAACATCTAGCCTGCTTAACCAATTTCGTCATTACTGTTATGAAGGCGACTGTCTTAATACACCTTTTATAATTCCTCCTGTCAATTCTTGGAACATAAAAATAACATGGGCACTTCAAACTCCGTATTTGTATGCACTTTTTCACTGAATATAATAAATATTATTTCTGGAACAATAAAGAACTTCTAATACTTAACGCCGTTTAAAACGATCGTTACAGACACAATGGCCTTTGATGTGCTGAAATCATCATCATCATCATTTCAGCCAAAAGACGTCCACTGCTGGACATAGGCCTCCCCCAAGCACTTCCACTTCGACAGGTTCTGTGCTTCTCGCATCCAACGGGTTCCTGCGGCCTTCACAAGGTTTTATGTGCTGAAATAAGACGAGCTAATAAGTTTAAGCTAACGGTTTTACAAAGCGAGTATTTCTTTCCTCTTACCAGTTTAAGCGATTACGAAAATATGAAGCAGCCTCAAACAGCAAAAAATTATCTCATCTCACTTTGACTCGCACCAAAACAGCTAAAAGAAAAAGCTAAGAAAATCCGTGGATCCTACAGCGCTTTTAGCGCTAATCCCTCGATCGGAGATCCGAGTTTACGACGGCTGTTTCACAGTTCTGTGTACTCACTGAAATATTCAAGACGCTTAGTAGTGCCTGAAATTTTAAACCGCCACCCCAATTTTTCTTTGGTGATATTAGGTGGGCCCATCATTTTTCGTCTGAAGAAAAGGTGTTGCTTATAACCTTGCGTTTTTGTAATTTTTTCCGTGTTAATCTGTAAAAAGGTTGTGAAAAATGGTGATGGAATTATTTTGGATGGTTTCGTGTGCTTGGTAAAAGAAAATGCCATCTTTGCACTTGTGGGTTTCTGAAAAGTATATTAAAGTCATTGTGACAAGATTATGAGTATTCTTGACATAAGACATGTTTAGAAGCTACTACTCAGCTGTTTTTCTATTTGCTAACAGGAACATAGGTACCAATCGGTCCACCATGAATGGTGATTATCATTATAACCTATTTTTTTATTACTTAACAGTGGTTATTGACGATGGTCTCGTCAATTTCTGGTTGAACAAAAATGGTGAAATATTTCACAGCGGCCAAAAATATTAGCTTGAATAAAATTCTAATCAATCATTTTTGTCGACAGCAACAGCAACAGAGTTCTTTTTTCAGAATTGAATTGGCAGTTCTGACAAAAGAACTCTGTTAAGCTGGACAAAATTAAGCAGCTACAAAATCTTACAATTTTGTTATCCTAATTTTTTTTTAATCTGAAAACTTGTTTAAGCATGCATGAGATAAGTACGTATATAAAAGGAAAGAAGGCTTCGTAAGTTTTAAGAAGGCTCTCTTTTTTTAATATTTGGTCATTTGTATGACAATTTATCCAGAGATAACAAAGCTTAACACGTTGAACGCCATGTGAAAAATCGGGTATTTCCATTCAGGCCATGGGGCTCACCGGTGAGCCATATCTTACTGAACCATTCGAGCCATAGGGGCCACCCGTGAGCCGCGTGAAAGGTACTACGGCAACGCTTCCTACAAGCCACAGATTGCAGCTATCAAACAAAACGCGTATGGAAGTGAGCCGCGTGGCCCTGTAGCCGAACCGGACCGCGTGGTTTTCAAATCTAACATAAACTTGTAGTTTTTATCAAGATAATTGCAATGATGCTAGGGTTATTCTTAACAAATGAAGGCAACATAACAGCTTTAAGGCTACATATTAAGAAATTCTTGGAAAACTCACGCAAAAAATGTTTTCCAAGTCCCGTTCTCTATTACTTATCTCTGAAGATATGGTTTGTACCGATAAATTACTTTTATTGGACGTTACCCAAATGCGAAAACAGGACTGTAGGGAAATTAAGATGTTATCTCGTAATGTTTCGAACTAGCTGCATCATTATACATATTTTTGAGAATAATGGGGAAATTGCTATACTGAAGAAAAGTGTTCATGAAAAAATTTGTGATCGGATGTTTTTGTTTATTATTTGAGCTAAAGGGGAAACATCTTTGTAATGCACTTAATATCAAAATAAATAATTTTTACATTAATATTGCCTCCACAAGTGGCGACAGGTAGGTACTAAATATTACAACCGGCAGGGCGGCCATCTTGCCAAAAAACATTTCAACATGAATTGACATCAACCCTTCCTTATTCCCTCGCTTGGTAGCACCGCGTCAAGATTCTGCCAACCCATCTAAAGGAAACGGGATGATTTCTCATTGAATTAAATTTACGCCAACCTTACACTTCTGATAGTATAATTTGAAAGTTTATATTCAAGGTAATGCTGTTCTTTGCAGGGCTGCCAAAGGCTGGTTTTAGTCTAGGAAAGAAACCTGGTTAAGTCATGGTGTATCTTTTTAAACTCCCATCAAGACAAATGAAGACAGATTTTATTCTGGTCAATGCCCTAGATTGATGAGGAAAGTGGTGTGATGACTGGTACCTAGGACCTATCGAATTATTTTTTAGCTTTTAGTAGAAATTATCTACATCATTATTTTCATTAATATCTATCGTTTAACTTAAAAAAAAAAAACTTATTTTATTTTCAAGGTTTTAGTTTTTATTTAAACTCTATGATCCGCCATGCACTGTGTACTACTTGTAAAGCCCTTTCCTTTTTATCCATTACCCATATTGAAACAAATATGAAATCCGGCATTTTGTGCCGGCGGCCATCTTGGATTTACAATGATACTGATTAAAACTAAAGGTATGTACTAAATATCAGATCAATCTGCCAACAGGAAGGGGGTATATTTTTACCGACTTTACAAAAAGGAGGAGGTACTATGTTCGGGTGTTTGTATGTTTTTTTTTTTTTTTTTTTGTATGTTTGTTCATCCAATACGCCGCCAATTGTCGACGGATTTTCAAAATTCTTTTTTTGTTCGAAAGTAGATAGTTCTGAGGTGGTCCCATTGTCACCAAGTTAGGATCTGATGATGGGACCTTAGAGAAATCGAGGGCAACCCTCAAATTTTATAGGCTCACTTATTGTTTTTCGCATATTTTATGAAGTATCTTGTATATTTGTGTATGGTTGTCACCATCTCAGGTAGCTGGGCTGATGATGGAAGGTATAACTCCTCAACAGTAAGAAGTTACTCGAACAGGCAAGGACTGTTTTTACCGACTTTACAAAAAGGAGGAGGTACTATGTTCGGGTGTTTGTATGTTTTTTTTTTTATGTTTGTTCATCGAATACGCCGCCAATTGTCGACGGATTTTCAAAATTCTTTTTTTGTTCGAAAGTAGATAGTTCTGAGGTGGTCCCATTGTCACCAAGTTAGGATCTGATGATGGGATCTTAGAGAAATCGAGGGCAAGCCTCAAATTTTATAGGCTCACTTATTGTTTTTCGCATATTTTATGAAGTATCTTGTGTATTTGTGTATGGTTGTCACCATCTCAGGTAGCTGGGCTGATGATGGAAGGTACAACTCCTTAACAGTAAGAAGTTACTCGAACAGGCAAGGACTGTTTTAGTAAATTGTTTTGATGTTTTATAGTAAATTGTTTTGATGTTTGATAGGGCATTTGCCACATTTGGTCTCATGATCATCAAGTCATGACCTGATGCTGCAGTCAGGATAGTCTGCAGAGTACCTAACTCCTCGACAACTAACAGCAGATATATCGTGTTTAGGCTCATTGAAAAGGGCTCGATGTGTGGATAAACGTACTGTTACTGAGGAACACCGAAGACCTGATGCTGAAGCCAGGAGCATCAGAAAAAGTACAAACCTTGAAATTACAGCACCGTAGTCGTGTTTGGGCTCATTTTAAACAGGACTAATTTTAAGTTCAATGCAATGTTGACATAAGTCTGGCCTGATGCTGCAGCCAGGATTATCAGCATCTAATCTAAAAACTAATAAAAGGAGAACTCCTCAACAATTAACGTCCCTGCATCGAGAAAAGGAATATTTTATAAAAAGGCGATGGGCAAGTTGACATTAGGCTATTGTAACTTAGATAAGTTATAAATAGACCCACTAAAAAGCGAGAAATAAAAACTTTTTAACAAAAAAAAACCCGACTTCCAAAAAAAACACTACAAACTGAAAAAAAAAACACTACAAACTGAAAAATAACTTTCATTTCGGAAGTCGGTGGCAAAAACTAAAATACTGATCCCTAAGACACCGACTTCCGAAATTAAAGTTATTTTTCAGTTTGTAGTGTTTTTTTTTTCAGTTTGTAGTGTTTTTTTTGGAAGTCGGTTTTTTTTTTTGTTAAAAAGTTTTCAAGTACTAAATTAGACCCAAATAAATAACAAACCAAAATTGAAAAACAAGAAAAACGTTGCACCGTCATCGCGTCAGTAACAGTGAAAGCTGATTGCCCTCCACACCCCCATAATTGCCCGTTTCCCTGCTGAAAGTACTGGCCACTTTTCTCACAAAAATAAAATGAAAAACGTTCACCAACCCTGCACACGCTACCGTATATTTGGGTAACAAACAACAGAGCTGTCTTCTCATATTTAGCCAGCAATATTTCTCTAACGCTTTGTGTACGGAACGAAATCTCGAAACAAAACCCCCGTCAGATGTAGTGAAACGTCTTCTTGTAAATTACACGGTAATTTACTCTTTATTCGCCACGAAATAAAGATCACTTTTGTTTGGGGTTGTTTTGTTACAGAAGTGTAAATGAAATTGGACTTTATGTAGTGGAGATAAGTGTGGTTTTGCCTGTAATGTGTTTACGGAAAATTGCAGTGGCTACTTGGAAGGTATAGCAAATCTGTCTAGAATTTGTCAGTGTTAATACTCTTTGCTTTACTTCCTTTGAGATCGGTTTAAGTTTTATAAAAGCAAAGTATGTAACAAAACTAAAACGAAACGATTTTCCAAAATGACAGTATGAAATGAAAATCTGTAAAACTATACTTTAAACTATACTTTAAAGAAAACGTTGTAAACATTACTTTTCAGCTTGTTTTGACATTGATATGTTAATTCCTACGTAGGTACCTACCTAAAATATTAAATATCCAAAATTTAAACATTCCAGTATAGTGCTGGTTCTAAATAGCTTCAGCAAAGAGACACTGTTAAACACTAACAAAATAATAGAGAAACAGAAAAGGGTCCTATTACAAGAGCATTACCTAGACCTTCTTATTTTCATATACGATTGCTGGTAATTGGTGAACAGTCAGTCAGTAGACAAAACACCATGATGATTACCAAGAGTTAAACAGAAATAATTATGATTATTTATTGTCTTAATATTTTTTTGGGCTTGTTGCTATGTAATAACAGCCGCACGGTTAGATCGATCTGGTTAAGCTACGCTGGCTGCGGTTAGTCCGTGAATGGTTGACTATCTTCACATTCTAAGACCCCTCCGTGCCTCGGAAAGCACATTGAGCCGTTGATCCCGGCTGTAATTTGTAGATCTTTGACTGGCGTACGGGTCGTCAGAAGCCCGAAAGGCTGACATCCAGTCTTACCAAGGGGTATCCTATTACCCAGTAAGTGAGTTATGGAAGTAAAATAGGCAGTCGGTCCATGTAACACTGGTATTCAGCTGCATCTGGTTAGACTGGTAGCCGACCTGAAGATATTTAGGAAAAAGCTAGGCAGATGATGATGATAATTTTGTGAAAAACCGAACCATTACAACATATACTTTTTATTCATATTCGTAATCCACAGAATACATTACGCTACAAATAAATCCAACACCCTCGCATACATAAGAGACAGCAAGACCTCTTCTGATAAAGATGACATATTGCCTTTAATTAAACTTGCTGTTTTGTATGTATGTCTATTGAAAATTCCACGTCTTAACATCGTTCTACTCAAACAATCTACTCCTTGACCGGGAATGTTGCAGAAACAACATGATAAAACTTCTAAGTAAGTAAACTCAATCTCCGAAACAGGAAAAACAAATTAAAGAAGACAACTAAAACGTATCCTTTCAAAATCCATCACGGAATCTAAATATTTATCAAATCCATACTTTACGGTATTATATCCTACAAATAATGTTGCTTATTTATATCGAATCCTGTCATTTGAGTGTATAAATAAATAACATTACGCGCGCCAGTGGAGCCGAAAATTGCTGTGTATACAAACGTCCTCGGCGGTTTCATTTGCAAAATAATCTTTTTGGTGGCTGTACTTGTATACAGTAGACCTATGTTTGGTTGGGTGTCGGTTTATATCTAAGGAACACAGAAATTTTTTGATAAAGAAGGGTTTTTGGGTAATATTTCTAGTAACTTTATTTGACAAAAAAATAGTTCAAACTAGGAAAAAAAAACGCCTGATTATTTACATAATTATAAACATTTTTTGGCTAAGGCTTATGACATATTTTTGTCTTTTTACGGGGTCAGGGGGCAACTCGACCACTTCGAAACTGGGACCAGCCAGGGACCAGTTCCACCTTTTCTAATTTGGATAAGGGGCGACTCGTCCCACTTAAATATTAGGATATGTCCAGGAAATAATAATGTACTCACATGTACAGATCTCAGATACAAAGATTACAGAAAAAGAACGAACTCCGTGACAATGGGATATCAACAAACGGATCAACGGATTGAGTTTATCACAATTAAATGAACGAAATTACGTGAATTGGCGCCGTTAAATGTAAGTAGCACAGAAGAGACAGGGAGTGAGGTACGCCAAATATATTTCTTACTTGAAAGTATAACAACACCTATCTCGTGGGTCTTTTAAAGTTGGGAAAAGTTTTATCAGGTTTTCCTTTTAGTTTCCCAGTACCAGGCAGGATTTTTGCCCAGTTAGACTATATACTTTATAATTTATTGTACAAACTTTATATTTCTTTGGATTCACACACCACCTTTCACCAAATAACTATCAGCCCACCTAGAGGTGAGATTTACTTTTAAAACCACCTTCATGATTTTGCTTGATCCGTAAAACAATAAAACCTAACCCTCAGTTGCTAACGAAACTTAACAAAATACTGCTGCAACGAAAGCTGAAACGATAATTTAGATCGATGATACAGCAATAGCAACCACCAAGTAAATAAGTATCGAAGCACAACTCTCCACAATTAAATAAGAAAAAAACTTGGAAAATAACCTGTTAAAGAAAAGATGAATGAACAAAGTAATAAGCAGCGTAAGTGCCAAAGGTTTTATTCTGTAGTATCTAAATCGTGCAGCTTGATATCCAGCAGTTGAAGTCAATCAAACTAATAATATATTATAACGGCGAAAGTTTGTGACTGTGTGTATTTTTGTTACTTCTTCACGCACGAACTACTGAACGGATTTGGATGAAATTTGGCACACAATTTGGTTTAACACAGGATACTTTTATGCCGATATTCCCACAGGATCGAAACTTATGCGGGTGAAACCGCGGGGCGCTACTAGTCGGCTCATAAATGATGACGATGATGAAATTGTGAACTTTATTCCTTTGTACATACAACAACGGGGAGGTGTAGATAAGGATAATGATAATTCATTCAATTATCGACTTCATTGTTCTTATTTTGTATCTCTCTTGATTTAAGTCTTTATCAAAAAGTTATCTATCTATCGACTCATGTGTTAGTTTCCAGTCAGTTTGTTACAAGTAAACCTTTTGTTTCAACATTATCTTGTGGCAGTAACATCAACCGATGCCTAATGAAGCGTCTTTGTTTCTAGCTAACGCTGCTTGTCAATCAGTATTGTTAACGAGTTTAGTAAAGGAAAAACTGATAGATGGTGATGAAACTAAATATTTGGTAGTGGAGCCTTGTTTGGTCGGTGTTTTTCTTACTATTTTGATTTTAAATTGATTCATATATATAAACATACGCGTATTTATCAAATGGTTATGCAGAAACTAACATTTACCATCCATACTTTCTACTCAACTTGTTTCACCTACGTTCATACATCAGAGGGTGATGTAATATGTAAGATGCGCGTCTGATGCAAGTAGGTATGAATGATTCAAATGTCTTACATTCTAGCTATGTTTGGAAAGACAACTTAAATGTTATTTATTATAATAATTATAGTGTTAAGATGGATTATGTTTTATATTTCTGTTTACTTGCACGTTTCTAGTATTCTTAACTAGCCTTGGAAAACCTTTGCTAATGAAGTCATTTTTAAGCAAGCTCGCGAGTCTACCAGTCAGATTAAAGACGGTTTTCAAGCAATGACACATAAAAAGTACAACTTAATTCTAGTTTACTTCGTTTAAACGTGCCTAGACTTAGCCTCGAGTGTAGTGGCTAAAGGTCATAGCAACTCTGAAAGGGATCATCCCCGTATCGCCTTTCGCCTCGCCGTCAAACAGGCGTCAACATAACGTAAGCACAAAACCAAAGCGGATCAGCAGCTCGGATACGTCGATTCTGCTACGGCTGGGCGACGCCGCGCTTACGGCTCGCCAACCGCTGGTTGATGGTTCTGCAGGCAGGCCGCGGGAGGGTAGAGAGGGGCAAGGGTGGACGAAGAGACGTAAGCTCGGGTACGGAGAGACGTAAGCGCGGGGACTACGAGCCGTAAGCGCGGGGACGACGAGCCGTAAGCGCGAGGACGACGAGCCGTAAGCGCGGGAACTGCAAGTTGACACCGCACCGCACCGCGGTTCGTGAACTTGTCCCGAGGCGAGGCGATTACGTTACGATTCCGATTAGTGTGCGTTGCAGTAGGGAGTTTCATACAAAGAATACTGAATGGCTTTAGTTGATACGGTGACAATGCCTTTCCGAGTTGATATGCGTGCTATGGACCTTTAGGCGGGCCCTGCACTTACAATATGTTTGCGAAACGTTTATTGTTGTGCAATCTGCGCAATTCAGTCCTTTCACTCAAAAACGAACAATTTATTTTCTCACAATAACATTGACGGGCCATAAGCTTCAATGTTTTCACGTGATTAACCTGCAATAGAGTATTGTAAAATATGGCGTAGTATTGACACATACTGACCCTAAACTATTCAATGAAGATATTGTGCAATGAAATTTATACTTTTATACAATCATTGTGCAGACTTCAATACTTTCTGCAAACGGTTAAAAACATTGCGCAATTCGGGATATTGCGCAATAATATTGTAGTTTTAGGGATCGCTTAGACAATTTTTACCTTGTATTAGGCAGCTTTGTAACTACGAACAAAGCCAACATTTTTATAAGTCACAAAAAGGCCATTGATGATGATAACAAAGTAAACCTTTCCTTTTTATCCAGTTTAAAAGCAAAACTGATCCCAGTTGCTTCAATAAACAGCTCAACTGCAAAACCCGATCAAACAACATCACTATTTGATACTAAATCCGCTAATCACTCACAACCAAATGTCCTGTCTTTGGTATTGTTCGTCGAATCGTTGAGCTCCTCAAGTTCTGAGTTGAGCTGCACGATTTACGATTTTTGACAAATGCGTGCACTGATTGGACAGGTCCGCTCAATCTGTGTGGTTCTTTCCTCAAAAGACCATTTCAGACACCAATCTACATGGTCTTCACACGATCTGACCAAGATTTTGTCTGGACTTTAAAAGAAACTGTGACTTCTGAGTTTGTTTCGGCCTTTCTTCTCAGAATAGTCAGTTAGGAAACGCCGACCTCATCTAGTTTAAAAAAAAATATGATTGACGTGTAAAAGTGTTTGTACCTACTTACAGAAATAAAATAATTTATCATTTAGCATTTATCATAACTCCACCTACATGAATACATGCAAGAGCTACATAAACACAACCACAGTTACAGCTAGTGCGCTGAATATTTTATAAGTCCATCCATCTGCTCAAACGGAATACTAAATGTAGGTAATGAAACTGACAAAGTGATATTTGGAAGCCACTCCGGATTTCACGTGTTTGAATTTGAACATTTTAATGTCAATGTGTGCTTCTGGAAGGTTTCAATGGAATAGGTTAATTTGTTAGTGTTGGAATTACTAGATTTGGTAATTAATGTAAACTGGTTAAACCGAAGTGATTTTATTTTTTTAATCTCTTTTTTTAATGATTATGATACGGGCTTGTTCATTCTCAACACAAAATTTAAACACTTCCTGACATTCAAATAGGAATTGTTATCGTTATTAAATCCAGGCTTAGTATTCTGACTTGGCATATGCAAAAATGAGATAGTTCTTAATACACAATTACAAAGAGTGAATAACTTGTTTACATCCACTATTTTGAAAACTGGCCTCGATCGAAAAATTTATTACTGTAGTATGTCCAGTAACCTGGGCATTAGAAGTCATAATCTCTTCTAAAATCTTATCTCCACTTAATCACGAATTACTTCAACATCATTTACCTTCACAACAAATAAAAGGTAGGTACTTATGATCACTCCCCTCCATAAAACACAAAACACACATTGTATTCCCAAAAAACACGAGTAAAACTCCATTCTAAACAAAATTATACAACTTTTATATTCAGAAAACACTTTAACTTCCTAAGTACTGTTCCTGAACTTGGCTGTCAAAATAGGTGTTTCATATAATGAGGCTCGGACCACGGTACGTGTATTAAAAGTTTTCTTGTTATACCTGCATTGTGTAAACAGTTCGGTGTGGGTGGAAGTTTGAGAACCTGGACGTTGAGAACTTGAGAGGTCAACGGTAGGTATGTATTGTGTGAGCTCCAGGGATTCATGTGTATTTGATTTTTGTGTACAGTGTCAGTGGTTAAGCTAAATTCACTGAAAAATGGAAGTTATGAGGAACTGACTGGGAATTCTTCATCCTCCTTTGAAAAGGGAGGATCCTCCGACCAGACGGGTATTGCATCTTGTCGGCAGGTTTTCTGTATATGTTTTCATCATGTGGATAACTCTGTTTGCGTAATGTAAGATTTTTTTGTAACTTCAGTTGTAATGCGTAGTTCGTATATGTGGCGTTATTGAAAAGTGTTTTTTGAGTGACTTTTATGTGTGAGCCCATTAAAAGGTGATTGTTTAAACCTTTTCACCTGCACCAGTACACTTAATGCGGAATCCGTACTTTACCTTTCGTCGATGCTGCATATATTATTATTATTATATTATAATATTATTATTTTTTCATTGTGAATGTGAAGACGATGTGGGTCATTTTACATACTTATGTATATTTTTTTATTATTCTCTCTGTTTGGTCTGGCAGTTTGAGTAATTTATGTGGCCTACCCAAATGTCCTTTCTTTGGTATTGTTCGTCGAATCGTTGAGTTCCTTAAGTCTTGAGTTGAGCTGCACGATTTTTGACAAATGCGTGCACTGACTGGACAGGTCCTCTCAATCTGTGTGGTTCTTTCCTCAAAAGACCACCTCAGACATCGATCTACATGGTCTTCATATAACCTGACCAAGATTATGTCTGGACTTTAAAAGAGACTGTGACCTCTGAGTTTGTTTCGGCCTTTCTTCTCAGAGTAGTCTATAGGAAACGCCGACTTCATCTAGTTATAAAAAAAAACAGGATTGACGTGTAAAAGTGTTTGTACAAACCTACTTACAAAAAATAAAATCATTTCATCATCATTTCATTTCATTTCATGTTTTAGTTTTCATACAACTGTGCGATCAGCTTAATTAGTCTACCGACTGTTTTGTTGATTATGAAGTACGAAGTTTTGCAACCCATAATCTGTGGGTAGCTCAAAGCGTAAGGGGTTGAATAGGGGTTTTTATGGCTTTGTCTATTGAGTGGCTACCATGTATTCTGCCGGTATATTCCATAAAACTCGCACCGAAAACTTAGGTGAAGTGAGCAGTAAGCTGTCATTCCAGCTGATGCTACGGATTGACATTACTGACAGCTTACTTCAAGCTTACTTTATATAAGTTTACACGGTGAGATTTTACAGAATAGACCAAATAGAACTCGTGATGGATTACTTTAATTTTCACGCTTCGAGACAAGCGTGCACTATCGTCGAACTGATCATTGCTTACTAAACCATCAGGTGAGGTTGTGATCAAACACGAGCCTGTTAGACCATAATATTAAATAAAGTACTGCGCTCTATGAACAAAACCCTTTATGGCAACCATGCTGCTTCGGTTTGAGTCCATAAAAATGCAACTGAATGCCATAATGTCGGAAAAACATGTAAACTCTACATCAACAAACTTTCCACCAAAAGCCGAAAATGTTTGGTCAAACCATAATTTGGTAAACGCAGCCCGCTTTTCCATTTAAAATTAGCATTTAAATCCGTATAGTGTATCAGATTCGCTTGCATAACTCCAAACAACTTTTTAGAGACAGTACAGCTAGCCTCAAAAAGTTGCATACATCGACAAGAATTAATTATATTATTGCCTACAATTTGTGTTCCATAATACTGTGTCAATGTGCAGCTACAATTAAGTACCCAATCTGTAATATGTTTTGTGGCTACACATTGATACAATATTATATAGTATCAGTCATCTGACGAAACCATTCACCAATAATAAGCCATAATTATTTTCGTCACGATTAACGTTAAAGCGACACATGTCACAAAAACTACATTCCGAACTGAAGCGCGGTAAGCCGGCTGTCAAACTAAACTGATATATCGGACGGACGGCTGCGGAATTACACGGATTATGATTATTATCAATGCTTACTGTACCGGATGTTTTATTGCTATCCCGGGAGTCGGACTAAGTACGTCTGATTAATGCCTCCGGGAATTTAGCTCTGGAAACGTTCTTTTTCGTGCGAGTACGGTAGTGCGATTGGTTGGTTGCTCGGAATTGAGTTAGTTTTTTTTATGTTTCTGTCGATTGTGGGTTGTTTTATTTTTCTGGATTTTTTTCGCGATTAAATAATAAATAAAACGTAAGTATAACATCTAAGTAATAGTTAGAGTCTGATCATATTTTTTCTTGAAGAATGTAACAAAATGTTTTAACAACGTTTTAGTTTGATTAGTTGAAAAAAATACGTATATGTACAGTCACGGCCAGAAGTCCACTTACACCGCAATGATCATTATCGCCTGCGCTATACCACAGATTACTAAATAGTTGGCTATACGGGCTGCGGCGCCTATACACACATACGCATTTTTATCCGTGTGAGTGATGTTCCAACGCTAACAAACTAACATGTCGTGTAGCATCGCGCATGCGCGCTACGAGTAGTCATAGATGTGGTCAATGCTAGACAAGGATGACAATATCAGTAACTTGTTTCTTTATCGCAGTCTGATTATTTTTTTCATAGTAATGCAAAATTTCAACAAGTGAATATAAGTTAACATTAGCTAGATCGGTAACGAGGCTGCACTTGCTAATGTGAACGGGATAGGTGTAGGTTCGAATCCTAGTTGGGCCAGTTTTTTTTAATGTTTTATATAATTATTATTATTTGTATGTTTTAGTAATTTATTTTAGTAAATTACTTTGAACAAATAGATATTACAATAAAGGTAATTTATTATTATAATATGATAATAAATGAAGCAAATTTTGATATGGTAACATTGTAATATTTTTTATACAAAAGAAATCCTTTACACTTATTTATGTTATTATAGGGCCACAATATTTGCCTTGGCTTCAATACTAATATTAGCCTGCATATTGAATTGAGAAGAATACTAAAATAGCAACAACAAGATAACACAAACGCTCGTAACTATGTTCACCAACCAACAATAGCGAATAGTGGAATAATTTAGGTAAACTAGTAAAGTAGTTAAAATATGAGGGTAGATTTACAAAGTGAACTTATCACTTTGTTTCAAATCTACCCTCATATTTTAATAACGACGCTAAGATTATAATTGTAAAACGAAAGAATATTCGTTTAGTTGTGGAATATTTAAAATATTTGTTAGCAACTCGGCATATTTATTCACATGATTGTAATACTTAAAAAATATTTTTCATGTTTGATGTGAGACTCGAACCCGAACGTTCGCCATGCGAGGCACAATGCTATCTACTCTGGCCACCGTAACGCTCACTTAACTTATTGAAATTTGTAATAACAATCATAAGCGGCCAACAAGTTGCCAATGTGTAGTGTTGTCAAACGTTCTTATAGAAGAAGGTCATAAGTACAACTAATATTCTTATGCCATAGTTTTGTGAGATTGCTAGTCGACTTCTGACCGTTATAGTACATACGTATATGCTAGCTAAACAATCTTGCTACTGGTCCCATGCAATACCTTCATGGTACCCCGTGGCCACGAGCTACACGCTCAAGCGACACGCGTCGAGCGACAGCGACTGCGGAAAAAAACAAATGAAAGTAGTCGTTTAGAGCATGGCCCGAGTCACCGCGACGACGCGCGACGGACTGAAACAAGTGACGCACGCGCGTGTGGCTTGAGGCCATGAACGGCGCCTAATAGCTAAGCCGGGATCACGTCTCGACCAACATACGAGTACCTATGTCTGCTCCCCTTGACGAGGGTATATGCCTGTCAAAATATCTGTTTTAATGAATTGGAGAGATTTTTTTATACAAATTTGGATTTCCACTTGCTAATAAACTTCAAGAAAAAAAGATGAGTAGATAATATTATTGAATGGTAAAATAGCCAACGGCCTTTCTGATGAAAAAGTGGTAGACAGATTATGGTTTATTAATTTAAAACTCTCCTGTTACTGTGAACCCCACTAAAACAATTGCGAACGGTAGCAGGCCGCTTCCCACACACCTACAGATACATAATGCAGGAGAACGTCTACCGCCTAATGTATTAGAACATTGCTAAATATTTATATGTGATCCACCAATCTACTAATGAATGTTAGTGCAGCAGAATAATTGTGATATCAAACTTGTGTTCATGATGTACCTACTCAGTGCTATTTGTATTGGAACTATATTGTGGAAGGTGTGGTTTATATTATATATGAAAAATGGTATTGAGTGCTTTTGAAAGTAATTGAGGAGAATTTATGTTTGAAGTACCAATTTTGTAATTAGTAATGTCAGACTTGTAAAGCAATTAGCTTTATCAGTTTCAACTTTAATTCCCATTAATTTTGAAACTTCAATTAAGTTAAAACTATCTAACTGTGTCATAGACAAATAGACTTTCATTTTATGACGTGCAAGTGACATTCAAACTTAGGGTGTTAAAGAAATTACAATGAATGAATAGGTAAGTCACTAATTAAAAACAATTATCATCGTTTCTCGAAACTTAAGTTCAAATAAAAATACGTGAAAAATATACCTCTGGAGCTTGTATATTATTAAACTGTATGTGTAAAAACAATGAACTATTGAACTAAAAACAGTTCTCCAAAAACAGTACTGCAATAACCGAAACACGTACGAAAGGTTTAGCGGCGCTCGCGCTCCCAACGATAAATTCAAGGCTTAGTGCCTTGCAAGCCAGATTTAGAGTAATCCCTCAGTTCCACTTATTAACTTGGCATCGTACAAATGCTATGCTAAATACATAGCTTTCGTTGGAGTTTCGTACGGTATTGTATTTTGAATTGATTCAGGAGTATTTGGAGTGGAATAATATATAGGATTGCTTAAAAAACTATTATGTTTTTTAGATAATTAATTTAGGGACATAATTATACGAATTCACGCCTTATTGCCATGTGTGTAGGCAGAAAATAAGAATGCTTGAGGCCGACAAGAAACCGGCGACAATTACACATTTCTACAAGTTTTCTTCATACAATTGTTGCTTTATTAAATAGCTCCTGTCTTGAAAAGGTGTACATTTTGTAATTTTTTGACGAATATGTCACACTGTCAGTTATATCAAGTAGGGCTCAGATTCTTCAATGCTAACACACCTTTCTTTTTTACTTCTTAGTCAACGTTCATACATGTGATTAGGTATTTATTTAAATGTCGTCTTTTTTTTTTTTTTTTTGGGTTGGGAAGTCATCAAATGTCCCGTTCTGGGTTGAGCGGAAGGGAGTGTCAGACTCTTACTGACTAAGACCCACCCGTGTTCCTTCCTTAGCCCTTTATGTTCCCGGCCAGCGGCCGCCCTTTTGGACAAGCGGGCCGCCCTTTTGGACAATCCCGCTGAAAAAAAAAAAGTCAAGTCTTCATGTTATTATTTTGGTAGAGTTTCTGAATTTCTTAGCGAGATTCGATATCTATACGAAACAGTGATTGATGCTTTACTACGTAGTTCTTGATATATTTTCGCAACAATCGGTCTTAATTTCCGTCCAAACATCTTTGCTTTCAAAAACTACCTAAGTAAGACAGATATTTTTTCTCGAAAGCTTATTCTTTTTCCATGCTAGGTACAGTAGGCCCTGACTTGACTGCCCCGTTGGACTTTTGGTCGCAAGCGCGACTGCTGAGCGTGGGGTCCTCGTTTAGATTCCCGGGTCGGACAACGTGTTATTGGGTTTTCCATTAGGAATTTCTTAGTAACACCCCGGAGTTTGGAAGTTGGCGGTGTGATACCCCCGTGCCTCGGAAAGCACGTTAAGCCGTTGTTGGTCCCACGCCTGATCTCTCTCCGGTCGTGTCGGATTGCCATCCCATCGGACTATGAGAGTAAGGGAAGAGGGAGTGCACTTGTGTCTGCGCGCAAAGAAAAGGCTAGTCTCCGTTGAGATTGGCCGCCGTGGCCGAAATACGGTCTGGAGGACTTCACAGTGGGCCGCACGTCAGTGGTATCACTTTGGCCTAGCGTTGTATGGAGTTTTAATAGAATAAAAGAGGCTATTTTCTGGTTTTGTTGCTACTGACATTCGACCCATTTGCATTGAGAATAAAATCACTCAAAATAATAGTCTTCGACATAGCTCCCACGTTAATAAATTGACACAGTCACGTTTCCCATCAAATTAACTCCGTATATTATGTTAATATAACTCGTCAGCACAGAAGCCGTCACGTTATATAATGCTGCATGGAATCGGAGCTGCGTCAGCGATGCACTAACCAACCTTTTATTTAAACAATAGTGTTATTACATTGGTTTATCAAATCTCATGGATAAACAGGAAAATTTATTGTTTAACGACTGAAATTGACTACCAATTTGAATTGTCTATATATTCAAATCACAGCCCTCATTCTTTGATAGTACGAGTAGATGGATCATAGATATCCGGCTAGCATATATTCCACGGCAAATTTGATAAACAATTTATTAACTACGTGGCTTGCTACGTCTAAACGGTGTTTGGACGTTTTTAGTAATTTGTTGCAGTGTAAATCAGGATTAAATTAGAACACCTTGTACACCAAAATCCCAAAAGCATTAACAAAGAAACATCCAATCACTCAACACTATAATATATTTCGATGGAATAGCTACCGAAATATTAAAGTGGGATCGACACTTGTACCTGTTACACACGAGCCATTACACCGAGTACAATATTGTAATGGTGACAACAATACATGGTACTGGATGTTCAAAAATAGTTTTAAACAAATTATGGGCCAACGCATCTAAAGGCGTTGTGTTGCCTTGTCGCCGCTGTCCGGGTTATGGAAACAAACTGCTTTCGATTAAGGTATTTAAAGAACATTGAGACACACACTATCAGTAACAATGGGTTTCATTTTGACAGTTCAACAGCATTCATTGCTTTATTTACGTTGTTGAACAGACACATTTTTGGAGCCTATGAAGCAATGGATTGCCAATATCCTTCAAAATGATTCAGATTGAGATTGATAGTGTATTGTGGATTGTCTTCCTGCATCTTACTAATAAAATAAAATATTTTCATTTACTTTTTAATTACGCAATTGGCATCATTCAGCTCATTTTCGTTGTCAGTTACAATAAAGACAGGATTTTTTAAAGCTGTCCAATGTTTAATTTGGTCGAATGAAATGCAGCGGTTGTGGTAACGGAAAGCCTGGCAGTGACATGATAACAGTAGGTGAAACTCGAAACAAAGCGACGAGTGAAAACAAAATTATCAGAATAAATGTGGAAAGCAGAGAACTGGGTGTTGCCTGCCCAGTAGGCCTAAATATGAGTTGACTGATTGCATACAGGTATTTGTGGGCCAATTATTGTAATAACATGCTGAAGATGCTCGCGATCGTGGTCGGTATCTCAAAACCTTAATATTGAACATGACTAGTCTAATGACTATGCGTAACGTCAAACTAATTTCTAGCTAGCTAGCTTCTCACAATTTCTAAGAACACACCTTGTGTATCACATCCACCAACGGTTACAGTTGAATAAGAGCGTTCCATAAACCATTACAATAAATAATTTGGACATATACACCCTGTAATCCAGGTGACAAATTTCCAACTTGGATAGTAAGGATTTTGAGGTCTTGGTGAGTGGATTAAAGACGGGAGTCCTTGAAGTTTAGCAAAGGCTTGAGGTGCATATAAAGCCTCAATAAGTGGTGATACTCACATTCTATCAGCGATACCTCCTCCACAAGTCGTACTCCTCATTACTGAGGGTCGTGATCCTCCCTTGAAAACATCTTTTTCCTAACGATGTTTCGCCATCTCTGTCTATCCTTAGCCAGGTGAAACGCAACATAAAATTTCGTGTCAAGCGAAGAGCTTATCTGATCGGACCATCGCAAAGGGCTGCGACCTCTTGGTCGTTTACCGTCCACCTTGCCAGTAACCATAAGGGTTATTGCCATCTTTTCTCGCTATGTGGCCGAAAAATTCCAACACTCTGCGGAGACAGATCGTAGAGAGTCTGGTCTTTATTCCGAGCTCGCGTAGGATAGACTCGTTGGTGCGGAATGCAGTCCATGGAATCTGAAGCAACTTCCTCCAACACCACATCTCGGTCATCAGCGATAACAATGATAGAAAAGTAAAAAAATTATGGGATTGACATAAATTACCAAAATGCTTATGTTAATCCTGTTGAAAGTGTAGAATAAAGGAACGCTTTGAAAGCGATTGTCTTGACCCTTTGGGCAGCCCGGTTACTGGCTGGCCAATATTTTTACAGCTGCATGAATGGCGTGCGATTGGAGAGGCCGAGGTCCAGCAGTCAACTGCTGTGGGCTGATGATGAAGATGATGAGATATTCTGAAATAAGCGGTAGGTATAGGTTGCAAGTTCAGCCGAAACACATCTACTACTGGACGTAGGAGATCCGCAAAAATGGCTAAAACGACTAAAGCACTAAAGCACTAACTGGCCTCATTTTTGGTCTCATTATACTTTGCAAATGGCAAGGCTGGTGGTGAAAGCTTGAATCCTCTCAATCAACACCTGAATTAAATTGTATTCCACTCAAACCGTCGAAAAAAGCACCGAATTTTATAAAAAATGTACAGACGCCAGTTTCGTGGACGCAGTACATCAAGCTACCCGAAATCGACAAATTTTCCCAATAAACTTTGAACCTTATGTTCTAGCGATAAAGTTGAAAATCTATTAAAGAAATTTGACAGATTGTAGTAGCTTGATGTGCTGGCGTCTATCTGTATGTACGTAGGTAGTAAACACCCAAATGACCTGTCTTTGGTATTGTTCGTCGAATCGTTGAGCTCCTCAAGTTCTGAGTTGAGCTGCACGATTTTTGACAAATGCGTGCACTGATTGGACAGGTCCGCTCAATCTGTGTGGTTCTTTCCTCAAAAGACCATTTCAGACACCAATCTACATGGTCTTCACACGATCTGACCAAGATTTTTGTCTGGACTTTAAAAGAGACTGTGACTGTCTTCTGAGTTTGTTTCGGCCTTTCTTCTCAGAATAGTCAGATAGGAAACGCCGACCTCATCTAGTTTAAAAAAATATGATTGACGTGTAAAAGTGTTTGTACAAACTTACTTACAGAAATAAAATCATTTATCATTTATCACCAAATACAATTTCACTTTTGAAACTAAACGGCATCAGTTACAGTGGTTCATATCTCATTCGGGTACACTGCGACATGTCTCATTTCGTTTGCCTTGCGAGAAATATGCAATATCAAACTTAACCCCTGCGGAAATCGTTATGTTCGTCGCACACACGATGGGTTTGGCGACTGCATGAATGGCGCTGACGATCGCTGGACCAAGAATTTACGACAGTTGGTAGTGCAAAATGAGCGAATGCGTTTGCTGTTATGTTTAGCGTTAGTGCACATGTAGAAAACATCATTTTATCTATTTTCTAGCTTAGACCACTTCTAATTGCTTTTAGGACACAAAAACGTGTTTTTTGTTGAGACTAGTAAGTCAATGTTATATATACATATGCTTCGCATTTTTTGTCCTACTACGGCAAAGCTAGAAGGAAGTATTTATAAACTTACAGACTGCTTGTACTTCAGATAGTTCATAAAGCCTAAACTGCTGAAACGATTTCAACAAATGAGGCATTGCCACCACCGGAATTACAGTTTGAAGTGATTTAGTAAACGCACATTAAAATGTTTTGTGTGCGCCGACCCACACTACGCCAGCACCCCAGTACGCCAGCACGACAATATGCCACTACGACAGTCCGCTGTCTAATTTCGTTTGCGTTGTAATTGTGCCCACGCATAAATTAACATAAATTTAGAACACAGCTACAGTGACGTTTACTGAACAATGGAGACTGAAACGCTTTCATACAATCTTGGGCCTTGATATAAAAATATGAAATTGGTGCCAATTGATAGCTATTGTATTATCACACCATTACCGATAATTTTGCGGGTTTTGGCAATCTGAGAGCTGAGGTAAAAGTGATTTAATAAATGTAAGATGATGTGACAATCTATACGTAACAGCTCATTTTCCTCATTTTCTATATATTACACTGCGTTATATTTTTTTAATGTTAGCTTGTTTCATAACGATTCCAACGTCATTACTTATATATACAGCTCCCATACAAAACTTTAGAGATATCGTCCTTTTAATCGCACGCGCCGACTCCAAAAATTGCAACCGGATAATAGGATGTGAGTTATATAAATTGAAGAGTGGGAGGAAATTGGGAAACAAAGGTTTAAAAATCATGGGTAAAAAGATGTTTAATCGCTCCGGCCCGGCGCGTGCCGCGGACTTAAAACGTATTTGGTAATTTTGAACGCCATGTTTTACCCGACTACGCTATAAGGAGAGTTGAGTTTTTCAAAAGTTATGTTGAAGTGTTATGAGCACTCCTAAACTCAAATCAAGGATATTAATAAAAAGTTAACAGCCAAAATTTTCTGAATTATTAATTAAAAAGAATTATGAGTTTTTCATGAATATTTAGCTACTTTAAATTTTCTTTTACTCGTCTTTCAGCCGTTACTGGAAAATCAGGCACCCTGCCTTAAGCGTAATAAAATACATCATTATTTTTTTAATTACTCCTCAGCCGGAAAATACTTTTAGTACGTACCACTTCAAGTACACAATTTAACCTAAATTACGGAAAAAAGTAATTAAAATGAATTTAAATTAGCTGTAATCCTGCAATTACCATTGTTTGATTCAATGATAAGCTTTTGCAACAATAACACAAGGCTTATCCTAACTAACTGAGATTAACGTTCTCTGATTGGCCGTTTGCCGGTAGCGGGCGCCGAAATCCGGTCCAGAGCGGTTTAATTCTGATAAATGCAGTTCTACATAAATTCCAGATTTAGCCGTGTTTGTAATTTCGTATAAAAATATATCGATTGTTGAATATTTTGCGAAGGCTTTTTTACGCTCGAGTGCATTTTATGAACACCCTTCATATTATATCTTTTTGTTTTTGATAAACCAGTTTTCCGATTGCTTTGACTTATGAAGTATCATATTTTTTTTGCAGAAACTCTCTTTTTGTATTCTTTGGACTTTATTCGTGAGTTAATTGGTTCGCTTTATGTGGATTTCTAGGAAAGGTATTATAAACTCTTTTGATTCTCTGTAGAAAAATGTCACCTCTTTTTTGTGGATGTTGTTATGGCGACTTTGGTTTAATGTCACAAGGATGAGCCCGCCTCAATGCTTTTGAAACTTCTTGTATTTATTTTTCTTTTCTATTCGGGTTAGAATACTAATTTATTTGATACATTAGTAAAAGTTATTGTATATTTATTTTTAAGACAAGGATTGTAACTCTGCTAAAATTAATAATTCAATAAATCACAAGCGGCGATTTTTCTAACTCCTTAAAATCTTTTACAATTTCTGTGTCAGAAAATCTTTTCCGTTTATCTGGTTCCTACACAAACTATTAATTTTCCTTCCCAATAAACAAAACACTAAACCACCTGCATTTGTTTTATGTTTCATAAAACCTCAAACAATTGAAAATTAACCCCTTTCAAATTGCCATTAAGTTCTTCGATCGTACAACATTGATTCGGTAACGACCGCCAAAATCTAGCTCCAGCTGGATTTAACCAGATTTATGCGATTCAAACTGGTTTCAGACTTGACACGGAGAAAATGCAAATACGGATTTCAAGGTAGATCAACGACGGAATTGTTGAAGTTTTATGTCGATCTTCTTATTGCTCATCTTTTTAGGTTTTTTGGTTAGGTTTGTTTTTTGTCTAGGTAATCTAGGTATTTTGAAGTCTAGAGAAACTTATACTTGTTTTATAGCCCTGAGATAAACGAAGCCGTTCAAAATAAATCACGTTCCAATGTCACTTTTCAAAATGAATGAGTTTGATTCTGCAGTGGGGTCAATTAGTGAAAATATTGATAGACTACTACTACTACTACCCGCTTACACCCAAATCAATAAATGCGTTTAACGCTAAACAATTTAAAACATCGTTCCGATTGTGAAAATCGTTTTCATTTGTTTTGAATTTAGCGAGTTGTGGTGCAATCGGGCAATCATTCTAATAGACAGCTTAGACAGTAGGATCTACACTGTCTGAAAGTCCGGTATGTAGTACCTATTATATGTAACATGTGCCTAAGATATAGGATTGCGAACAATAGCCTGTATCCTCTAACACGCCAGTGAGCAACCGCGTTGATCAATCAGTACTCTTTCTCCATATGGAAAGAGGTTTTAATCCTGCAGCTATGGGCAATTACTGGCTAGTAATTCAACATGCGTCTCTATTATTATTTTACAAATATTTATCACACTAATATTATAAAGGCGAAAGTTTGTGAGTGTGTGGGGGTGTCGGAGTGTGTTTATGTGTTTGTTACTTCTTCACGCTCAAACGGCTGGACCAATTTTGATAAAATTTTGTATGGAGGTAGCTGACACCCTAGATTAACATATAGGCTACTTTTTATCCCGATATTCCCACAGGATCGACATTTACACGGGTGAAACCGTGGGGCGCAGCTAGTTATTCATATTTGTTAATTTAGCTTTCTATTCTCAAGGGTATACAAATATGTGGCTAAGACTAGCACTTAACACAAGTTATTGGAGTCGATGTTACGATAAAACTTTATTACAGAATATAATATTACTACCTAGACCAAGATCAAGGTCTGTACCTACAGAACCAAGAATTTATTTTTTTCTATCCTAGATTGCGACAAAAATTCCATTCTCCCCTGACAAAACTTCACTCAAGAAGTTTTGTCAGGAAAGAATGGAATTTTTATGGACTGAATTCGTAATGCTGTCAAAATTGGTTTTCACTTTAGATAAAAAAATGAATTTCGTCGACTCGTCGTATCTTTTTTCGTACATGAAAGTGAAGGGTGAATTTTGTATGAAAATTTTGCCTGGGTGAAAAATATGATGTGTAGCATTTTATCATTGTTAAAACTTCGATTTACTATTAGAAGTAGAGCTATTTTAAGATTTTATATTTAAAAATATCACCATATGTGGCGAGACTTATTAATTGTACGGACGTACAATTAATAAGTCTCGCTTCAAAACACTCAATATCAGTCAAACCGAATACAGTTTCTTTTTTTTCGAATCGTTTTTATTAATTCTGAATTCGAATATTTGATTCTCTTCGTATATGATTAGTTTTTGTCAATTTTAAAATTAGAATTCTAAAGAAACCGTTGTTTTTTTCGCGTCAAATCGTTGATCTATGAAAGTCTAGGAAACGTGGACTTAGTGCAGTCCACGTTTCCTGGACTTTTAGAAATAAGGCTATCCAAAGACCCGATCTTGAACGTCTCGTAGCATAACATCACGCCTGTTTCCCCGATCGGTTAGGCAGAGCTGATGGAGGATGGATACACATAGCAGTCGGATTTTATTTTCTGTTAGAGCATATCCATACTAATATTATAAATGCGAAAGTGTGTCTGTCTGTCTGTTACCTCTATCGATTTAGATGAAAATTGGTATAGAGATAGTTTGAGTCCCGGGAAAGGACATAGGATAGTTTTTACCCCGATATTCCTACAGGATTCCCGATATTTGACACTTATGCGGGTGAAACCGCGGGGCGGTGCTAGTAAATAATAAAGCTAGCTACGAAATCCTTTATCATTTTAATAAACACTTACCGTTGCGATCTAATCTTCGGCTTTTAAATCTGAAAACAGAAAATTCTTTGTAAGAAAATGATCAACGCATTTAAAGACCTAAATGTTATTTATTGCTCGCAAAATTATTACTAAATTAAATTAAAAATGTTTTTTCATAACATCGCACAAATTTAATAACACCTGTGTCCCCAAAGAGATAAGCTGATCTGTATTAAAGTAAGACTCAAGGAGTTCAATTTTATTTTTTTAGAAACTCTTGAGAAGAATAATAAAGATCAATAACATTAATGACATCTAAATACATCAAACCTTACATAAGTACAGACGCCAGCACATCAAACTACTACAATCTGTCAAATTTCTTTAATAGATTTTCAACTTTATCGCTAAAGTATAAGGTTCAAAGTTGATTGGGAAAATTTGACAGTTTCGGGTAGCTTGATGTGCTGGCGTCTGTACAAACATTAATGTTTTGTTTGTAAGGTTTAGTTTATCATAAAAAAGTTTCACGGGAGCTGTGAGCAGCCAACACGATTTTTTTAACGAAATAAATTTTCATTACCGCTTTCTTACACAACTGTACGTTTCCCCACACCGTCCGCTCGCTAGTTGTGCGTCCAGCTTGAATCTTTACACGGACGTGTCATGTCGAACTGCTATTGTTACTTTCTACTTTATTACTTTAAAAATTAAATCTTTATTGGAAAAACGGACCTTTATTGGAAATTTGTCGCCAAAAGTGATGTTTTAACTTAGATTTTATAAACGTCACGACTCTCTCGATGTCTATCTGTCTATTTCATCATTATCTGCTTAGCCTTAACAAATATGTATTTAAATTACCAAGGTGGCTAAATATGATTTTATCAGACAAAGAACTTAGTTAACTTCAAGAGAATAATGCCCCTTTTGTTCCAAGTGTTAGAAACCTTCAAAAAGTTCTGCTAACAAAAAGGTTTCCTTTGTGAAAAGTTTTAGGGTTAAAATAAAAGCCACGTTTTTTTAAAGAATAATGGAAAGTTATTCTTCTTTATTCTTGCAATGTCTAGATTGTGTTAAAAGTTTGGTTTTGTTATTATTTAATTTTTGACAATATCCACCATCTAAAAAAAATGCCGACTCATTTTATCAGTCCTTATAGAAGGAGAATTTATTTACTACTTTATCAGTTAACAAGAACCTATGACATTAGTGTAGTGGCTGTAGGTATCAGTCCATCGATTCCCAATTTAACCGACATCGCAAACTTGAAATGCATTGTGCATTAATTCCCAATCCTATAATGAAATTCCTTCAGTGACGAAATAATTTACCGCTGTTCGGAAAAAAATACCGGATACGTGTAAATATTCATTCAAAACCAGTCAAATGTAACTTTTTATTTAACTTCACATTCCCATTATAATATTAAAACTACTCCTTTAAATGTCACATAAAAAAGGACTTTAAAATAATGGACGTACATTTCAATTTTGTATTTCGATAACCCTGCAGAAGCAAACAGGGTACAAAATTGTCACTCATACGAACTAGAACCTATAACTTTGATGGATAAAGTTGAAAGTCAACTGAGAGTTTGTTGCAAAGAAAATGGGAATATGTGAATGACTCCTACACTGTACTCCTCTAAATTGTACTTTATGCTCTAAAAATAAAGTCCAAAACCAAACTTACGTGCTGAGACGATGTTTCGTACCCGCTGCGTCAACATTGGCCAACTCATGTGTGTTGGAGACAAGCAACGCATCTGCAAACAAACAAGATACTGTTATATATAGATAGTGGGATTTACGTTCGTCTAGCATGGTGAGCTTGGCTGAACAAAAAAAAAAACAGAGTGCACAAAGGTCTATCTCCTGGTTGTACTGGCTAAGTTGAGAATTTTATACAGGGTTTTCTTTTATGCTGTGTTTTTTTTATATTTTTGCTTTGGAAAACTGGCGATTGTTGTTACTCTGCACATTATGTAGCCATGCTAATTAGAAACATACGACCAGTCTCTGTTGGGCGAAGTTTGATGCTATCATAAATACGACGCTTATTTTATAATTAGTTTTGTTACACAACTCTAGTCAGTTCTTATAAAAATTGTTGTAAAATATTCCAGAAGGTTGGAGTAGTAGCAGGTTAGGTGTGAGCTTAGATTTTTGTCTTTTAAGGTAAATTAGACCAAATTTTGATACGTAGTATAGTCATATCCTGCGAATAAATGCATTTTCGACAGTTGTTCCTTCTGTCAGACGTGAATTTTTATTCCACGGATAAAATATTTCTGACATTGGTAAAATCAACCCTTAGTCGCCAAACGTAAACGTTGTATTGACGCCTTGTTCTACAACATCCATGGGACATTTTCATTTTCCAGGGCCGGACGCGAGAGGTCGCTGCCGCTGCCGAACACCTCTACGAGGACACGGCGGTGCTCCGCCCAAGCGGGGCAGACTGCCACCATGTGCTCGTATGGCGCCTCTCTAGCCACTCCTCAAAGAGGGTTCTTATCGCCGCTATCGTGGCGTTGATACTGATAACAATGATCTCATGTCTAAAAGCTTCATTCCTGTTTGAAACTAGGTTGAAAAACCCGAAATAAATACATGGGAAAAGCTGTCAGTTTTCAAAAACAGCAATATCGTCCCACGAAACTTATAATAAAGAAAAAACCTCTCATATGTAATTAAAGTCTTTTTTCTTCTACACTCCCAAAATGCCCAAAATACTTAGGTATATAATATTTTCTTAAATCTCAATTAAATGTGACGAGTACGAGTATTTCATTACTTCAAAACTTACAAGTTGTAACAAGCGAAGTTGTTATAATCCGAATTAAAGGGCTCTCTGCTAAGTAACTTAAGTTATTGTTGTTTGGTGTAAGTTTTGAAACTATTTTCGTGAGGTGTATGTAATTATTTGATACTTAACGTATTTTGACGAGTAAATCCCAAAAATATGAAGCAGAAGCAGAAGACTGTTTGATATGGTTTTTATTTTTTTTTACCCGACTGCGTCAGAAGGAGGTTTATGTTTTTCGAGTGTATGTTTTAACTTAAGTTTTTACCGCAGTCGGGTTTTTTATTTTTTTTAATTACTTTTTTTTTACAGATGTTAGCTGAGGATTTTAGAAAATGGATACTTATTTCTATAGAAAATTTTCGAAAACAGAAAACGAAATTCAGTCGGTCTCTAAGAATAAGGGAGGCGCCCATTGACATTGTATATGCTCGCCGAGATTTGGACGATGCGCACACGGGAGTGACAGCAACGCTACTTTTTTGTTAAATTTTCAGTTGAGTGACAACTGGCCAGCCGGCAATTTATTTGTCGCCGTGCGCGCACTTGCATTACAACCAATAGACGGCCGACAGTTGCGTCCAAACCCGCGCACAAAAATGTCTCCCAGCTGTCGCGTCGCTACATGTGCGCACTTTCATACAAACCCGTGACTCGATGTGAGGGACAAATTAGTTGCGGAGACAATAGTTGCTCGTGAGCCCCTTGAGACATACATAATTTTCTAAAGTACGCAGAATTGTACCTTGGATTGATAAAAATAGAACATGACGAGATAAGTGTTTCTGAGAATTTGTTCAGAGAAAGTCAAGAAGGACGTGAAGGTTGAGCGTTTTTGGTAGCTGTCTTCTGTAATCGTATACAAGGTGTAACAGAATAAACGCAAGCCCTGAAAGTAGTTTGTTCATAATTGATTACTGAATCAATTTCGGTAACATTTAAGATAGGTTTTTTTTTTTTAAATTATGTATTTTGCCATACTGATCGCCGATTGAGCCAAAGAAAATTAAATCTTATGTCAAGACTCAATTTTGAATTCATAAAGTAATGATAGGGTCAACACAATTTACTTAATAAAAATAGTTAGCTTTAAAAAAAAATTGTTTTGATCATTGTATTATGCTTTTAACTCAATACTCTAATTGGGGTGTATGAGGTCTTGCGTTCAATACGTTACGCATTGTATACAAAAACACTTGATAAGATTATAATTAACGAGAGTGGGGTTGATTTTAAGTACATTTCTTGGGAACCTTAACAGCCTCTTAGTTGCCAGCACACCTTTAGAATATGTAAGAAAATCTCAACACTTGAATAGAAAAAACAACCTTAGTTACATAATTATGACACCGAGACGAAAGCAAACTAGGATAACTTAAGGCTTCCTCACACCATTGAAATAAAACTAGTACACTTTAAGAACCCTCATTACTTCGCACTGACATGTTAATAAGGGTGTGAATCGCCCCTGTACAAATTCGTATATACTCACCACCGAAAAAAACAGAGTAAAAAAATTCTCAACTACACAAAACAGTAGGGCAACGTATTCAGTCTGTTTGCATACCAACGATGCTCTGTGTTCATTAAAATGCACGAACTGACGTCATTCGTGGCAGAGAGTAGTGGTTGCGCTGTATTGTGCTTATGTGGGACGTGCCTCGGTGTGGCGTGTAAACTGTGGTGGTACGAAGGTCGTGTTTGTAGGTGACAAGCAAGCTGGTTGCTTAGTAATTAGTCTATCATCATCTGCCTAGCCTTTTCCCAACTATGTTGGGGTCAGCTTCCAGTCTTAAAACAGATGCAGCTGAATACCAGTATTTTACATGGAGCGACTGCCTATCTGACCTCCACAACCCAGCGACTGAGTAATACCTATGATACCCCTTGTTAAGACTAGTTGTCAGACTTTCGAGCTTCTGACGACCCGTAACGACTGTCAAAGATCCACGAATGACAGCCGAGACCAACGACTTAACGTGCTTTCCGAGGCACGGAGGGGTCACGGTATGTAAAGATGGTCACCCATCCACAGACCAACCGCGGCAAGTGTAGCTTAACCTGATCGATCGACCTGTACGGCTGTTATTATATAGCCAAGGGTCCCTCGAATAAATTTATCTATCGATTGAAAAATCAGCCCTTAATCAAATATGCACAATTTTGGTAACGTTCTTATTACCAAAGTTAAAAATAGCTTTGCAGGAACACAAAAAAAAATTCATAATATACAATTTAAAAGCAACAACGTGGCAAGATACTTCACGTGAGAAGAAATTTAATCCTTCACATAATTTCATAGTAATAACATTGTAACTGAAATTCTCTCCTACTTGATAATAATAACAAAATCGAAACTTAGCAAAGACCAATTTTGGAACCTCAAAAGGATTAGCGGAAATATTGTTTAAGTTCAAAGAGTTGCTACCTGATGATACGTATATAATTAAACATTATTGTGTGTTTGTGATACGTAATTAAAGAGATTGGGGAAAGGAAAACAGGAAAAGCATTTGGTGTGGACTGGAAATAGATTGGTAGTCTTTGTGATACCGTAAGTGGCATAATGTGATGGTTCAAATGATAATGGGTTTACATAAAAATATGTCTTACATAATGCTCCCACTGCTGGAACAAAAGCCTTTTCTCGGTGAGAGGGAGTGGGTCATAATCCACCGCGCAGGCCCAGTGCGGATAGGTAGATGACACATGTCTTAGATATTTTCGTTCTAGGACATGCCGGTTTCCTCACGATGTTTTCCTTCACCGTTTTGAGAGTAGTGGTGATGAAATAATTTACACAAAGTAAAGCGCCTGTCTGGGTTCGAACCTACGACCTACAACTCGTAAGTTGCGACCGTTACCACTGGACCACCACTGCTCTCCAAACAGCTCTTACAGACACAAAAATAATGGGTTATTCTGCATCATCATTTCAGCCAAAAGACGTCCACTGCTGGACATAGGCCTCCCCCAAGCACTTCCACTTCGACCGGTTTTGTGCTTCTCGCATCCAACGGGTTCCTGCGGCCTTCACAAGGTCGTCGGTCCACCTTGTGGGAGGCCTTCCAACGCTACGTCTTCCGGTACGTTGTCGCCACTCCAGAACCTTTCGGCCCCATCGGCCATCTGTTCTGCGAGCAATGTGCCCTGCCCACTGCCACTTAAGTTTGGCAATTCTGCGGGCTATGTCGGTTACCTTGGTTCTCCTGCGGATCTCCTCATTCCTGATTCGATCACGCAGGGAAACTCCAAGCATAGCCCTCTCCATTGCCCTTTGGGTGACTTTTAGCCTTCTTATAAGGCCCATTGTGCATTGCATTTGAATATTATGTCGCTTATAAACTTGATGAAACAAGAAAGGTAGACGGAAATAAGTATTAATTAATTGGATTGAACTAAAACAAGCACAGTCATACAAAAGATACAACTAGGGACCGTACATCTCGAAAGTAATTCAGTTTGATTACTCCTAACTTTCACCCTCTATTCTCACTTCACGTGTTGATAAAAGATTGCAAAAGGTACAAAGGTAGTATAATTTTGTCAATCAGCAAAATTAAAACCAGTAATTAAAACACAACATAAATAAAATTCAATTCACACAACCCAAAGAACGTTAAAGGATTAATTAACCCTGCGCATCTCACAAACGCGCAGATCAAAGGCCTGAACCAAAATATTGTGCCATATTCCCCACTTCACCATTGCAATCATAATATTGTACAGATAAAAAAATACAGCAAACTGTAGTGGTGGACTCATTAAAATTTCTACAGACCGATGCGTTTATGAGTATCGTTGTAAACAAAGCAGTTTTTTGTTTAATGATTTTTTAGGGTTCCGTACCCAAAGGGTAAAAACGGAACCCTATTACTAAGACTTCGCTGTCCGTCCGTCCGTCTGTCTGTCACCAGGCTGTATCTCAAGAACCGCATTAGCTAGACAGTTGAAATTTTCACAAATTATGTATTTCTGTTGCCGCTATAACAACAAATACTAAAAACAAAATAAAAATTTAAGGGGGGCTCCCATACAACAAACGTGTTTTTTTCGGCGTTTTTGCCTTGTGGTACGGAACCCTTCGTGTGCGAGTCCGACTCGCACTTGTTTAACTTTTGTTTTTTACATTTCTATCCGTCATTATGCTGGGTATGGTGGTTTTGTTGGCAAATTATGTTGTGGTAATTGGTCGTCGATTTGTGTTTTTAATTTCGTTTTTGTATTACCTACTTATTTATTTTATTTTTGTATGATCTTCACGACTAATTTATATTCGTAAAGATATTACTTTTCGTTGGTGGTGAACTTTTGATCCAAACTTGCGACTTTTGGAAATGGATGATTTTTATAATTTAGTAAGTATCAGAGATTCTCTTTGGAATTAATATTCCGGTTAATTAATAAAGAAATTTTACTTTGATATTAAAATATGAGTACTTACTTAGATACTATTTTGACTATGAATTATGAAGTCTATCAGAATATTATGTTTTCAATTTATTTTTCATCTCCCACGAGTAAGAGGTAAATAATGAGTTAGAGGTAGACATTTTCTATTACTTTGTTAACAATGTGTCTCGACGTCCCCAAATTTAAATCCAAAAAAATTCAATTTCAGATGAAGAATGTGGTTTTGAAAAATAATGTTCCTGTAGTTCGCTAAAAGTTGATAAAATCATTTTATAGTGGCTCCAGCTATACACGACAGGGCCGTGAAACAATGGGCAAAAAAGTTGCAAAAATTTATGCATGAAATAATAGCATGGAAAAAGTTCCCTTTATTGCTGCAGTGATAACACCCCAAAATAACTGAATTTATATAAATAAACGCTACTAAAATATGTGCATAAAGAGTTAACATTAAAATCATAGTCACTGATTTCTGCAAAATAAAAGCTATCCAAATTCTGTACATACAACCATGTTTATGAAGAGTTTTAATTTTATGTATTCCCGCAACAACTGGCCTACTATCGGATACGTAGAAAATTTGCATACCACAGGTGCGTTTAAAATGCTTTCATTGGTATTGATAAATCCATCCTTCCATCCAACGTTCTGCATCGTTCTCACAGGCATAATTTTTAACATGAATGATGTAAACAAGACTTTGTAACCATAGCACAGGTATATCTTTACTTAAAAGGAAGGTCCCTACGTAAGATTTACTGTAAAAGTTGTACTTGTTACTGCAATAAACTTTTTGTATTTTGTATTTTTGTATATTATTTTGATTTAAAATAGTGTCCATGGAGTTTCTTGTCCGTTCTTCTCCATAGGTCCTACGCTTTGGAATGGGCAACTAGCTTCTTCTTTCTGACTGACCGACCCCTTGACAACAGTTGAATTGAAATAAATGCTTTGAGTTTGAGTTTTTGAGTTCATGCCTTTTACCGACACGAGTAGGAACAGTCTGTCAGCCCTGCTACCATCGTGCTGTCTGGCTATTACGAGTATTTAACCACGACATAACTCATAAGTTTTATTCATATCGGTGTAGATGCCGATGCGATAAATAGAAGAAGAATATACAAAGAGGATGTCATCGTCGCCATCTTCCTGCCCTTATCTCCTGCACACTAATTGCTTAACAGACTATCAATCACAATCTGAATAATTTTAAAGGATATTGGTAATCCAGTGCTTCTTAAGTTTCAAAATGCTCAACAACGTAAATAACGCGATGAATGTTGTGTTGTTGAACTTTCAAAAAAAAACAGTGGCACTTCGGGAGTGCCGACAGAAGTGAAAACAAAACACAAAATAATACTTTGCCATCACTCACTGACATATCGGGTAAACATTAAAACCGAGTACATCCCGAGGACAGCCGAACACATCCGAAGCGGGTATTTTTTTTAATCGTCTTATAAACAAAACACGCGTGGTGTCGCTTACGGTAACAGTGGCGCGAGTTAGGCAGGATACAAAAGTCTAAAAAGTTAGTATTTTTAGACCTTTGTATCCTGCTTATGCGTATGCTACAACAAAATACCTTGTGACATATTGCAATTAAATGAAAGAAAATTTAAAACTCATATTAAAAGTACACTTTGTAAACAAGGATATTACAAATTAGAGGATTATATCCAAGATAAGAATGTTTGGAAACATGCTGGTCCTGCTCCATAGGACAATCTAAAAGTCTAGACAACATCAAACTTGTTCCTAATTTAATTTATATTATATATATATATATATATATATTTTTTAATATGACATCTTATTTTAATTCATTTTTTACAATCTGCGACTACAGTGGCTCACACACTTGTTAAAGTTCAACTACTTTTGCATTTTTTTTTTAAATAACTTGTAAATATGTGAGCACCATGTATCTATCACTTATTTGATTTACCTGTCATTGCTTAATTTTTAATTCTTTTTACCTTTTGTGGTAGACTAATTTTATTATGGGTGCATCGTGTTCACATATAATTATTATTATGTATACAAGACCTTGTAAAACATTTTAAAAGAGTAACGGTGGAGTTTCTTGCCCATTCTTCTCCATACGAAATCTACCTTTTCGAATGGGCGACTAGAATCATTTCTATTTAGTTTTTTTTTTGACGTTCAAAAGTGCCTTTAATGTGCCTATTTGAAATAAATGATTTGACTTTGACTTTTGACTTTGAAGTTTCATTAAAATCGGTTCATTCATTTCGAAAAACAAGGGCTTGAAAGTTTGTATAAAATGCCGCACGGCGTAAACGCTCTTAACTAAATATCTATTTAAAATAGTTTGAGTCTAATTATAGAATCTAAAAAAAGCTTCAAAATGTCAAATGAAATATTTTATTCAAAAAACAAACAGCCATATTCGCCGGTATGCTGGTATGGTGAACTACGCCGTAGCATAGTGTGAGCTACGCCGTAGCACAGTTTGACCTACGCCGTAGCACTCTCCATCCGTCTTACGAATTTTCGATCAGGTCACGTTTCCTGACGCGAGTTTAACATTTTTTACCCATTACAAAAAAAGTGTACAACGCCGCTAAAGAAGTTTTCACTTCAATAAAACCCGTTGCAATGCTACTGATAGCGTGTTACACGATTACCCCGCTGATATTATTATAGGTCAGTGGGTACCAGTGCAGTGTGACGAATTCTGCAATTTGCGATCTAAGGTGACAGACGGATAGTAGACAGGATTTCCAGGTTCGGGAAGGGTACACTCACTGCCAGTCCCGCAGACTCACGAGACTGATCAGAGATGGCTAAAGGTGTCTTAGCCACAGTGAGGGGTAATGAGACAAGAATATAAAATTCAAATTAGATTGATTTACTACTTCTTCTTAATACACACTATTATACAAAATCTTTGTGTTCTATGCGTGTAAGATGCAACCAAATCATTATTTTAACTGGGCTACGATCTTGCTGAGTCAATGTCCAATGGTAACATTCAACACAATACAATTTAAATTAATTAGTTTTGATACAATTGCATCGGAGCGGACTGGAAGCTCATAAGCATTGTATAGTGATATTATTATAGTTATTGGTTTGTAGCGGTATCTACGACGCCACGTACGAACAACGCGTCATACTGACGTCACGCAAATCCTGCATCGCGCAAGCAGAATTTACCGCGCAACTAGCATAGATATAACGGCCCGACATGAATCATTGGGCAGTTGCCCGCCAGACACAATACCCGTCTGGTCGGAGGATCCTCCCTTTTCTATAGAGTATGAGTGAACTTTACACCCTGTTCCTCATACCTCTATAGGTTTTAACCATAAGTATCGTGAAAGATAAGACGCTGTCTTAAAGCGAAGAATTAAATATCGCCTTAAGGAAGACACACAGTCAGTAAAAACTCTACAGAATGTCTTTCTTTAAACGATGGCCAAAAGTCACATCAAGAATTTCAAAATTAATACGCAAATATACAGACAAACCACATAGTTACTATCTTTAAATATACATAAGAAAGTTTTAGAATTACAATTCAACTAAACGCTTCCGCAAAATAAGCTTAGATTCCTTAACAATGTTCTGTATCTGCGTCTCGTAACTCATCACTCAGAAAGCATAAAGCCCTCCCGGTGAACTGTTACAATTTGCACGAGATGACAAGCGGTTAAGCCTTTGTATTCTTAAGCCAAAGCCGCCATATTTTCCTTTTCGTCTCTCGCTTGCTAAGGGAAGTGAAAATTGTGTTTCTTACTTCGTCTAATTGAGTTCGTTATGATTACGAGTAAGTTTGACGGTTTTTTGTGGTGGGATTAGTGTTATTAAATGCAGCTTCTGTGGTACTTTGTAAGTTATCGCTTTTTGAGACATTAGAGGAAATATGATTGTTGGAGAAAAATGTTAAATTTATTTTTCTCATTATCATCATAATTCTCCACTGTTTAAAACGATTATGCCTAATGTATTACAACAATTAATATTGCTTTAATAATGCTAAACAGCCACTAAGCTTGATCGACGGATTAAAACAATGACCTATTAGTATCAGCATAAATGAGGATATTAACTACAGGTTACTATTACTCTTCTTGATATTATTAGTTTTACCATGTTTTATGCCAATATTTTACTCTGTGCCACAAAAAAAAATATTATAAATGCAGCGCTTAAAAAAAAAAATTGCGCGATTCGTTTAAGGCTACGGCTACCAAATAAATCTTTCGAAAAAAGGCCAAAAAGAATTAGTCTCTAAGGACCAATTACTTATTGTACAAACCATTGCTTTTGCTAAACAACCTACTTTACGAAGCAGGTAAACAGCAAAAGTATACCTAGATACACTTTTTGGAAAATGCAATTAAAATTGAATTAAACCAAGCATACGTGTAATTTGCACATGACGTCATGCACGAAAAAACATTTAAAATGAAGCTTTATGAAAGGCACCAAACACAAATGGGAGCGCCAAACTTGATCCCGAATTAATTTCGCGGCATAATTAAAACTTTGCACTGGCTGCAAAATTGAAACGCTGTCATTCCAGAACTGGGCTTTTATGGAAATTATTTTATGAATAAATATAGGTATTATGTTTTCTGCCCATTGTTCTACGGGTAAAAAATTACCTGACGTTGCAGATTGCTTTTTAAATATAATTTTCCTTGTTTTATTTATGGCCAAACTGTTTGGACTGAAAAATTTGGTCCAATTTAATTCTTGGACTAGCTTTGAAATATGGATGTTCTCTGAAATAAAGTTATTATTATTATTTGCCAGCGGTTTCGCCCACGTGGGGTCGGAAATTATCCCAAGGGAGCGTACTACCGGGATAAAAAGTCCTAAAACCTCACCCATGTCATGGTCTATCCGTGTCCAATTTTCTTACAAATCAGTTCAGTATTTAAGCACTGTAAAAGTAACTTTCGAATTTATAATATTAGTAAGTATGGATGCAGCTGAGGAGGTCTAAAATGTAGTCAGTTTTCAAATGTTGGTTCATACTTAGGCAATATTTTAGGTACCTATCAAGGATGCGTTTACAGCCAAAAGAGTCTCGGAATTATTCCAAGCTAATCAGGATCAATTCAATCAAGCTACCCGAAACTGTCAAATTTTCCCAATCAACTTTGAACCTTATGCTTTAGCGATAAAGTTGAAAATCTATTAAAGAAATTTGACAGATTGTAGTAGCTTGATGTGCTGGCCTCTGTACAGTCGAATAAATGATTTGGTATACAGGCAAAAATATTCATGTTTCTACTACCTACACGTCTAGTTTTTATTTTTATTATGTGCGTCCTCACTTAACTTTTCAGCGAAATGATGTAAAAAAATTTACTACTCAGCATACTCACAACATCGATAAAATGCAATAGTTGTTTGCTAGCTAGTTAACTGCCCGTAAGTATACCTACCTAACAGCTAGTTCGACTGTACCTATCCATAATATTAAACTTGAATGTGACTTACCAATATTTAGAGCTGATACTGCGAAGAAAATTAACACCTTCCCAACCATGGTGGATGATTCTGGAACAAAAACAAAGCAAACATCATGTACGGAAATATCTCAGTTAACTTCCGAAAAGTTTAAAGGGAAACCATTTTATTTGATTTTATAAAACGAAAAATAGGCGAAAAATTTCATAATGATCGGTTCAGTGGTTTAGACGTGAAAAGGTAACAGAATAGACAGACAAACAAACAAAGTTACTGCATAGAAATAAAGTTAAGCATTAAATTATAGTAAGGATTAGGTATGGAAAAACGGTGAAGGAAAACATCGTGAGGAAACCGGCATGTCCTAGAACCAAAAATTCGAAGACATGTGACATCTACCAATCCGCACTGGGCCCGCGTGGTGGATTACGGCCCACTCACCGAGAGGAGGCCTGTGTCCCAGCAGTGGGAACATTATAGGCTGATTATGGTATGGTTATGGTATTAGATATGGATTGGAATTTGTGACGATTCTTGGAAAAGTCTAAAGTCCGGCACTAGAACCTTTTGGCTGAAATTATGAATATGATGAGTTAGTGGGTTGTTGAATTCTAGTAAAAACCGTTATAATGAAATATGTTCAATGGTCGACAAAGGCCACTCCTAACATTTGCCAAAAGTTCTTAAAGATTCTTAAAGTTTTATAAGACAATATTATACAAAAAACTGGCCAAGTGCGAGTCGGACTCGCACATGAAGGGTTCCGCACCACAAGGCAAAAACGCCGAAAAAACACGTTTTTTTGTATGGGAGCCCCCCTTAAATATTTATTTTATTTTGTTTTTAGTATTTTTTGTTATAGCGGCAACAGAAATACATCATCTGTGAAAATTTCAACTGTCTAGCTACCGCGGTTCTTGAGATACAGCCTGGTGACAGACAGACGGCAAAAAAGCCGAAAAAATCACGTTTTTTTGTATGGGAGCCCCCCTTAAATATTTATTTTATTTTGTTTTTAGTATTTTTTGTTATAGCGGCAACAGAAATACATCATCTGTGAAAATTTCAACTGTCTAGCTACCGCGGTTCTTGAGATACAGCCTGGTGACAGACAGACGGACGGACGGACAGCGAAGTCTTAGTAATAGGGTTCCGTTTTTACCCTTTGGGTACGGAACCCTAAAAACTGAATGCAAAAATAAGTTAGAATTCTTAACTCGCTCATGATAATAAAAACGGAAACTTTATCTTGTGTTCTTCTTCCTTCCCAAATTGATAGATTACCTATACAAAGCTCACACAAAATTTCGTGTTGTTTTTGCATTGAATATAACTTTCGAGGTTCTTGTTGGTTCTTCAAGTAAAAATGCTCTGCAAGAGTGTGAACAACTTTTACTGGAACGTCAGTTGTGGTGGATTATTTATTTTATTAACACTGGCACAAGTAAAAGAAATACTGTACAAAGGCGGACTTAATGCCTGAGGCATTTTCTACCAGTCAACCGGTGATGCAGAGACAAAACATGGCAGGTGCAACAAAAAGGGATAAATAGCTAGGAAATGACTACTTATAAAATACAAGAATAAATACTAATACATAGATAGATACATACATACATATAAACAAAATCTTTGAGGAGAAACAAATTATCGGTAGAGGAGAAAACGAATCCAGCAAATCAGCGCTGAGATGTTACGGCCAACTTTTGACGGATATGTTCACGTGCCTTCACTTTAAAAGATAACTGACTGGTTGCCATCCTGATGTTCAGAGGCAGTGCATTCCAAAGAAAGACCGCTTGGACAAAGAAAGAAGACCGAATGAAGCCATATTTATATTGTATAGATTATACTCGTAATTATCAATCGTAACTGGCATGGATAAAAGATTTCAAAGTACTCTTGCAACTAGGTAAAAAAAAAAACCTATTATACATTTAGAACAATCAGTGAACGATTTGACTAAAATTCATTTAATAACACCGAAATACTCATAGTGGCTGTATTATAACTTTGACCCTGCAAGTTACATTTTTATTATTTTTCTCATTGTCTGCTTCTCAAGTTACTTTCTTGTCAACAAAGTCACTCAGGTGAGCTTAATCCGTAAAATATGCAAAGTCCTTACGTGAAGATTCTTCTAATACCTCTCAAAGATCTGCTATAAGAGATTATAAAGAATGGTAAGACCACTGTATCGTACAATGGACCATCATCAAGTTTTCCCAAAATTCTTTTAAATGAATCTCAAAACTCTAAAATTACAAGACGATACCTTGCAAATTCCATTGTCTCCGAAGCCCGAAAATTTGAAACGTAAAACCTTCTTTGTAACATTCATATGAAAATCCGTAAAGCTTAACTTTTCCAATATAGCGTTGGATAGCAAAGTAAACAAATGGAACAGTAAAAAATCCTGGTAATGAAAAAGTTTGAGCACGTCTTAAGCTTCTAAAGTAATACTTAACACGCACTTAAAGGGTCGCTTTCGCAAGACATCACGGTAAGTTGGTTCAACACTTGATGTAACTTGAGTTAATGGCAACACGACTTTTTACTCTTGATAGAAAAATATTCTGGAATATTTTCTTGGCTTAGGGTTTACGACATGAAGAGGATTCTGCGAAGTTCTCTGGCACAAAGGAAAATATATTTGAGCCAGTTCTGGTAATTATGGGATGAAGGGAAAATAATATATGTAATCTCGAAAACGTTTTTTATAAAAGTGTGAATTACTCTGTAATTAAATGTTTTTACAAGTTTATTTTTCGTTATTACTCGTCTTTGTCATCATAATAATATTGTTATGTAGCAAAATTTCGCGTATTAATTAAACGTATATACTGTGGTATAACGTTACTACACTTACACACACTACCTATATCTTATTCAACAATGTTAGATATTTCATATTTGGATTCTTCTTTTATTATATAAAATAAAATATTGAGCATCTTTTTTTAAAATTGAAAAATTTAATCACGAATACCATATTTGTGAATAAATATTTCACTTTTGTTAATTTGATACTCTACAAATAAACCTTCATCATAGTCATAAATTCTACCGACATTTACCGAGTCTTATTATTCAGACGTATTGCCGTATCCTTACCATTGAGTGATAGACATTAATTAATACGAGAATTTAATGATTCGCCATATGTAAATACAAGTTTCTTAATCCTATAATGATTATAGTAACATTTTAGATACACTATTCGAACATAACATGAAACATATTTTTATGTGATGCACAACAACACACAATTTCAGCTATCAGATTTTGTGCTACAAAATCTTTTTATTGAACTATTTTTCACAAAGATTGCGTCATACATGGTCCTAACTTTGGTACTTTGACGCTCGTAGCAAATAACCCAATTCCTTACTTTATGTCTCTCCCGGCTGTTGCGTCAAATAAAACATTACGTCTAGATATAAGTTTCAGAGCAGAAGTGACCAGTAGCCGTGACCTCTCCATTGTATCTCTGTCTTAACATTCACTGCTACATATAACGCGTGTCATATACCAGCTTATGATGGATGGTGTGGTTTAGCATTTTAGTGGTGGAAATTTATAAGTTTTTGGGTTCCATCCAAATATCTATTACAAAGTTGAATAAATATTGTGAGTTTCAAAAATATGAATTGTTTTTGGAAATTTTATGAGGGGTGTCGTAAGGTTCATGTTTTTGGTGCCGATCTTAGTTCAAAGTTTTGTTATTATTTTGATGGTTCGTTCTTTTCCGGGAAAACGTGTATAATATTTACAAACTTCAGAGAAATCAAGGTTTTACCGCTACGGTGTTTTTCATTATAATTCAATTGAGTTCTTTCTATCGGATTTTTATTTAATTTATATCGCGCCATTAAGATTATTTGATTATTTTTCATTCCTTAAAATTTATTCTTTCGTTATTAATTCGTCGTTCAATTGTATTTTTGGTGCTTTACCACAGCTAAAGTGTGAATGATCCCAAAAGTGTTAATAATATTAATCAAAAAACAACACGCAATAAACTCAATGATTTAAATAACCAAAAAAGTAATTTGGTTTATTATTGCTCTTATATTATTCAGTGCACTTATATAAAAAGTAGACAGGGTGACTAACCCTGTCTTCTTTAACCTTTAACCAGAAAATAAATCTAATATAAAATATCAGAATATTTTGATTAGGTATTCAGGCTGCTACACAGCAGCAGCTACATTGTTTCGATATCCAGTTTCGTAATTACAGTTTTGCGTAGTTTTATCCGGCGCGCGTTTTACAATAGCCGCGCCGGACTTTCGAAGTCAGTGTCTCCAAAATTGAATGTTATAATATGAGGTGGCGCTTGATTTTAAGGTGCAAAATTACCTGACATATATAAGATACATGATACATATTATTAAATGGATACATTTAATTAAGGTGGCAACCACTTTCTAAGATATCAAGAGAAAAAATAAAATATGGTAAGATATAACCAGGAATAGAAACTAAAACGCTAGATTTGAAAAAATAACATTTGCTTTTTTAACTATGTTGGGATCGTTTTCCAGTCTAATCGGATGCATCAGAATTGACGTGAATCAACTGTATACTTATCTAACCTTTACAACCCAGTTACTATACGATATACGATACCCTTTTGTAATAACAGGGCTTGAAAAGAAACTTTAACTTCAGTGTGATTGATTAACACTAATCTATATACCAACGGAAGTGGTATCTATTGACAATGTAATTAGAAGAACGATGCTTATATGCTATGCTCAATAACATTCCTTGTAACGCAATAACACATTCCAAGAAACATTTCAAACTAAGTAACAATCCCGAAGCCGCCTTTCCTTCAAACCAGCTCCCAAATATACAACTATGAGATATCATAAAACATAATATAAAACTAGACGATATAAGGCGGGTCAAGTTGGGTTGATATTACAATGTCATACTAAAATTATACTTTCATGTTGGCTATGAATTTTGTTCGTTATATAGCGCGCAACTTTCATGAATGGCGTATATTTATATGAGATATTATGTAGCCTATATTTTTGTATAATACACTAGCAGCGCCCCGCGGTTTCACCCGCATAAGTGTCGATCCCGTGGTAATATCGAAAAAAAAAGTATTGTATGTCCTTTGCCAGGACTCAAACTATCTCTATACCAAATTTCATCTAAATCGGTTCAGCGGTTTAAGCGTGAAGAGTCAACAGACAGACACACTTTCGCATGTATAATATTAGTATGGATTTCATTATGATTATTTTTGTTGCTTGATCTAGACTGCGAGGGGCTTGTGGCTAAGTAATAACAGCCACACGGGTCGATCGATCAGGTTAAGCTACGCTTGCCGCGGTTGGTCCGTGGCCATCTTTACATACCGTGACCCCTCCGTTCCTCGGAAAGCACGTTAAGCCGGTGGTCCTGGCTGTCATTCGTGGATCTTTGACAGTCGTTACGGGTAGTCAGAAGCCCGAAAGTCTGACAACCAGTCTTACTAAGGGGTATCGTATTACCCAGTAACTGGGTTGTGGAGGTCAGGTAGGCAGTCGCTCCATGTAAAATACTGGTATTCAGCTGCACCCGGTTAGACTGGAAGCCGACCCCAACATACTTGGGAAAAGGCTGGGCAGATGATGGATGTAAACAGCCTGAGCCACTGTCTATTGACTGTCAACTCTATGAAAACTATGATAGTGCGTACACTCGAACAACGTTGTAAAATCTACCTACTGAATTCTTATCACAAAATTGACAACTTAGACTCGGGTATAAAATCATTTTTTGTATTTAGATCCTCAACATAATAGGAATAAAGTTGAAATTAAAAAACGGCTCGATGTTTTTGGCAATTCTCGTAATTTTAAGAACGTTTACAGTCTAATCTCACTCTATCTGTGAAAATACCTCTAATTTCTCTACATTTTTGACATTGATTGTCACTGCGATGAGATTGCGACTAGATGAACGCTTATAATTACCGGAATTAGCCTTCAGGTTGTAAAGATTATTCTTGTTTTGTATAATATTAAGGCCTCCAATGTCTCAAGGCAGAACTGCACCCTAATTGCGTCACCCACTTTCAATCACAATTTAAATCATTTTGAAGGAAATATGATTTAAAATGATTTAAATTCGGTGTCGGTGAATTTTCCTGCTCAGCTACGTAAATATCCACGCGGGCACAGTGCGGGTTGGCAGATGTCACATGTCTTTGATTTTTTTTTTGGTGGATTACGGCCCACTCCCTCTCACCGAAAGGAGGCCTGTGTCCCAGCAGTGGAATCATTATAGGCTGATTATGTATGTTATGTAACGTAAATATCGCAATTCTTGTTTTTGAACTGTCAAAATGAAAACTATTGCGTGTTAGCGTGTTACGCAATTACTCCCCTATTCTGTTTCTGAATTGCGCAGTGTCGAAGGATTAAATTAGAGAATAGATAAGTAAGTAAAACATCGGTCACTTTCATCTATATCTAAGTAGGAACCAAATTCTATCATCATCATTATCATGTGCCTAGCCTTTTCCCAACTATGTTGGGGTCGGCTTCCAGTCTAACCGGATGCAGCTGAATACCAGTTTTTTACATGGAGCGACTGCCTATCTGACCTCCACAACCCAGTTACTGGGTAATACGATACCTCTTGGTAAGACTGGTTGTCAGACTTTCGGGCTTCTGACTATGCGTAACGACTGTCAAAGATCCACGAATAACGGCCGCCGGGACCAACGGCTTAACGTGCTTTCCGAGACACGGTGGGGTCTCGGTATGCAAAGGTGGTCACCCATCCACATACCAACCGCGGCAAGCGTAGCTTAACCTGATCGATCGACCTGTACGGCTGTTATTATTTAGCCACGGGCCCCTCTAGAAACCAAATTCTCTCGTTTCAGAATAAGAGAGAAAGCCTTTTTTTAGTGTTATGTGAAGCTGGTTTTGGATACCACCCACCACCAAATTATGCAATGTATGGAAGTTAAACTTTGTATAATGAAAATAAGAGGTAAAAGTATTACAGTAATTAGCTTAAATCGCTAGATGTTGACGGTGCTGGGTTGGTTCGCAACAATAATGGCGGCGCGCCGCCGCCGACCCGGCGCGGGCGGCGGCCATCGCGCGGAAGTGAAGTTAGCAGTTCCGGGCCGTGTTGCCAACTTCAGCGGCCTCGTTCGACCACAGATTATGTGTCGTTAACATCCTCCGCCCCCTTGGAAGCCGTGCTTTCAAGAAGCTCTGGATCTTCAACTGGCAGGATGCAGACTTTGTTTAGAGCTCGCCGGACGATTCTTTTATTTGTGGTTACATCTACAACTCTGCATAGACCGTCTGGTTCGACGAAAAGTTTCTCCACTCTTCCCAGGGTCCACTTCATTGGCGGCAGGTGGTCGTCCTTGATTACGACTACGTCTCCAATCTTGATAGGGTGGCCGCTGGATCGACGCCATTTGACTCGCTGTTGTAGCTCGGAGAAAAATTCTTGCGACCATCTTTTCCAAAAATGTTGCCTCGGTTTTTCTAAATGCTGATATCGGTTGATCGACAATTTTTCTACGATAGGAGATGCCAGTGATGTCAACGGACGCCCGATCAGAAAGTGGCCGGGAGTTAATGGGTTAAAGTCTGACGGATCTGATGACATAGGTGTCAACGGACGCGAGTTCAATATTATATAAAACCAGCTTCGCATAACACTAAAAAAAGGCTTCCTCAAAATAAATCGCAAAAAGCAAACAAACACTAAGTGAAACCGAACCCCTTTGGACAAGTGATCATGATTAATTGCTTGCTCATCAATAACGTTGTCAACGGCTAGCGATTAGCGATAGATGGCGGCACACGAAAACGGGAGGTCATTTTTAGGTTAATCTAGGACGCAGGATTTTGGTTGTGGTAGATGGTTCGTTGGATTTAAATGTGTTAAAAATAGCGTGAGATTTGAAGTCTCCTACAACCAAAGAATTAATATAGCCATCATTATTGTATTGAAGTTAAAGTACAAACGCCAGCACATCAACCGTAGTAGGTTCTGTCAAATTTATTTAATACATTTTCAACTTTATGGCTCAAGTATAAGGTTCAAAATTGATTGGAGAAATTTGACAGTTTTGGCTACATCAGATTATCGGGTGGTCTGTATCAAAAGTGCAGACTATGATTTCTTTTAAGAAAACAAAAATAAGTTAAGAGCTTTCTTCATCTTTTCAGCAAAGTTATTATTCTTTAGATTTAAGATTCCTTCAGAGTTCCCCCTAATATTACACCTATATTGTGGCATAAAAGTAACTAAAAACTGGCCAAGTGCGAGTCGGACTCGCACACGAAGGGTTCCGTACCACAAGGCAAAAACGCAGAAAAAACACGTTTGTTGTATGGGAGCCCCCCTTAAATATTTATTTTAATTTGTTTTTAGTATTTGTTGTTATAGCGGCAACAGAAATACATCATCTGTGAAAATTTCAACTGTCTAGCTATCACGGTTCATGAGATACAGCCTGGTGACAGACAGACGGACGGACAGCGAAGTCTTAGTAATAGGGTTCCGTTTTTACCCTTTGGGTACGGAACCCTAAAAATAAAGTCAAAACAATGGACTAAAAACGTGTAATATGACATGGGTCGAAAGATGGTCAATACTAATATGACAGCTGATAGAGATTTACATTAAAGGGAAAAAAAGGTAGGTACTGTGAAGGCCTCCAAAATAAGTTGCCCTAAGAGCAAGAGGATGATGATAATGATATGATAAAAGATAAACTCCATCTTCTTTTATCTTTATAGAATAGAATAGAATAGAATCGTTTATTTCTGAGTACATGGTACATAAAGATCTTAATATTAGACGGAATCACATATACTACGATTGCTGGTGTAGAAATATAAAATGAGTAGGTATCTAATTTACAAAGTCACTAGTTACAAATCATGCTATATTAAATAAAATTTTAAATCAAGCAAACAAACATAAAAAAAAAAAAATAGTTATGATAAAAGATAAAATTCATCTTCACAACAGGAAAACATTACGCAAAAAGTCTTCATCACCCTTGAGTATTGATGACATAGAATTCCAATGACTCCGAAACATTACACTACTCAAGAAAATTAAAACGCACACACTTCCCATAGGACTCTGTATACGTAGGCACATGCATCCGTTATTAATCTGAAAATGAACCAAACCACGGACACTTTTCCCTCTTTTACCTCGACGACTTTTTTGTGTTGTAGAATTCTTTCATGGTTTTGGAGAGTCCTGAAGCCGATAGTGATAGTGAGAGCAGTGGTGGCCCAGTGGTCACGGACACGACTTACGAGTTGTAGGTCGTAGGTTCGAACCCAGACAGGCGCTTTACTTTGTGTAAATTATTTCATCACCACTGCTCTCAAAACGGTGAAGGAAACATCGTGAGGAAACCGGCATGTCCTAGAACCAAAAATTCGAAGACATGTGACACCCACCAACCCGCACTGGGCCCGCGTGGTGGATTACGGCCCACTCCCTCTCATTGAGAGGAGGCCTGTGTCCCAGCAGTGGGAACATTATAGGCTGATTATGGAAGCCGATAGTGAGAGAAAATCTAAGATTTCGGCTGTGAAAGTTTTTAATTTTTTTCATCATTTTTAAATTTTCACTGCCGCCATTTTGGATTTTCATCTTGCTCTTCGTACCTATCCCGACCCTGCATGTATTATTTTTATCTAAAAAAAAATATTTGGCAGCAAACAATATTGTGTTTTAAAGTTGTTTCCCGAACGTAGAGTATTATATTATCTGTGCCCAAACATACTATTTATACATACACACCCTTAATTACCCCACTTTAAGTTTCCTGATGACGCAAGCATCGGTGTTACTTGCTTAATGAGTCAACTTGAAACTTTATTCTAAGAGGAGAGGTAACATGAAAGTACTAGGAACATTAAGTTGTTGGTAGTTCTTGAATGTTTGATACATGTGAATCTTTTAGTACTCTGGCTTTTAAATTCACCTTCATCTTATAATCTTAAGACATTAGTCTAGTGCAACTACTGCCCTTTGCCGAGTCTTGGTCAAAATCATAGTAAGCTTTAAGAGCGCGGAATTTGAATTTGTACCCGGTTGATGAGAATATCGTGAGAAAACCGGCATGACCTAGAACCAAACATTCGAAGACATGTGACATCCACCAACCCGCACTGTGCCCGCAGGTTGGTTTACGGCCCACTCCCTCCCACAGAGAGGAAGCCTGTGTTCCAGCAGGGGGGGGTGACGTTATTGGCTAATTATGCTGGTATGCTTATGTCAATAGACACGCTCTTAATACATAGATAGGACTTATAACTGACGAAATAATCACACTAATATTAAAAATGCGAAAGTTTGTGAGTGTTTATATGTTTGTTACTTCTTCACGCTCGAACGCCTGGACCAATTTTGATAAAATTTTGTGTGGAGGTAGCTGACACCCTGGATTAACATATAGGCTACTTTTTATCTCGATATTCCTACGGGATCGACACTTATGCGGGTGAAATCGCGGGGTGCAGCTAGTATTGTATAAGAGGAGATATCTAAGAGTACCTTCAGGAAACAAAGGCATGCTGTTATATGATTTGTTTATTCTAAGTAAATAATATTGAGCAGATTTCTCCAATAGTGAAACACTGATTAATTCGTCATCTTGAATATAGGAAGAATATTATATCGTCTTAAAGGATTCATCACTGGACCTCTCAGCTTTTACACCTCTCATCATCTGCCTAGCCTTTTCCCGACTATGTTGGGGTCGGCTTCCAGTCTAACCGGATGCAGCTGAATACCAGTATTTTACATGGAGCGACTGCCTACCTGACCTCCACAACCCAGTTACTGGGTAATACGATACCCCTTGGTAAGACTGGTTGTCAGACTTTCGGGCTTCTGACTACCCGTAACGACTGTCAAAGATCCACGAATGACAGCCGGGACCAACAGTTTAACGTGATTTCGGAGGCACCGAGGGGTCTCGGTATGTAAAGATGGTCACCCATCCACAGACCAACCGCGGCAAGCGTAGCTTAACCTGATCGATCGACCTGTGCGGCTGTTATTATTTAGCCACAGGCCCCTCAGCTTTTACACCTCTCTCAGTGTGAAAGCTGCAGCATCATTTCACAGAAGACTAAATAATAATAATATAATAATATAATAATATTCCACAACTATCACACAACGCCGTCTAGTCTCAAGCTAAGCAGAGCTTGTGTTATGAGTACTAGACAACTGATAAACATACTTATATATTTCTAAATACATACATATATAGATAAATTACACCCAGACACAGAACAAATGATCATGCTCATCACACAAACATTTGTCCTGGGTGGGAATCGAACCCACGACCTCCGGCATAGCAGTCATAGTCACTGACCACTAGACCAACAGGCCAGTCAAATGCTATAAAAGACTAACAGATGCATTTAAAAGTTTCCCAAACTCATTAGCCTAGTTTGGCTCACCTTCTGCCGTCAGTTGAGTAACTAATTAAGCTAGCTTGGAGATGCAAAGCGCGAGACATAAGCTGCAAAGTTGACCTATGATTATAAGTTTTGTTTAATGCACGAGTTTTTATGTTTGGGAGAGTTTGTTCATTTGAAAATACGGTTCCGTACCACCAATACTGTGGCCACGGGGTTAGGGTGACACTCTAACTTACTTGCTCTAGATCAGTAGATCTAGAGCTTAACAGACTAAGTGCCTAGTAAGCCAGTAAGGCTAGTAAGCCACTTAAAGTCTGTTTCTACTACTAAACCTTGAGTTGCTTTTATTTACATCTATCTATATATATAAAATGGTAAACTGACTGATTGTTGATATATCAACGCACAGTCTAAACCGCTGCTCCTAGAGACATGAAATTTGGAGGGTGTGTTCTTTGTGAAGAGTAGGTATCCACTAAGAAAGGATTTTTCGAAATTCCACCCCTAAGAGGGTGATATTTCACGCGGACGAAGTCGCGGGCAGAAGCTAGTTCTAATATAAATTACTAGCAGTGCCCCGCGGTTTCATCCGCATAACTGTCGATCCCGTGGGTATATCGGAATAAAAACTAACCTTTTTCCTTTCCCGGGACTCAAACTATCTCTACACCAAATTTCATCTAAATCGGTTCAGCGGTTTATGCGTTAAGGGGTAAGAGAACAGACAGACACACGTTTAGCCACGTTGAAGTTATAATTTTCGCCGGCGCAGGACCCAGGTAGAACTTAAAGTAGATAGATATTAATTGCATAAGTTGCAAACCCACTGTTTATTGCGACTGTTTTTATAGTAGCTTAATTAAGTTATAACCGGGCTTTGGTCGGTAGTGCTTAAGTCTTCTTGAGGAGCTTTAATTTTTTTATTAAGATTTCTTGAACTCGACTTCTGCGGTGGTTTCTTGTCGTAAAAGGGACTAAAATATTATGTGAAGAGGATATTTAAGAGTTTGTCTGTCTGCTAATAACAGAATAGGTACTGTGATCACGGATACAGCCGTAAAATAAAGTAATGGAAATTATACATCTAAATATTATGGACAATTTCAAGTGTTTACTTTTCATTTGACGTGACGTGACATTACTGTATCTTTCCACAAAAAATAAGATGAGGAGAGATAACAAAGGTAACAATATCAGGTGAAACAGGAAAAAGAACTGTCGTAATAATTATGTTTTAGAAATTCATCATTTTTCGTCAATAATATCGCTTAGTAACTGCATCATGGATGAAGGAAGTGATAAATTAAGAAAAGTTATATTATCTGCGTTATACATTTATACCTAGGCTATTTAATTTAACGTGAAGCAACCCTCCCCAAAACAGTTTTTTTTTTTGTAAAATCAGCATGCAAAATAAATTCCAACGAAAATTTTATTTCCTCACAAATTAAACTTTAAACTTCATACGCCTAAGCAGGATACAAAGGTCTAAAAAGATACTTAAGAACATTTTCGAAATGTCTTATTTAAAAAAAGATAACTGGAAATCTCTGTTTCTATGGAAAATTTTAAATCGCTCTAATTTGGCTGTAACGCTATGTTCCGATAATATTCTTAAGTAACTTTTTAGACCTTTATATCCTACTTGCGTGATGAAGTTTCATTAAAATCGGTTCATTCATTTCGAAAAACAAGGGATTGAAAGGTTGTATGAAATGCCGTACGGCGAAAACGCTCTTAAAACGCCCCGCTGTTACACCCGTGTAAGTTTCGATCCCGTGAGAATATCGGGATAAAAAGTATCAAACTCAAACTCAAACTCAAATCATTTATTTCAATTAAACCTTGTACAGGCACTTTTGAATTGTCAAAATTAAATAGTCTGTCAGTTAGTCAGAAAGTTGAAGCTAGTTACCCATTCCAAAGCGTAGATCTCTATGGAGAAGAACGGGCAAGAAACTCCATGGACACTCTTTTAAATCAAGATATTACAAAATCCTGGGTACATTATTCTTGTTGCTTCTATATGTGAGAACAATGTAAAAAAGACAGAAATGAAGAAAGAATTCAAGACATAAGATTAAAAATAAGCCTTGGCAGTTAAGAGATGACCAGTCTCAACCGACGGCGCCCGTTCACGAACATGACGCGTGGATCAGCACCATCCAGCTCAACCATTTTGTAGGGAACCGAATGATCCAACACACGCGCCACCATCGGTGAGACATTTAAGTGAGCATGACACGTTCTCAACTGCCATGCTATTTCAAGTCAACATCAAAAAATCATAATAAACGGAAACATGGTTCTTACATTTACAAAAAAAAAAAAAAAATACTTCTAAATTACACAAAACTACAGTTTGCAATTTATTTAAGACTTACAACTACAAAGATAGTCTTACAATCTTCAGCAGCTCCAACAATACTTTCAAGTGTCAATCAATTAGTTGTGGTTGTGGAGCAGGACCAGTATTGAGCCAGGCATTTTTATCAGCGATGTAATCCCCTAACTTATAATATGCCTGACTGCATAGTGTGCGTTTTATACAAGACTTGAATTTTGTCTCATTCAGTTGAAGAATGTGGGGAGGTATTTTATTATAACATTTTAAACAGTACCCCATAAAAGATGAATCTACTTTAGCCAGTCTGAAACCTGGTTGAACTAATAGGTCCCTATTTCTAGTACTATAATTATGTCTTTCACCTCTTTTGCTAAAAAGATGTAAGTTTTTCCTTACATACATGATGTTTTCGTAGATATATTGACAAGGCACCGTCATGATGTTAATTTCCTTAAACAGTTCCCTTAGAGAATCGCGCCTGCGTAGATTATATATAGCTCTGATGGCTCTTTTCTGCAGAATAAAAATAGAATCGATGTCTGCAGCCCGTCCCCAAAGTAAAATACCGTAAGACATGATACTATGAAAGTAACTAAAATAGACTAGTCTCGCGGTATCTACATCAGTAAATTGACGGATTTTTCTGACAGCATAAGCTGCTGAACTTAGCCGTCCTGCAAGAGATGTTAAATGAGGACCCCATTGTAGCCTTGAGTCGAGCGTGATCCCCAGGAAAACAGTTTTATCGACGAATTCCAGTTTCTCTTGATTCAATATTATCGTAAGTGTTAATCCAGGAAATGGTCTATCTATGTGCCAATTTCCATCCAAATCTGTCTAACGGTTTACGCGTGATTGAGTAACAAACATCCAAACATCTTTACAAACTTTTACGTTTATAATATAAGTACTCGTAGGATTCGCTTTTCACTTGATTTTAAAAAGCGCTCATTTCTCACTTAGTAGTGATCCAGGACATACTTAATTTCTATTTGTATGACCTGTTTCCTAGAAATAGAAATGAACCGGTTTGAGAGCCCAAAATTCGAAGAATCAGCTTCCTAAATGTACGAGATAAATGGAGATTCATTTAACAGAATTGTTAAATAATGTTATTTGGTTGTTTTTGGAACCGTCTGTAACTTCATCGGCTGTTGGTGAGTATAACAGAACCATCTCATCATCATCATGTTTTCATATTTATTGAATGTGTTGAGGTTGGCGACGTGGTTGAGCCATTTTTTTCTATGCTACGTGTTACCATGCGCTCAAAAGAATATCTAATCTATAGATCGTTTTCCAGGTTTGGATGTTGTCGGAGAAACTCTGTAGGAAAACAAAAAGGTCTAAAAGTACTTATTTTGAAACTCAAAATTATCATTAGCAATCTATACTATAATAATATTATAAAGCTGAAGAGTTTGTTTGTTTGAACGCGCTAATCTCAGGAACTGCTGGTTCGAATTGAAAATTTTTTGTACTGGATAGTCCATTTATCGAGGAAGGCTATAGGCTATATAACATCACGCTACGACCCTTAAGAGCCGCGCAACGTGTAACACCGCGGGGAACAGCTACTGAAATATAAGACGAACAGTGTACAGTGTGAAGACGGTAGATAGTGACACAAGAATGTGTGTTGGTAGGTAAAATAAACTTCTAGTAACTACTATGCGTAACTAAGTACTGCGCTAAACTCAAATAAATCTGCAAAAGGGCAGGAAAATGATGCCAGCCAAACAAAACCACAAGAGCTATATAAAATACAAATCCGACAATGTACTGAAGAAAATATTTCCTCCTAAAACGGAAAGCACTCAAAAACAAGTTCGCAATAATCTTCAAAACACTCAAACAAAAGACACAGAAGTTCATTTCACAACCTTGTCAAAGCACAAACATTTATTCGAAACAAAAGAAAAATTTATAGGAAAAATACAAACGGCCAGTTTATTCCCAGCATTTATTTGCGAAACGAAAATAAAAGATCGGTTAAGGTGAGTTCTCACCGCCGCGCTCCGGGAGCAATCGCGTGTAATATAAAGCCTCGTAGCCGGCATAATGTATCGTGTAATATAACGTGAATTCTGCGTGTTGATGGCATTACATGTAATGCTTGTTCCGACGCTCGCGAACTCTTTTCTGTGCGGTGTTTTGGTTATCACGATATTAGTGTGTATAGCATACGACAGCCGCACACTATTCGTGTTACTCAACACAATACATACATTATACATTGCACGCGTCTGTACACAGCTTTCTACGCGACTGCTCCAGGTGAATGCTCACCTCAAGGATAAAGAAAAAGTAAGAAGGGAAGTTCATTAATTTATTGACTGCCGAAGTTATTTGGATTGTTTATTCCCAAAAGTGTTCGTATAAAAGAAACCGAACAATTGACTGTAATAAAGGTCTTTCTAACATCCTATATATGCAACTTTTCTATGTTTCTCTTAATAAGGAATTTAATTATTTTCTTTGGAATGTTTTTAGTAGTAATAAATCTAGGGTCTTGAATTTATTTTGTATACTTCAATAATAAAACAACACTCAAGTGACCGCACACTGAAATTGAATCCACTTGTTTCAAGAGTAACTCATAAATTGTTTTTGCATTATTTCTCTACTTCGTAGATTTATCAAGTCGAGGATCCAACCATAACTCCATCTCTTTATAGCAATAGAACATGGCTTTAAACTTCCCATAACTTTGAAATCCGATAATTACCGCAAAATCGCCTTCTGTGTCGAAATTTCTATCAGTAGGTATCTTTAAATCTCTTGTTCAAGTTAAGGAGTACCATAAAATCAAGAAGCTTTGTTCACAAAAGGTAATAAAGCTGCCAAGAGGGGTACCTATAGTAAAATTATCGGCGGAACGTTAATTTTAAATCTTAGAAGAACATTTAAATCGGGTTTTATTGGTCTAATCGCCGCTGTGGGATTGTATTGTATAATGTTTTATTTTGGGGATAGGGATGTGGATAAATAAAGTGTGTGGATCTTCATGATGTTTTTAAGGGTTTTTGGAAAAATAAAAAAATATTTTTCGGTTGATTTAGATTTTTTAACAATCACAATTTTAAACTTTCGAATTAAACTTTGTCAAGAAACGGCACTTAAAGCTAGAAATTATTTTCATGATAGTGAGTTTGGTTAATAAAGATCACTGTTTATTGTTCTTGTCTTAATCCAAAAGATCTCACTAAACCGAAAATAATACTCAATCATATTAATAATCAAAGACCGATACAAAGTAAGACATTTACACTGGCAATCCCTTTCCTATTGAGCAGACGAATATTTCAATCATTATGAAGCAATGGATTAGAAAAAAAATCCTTCAACATCGTTCAGACTGTGATTGTGATTGTGATTATGTGTTTTACGCAATTGGGGTGCAGGTGTTATTTACTTGAACCTTAATTAAACTCTTCTTTGCAAACATAACCTTCTTTCCAGTCTAAAAACAGAACCCACAAACAAAGCCATCTCCTAACCTACAAACGAGAAGTTGATGCAAAAACCAGAAATAAATTTCGGAGCAAGACGGTGAACCGATTCTTGGGGGCTCGCTTAAAATTCAACCTGCAACGTTACTCTGGTTGAATTTGAGCCTCTACTAACTGTTCACGATTGGATCTCGTGTAGGATGGTTATATTGCTAACATTACGACAATTTAGGCGATAAATTGCTCTTCAGGCAATAAATGGCCTTCTACAAATTTGATCTTTTCGATTTCTAAATCTGAACAATTAGCCGCACGATTAAAAAAAAAAAATAATAATAAATAGCGGCGGTAGTTCCAAAAGTAATTCGAGACCTTCTTAAAAGCGAAACAACGTAATAGAATCACAATGATAAATGAGAAATATCTTTTCACCTGGATAGGTCAATAATGGCCTTTTCTAAACTATTTTTTAAATGTAAAATTTCAATTCAACTTAAATCCAATCTGCCCATAAAATAAAACGATTTAACCCAACATTCTTGCGCACAAAATCGTGCGACACTTGGTAAGGTTTCCTTTCCTTTGAACTCCATGGCGGCATTTAAATTGGAGATTTTACAGGCCTTAAAACCGACGGTGGATGTCCCAAACGGTAGCCGTTGTCGTGCTAATTAAGAGCTTCGTCTAGGTAGATGGTTCCCTTATCGAATGAGGTTTTAAGCAAATTTATGGAACATGTTGCTTTGTAGCGGATTCTGCCAAGCGATTTTGTGATTGCGATTTTGTGATAGTGTAATTATTAGGCCAGTATTGTGTAAAGGAAGCGGAAGTTGCTCAGCAACTTCTAGGACATCTTGAGCAAAAAGCACTTATTGACATTTAAACCACTGCTGCCTTAGTCGGTTATTCATTTTTATTATGCGTAGGAAAGGGACTACTCAACTAAGCATTCTTTTCTCAACATCGGAAAGACTTTCTAAACTAGGTGGGATTTGTGCTACAGTCATGTTATTCCAATAAGATTGAGATGGAATTTTACCTTTATTCAAATTATTACGACATCTTTGACACGCTGTGATGTTTCCCATATTTTGTAAATGAGAAGTAATTCTTGCATTATTAGTATTCAAATTACAACGTTGTTTACTGAAAAGTATTTTATGGCATACAAAACAGGGAGTGTCCGCGAAGTCTTTTATGTCATTTAAAAATCGCTCTTCAGCTACGGTCGGACATCGCAAAATTTCATGGTTTTTGACTTCGTCACTTTCGATCAATCTTTGGTTACGTGCGTGTTCACTTAGAGATCGAAGTCGAGTCGTTCTTTCTTCTTTAGACTCCTTGGAACGTACGTTCCATACTTGTTCACTGCGATTTTGCATTGTAGTGCTGTCTCATGCAATTTAAAAGTACGCTCAGATTATGCATGCACTCTCATAGTTTGGAGACGTTTAGACTTTTCGTCTTCAGTGTCAAGAGCAAGAGCAAGTTGCGCGTGTTCCTTCATAGATTGGAGACGAATAAATCTACCTTCTTCCGTTTCAATGGCACGAGCAAGTTGCGCGTGTCCCTTCATAGATTGGAAACGAATAGATCTACCTTCTTCAGTTTCAAGGGCACGAGCAAGTTGCGCCTGCAACTAAAAACTTATATTTACATTTGAGACATTTTCGCAATTATGAAAATTTTTTGTTACGGTTTTATTAGGAATAGAGATTGTTGTAGATTTTATATTCTGCGTGTTTGAAATAATGTCTGAATCTGGCTCATTTTGAGGAAAATGTGACTGTGAATCTCGTTGTTTGGATGTAGATGGGCGCGGCGATTATGGCATGGATGGATTAACTGAAGGTTGCAATTTAATGTTTTCCAGGATGCGTTCACATGTTTCGCCTTGTTCTCAATGGAATCTTCTATATACCCCTCTGCTACAGCACTCGACTTCCATCCTCCATGTCGCTTGAGAACAGTTAAGTCCGCTCCAGGATCTGCCAAAAGGGTAGCAGAAGTACGAAGAAAACAATGTCCTGTATACAACTTGATATCTGGTAACTTCAAATAAGTAGCGATTTCTTGTGGCATGTTAGAATTTTTTTTTTCCCATAACTTGTTTGAAGCACTTGCCATTTTGATAATGGATGAAAAACCGATTGGTCTTCATATCAGCAGGACGCAGGTCCAGGTATTTCTGTACAATAGTTTCGTATTCTCCTAAGATTACGAAGGATCGGTCAATTTTTGTTTTTGTGTCTGTCAGCTTTACTAATAGTAAATCATCCGAGTGATTTTCGACAACATCAACAGTTATTTGTAAAGTTCATTGCCACGACAAGCTCCATGTACTCCGAAAATTAAAGCCACCTGTAACAAAACCCAATGTGAATAAGACAAGTAGATACTTGTCTTATTCACATTCGGTTTAGAAGCACAGGTTACAACAAAATGTGCATTTTAAAACACTGTGGATATATTTTACTAATCCACCATATACAATATTGACGGCACGGTTGGCGCAGTGGTTAAGCAATTGACTGCTGCACTGCGTGTCGCGGGTTCGATTCCCGCACGAAACAAATATTTGTATGACCTACAAGTAGTTGTTCCGGGTCTGGCTGTTTGTGTATGTGAGATTTAATGTTTGTAAACGCACCCACGATACAGGAGAAATTCCTAGTGTGGGGCAACGTTTTTAAAAAAAATATATATATATATGTATATATAAAGTTACTTACTTTTACGGCAAGAAAGACTTTGTCGGGTGCCTCATTAAGGAAAGTCTCCACGTTTTTGACTGAGAACACTTTGGATTTTTTAGGTCTAAATCCATCAGACATCCTCTTCAGATACGCTGTTGTGTCCAGTTTTACGTCGTTATTAGAACTGACTGTTGATTTTAGCATTGAGTAGGTACTCCAAAGAGTGGAAGGTTGCTTAGTTTTGACTAAGTACTGGAAGTAGGCCAAAAACACAGATTCTGAAAAATTCTTGGCTCCTCTTACATTTCTCCATTCAACAAAATTACCATAGGCTTTCATATATTTCTCCCGGGATTTTGCAGGTAATAGATTAGCCATCACATTTCTTGCGTCAGTTCTAATACTTTCAGGAGTTCATTTTATACTTTTACTGTCACTTAAAGAACTCATTTTTCAAAACAAAACCATGAATTTCTAACAATCCGTGAAAATTGACGAAAACGCGCGTTGTAGTTCGCGCGTTTTTTATTTGATTTCTTTTTTTTTTATTCAGCCGGCGGCGCGACTATGGGCCGTCGTACCAGCCAGTCTTTATTCAAACAATATTTGCGTTCGATTTATTTGGCGCTGAACACTAAGATATTCTAACTAACATATTCTAAATTCAAAAAGTGCGCGCAAAGATAATTACGGTGCACTTTTAAAGAGGATTAAAAACTTATTACTGCCCGCTAAAAGTTTCTTATAGAAAACACCACCTTTGGGTGCATTTAAAGGCGAACCAAGTCGTCCTTTTCGAATAGATGGGATGACAAAGCCTTTTATAAGTTAAATTCCAACATCACATGAAATCACATCACCTCGCAGACAACATGCTTAACAGCAATACGCTGAACATTCCTCAGACTCTTGCCTACTACTTATACCAACGCAAAGTTATTCTGAAGTCTCTTCATTTGAATTTCACTGCGGTATTTGAATTGTAGATTTTACAGGCTTTAATCTGAAACCGACGTTGGATGTCGTCTTGATTCTGCTAATTAAGGACTTCATCTATGCAAATGAGTCTCGATCGTTCCCTTATCAACTTGGGAGCATGCAGCGTGAAATTTGGGTCAAAATTGTTGGCGCGGTTTTAGATTTTGGTTGGGTAAGCAATGTGTTTTGGCATAATTGCTCATGGGATTTTAAGCATAATAATGAGACAGTATTTTGCATGTGACGTTGTTTTTTTCTACGTACCTATACATATAATGCCACAAAGAGATCCCTAATCGACTGAGAGGAGATACCGTCATGTGAAATCATTACTAGAAACAACTGAAAAACGGGATATGAAAAAAAAACTGTCACCAAGAAATTCGAAATTCGAACGATCGTGTCAAAATGTGTACATCCGCGATGATTTATTTATTTATTTTATTTGAATGAAGGCTTACAGACTAACAAACCAATGACAAAGAATGTAATATTAAAAAAAACTGGCCAAGTGCGAGTCGGACTCGCACACGAAGGGTTCCGTACCACAAAGCAAAAACGCCGAAAAAACACGTTTGTTGTATGGGAGCCCCCCTGAAGTATTCATTTAATTTTAATTTTATTATTTATTATTAAAGTAAAAATACAACTGAGTATTTTGTGAATATTTCAAGTGCCTACCTGTTGTTGTCATTATTGATATCGAGCAAAAAAGTCGCGTTTGTTGTATGGGAGCCCCCCTTAAATTTTTATTTTATTTTGTTTTTAGTATTTGTTGTTATAGCGGCAACAGAACTCGTAATTTGTGAAAATTTCAACTGTCTAGCTATCGCGGTTCTTGAGATACAGCCTGGTGACAGACAGACGGACGGACGGACAGACAGCGAAGTCTTAGTAATAGGGTTCAGTTTTTACCCTTTGGGTACGGAACCCTAAAAATAGCTAATAACAAGCCTCCTTACAGTAAAATGATACTATAAAACAAATGAGGTCGAATTCGAAATGTGTGCGGTCACTTGCGTGAGGTTCGAAGTGAACTTTACAGAATAGACTGATGCTGTGATACTAGCCGCTGCTAAAACTATTGAAAATGTTGTTTTTATTTTATTTATACGTCAGTCTGTCCGCCCTTTTACCCTCTTCTCAGTTGAGACATTTCCAAAAACGTTCCATTATGAAAACATCTTATTTTCCTTTTATCATGGAAGAACGGGTTGTAAATACGTATAAAGTAGTACAGTTTCAAGCTACAAAATTATGTTAATCAGGCTACAGTGACAGCTTTGTTCCGTTTATCGACAGGAATGAGTTGACAGCTTATAAGCCATGGTGACTGTATCAGTTTGTAATTAAAATTTTAATGATTTTATTGATCCTGCAAAAACTAATAAAATACTGATAAGTCGCACTAGCAACTACTAAAACATCAAATCAGTATTTGTGGTATAAAATGTTTTTAGTTGTTGATCCTGGAACCTGATATTTTTAAAACCGATCCCTAAAACCTTCTAGTTCTAAAGACATTACTCTTAATGTAACTACATCATAAATGTTCTACATTATCATTTCAAAACTATCTTCCAAGCACTTAGCAACCCGCTTCACGCGCGCCTCAAAGAAATGTCAGCATCGAGGAGGGGCCCCATAGGGCCGAAGCCTGCCGGGTCAGCGGGATTGTCCGAAAGGGTTACCGCTGGCCCGGAACATAAAGGGCTAAGGAAGGAACACGGGTGGGTTTTAGTCAGTAAGAGTCTGACACTCCCTTCCGCTCCACCCAGAGCGGGAGGGGTCATTTGAGGATTTCCCATCCGCAAAAAAAAAAAAAAAAATGCACTTAGCAACATCTCTATGTAAATACCACAATCATAATACTTTTCATTGCTTCAAAGCGCTTAAGGAAAACTGTGCAGAAATCCTCCACATTCAAGATAAAACGCTTTAAATCGTGTAATGTGTTAAAGCGGACAGATCGCGCCATTCACGTCGGTGCCAATGAAGTATTGTTGCGGATGTAATTCTACGACCTATGTATATGGGTGGATAGTCGAATTTAAATTGAGGTTTTATTTTAGAAGCGGAAGGAGGAAAGGGAAAAATTAAATTTTTTCGCATTACTATACACACCATCATTACGTATATATATATTATAAACATATTATATATTATTAATTATTATTTATTTACAATTATATTATTTATATTATATATACAAGGTGTAACAGAATAAACGCAAGTCCTGAAAGTAGTTTGTTCATAATTGATTACTGAATCAATTTCGGTAACATTTAAGATAGGTATTTTTTTTTTTAATTATGTATTTTGCCATACTGATCGCCGATTGAGCCAAAGAAAATTAAATCTTATGTCAAGGCAATAAGACTCAATTTGAATGGATAAAGTAATGATAGGGTCAACACATCTCGATACGATCGCGCTATAATCGTCCATCACTTGCTGTATACGTATTTTTGTTTGGCCCTTGCGGTTAAATCGCGCAATGTAATGCGATGTGAATTCAATCACTATTGGAAAGTGAACGGTTAGTGAATGTGGGCGATTGTATTAGATAGGTTTTTTAGTATTCATTTTAGGTTAAGCTTTGGCCAAACTTAAGCGAAACCCGCGTAGGACGCGGAACGAACGACGCGCGCCAACTATGTCAACAAACTTGTATGGAGATAGCCAAATCATAAAAACAATAGACACGTCAGTCACGTCCCGCATCCCGCATCCCGCGCGGGATTCGCCTCAACGAGATCAGAGTTTAAAGTGTATTTGATAGTGTATCAGGTTTCTAAAGCTGGTTTTGATAGTTTCGGTTTAGTGAGTGTTTCTAGTATGAAACAAAAGAAGGTTTCCTAGAGACGTATTATTACTGGCTGTTGTTATTTCTATCTAAGATCAATCACAACATCCTAAACTAAAGCCTATGGTGGATGTTGTGAACAACGTAGGTATTTACAGTTCAAAGAATTGAAAGCCTCTTTGTGATAAATAATACCTATCAATTTAATAGGAAACTAATCCAAGTATAAACTTTAGGCCGTGTACACACCAAACGTCATGTCAGTGGTCGACTGAGAGTGTACGCAGTTTACCGTTTTTCCATCCGACAATACGCTATACGGGCCGAAACACATAACCGCGTTGCGACGCCGCCGCCGCAACGCTAAAATCGGCAGTTTGCGTTGCAGCGTTGCGGCGTCGCGAAAAAGAGCGTTATATTGTTGTATGGTAGGGTAACCAGTTCCTCGTGATTTTTTATTGTGGACAGACGTGTCTCTGCCATGGATATTGCTTATTAGAACCTGAAACCTGAACCAAACATAAAAAAAAAAAAAAAATAAAAAAAAAAAAAAAAAAATAAATTGATGATTAATGAATAAATTGATGGCAACGTCAGGCATTCTAATTTTAAAACTGCTTCCGGGTTGACGCGTGTCGTTTGCAAGAGTGATAGAAACAAACTGAATCATTGTCAACAAGTATGACGTCATGGAAATTGCGCCGCGGTGCGGCGCCGCGCCTCTAAAATCGGCGCTGACGCCACTGCCAATTTTAGCGGCGCGGCGCCGCATTGCGGTTATGTGTTTCGGCCCTACGCTATTATTGAGCCTGTTCACAATAATTGCGGGCAGACTATACAGGTGGTGTAAACGCGGCCTTAGTAAAAACCTAAATTTGCGACTGACGTCTGGGGTATATCTTATTTTATGAAGCATTATTATTAATGCATGTACTTGATATTTAATTGTTACCCCTAATAAACGCTTGGGGTATTATAAAACTAAATAATACCCCCATTTCACTAGCCACTATCAAAGTTACGGCGGTTTTAAACTCCCATAAAATTTTATGGCTACATATTTTAATTTTAATTAAATTTAATTATCATTGATGCTAATTCTGGTTTGACGATGGGATTAAATGTGGAATTTACCTTATTTGTGGGTGATGACTGCGTGTGGTTTTATTTGTGTGAAATATCGGTCAGTAAATCAATCCAGCCTCATTATCATCTGCCTAGCCTTTTCCCAACTATGTTGTAGTCGGCTTCCAGTCTAACCGGATGCAGCTGAATACCAGTATTTTACATGGAGCGACTGCCTATCTGACCTCCACAACCCAGTTACTGGTTAATACGATACCCCTTGGTGAGACTGGTTGTCAGACTTTTGAGCTTCTGACTACCCGTAACGACTGTCAAAGATCCACGAATAACAGCCGGGACCAACGACTTACCGTGCTTTCCGAGGCACGGAGGGGTCACGGTGTGTAAAGATTGTCACCCATCCACAGACCAACCGCGGCAAGCGTAGCTTAACCTGAACGATCGACCTGTTATTATTTAGCCACAGGCCCCTCGAAGCTATAATGAGAAGAGCTTGTTCCTTAAGTTGTACAAATTAGAGTAGGTTCCCATAGATTAGGTAGGGACTGACCTAATTAAAATATTGTATCATTGGACGACTTTTTTTCTAGCAGTATTCTTTTGGTAGCGATGACAGAAAATTGAGACATTAGTGAACCGATCTAATGAATGTTGTATTTCGGCACTCGGCATCATTCAGTGAATGATAGAAAAATAAAATGGAAGGAGCAGATGAACGTTCATTCCTATCCTAATGTCTTTCGCGTCTGATGTCTAGAGATTTAAATAACAAACACACAAAAAACTAACATACCGTAGAATTGAGAACCTCCTCCTTTTTTGAAGTCGGTTAAAAAAAACTGGTCATCAAGACAACTTTGTAATGGCCATGTTTCTGTAATGTTGCTCGAAACAATTATGAATAAAAATTATTATAATCGATTAAAAACTTCTGACACCACTCCTTCGTTTACATAAGCTCAAACTTCTGACAGAAATCCCCAAGAGATAGTGAGACAAAGAATGATATTTTACTTTCAATCTTAAAATATATTCAGACACTTCTAGTAAGTTGACATGTTAAGTTTTTCTTCAACCTTAAAAAGTTTTTTGACACTTCGTACTTTTTACTCTGTGGATGCCCTTGGCGATAAACATGACGTCATTATTTCTAAACTCAATGCTTTGTTGTGTTTAAGGCATTTACTGCCGTTATATCCCGAGGGTTAAAAGTGAAAGATTTTATTTGGCGTTTATTTTATTTTTATTTTTTATGGTGGCGATGACACCCAAAAACGTAAAAAATTAGGAATGGTTAACTGAAATAAAACTAGCAGAAATAGGTCAACTTTAGTGTAGGTACTGGGTATCCCAATTAATTGGTTTGCGGCGTTCGGAAGGTATATCTCCATATATAAAGGATGAAATTCGACATCTAGTTTGAAAGGAACCCTACATATTATCTAAGGTTGAATGATTGGTAACCATGGTAACGGTAATAATAGTATGTTTCTCAATTGGAGTTTTGAAGTTACGAGTGATGAGGTTGTTTCTATGCAAAAGTGAATCATTGTCGACTGCATAATTTAGTTTAGGTGTAAAAAAAGCAATTAGAAAGTTACCAAATGTTTTTCTTTTAAATTTCAAGTTCCGTATTCAGTGTTACGTACGATATATTATTGCAATACTGAATCAATATTTGAGTGCAATACAGAGCGATATATCTTATTTTAATCTATTAATATTGAAAAATTAATCAAAACAGCGAAACATTTGACAGCTATTTGCAATGTTGTCAACTTTCAGAATGCGCTCTCTAATGTTAGGTGGTCAAATGTGAGCCTATTGTGAAAAACTAGGCTACGATTTACGAAAAAGATATAGTCAGACTTTTAATTAGCTGCAGTAAAATGACAGCTTACGTGTTACTTAAATGACTGAAATTGGCGTCTTTCTGTTTTTTCGCGGCCATCAACCAAATCTTGTTTTTGTACAGAATAGTGTAACAAACGAAACTTATTTGACATGCATATTTCTAAACTCAGTCCGAAATGAGTTATTAAGAAGTGTCATTTTACTACAGCTAATTAAGTCGGACTATAGGTTGATGACAGTTCAATCTGCTAAAGGGCAATTTTGTTGCCATTCAACAGTTAGAAGGGTTATTCAAAGCAGTCACGTTAAGAGAAGGTTATTCGATTTTCCAGGATTGTTGTTTATTTTCTTCAAACCCTCAATTTAATCTGTCAGTGTTTAAGCGGACAATTGGCGCCCAGCAGGGCCTCAAACTTATGTACGAAAGTCCTATGTTGTATGGTAACTTTCTAGTGATAAAAAATCACATTTCATTAAAAACAAATTTTTGAAATTATATATCAAACATTTTCACTCTACTAGGTAAGTAGAGTGAAAATGTTTGATATATAATTTCAAAAATTTGTTCGAACACAATACAATAAATTATTGTGACGAAATTAATAAATACCTAATTCAGTTATCAAGGAAACTGTTTGATCTCAAAGAGCTAATTATAAAAAAAATACCGTTCGTCTTTTGTTCTTTGGGATTTAAATTCAGAATTAGAATTTGTTTTGCTGAACAACAATTTCTATGTTATGATAACGTGTGAAAATTAAATTCAAAATGTTCATCCCGTTTTCAAATACCCAGACATTCAGAATTACAATAAAAAGTCCATGAAAGTATAAAAATGAAGAAGGTATTAAATAGGTACTACTTAAGCCTTAATGAAAATGTAACATTGTTGCGTGAACATGCGATTATCATCCAAATCCCAAAATTCTCTTTTACTAAGGCCTTACCTGCAAAATCCACAATAGGCTGAATCATATAATCCACATTTTCAAAATAAAAAAGAGCAACTAATCAACGCCAACTAAAAATGCAATAAGTCCGACATCGCAAACCAAACTTTTTAAATTCCGAACTTTATTTCGCGGGGCCCGCAAGAAACGACACGCGTCCGTACAGTACAGCGTCCAACAGCGTACTGAAACTACTGAAGTCTGAACCGAAACATCCCTGTCAAGCTATGCCAAGATAACGTTTACTGTTTGCTCACTCAATTTTAATTTGAACTCGGTCTTATTTCAAGCTGGTAAGGGTTATCTTGGAACTGATGTAAGAATGTATAGCTTTAGAAAGTATTTCGACGGCGAAGTGCCAATACCTCCTAACTGACAAAGTCAAAAATTTACACAAACTGAAGAAAAACTTTCAAAAATAGACACGTTGGTTTAGTTGGGAGGTATATATTTCCACATTTTAATTGAAATGCTGTTGCAACTAAAAATACACTGAGGCGATTTCACTAAAACCTGCAAATAACGCCTTTAAATTCAAAACAATATAAAAAAGAAAATTTCTCAAAAAATGTCAGTTAGGAGGTATTGGCACTTTGCCGTCGATTTGGGAATGAAATTTGGCGGTATAACGATATCTTCACATAGACTTACCTACAAAATTTGTGTACGAATGGGAGTCTGGAAGAAAACACTTGTAATTTTAATGTTGGCAGTATTGTGTTTTACACGTTAAATGTACTGTGAGCGTTCAGAAGTCTGTTCGAAATATTGTTTGTAATAATGTGATAATGTCAGTGATTTGAACGTTGCCAAAGAAGTGCTACTTACGTGAGTACTTTACATTTCATACCACAGAATATGTGTACAGTCACGAGCATAAGTATGTATACACTTGGCTTCATTCAATGGCAATTTTCTACTTTATTTTTTAATGAAATTGTATGTTATTACGAACATAGTATATTCGAACCTATAGGTTTATGTAAAGTGTCGTATTTCAACTTTGCATTCGTTAATTCGTGAAAAAATCGCAGTTGAAAGTTGCCAAGTGTTGACATATTAGTGCTCGTGACTGTACAGTCAACAAAAGAGATAAGTATGCAGGATCGTCGGATATAGTTGAAGTTTAGTAAGAAACTGATGGATGTTGTCGACTGAAATTTTATTTGCTGTTTATATTCTATTAATAATATTACATTTTATTCGAGAACATCCATCGTTTTTTTTTAGTTGAGCTGCACGGTTACTGACAAATGCGTGCACTGACTGGACAGGTCCACTCAATCTGTGTCGTTCTTTCCTCAAAAGACCATTACAGACACTAATCTACATGGTCCTCAAAGATTATGTCCGGATTTTTTTTTTATATATACACATTGACATTGATGAATCCTATTTAGACAATGACATGAATATTTACTTTGTAAGTAATTTATTTTTTATTTAATTATTGTGAATGTGAGGACTATGTGGGTCATTTCTTTTTTTCCTTCTTAGTTTTAATCATGATCTGGCAGTTTGAGTAGTTTATGCGGCCTACCCAAATGTCCTTTCTTTGGTATTGTTCGTCGAATCGTTGAGCTCCTTAAGTCTTGAGTTGAGCTACACGATTTTTGACAAATGCGTGCACTGACTGGACAGGTCCTCTCAATCTGTGTGGTTCTTTCCTCAAAAGACCACCTCAGACTTCGATCTACATGGTCTTCATATAACCTGACCAAGATTATGTCTGGACTTTAAAAGAGACTGTGACCTCTGAGTTTGTTTCGGCCTTTCTTCTCAGAGTAGTCAGATAGGAAACGCCGACTTCATCTAGTTTTAAAAAAAACATGATTGACGTGTAAAAGTGTTTGTACAAACCTACTTACAAAATAAAATCATTTCATTTACTAAACTTCAACTATATCCGACGATCCTGCTTACTTATCTCTTTTGTTAACTGTACATACAAAACCCAAAATCTCTTTTCCTTAAAATTTCGTCCAAGTTTTAAATTCGGAAAAAAAAATGTAAATGCGCAGAATGAAATGCATTTTATGTGCATTTTAACGACTGTTACATTTTTACATTTGCCGATGTGACCTGATTTTTGTTACGTGGCCATAATTTGCATTTTAATTCCCTGCACGTTCAGAACTTTGCATGTTTTTTTATAGAGGTTCAGTTTTTCTTTGCAAAACTCTTTTTCTCACTTTATCCAATATGGCATGTCTAGCGAAAGCAATTTTCAAAATGTGGTGTAAGAGAGGAGTGTGGGTTTAATTATTTTTTTATTATTAACTAGCTGCGCCCCGCGGTTTCACCGGCGTAAATGTCGATCCCGTGGGAATATCGGGATAAAAAGTAGCCTATATGTTAATCCAGGGTGTCAGCTACCTCCATACAAAATTTTATCAAAATTGATCCAGCCGTTTGAGCGTGAAAAAGTAACAAACATATAAACATACATACACACACACTCACAAACTTTCGCCTTTATAATATTAGTGTGATTAATTTTATTTTTTTCAGGTAAATAACACCCATTGCCACACGTAAATAATGGAAAACATTACACATGTTTATTACTGAATGGCCCTTCTCTTGACCTCGATCACGCCTGAAGGAAAGCGATGGATGAGGTCTATGATGGAACGAGTATCATTTACTTATAGATACTGCTACATACTATTAGAAGATCCACCACAAGGTACACTGATACACTGGTGAAGGTCGTGGAAATCTAGTGGGTGTCGAAAGCACTCTGTAAAAATCTTACCGTAAAAACTTAGATGAAGTGGGCTGTCATTCCACCTGACGTTAGGGATTGACACTGTTGACAGCTAACTTCACCTAAGTTTTTAAAGAGAGATTTAAAAAAAAAAAAGAGCCGCTGTCAATGTGGCGATACTTGAGCCCGGCTTGTGTCCAGCATTGAACGTCTTGGCAAAATGATAAAATCTTTTTTTATTTCGGAAGAGTTATTTAACCTTTTTTCCCAAAACTCCTTCCGATACAAAAGATAAAGTCCTATAAAGAAATACAAAACTGTACAGAAACAAACGGATCACAAAATAAAATAAAATGAACATTGATTTAAAAAGTACACTTCCTATTAACTCCACTCTTTTACAGAATCTAAAGGTAATCCAGTAATAATTCTACTTCATTTACGATTCCATATTTTCCAAATATGTCTGAAGTGGTGTTATTGATACTTTCACGAATCAAAAGGCTTATTTTAAAAGCGTGTTTCCATAAATTTTTAGCTTTGTCCCTACGGAATAACGCGCCGACAGTGGGCCAGCTCAGCGGGAGTGAATGCTTAGAATATTCCAGTGGTATAAATGGATTGGATTGATATATTTTCACCCCTGTTTCCTGGCATAGGGTGGGCAGGATTTAATGTTTGTTAGGTAGTGTTTTGTTTAGCTTGAACATCAGGAATCGATGTAGTATAGGCAATTTTGAGTGCTGTTTTTTGTGACAATGTTCTTCATCTGAGTCATGTGTAAATTGAGGAATATAATATCAAGCGTAATTTGAGGAACATAGTATGAATTTTCTTTTCAGTAATTACAAATAACTCACCTTTTTTTAAATAATGAGACGAAACATTGAAAGACTACATGTCTCGTCTCATAGAGAAGTAATGAGCAGTGATTACCGAGGTTGTATATTGAGTGTAATTCAGATCATTATGATTTTCTTCTGTCTTTTTCCTGTTTTATTTTTTTCTTACACGTGAAAAATGACTCCTTGTTTCACATTCACAACAGGGAATTCTTAATAAATAATTCTTATTTCACGTGTAGTATACTCACGCTTTATTCTCATGGGTGTAGGTAGGACTTAACGAATGTACAATCCATACACACTCCTTTTTTGCTTTGAATAATTCTTCTTTAATTGCATTGCTTTTTTTTTTCTTTTTTTTATATAGCCCCAAAAAAAATCATTTTATGGTGTGGTTTTGCCATAATCGTCACATTTAAGACCCTATTTTGTAAATATGATTTAATTTTTAATTTTAATTTTATTTTATTTGGGAAACAAACAGATGCAATAACAAACATAAGTATACAAATAGTTTAAACACAATCCAGAAACAGTTTCCACAGATAATTATTCAATTAAATAATATATACCCAAGTGTAACAACAACCATATAATATCAATTATTGCAATTAACAAAACACACAAAACATCATACTGCAGAATTCCCAGCAATAACGCTTCAATAGACAACTACACAATAATTTCTTTATCAGACCAACAACTTGTACCAGTTGCTGGTTTCCATTGCCAGATCTATAACACACAGTCCCAAGAGGCTCTAATTTTACGACGATTACCGTTTGACCTCTGAGGTCCGCTGGGACGAACTCCGCCTTCAGGGCGTAACTCGCTGAAACTACTGAAGGAGTGTTTGAAATATTTCAGGGAAGTTATGGATCATCTGATTTTGTTGAGTTTGGGATTGATTGTGAACTGTGTTGGCTGTGCTGTCAGGCAACCAGTAGGTAAACACTTAAAAATATTCACGGATAAGATAGTCTCCTATCTTATCCGTGAATATTTTTAAGTGTTCATCCTTTTCACTTAAGTACTTACAGTAGCACTTGTAAATATGTGCTAATAACAACATGATTACTGCAATCCTCTTCTAACAAGAAAAATGATTACGGCACTATAATTTCCTGCGTTCGTTTATAGTATCAATGTTCATACGTCAATAAATAAACTGTCAGCAGGTAGTATTATTCATACTGATAGGTACTGATACTGAACATGAAAGGATACTGATTTTCAAGCTAGAGGTAATTTCGTCTAATTTAGAAGTAACGGTATTTACGTTATTTTGATAAGAAAATATATCTTCAAAGATCCTAAAATGTCCTTGGATCCGCGATGATTTGACTTTTGAATTTTAACAACAAGTTATTCGGCTACTTCTTTATGGTCGCTTGAGACTTTATAATTGTTCAACCAGTATCACATCAGGTAGTCAACGATGATGCGGTCAATCGTAATGGTCGGTTAGCCTACTCACTAGAGATAGATTTTATTGCAATCAAGCTTTGTCTTTTACAGAATAGTATTACGCTACTAAACTAATAAGTAGTACAGACTATAGCCCGCAGGCCACTGTTCTACTATCTCATTTGCGTATATTGCATCCACTGCATGTAGGTCGCGTAGAAATATATTGCGAATCCTTTCATTTTGGGGTACAACTGCAGGCGTATAGAGTATACTGGTTTGTAGTGTGGTGGACAATTTATTTGGATCTTTAGAAGGTTCTTGTGAACAGTGGTTTTTAGTGTAATTAGATGGTAATCATCACCGCCGTTTGTGAACATTTAATATCCCGGAGACAAAACCGGAACACAGCAAACTACTCGGTGGTACAATTGGGTAAAAGTTAGTTTGGCTTAAAAAGTGTCACCTTTTCATAGTTATATCATCATCATCATCATTTCAGCCGAAAGACGTTCACTGCTGGACAAGCCCCCAAACACCTCCACTTCGACCGGTTCTGTGCTTCTCGCATCCAACGGTTTCCTGCGGCCTTCACAAGGTCGTCGGTCCACCTTGTGGGAAGCCTTCCAACGCTACGTCTTCCGGTACGCGGTCGCCACTCCAGAACCTTTCGGCCCCATCGGCCATCTGTTCTGCAAGCAATGTGTAGCAATTATTCGGGCTATGTCGGTTACCGTGGTTCTCCTGCGGATCTCCCCATTCCTGATCACGCAGGGAAACTCCAAGCATAGCCCTCTCCATTGCCCTTTGGGTAACTTTTAGCCTTCTTATAAGGTCCATTGTGAACGATACCATAGTTATATTACAGGTACCATACCCTAACCTAATCCGCTCAAAACATGCCACAAAAATACATCCATAGCCTACAATTAAAGACCGACCCGCTTCAAACACTCGCCCTCAGGAACCCGCAAACAACATTTAATTACTTCAAGAACCCCTTGACACTACTTAGTACACTGCCCACCCCCTTAAATTTGTGGGTGGAGCGATACAATTACCCACGGACCCCATCCTTAACAAATAAATGGTCTTGAGTTCAGACTGCATTTACGAAAATTGCGCCGACTCTGTTTACTTCGCAAAATGAGTTTCGTACTTAGAGCATGCATAGGACTAGCTTATGTTTTTATTTGTCTTTGGGAAATAATCTCGACTTCTCTAGAACTAAATGGTATGTTTTTTTTTGAATGATGTATAAATACCGAAGAGGGGCCCGTGGCAAAATAATAACAGCCGCACAGGTCGATCGATCAGGTTAAGCTACGCTTGCCGCGGTTGGTCTGTGAATGGGTGACCATCTTTACATACCGTAACCCCTCCGTGACTCGAAAAGCACGTAAAGCCGTTGGTCCTGGCTGACATTCGTGGATATTTGACAGTCGGACTAGTCAGAAGCCCGAAAGTCTGACAACCAGTCTTAGCAAGGGCTATCGTATTACCCAGTAACTGGGTTGTGGAGGTCAGATAGGCCGTCGCTCCATGTAAAATGCTGGTATTCAGCTGCATCCGGTTAGACTGGAAGCTGTCCCCAACATAGTTGAGAAAGGCTAGGCAGATGATGATGAATAAGTATCGAAGACATCTACCAACCCGCACTGGGTCCGCGTGGTAGATTACAGCCCACTCCCTCTCACCGAGAGGAAGCCTGTGTCCCAGCAGTGGGTACATTATAGGTATTATAGGTACATCATAATTATGATAAATAAATAAATGATTACGTTTCAAGAAATAACTAGGAATTTGGAGGTAAATGTAATGCCCCATTGTATTAATTTCATCTTCGTCATCTTGCCGTGTTCCTCAAGTGAAGCGATCAATATATATTATTATTAGGATTAGGAAACTGAATACACCAGTCATGAAGACTTTTATTTCTTTGATTGCCAAAGCAACTGAAATATTTATGTCCTCGCCAATATTTTTGCAAGTTTTTAGACCCACGGAAAGATTAGAGATGACTTAATTAATACGAGTTACGAGTTTACGAGTGAACTACCAATCTTAAAAATATTATAATGGCCACCTCAATACCAATAAGCTTATGCTACTTAGATGGAGATGTCCTACTTTATAACTATATTAATACACAAATGTCTCGGAACATTAAGTCGTAGATGTAATTCAGCGAAGATTTTCCACATACTTACTGGCGCAGTAAGTGTTCAAAATAGAATTAAGAATGCTTCCCGGTTTACAACACGGAGTTTTCAATTACTTTTCTTAGTTTTGGTCTAAGTGGGAAGCGGTAACACATGACGTTAAGAATTTCACGCTTGTCCTTTTGCTATGATTTAAAGCGGATCTAATTTGTTACCGAATTCAATATTTGTTAAGCTGAATTGCTTTACTGACTGTACAAGCAAGACTTCTTCGTTAATTTTGTGGTGGAATTGTGACTGACTGCTGACCAAGGAAGAGCGTTCAAACCCAGGCGCCAGGGTCAGTAAATTAGAATAGAATAGAATACTCTTTATTAGGTTGTACAATTTATTTTACATACATACATATATAAACTCACCTTCTTAGGGAAGAAAGTAGAAACAACAGAACGTCACCTGCTACAATTCTAGATACTCCTTTTGCTTTGTCCACTTTATTGTTTTCTAATCTTCAATAAAAACCTATTTTTTCCGGCAAATGTAAATGGTGAAAAGTGTGTAGCACACCTCTGCCTACTCCTTCGAGGAATATAGGCGTGATTAGCTATGTCTAAAAGCAAAGGGAATCTGACAACGTGGTAACACCAGTTAAGATGGGACGATTTGGTCAATGTTGGTGTACAATATAGCATATTCTATTTCTATCTGTGGGACTTCGAGCGAAATCCGAAACTAACCTAAGTTCGAATCTAAAGGTACAATTCCGAGATGGGCTGCAGACTGCAACCGCAGGCGAAAAAGCGGCTAGCGGCTGCGGTTGACCGCAGTTTTCATAGAAGCCAATAGTGTCGCTTGAACCTGCAGCTGCAGTTTGCGGCCTGCGGTCCATCTTGGAATTGCACCTTAAGTCGCATTTTTAGGCCAACTTTTTATTAAATTTTTCTACTAATAGGAACATCTCAGTAGCTATCCGGATGTTTAGTACGGAATAATTTCCAAGTAAATTGCCGCCCGCCAATCAATCAAAGACACAAAAAACTGGTGGTTGTTGTAAGGTAACTTAATTAGCTAATAATAATAATTACTTTGATGATCAATCACAAAGGACCAAATATCGTCTCTAGCGAATAGAGTACAAGAATGTTTCGTGTAGTACCTACCATTAGTAGGGCAGTCAAGCGAATGTGACGAGAGGTTTACGTGGGAAGACAAATAATACCCACGTAAAGGGTAAAAAAGTAAATATCAAGAAAAAAGGTGTAGGCACAGTACTCTCCTGGTTCGGCTTGGTGAGGCGGAGACCGTAGTGGTGTGCCACGCTGCAGAAGTCAGGTAAGGTGCTGGTCGGCGGATGATCTTGCCAGACCCGTTGAGCTCGACGTGGCCACGCGGGTAGAATGTGCACCCGGCACGGAGCTCAATGGTAATGGGGTTTGTCGCAAGGTGGTGACTCGTTGCTCCGAGTTCAGATGCCACCGATAGCACCGGATGGAAGCCTGATGATGATGAGCCGGAACTTTGGACCCTGGAAGTAACGTCCAGCGTGTCACAAGATGGCCTGTAGTCATCTCCGCTGATTGTGACACGCTGGGTAGTCAAGTCGACAATTTTGTTGACTGGCTAGACATTTCAGCACGGCAGGCACGGCAGTCGACAGGCAAAAAAACAGATGTCAACTCAGTCGAACTTCATAATGAATCTCTTTATGCCTTTGACAAAAACAGTCGTCATGACTCTCCGAACATACCTTCCATACATCGTGCACCGCTTCATAGCACATTCGTTCAACTCGCATCAAAGTGAACTTGGTTCAAACATTTGCCAAACAACCTCCAAAGATTCTACGAATAACTATTTTGATCAAACATTTGACAAATCCCTTTAAAGTTGCCTATTTGTACAATCGAATAGCTATCAAGCTGGGAATTACTTGGTATGTTCCCAGCTCGACATTAATTGAGCCATGTATATTATTTACATGGATATTTGCCAGAGGAATTGTAAACCAACCTAGTTTCAATTCACAATATATTCTCATTACAAGAAATTTTGTGCTCTGTAAGTGAAAGACGACTGTGTAGTGAATTACGCAAGGTAGGTTATATATAGTTTCAGACGTACTCTGAAGTTTATTTATTCTGTGAACATTTTATTGCTTGAAGTTAAATAGGCAAATAATTGTAGGTTCCTGCATAATAATATTTCCGATGATTCTAGGCTATTTGCTTAGTTTTAGCCGATCTTGTTGGTTCTATTGTTCAGACGCCAGCACATCAAGATACTACAATCTGTCAAATTTCTTTATTAGATTTTCAACTTTATCGCTAAAGCTCAAGTTTCAAAGCTGATTGGGAAAATTTTACAGTTTTGGGTAGCTTGCGTCTGTACCTAGCTAGAGACGATAGCACTTTTACAAGTAAGTAAGTGATTTCTATTTGGTTCTATTGGTCGAAGTAGCAGTGCAGTGGACATCTTTCGGCTGAAACGACGATGGTGATGATTATTCTATTGAATGTATAGTATGTAATGATAAGTGAGTTAGCTGTCGGTTTGCATTTCAAGGGGTATTTAGAGAAGAACTCTGAAAAAATGTTGGAGGTAGAGAATACTTGACAAATAATCCGCGATTCCTGGAGTTTTGATATTTATGAATTTTCGCTTAACTAGCCAGTATGGATCGAATCTGAATGAAAACCGTTGCAAGTTTGGCGACTAAAGAGTTGTGCGAGTTGGAAGCACTCCGGCTTCCTTCCCGCTTCAGTATCGATTGCATTGTTTCACGTCAGCTCAGATTGGTTCACAAATTGCTGGCGACCGAGCCCTGACTTTACTGACACCGTTTTAGTAATACTTGGTGTGCTTATGAAGCAGTGGGAGGTAGTTTATTAGATATGTCAGCCAAAATAATCGATTTTTTATAATATTATATATCCATTAACATAAATTTAAAGGTTGTCTATAACATGTATCTTTATGAATTTTTTTTTTTTTTTTATTTGAAATGGGTTTGCTCTTGACTCTAGTCTAGGTCATAGTTGACAGAGACAAAGTCGACGATGGAGTGAGCTCACCCAGAAGAAGCCTGTTCACTCTTACTTTGAAGAGATTCGGGTTGTATGAGCTCGGAAACACAGACGCAGGTAAAGAGTTCCACTCTTTTGCTGTGCGCATTATAAAAGACATTTGAAAACGCTTAGTGCGAATTGGTGGAATAGCAACTAGGTAGGGATGGTAACTTGCAGTGCGTCTGGATGTCCGAAGGTAGAAGGGGGCCGGTGGAATGAGGTCGTGGAGTTCTTGGGCACACTCACCGAAGTACAATCTGTAGAAGACAGACAAGCAGGCAACCTTGCGGCGATGAGCCAAGCTGTGAAGCTTGGCATCCACCAGTTCTTCGTCGCCAATGAGCCTCTTAGCTCTGCGTTCCACCGAGTCAAGCGCGGCAAGTTGATATTTCGCTGAGCCATCCCAAAGGTGGCTGCAATACTCCATGCAGGATCGGACTTGCGCTTTGTAGAGGGTTAAAAGCTGTCCAGGCGTAAAGTATCGCTTCACCCTATTTAGGATGCCCAGCTTCTTGGCCGCAGTTTGGGCTTTGTACTCGATGGTAGCGCCGAAGTTGAGACTAGACGTCAACTCCATGCCTAGGAGCTCGAGCCGATCCGTTACAGGAACAGATGCACCCCGGAAAGTAGGAGTCTGGTCAAAATGACTCCTTTTGGCGGTAAAAAGACACGCTTGTGTTTTGGTGGCGTTAAAAGAGACCAAATTGTCATCACCCCACTGGGAGACAAGGCTTAAGGTCAAATCAGTCCGCTCTACCATGGCCTCTCTCAAGAAACGAACTTCGGCCCCGCTGGCTTTTGCGCCGGACAAGTATCTCTCTGAAACAGTACTGTCATCCGACTGAATAAAATGTTTTATCTATTTTTATAAATCTTTAAATAATTGTCAGCCTATGGGGTTCTAAGGGACAACTAGGTTATGACCCATTGTATTAGAAAATGGATACTTTTCAAATCCGTCACATTACTAATTAAAATAAGTTATTAAAAAATTAACTTGACTACTGCCCGTTGCTTTTTTTTTTGCGGTAAAAGTACCTACCTACCAATTTCCTTATTTTTACTCTATTAGTGTAATGATGATATTTAATTACAATAATGTCTATCTGTGACTCCATATTTATATACAAATCACAATAAAAACTAAATTCAAGCAGAACATACCACAACCCGCGGTAACTCAGTAGATACCAAAAGCATGTGCATTGTTCACTAAAGTTAAATCAGTTCAAACACTACTATCGAACTATATACATTGTGTCGTACGATATAAGAGTTGTTAGCTCATATTGTCATGATTGCTTTTCGGTATAGTATTAAACTTTATGCTTCCAATATGTGATTTTATCTAGTAATGTACAGTCAGCAAAAGAGTTAGGTATGCAGGATCGTCGGATATAGTTGAAGTTTAGTAATAAACCGATGGATGTTTTCGAATAAAATTTAATTTTATTAATAGAAAACAAACAGCTCATTTATCAAATTAAATTTCAGTCGACAACATCCATCGGTTTATTAATAAACTTCAACTATATCCGACGATCCTGCGTACCTAACTCTTTTGCTGACTGTACATACATACCTATATGTAAGTAATAAGCTTAGTTGCTTGGAGGACCTGCATTTGGTGTTATTTCGTGTCGAAACACCAGAATTGTATGGTTAGATTAGGTGCTTATTTTGAAAACATGTGAAGCTGTTTCACGTCTATTTTCCTAGTCACTCATTTTGCTCCTCTCTGATTTACACAATACGATATACTCGTACTTATAAATAAACCGTAATAATTGAGACGCCTGAGGCAGGACATCGCCGTCGAGGTAGACCAAGGCGAAGGTGGCGTGACGATCTAATATCATTCGCAGGGCCAACATGGCCAGAGATCGCACAAGACAGGGAGGTTTGGAAGGAAAAAGGGGAGGCCTTTGCCTAGCAGTGGGACACAAACTAGGCTAACATTAAAAAAAAAAAAATGATAATGGCAGCTTCCTAGTTCAAATACTTAAGTGCAGCAGTACAGCTATGTCTGGGAAAGAGGGGTCATCATCATCATCATCATTTCAGCCGAAAGACGTCCACTGCTGGACATAGGCCTCCCCCAAGCACTTCCACTTCGACCGGTTCTGTGCTTCTCGCATCCAACGGGTTCCTGCGGCCTTCACAAGGTCGTCGGTCCACCTTGTGGGAGGCCTTCCAACGCTACGTCTTCCGGTACGCGGTCGCCACTCCAAAGAGGGGTAATCTAGTTCAATTAAATAATAATACATTAAACTAAAAATCTATTTAAATGAATAGCCCTCACATATATATGTTACGGCTAATGACCGAAGTGCGGCTAGTACACCTAGTTTTAACCAAACCTAACCTAGGGGTGCCCTTCGCTCGCTCTTGCATCCTACGTCGACGGAGACCCGCTTAGCGGGGCTCCTATTTCTGGGTAAGGGGTTTAAAGGAACCTAACCAAACCGAACCTCGGGGTGCCGCTCTTGCATCCTATGTCGCCTCCCGAAATACACACGAACCGCATATGGCCTTCTAAAACTAGGTGTAGCCGCACTTCGGCCGGCTAAAACTAGGTGTAGCCGCACTTCGGCTATTAGCCGTGACATATATACGTTATTCATCTAAACATATGTATACACTTTTCAGTCTTTTCTGAACATAGGAGCCACGTACAAGTTTTACGACCTCAGAGAGACGACGATGACGACGAAAAATAAAATGTTAAGTGCTTCCCGCGATAATCCGAGACAGGGAACGAACTGGAGTACAGAGGTCGGTTGCACTGGACCTCAGTTTGACGGAGAGTTTGAGATTAAGTGACGATTCAGAAAGGAATAGTGAAAGTAAGACAATAATATTATCATGGGTGCATACATACATAGCTTACGGTTTATTCGTTACGATTTCGCTTCACAGCACCTTTGTTATCTACCAGTCCAGCCGTGGAGAGAACGCGTTCCTGACACCTGTCAATTTTATATATGACCTGTCAGTTTTATTCTATTATAGATCAAATTCCCTTCGACCAAATTCTATACTTTTCAGCTTAAAGGACACAGCTCATTAGAGCCACCCCGCACCGCCTCGTCGCATGGCGTCCACTCGTTGTCGACAGGTGATCCACGGGTGGACGCGGCGTTATCACCAATAAACGTCGCGCGGTCAACCAGTGGACCTCGCGTCACGTATAACATTATAGCGTTGGCAATGCGCAGTCAACGCAAGGCAAGCATGCGAGCAGCGAGTTGTCACCGAGTGGTCCACTGTCACAGTGTCACAGTGGTCCAAGTCCATATAAAGAATACTAGCCGCAGGAGGCGAGGCGGTGCGGATTGGGTGCCGGGTGGCTCTAATGAGCTGCGACCTTTAATATTACAATAGGTATATAGTAGAACTAGCTTCTGCCTGCGACTTCGTCCACGTCAAATTTCACCCTCTTAGGGGTGGAATTTCGAAAAACCCTTTCTTAGTGGATACCTACTCTTCACAAAGAACACACAATCCAAATTTCATGTCTCTAGGAGCAGCGGTTTAGACTGTGCGTTGATACGAGTATATCAACAATCAGTCAGTTTGCCATTTTATATATATAGATAATATATTTGCAACTCAAAGCCAAACAATTATCCTTACACATAAAATAGCAAAAACATAACCAGCGCACAACATTCTTACAAATCTTTAAGCGAAACTCTTGAACAGTGTAATCGGTCCCCCACGATAAAACTTTATGATCCGTATTGTCCGCCCAATGAAGGGAAGAATAATGCCATATTATATAGGTAATAACCCGGGCGTTCTTGTGCAAGTTCCCGATTACAAGAAAAAGTTCCCAAACATCTGTTTAACGCACGATTTCCTTCTAGCCTTGTGTCCTGTGGTATTGTGCGAAGCGGTGCGATGCGAAACAACAACAAAAAAGAGGTTTAGCTCCGTTTTATGTGAATGGCATTCTGAACAAGACGATTTTGATGATATATCTGTAATTTAACAACACATAACATCACGCCTCTTTCCTCTAAAGGGTTAGGCATGTGTACTTCGTATCTATAGTACACTCAGCGGTTTGCTTTTGCGGTCGATTTTGGAAGACCACCTTTATTTACTCATTAATTACAATTGGTTGACACTTCCCGTGACCCAAAGGCTGGCTTTTACCTTGGCCAGAGGCTAAGCATCGCCATACAACGTGGTAATGCCGCCAGTCTCTTGGGTACATTACCAGTCGACAACGATACGGATGAGTTTTTCTACGCATTTTTTTAGTTTCTGTATAGTTTTAGTTAAGTTAGAATTTAATTTTGTTATTTTTACCTGTCTAAATAAGTAAAAATGTGTTAATTAATTACAATTCAATTATAAACATATTTTAAACGAAGCTACTTTAGAGGAAAAAAAATTGTTTACTTTGACATAGAAATTGATAATTTACCATTTTGTAACATAAATCAGCCATTTTTGCAGCAACTTACTACGAAACGACGACGACGAAAAACTCCACATTATTCGCTTTCGCACAGCTTCCAAACTCTCACAAGGACATGAACCTCCTTATTGTTGTTTGTTCATTCGTAAGAAGGTTATTGGTTTTTTGTGTAATTTTGTTTTTGATTCGGGGTAAAAGGAAAAATATGTTGTACAGAAGTGACTTTGTGAAGGTCGCGGCGCGGTTAGGTACAAAAAGTATCTAATTCGTTCGTTTTGGAAAGTAAATATTGGATTATGTTTTTAGAAGAAATGTTTTGAGTGATTTTGACGGTGTCAAAGCAGTGTTTATACTTTACTTTGTTGCCCCTGAACTCTCCCCGGTTGTGTCGGATTGCCGTCCCATCGGACTATGAGAGTAAAGGAACAGAGAGTGCACCTGTGTTTGCGCACACACTTGTGCACTATAATATCTCCTGCGTACCAGGCTAATTTCCATTGAGATTGGCCACCGTGACCGAAAACGGTCGGGGAGGCTATTATTACTTTATTACAACTACATAATACTTGGAAGATTATTTTATAAAGTACGCTTTTTATTTTAAAACCGCCACTCACTTGCCTGTTGATTTTTAAAACGCCTAATTGAAATAAATGACTGGCTAAGAACATAACAATACGCCTTTCCCTAACAGCTGTTCTGCAGTACATCTGATCCGAATCTGAATTAAAGATCCCACTTCAATCCGAATTGGGAATGTTCTAAATTCGGACGGATACAATTCGGATCTAGTGCGCAACCCCTCATATATTCAATAGTACCTAATTGATCAAATATTCAAACTCCAATAACTCAACAGTAGGTATGTCCCTAGCAACAGAATCTCAAGCCACAGGTTGCTACTGAATCACTGAGCTCCATAATGACCCATTTCCTGGAGCTAGCTGCTAGATTCAGGCGGAAATATATTGTACCGCACTATATTCTATGACCTGAAGTACCAATTTCCTTCAATATGCTATTGGTACAGTCCCCGGCACGTAACTTGGCAAGAATCGTTAGATTAGTTTTTCCTTTCTATAACTTTCTTGTAAACAGACCTCCTTAAAAGTAATCTATGGCAATAACCATAGTATAATGACAAACAATAAAAGTGGCCATTTTCTTGTTGCACTAAGTGTACATGCGCTAACTTACTTCCACTACACCAAAACCTTGCCAAGTTACGTGCCGGCGACTGTATGTCGATTTGAAGACTCAATGTGAAACATAATAATAAATGATGAGTGAAATACATGAACACTTTTCGTCAGTTTCTTTGGAACACAAATAGTAATATTTTTGTGGGTATAAAGACCAATAGGTATGTCTCTCGAGGTTATCTTTTAGAATGAATTTAAATTAAATAAGAAACCCGATACTTCACATAAGTCGTAGTCTAGAAAATTATCTCTACTTCAATCAATAAATTAATGTCTTAAGTGTAGTGAAATATCAAAAACTGGCCAAGTGCGAGTCGGACTCGCACACGAAGGGTTTCGTACCACAAGGCACAAAACGCCGAAAAAAACACGTTTGTTGTATGGGAGCCACCCTTAAATATTTATTTTATTCTGTTTTTAGTATTTGTTGTTATAGCGGCAACGGAAATACATCATCTGTGAAAATTTCAACTGTCTAGCTATCACGGTTCATGAGAGACAGCCTGGTGACAGACGGACAGGCGAATCTTAGTAATGGGGTCCCGTTTTTACCCTTTGGGTACAGAACCCTAAGAATGGTGTTTTCATTTTGAGTAGTGCCAAATGCCATCGTTCATCGGCAAAAACTTGCATGACAGTAAGTACCAAAATTCATTTCTCGTCTCTAAGAACGGAATCACAAGAAAACGAAAATAATAAAAAAAAAGCTGTAAGTAAACTTTCCAATCACATTAACTAAAGTAAACACCAAAATGGTGCCAAGCATCAGATCACAGTCACTTCTTGTCCAAACTTATTCAATTTGCGTTTCACTCGCCAGAAGTAATCGATTCGATTCCGATAACAAGATTAATACGATTTGAAATCGAGTGCCAATCGACACTTCTGGGAATCGTTACAAATCAATTTTGTGTTACGGGATGATTTACCTGTAGGTATTAAATAGCTTTGTCGTTGGAATGGTGAAAATTGTGCTGTCTAGGATTTCATTTCCAGGTAGGGCAGTGGGTTTTTCTTTCTGAAAATTCTCCACCCGCCACCACCTATTACCTGGAACTTGAACATATGGGTGTTCATACAGGTACCAATTAAATTAGCTAGCGAAACTCCGTAGACGTGATGGACATCGATATCTAAGCATGATAAAATCAACAAAAATAATTGCCAAAAGTTTTTTTTTTGGGGTCAACGACCGCAATTACTTTGAAGTATGAGTTTAGAAAATAAGGTTTTTTTTTGTGTTATGATGGTGATGACTCATCATCATCTGCCTAGCCTATTCGGCTCGGCTTCCAGTCTAACCGAATGCATCTGAATACCAGTATTATACATGGAGCGACTGCCTATCTGATGATTAATATCTACATACAATAAAACAAAATAAAATAATTTTTTAACATACTTACCCCTTTGGGGAATAAATGCGTGCGTTACTAACAGGCTGTTATATAACAATATAACAGCCTAACCAAGAAGCATAGAATATGAATTATGCCACGCTGTGTCTACCCCGTAGCCGCTGTGACGTCACGGCTACGCCCGCTACGCTGTCGTAGCAGTGTCAATTGGTTATGATCTGATTCGTAGCACGAACTAATAAATTGCATTTAAAACTTCTATGGAAAGGGAAATTAACGTCATCGTACTATTTGAACTTTTCGTTAAAGGCCCTGGGATGTTCTGCCATCGTTTTGCACGACTCATAATGCAAAGCATTAGAGAGTGTACCTATAGAGGTATGAGGAACAGGGTGTAATGTTCACTCAACCTCCATAGAAAAGGGACGATCCTCCGACCAGACGGGTGTTGTGTCTGGCGGGCAACTGCCCGATGATTCATGTCGGGCCGTTGTATCTATGCTAGTTGCGCGGTGAACTCTGCTTGCGCGATGCAGGATTTGCGTGACGTCAGTATGACGCGTGTTGTGTGCTTTACTTAATAAAAAAAATGCCTCCTTTCTGTAATTGTTATTCTCCTGCTAGTACACAGAACCTCCTTAATTAATATACCATTGTATATATAATTGAATGGAGATTAAAACCGTACTTTTCAAAAATCAGTGGAAATGAAAAAATACGTCCAAATATTTCTAAAAAAAATCCAGTATTCAAGTGTGAAACCTGAAAACATTGTAGCTTGCGAAAAAAATTAATTAATTCAGTCACTTTTTTTTTAAATAGAAGTTTCACTCATCGGCGGAACCCTATTGAAAATGGCTCTTTTATTCAAAGTAGTTTAATTTTAATTAATAAAAAACTAACTAATATAATATCTATGGTTTTTATACTATCATAATTTATGAGCATTAAGAGTCGTACTTTTGGATTTTTAGTCTGCCAATTAATACAACGGCACGGTTGGCGCAGCGGTTAAGCGATTGACTGCTGCGCTGCGTGTCGCGGGTTCGATTCCCGCACGGAACAAATATTTGTATGACCTACAAGTAGTTGTTCCGGGTCTGGCTGTTTGTGTACGTGAATTTAAATGTTTGTAAACGCACCCACGATACAGGAGAAATTCCTAGTGTGGGGCAACGTTTTTTAAAAAAGAAGAAGAAGAAGAAGAAGAAGAATATATGCATACCAATTTAAATTACAGGCACACACGTTCTATACATTTTCCTTGCTAAATGTACTTAAATCCAACTTTAGAAAAGAACTAACTTGCATAGAGTTGATAATCTATAATTTTGTTGTCATGGTAATACAAAATAGGCAGGTACTTCCATGGTATTAACATCATTATTCGATCTCATTATCGCGAGTTCATTTCCGAAGACAGACGATGATTTCCGAAGCGCATACTGTTCTTGGAATATCTGTATTGCTATCATATATAATATCTGTACTTATTGTATTGTAATAGGCAAGGTTTACCGCTTACTTTAGAAGGCCACCTGCAAGATTCGCCTCTTAAACATCAAACATTATTTAGAGCATCTTATATCTGCACCAAAATCGATCAAAACTACAACTAAATCTCCTTCAAACTTAAGGTAACTAAACCACTTATGAACGAGGTTGAACCAGTTAAACTATAACTAAATTACAACTACCTCAATGATCACTGCAATTTAGTAACGTAAACTACAAAGTTTGCGTTAAGACTCTCTGGTAACGGCCTGAATGATTTATTCGTTGTTACTTTAGAAAATCGTCTGTATGTCTGTGTCGACGGGAGTTCATTAAGATCTGAATGGTACAAAGGAATTGTCTGGTTTCTTAGGTGAAGTAGTTTTAAGAAAGGTTTGCCTAGCATATTTTGAGGTACTTTTCCGGCAGCAAAATTATGAAATTGTGTAAATAACCTTCACGAATGACAATACTTAAATGTACATATTTATATGCCTGATGCATTAAAGACGGTCGGCCCACATCCACTTTGATGCAACAGACAGCAGACTTTGCATCTTATAGATATACCTACAGCCATTATAAAGAGATTTTAATAATGAGATCAGTACTGAGATCTGATTTATTGAACGACTTGAATGAAAAGAAAGGATTATAATGCCCGACCCTCAAAAACTGTTAATTTGAAACCTTACACGATGACCTTTTTAACTTACCCCCTTACTAATAATCGTTGTATAGTGTCTGTATAAACACAACGCTTTGTCTCCTTCTTTCGAAAGTCAAATTACTGACGACAGAAAGAGAGAAATCAATCATGTAGGTAACACTTTTATAACATTTTTCCATTTTCATGTATTTTTCAGATATAAAGGTTTTAAGTTTTAACACTTCAAAACATTTAACATTTTATTATTCTTCTCTTTTAATGATAATGTCGACGTCTTCAAAAACCACAACCTTAACATTTGGCATTTGCAATTTCAATTACACTTGTCTTTCTGACTGTTCATAATGAGATACCTACTGAATTTTTTTATTACCAGAGTTCAAAGTTTGTTACGACTAAAATATGAGAACGTGTGAAATATAATGAATAATAAGAAACATTTTCTTTCTTCAGTTCTCCCCCCACTCCATTATTTAATTTATTTTCTGTCAGATTTTTTATCTTTTCCTTATTACTTTTCTAATTTAGTCCCATTTCTTTTGATCTTTCAATGTTGTGTTGTTTGAGCGATGGCCGTTTAGCGTGGATTTGACGCATATTTTCCCCCAACTCGTTATTTTTTGTGTTCGTGTTCTTCCTCTGCGTTTACTCAACAGCCAGTAAAGTTCTACTGGAGAATAAGACTACATTTACAAACACCAAACATTAACCTTTTGACCGCCACAGTCATGTATAGATGACAAACCAAAATGTGCCCAGCACGCCACGATTCGACTACATGACAGACTTTGCCGCCGAGGGCACGTTGTGGAGTTTTTGACGTGTGGCGGTCAAAAGGTTAATATCCTACATTCTGCTAACGCCACAGTTTATTACAGTCTGTAGCTTCTCTGATATCGCCACGATCTATACAAGAATAGCACATGTCGTTGTAAACTATCCAAGTAGTTAGTTAACTAGGTAGGTAGTTAACTGGCCAAGACTGCTAAACATTTTCTACTACAATTGATGCTATTCTATTATAATATGTCTTTTAAAAAGGTACCTCACTACGAACGTTTATTCCGGTGGCCACACTTTGGGATCTCGCCAACACACTCACTGAACGCTTGTTATTGTTGCAGCTGCACCTATGCCAAACTTCACTTAAATTGTGGCTAAGTACCTACATAAAAAACCTAATGGTAGAGTGACGTCGTGGAAGTCAAGTTAGTTACTGTAATAAGAGGACGCGTAACAGTAACAGTGGGGTCCGTAGCTAAATAATAACAGCCGCACAGGCTGGTCTGTGGATGGGTGACCATCTTTACATACCGAGACCCCTCCGTTCCTCGGAAAGTAGGGGAGACTGGGTACAGTTGAAACAATTTTGCTTTGAACGCTCGTAGCACAGCCATTTTGAAACATAACAAACAACAAAATATATACAATGAGAGAATAGACTTTTGTCTTCAAATACATCTCAGAATTAGAGGCTCAACTGCCATATTTACTAGATAGGAAGAGTTTAATAAAATATTGTGCCACTGTTTCAACCGTACCCATACCAGGGGCGGTTGAAACAGTGATGGGGGTCAGTTGAAACATAAACAAATAAGTAATAAAAATCTGTTTCTTTATTCATACAAACAAGAAATAGTTAAATTCTATTATGGCACAATTTCTATCAGTCTTAGTAATTGTTTCGAACATAAAAAAGAGCTCTTCTGCTCCGGTTTAAACTAAAGTAAATATCCGCACAGCGGATCAAATATTTTGACAGTTTAAATTCCTGGTCAGGGGTAAATACTCGGTTGTGGGCTACATACCCCATACTAACATCAGCCTGGTTACCTTCTTCGATCGCTGCATCTCTTTTTTTCTTGTATCGCAGAAGAGAAGAATGGTGAACTCCGTAAATCTCTGCAGCTTTTCGTAAAGAAGTCCCTTTTTGACTTCTTCATACGCATTTTCGTACTGAGTTATATCACACTCGCCTCTTGAAGTTTTTTTGATACGTTGTCTGGGCATCTAGAACGAAAAAAGCAACGGTTATCATTGTTCCAATCGTACCCACAATAATTGCTTCATCCGTCCCCATACCCCTCAACTGCTAATAAAACAAACATAGCGTCGAAACAAAACAACATAAACAAAAACGAATCACGGTTTTCGAACCTTCAAAATCTAACAATAAAACAGAAAATCACTCAAAATGCAAATGCTAATATCAACAAAGTAATTTGAAAAAGAAAACAATAGAAAATACTTACTTTTTGTCGAAAAAATATAATAGGGTCCCCTGGAAACGTACAGAGCGCGCGAAGTGCAACGCGTCACTGTGATTCATGTCCGGACTCACCGGCCGCGTCTCTCTCCCCTTGTACCCCTCACCACACCGCTAATAGTTTACGAGTTATTAGCGTTGGTTTAACCGTACCCTGCTGCAACCGTACCCAGTCACCCCTACGTTAAGCCGTTGGTCCCGGCTGTCATTCGTGGATCTTTGACGGCCGTTACGGGTAGTCAGAAGCCCGAAAGTCTGACAACCAGTCTTACCAAGGGGTATCGCATTACCCGGTAACTGGGTTGTGGAGGTCAGATAGGCAGTCGCTCCATGTAAAATACTGGTATTCAGCTGCATCCGGTTAGACTGGAAGCCGACCCTAACATAGTTGGGAAAAGGCTAGGCAGATGATGATGTAATAGTAACAGTGTTGTGTGATAATAACAATAAATTCTAATAACCTACCGATCCTTTAGTCCGTGATGATTACGGTAATTTACCTAATGATCGGTAACTAATTAGTCTATTATTACTGTCTGTATTTAGCTGTATCGATCTTTATGAGTAGTTCAAATTACTGCTAAAATCATTTTAAATGTTTATTTACAAAAACTGATATTCTTGCATAATTTGCACGTTAACCCACATATTTCAGAGTTAATAATCCTTGAAAGTCAAAACTTTCAAAATCAACGCCTTTTGGTTTTTCGTTAAAAATATATTTGAAACCTCCTCATAAGTGTCGCATTACTTCATTCGGAATTCTACACCTCCTCCTTAATTAAACAACTCCTTAATTAAAGGGTTAAACAAGAGTTGAAGACAAGTTCAATTTGCAGTTACCAATGTGGATATTTTATTTTATTTTATTTCTTAAGAAAACTTACAGCTAGGATACAGATAGTTGACAGTTAGTGCTAGAAGGCCAATTAAAAGTTTTCACTGACAATACTAGAGTAGCACAAGAAACAGTAGACAGGTAAGCGAAAGAAAGAATAGTAAGCACTCGGAGAGAATTAAGAAAAGACTAGGTGTTAATGATCTTCAAAGAAGTTTTTACAGAGTATTTTTTTTAGTTTAGGAACACTGGTGGAGAATAAATCAAGATCATCAACACTCTGACACATCGAGTTGTATGCCCTGCTAGCTCTTATCATAAAAGAGTTTTGTCTATATATGCACCGCACAGAGGGAACATACAGAGGTTGATGATTCCTCAAGGTGAAGGATGGAACACGCAGCCCAATTTTGCTTATCAATTCAGAACAGTCGGTTGAAACATTTGCCAAATTGAACAAGAATACCATGTCAGCAATTTTTCTCCGCTCAGTTAGTGGAAGAATGTGAAACTTCCTGCAGCGGCTGTGATAATTAGGCAAATAGGTTTTGGATCTAAACTGAATGTACCTTAAGGATTTCACAAATATTTGTCGGAAGAAGTCGTTTTTTGAACTGCAAACGCCAAAAAAAACTTGGTGGAAGCTAAAAGATTTTATAATAGCTTTTGGTAATCATTTATTTTTTTATTACCAAAAGCTATTTAATTAATTCATAAGCCGCGTTTTAATTTATTTAATTTCTTTAGCATCTTACATCAAGATGCTAAAGAAATTATTACCGAAAGCTCTTATAAAATCTTCTAGCTTCCACCAAGTTTGCGTAGTAATTAAGATAGGCGTAAAAATAGTCTCCCTCATGTTTGCGGGAGAAAACAAGCTTTTAGTCTTAACGGTTTTCTCTTAAAAATAACTGCCGTGGTATTTGTTTCCTTTTTCAATAACTTCATAAAACAACAAAACAAGTATTGTGATGAGAACATATCGAACTGGACTAGAAATTATTTTTAATTATGGTACTGGCTATAAAGCATCTAATGGCATTATATTAAAAATAATGGTAATTTCTTAGTCTGTAAAGATTATGCATTACATTTTATTATTCTTTTGTCTGCAAAAAATAATTCATAGCACCTACGAAACTACTCGTACACAGATTGATAAAATCAATAAACAATTACAATTCAGGAAATTTTCGCCTCAAAAGACCAACACGACCTACTTTCCCAACAAGCTGATCGCAAATTCTTTTCAATTCCCGATCTAGCTTACAAATTAAGGCAGATATACCTAGGTATAGTCACATCGTTCATAGATATTGATAGGACCATCGTTGGATGGCGAGTAGCGTGTAGCCGAAATTCGATGTTACTGCTGTATCTGGTGTGTTTGGATGTGATTGTTAACTTGACTATAAAATTAGTTTCTTATTTTCTTGTTCGACTTTATCTAGATAATATAAGTAGGGATTTTTATAATCATAATGCGTAAGACAAACCATTGGGCTCTAATAAAATAAGTTTGTTTGCCATCTTATCGAGTCTGCCGCCACAAGTTTAGTTGCCGATATGAGGTTGACGATCTTTTAGATTCGTTTGTTTACTTAAGCGTAGCATCTTGTATCGACACATTTACCGATAAACGGCAATAACTATAATACCACAACTATTACATAAAAAGCTAATTAAGATCAAAAACATCGAAACTAACACTGCGGGTAATTCGTTCAACTGAATTTACAGAAGACCTAACGTTACCTAAAGTGATTTAAATTCCTGCCTTTGAACTAATGCGTGACAACTTACGCTTTCAAAATACTATTGAAAGCAAGTAAATTTGCTAATGTAAACGCACTACCAAACCTATGAAATTCGTATGTGTTCATATACTGAGCTACAAGTCACAACGAACGGTCCTCAATCCTCCGGTACTAAGCAACTCGTGCCAGTGTCGATTCGAATCCGTAATAGATAACGCCGACTGCGCTGACTAGTTTCATATTCTTTAGTAATCCCACTGGCTTGTTTGGACAGGCATCGTAGGTATTAATTTATATGAACTTCGTAAGTAACTTTGTATTGGTTATCGTTCGATTGTTGTTTCGAGAATTTATTTTGTGCTTATGATTATTTGGTCGTTTCGATTTTCGATGTCGATTCATCGAAACGTATAATTATGAAATTCCGTATTTATGTAGTAAAATATTGTAAACAACCTTTCCAGAGTAAGCATCATGAGTAGAACTTGATAATCCACAAGTTAGTAATTTATATATTTTTTTAATTTATGGAAACAATTTTAAAAGCTAACAGTATTAAAATAATAATAATAATATGTACAAGTATTTATAAAGGAGAGGAAATAATCAAAGGGCATTAACAAATTCATCCGCATCGCTGTCAACAGGAAACGTGAACAAAAGACTGGCAGCATTGCCACGTTGTATGGCAAAATTTAAAACAAGTTAGTTGGTTGACAGAATTTTGTAACTCTCATAGTCGAATTTTATGTTCATAATTTTTTGTATTTGTTTTATATTGTTTATGTTTCTTGTTTGTTATTTAAGTTGCTGGTAACCCTGCACTGTCTGTAAATAGAACAATAACGCAGAGAAAACTTTCTGTTAAAAAAAAATTACAAATATTTTAGGCTATTTCCATACCATTCAAGCAACTAACCCACCCAATACAAACGCTCCTCTCACCTAAACTGATAAACACACACACACACACCCACACACGCGGTTGCACCGCTCATATTGTTTGCCACCGCGTGTCACGAGCGGCGATTCGTGCGGGAATTTTTACGCTTTTTGCTACTCCATGGTTTCCAAAGGATCAGCTTTAAATTCGTATGCAAAGATATGAAAAGCTGTTTCGTGATGTTGTTTAGTATTAAGTTCAATTTGTAGATGTGCCATTAGTTAAATAGTAGCCCACCGGTATCGGGAACAGGGTCCAAGCTACCGGCGGCGGCGGTCAGGGCTCCAGAGAGAGGAACTTCCTAACAATGCGGGCCGTGTCCAGAAGTACCGCTTTCTGAATCAAGCCCTTGATCCAGCAACGAGAGCCTCCTTAGGTGTTGGTCGAGGCTCTTGGCTATTAACCCATTGGCTGTCACGACTATCGGCACAATGATTGCCGAGTCCACATCCCACATGTCGACAACCTCGTGAGCCAAGTCAAGATACTTGATCTGTTTATCTTTCTCAGCTTTCACGAGGTTCTCATCATGCGGGACGGTTATGTCAACAATCATTGCGCGCCACTCTGATCGATCCACCACCACTATATCAGGCTTATTGGCAACAATAGTCCTGTCAGTGATGATGGATCGATCCGAGTACAATGTGATATAACCATTTTCGAGTGCCATTACCATGTGCATTTGGGGTATTTTTTGTCGTGTTCTAGAGTGTGTCTCTTTCGTGTGTATGTTCTATGTATGTATGTATATGTCTTTGGTGTATGTGTTCCTGTCCTGTTTTTGTTGGGCATTTCAAACATTGCTCTAGTTTCGGATTCGTTTTTTATTGTTGATCCAGTTTGGGGTTGAATTCCAAAACATAACCTTCTGTTCTTTACGTAATAATCACAATTTTTTTTTTTTATTATTTTAAAATTAATTTTTTATTTATAAAAATACTTACATTTCAAATAATATTTATTTTATACCTACACCTAAAACATAAACACTAAACATTTCATCGTGATCACCAATGGCTGCCAAATGTGGTGTTAACCGCGGTATAACCCTAAATACTTTGTTGTTGCGGTCAGGTTGGCCGTCGTTCAACTTCCAATACTTTAGTGGTACATGTAAATACTGGATGTAGGTAAGTACTACGTGTAGATTCATAAATATGTTTGTAAATCACACATACATGGCTAAACGAGTTCAGACGCGGCATATAAATAGACAATGTCCTGAATTAACATTAAAAGTTACCTTCTATACAGGCAGGTAAGGTGCTTAGGGTCGTTTGCACCACAAATCACTAAATGCGTTTAGCGCGAAACATAATAAAGACATAATTCTATACAATTCCAAGGAACCAAGGAAACCCTACGTGCAATTCAGTTAAAATTACACGCCGCTTACTGCCAATACATAGTGCAATCCTATATACATGCAAATTGCGGACAGCTGCGTTCTGCAGCCTCTGAGCCACTATTACGGCTCGCCATAATACGTATGTGTTATAAGGGTACGAGCAGAAGGATTTAAATGTATTTATTTATATTTATGAGAGGTTTAAAAACGTGACTTCCAAAATAATTTGTTTGTTTTATGACTAAGGAAAGCAGCAATGGCCGACAGACTGGGGTAATTTACACAAAACAATCTAGATATTTGGATAACGCAAAATTGTGAAGGAATACTTTGCGAGGTGACCAATATGTCCTAAAACCAAAAATTCGCATGTATCTACCAACCCGCACTGGGCCCGCGTGGTGGTTTACAGCCCACTCCCTCACATAGGCAATGTTTGTGACTCAGCAATAGGAACATTATAAGCTTATTATGCTGTTATCCTAATCTATTAATATCTATGGAATATGGTGTATAACTGTATACACAATTTTCAATTTGTCTCCACATTATCACAACACAATCCACGAAGTAACTTCTTTTAGAAAGCATTAAAAATACGACGTACGAAAAGCATGGAAAAAAATTATAATCATTTGCACAAAGAATAAAAGTCATTAAAAACATCTCGCTAGACAATCTCCTTGTGAGACAAAGAGAATATTATGCAAGGCTGAGTGTTGAACTTCTGCTAGAAAGCACTATAGGGATGGAAAGCTTATGATGTATGCTTTTATGATGATAACAGTACAAAAGGTTTGGTAACCTAGTAATTAGCATCTCCCTACAGGGCTAGACTCGCTACACCGAGGTTCTGTTGCAAAAATACGCTAAAAATAGAACCAGCAAATGCTAAAATGTAGCGTCACATAGCAAATCCAATAAAATAGAAGCGTATGTACTCATCTAATTCGTAGTAATTTCGGTAACAGAATTAGGGTTACTATCACACGGCGCTGCCATGCGGGCCGACCGATATTCCCAATGATATGGCTTCACCCAGTGCGCGTTTGAACGAATGAGCATACTTGAATTATGAAATACGAAAGGTTTAGATGTAGTAGTATATTTTCTGAAATGTGATTTTGAAGAGCATCTGTAGACCCAGGTCAACAGAGAGGTATTTTGTTAAGAATTAGGGGTTGGATATGGTAACCTTTTTCTAAACGTCTTCTTGTTATTTGAATACCATTGTTCAAATTAAACTAATAAGTTATTCAAAGTTTATGAAATGATGTTTTAGTGGAACATAGACAAAGGTTAGTTAGTCCACTTGCACCAATGATTCCCGTTACCTTAGGGAAGTTTTCATTTGAACTGTTAACCGCCGAATACTCACTACTTTTAGAAACGACTAAAAGTTATATGTCGTTTAAGAAGTTATCACGGGTTTTTCTTTTAGCCAGAATTTAAGCCAGCAGCTAAACAGAACAAGTCACTTACTCGCCCTCGGTAGATCCCTAATAACTAATGTACGTCATCATCTGCCTGCCTTTTCCCAACTATGTTGGGGTCGGCTTCCAGTCTAACCGGATGTAGCTGAATACCAGTATTTTACATGGAGCGACTGCGTATCTGACCTCCACAACCCAATTATAGGTAAGACTGGTTGTTAAACTATCGGGCTTCTGACGACCCATAACGACTGTCAAAGATCCACGGATGACAGCCAGGACCAACGGCTTAACGTGCTTTCCGAGGCACGGAGGGGTCTTGATATGTAAAGATGGTCACCCATCCACAGACCAATCACGGCAAGCGTATCTTAACCTGATCAATCGACCTGTACGGCTGTTATTACATAGCCACAAGCCTCTCCGTAGTAACTAATGTACGTACGATGAATAATTACGTTATGTGTTCCATGTTTCCCTCCACTCTCCTCGCAACTCTCCCATATCTAAACGCAGCTCCCGCTGTAGCAACATATTATCTAGGCGGCGCGGTCAAGCGTTCACAGCGGAATGAATTCCCGCCAGCAGCTTGAGCTTAGCTGTAGCTCCGCTGATTTGATTTTACTATGAAACGAGCTACCAACACCATCATCATCTGCCTGCCTTTTCCAACTATGTTGGGGTCGGCTTCCAGTCTAACCGTATGCGGCTGAATACCAGTATTTTACATGGAGCGACTGCCTATCTGACCTTCACAACCCAGTTACTGGGTAATACGATACCCTTTGGTAAGACTGGTAGTCAGACTTTCGGGCTTCTGACTACCCGTAACGACTTTCCAAGATCCACGAATGGCATATTTCCTAATTAGGTACGAAAAGTTAATTGCAGGTATCTACTTAAATTACCGGTAACATCATACAAGAAAAATAATCGATACAATTTTTTTATTCTTAAATGAAAAAAACACGACATAAAGTCGGATAAAAAATGTTGACAGCACTGAAATACATATTCATTTGCATTTTTCACAAAATGTCATTTTCCATGAAACTTAAAACCTTTCAACTTTTCACCCATTCGATTGCGCACGCAATTTCCCAGCCATTTCATTCTATGGCCTACATGCACCCGGAACACAACAGGCGCATACCATTCACGAATGTAGTATTAAGGTGACAATCGCGCAGGACACAAAGCCGCGACACTAATTGGAAACTGCGCAACACCAAACGGATGGTCAACACGCTTGACATACAGTGTGGGACCGAAATAGTCGCCTCGCGTTTATTATGTCCTGATACTTTGACTTTTTAGAGGAATGGAATCGATCCCATGTTTTGAAGAGCTATCAAGATTTTTTTAGTGCATAGACCCTAGCAAGGTAAAATAAAGAAGCACTAAGAAAAAGAGAGGTATAGAATATGAGGTAAAGATAGATAGGTAGATAAAACGTTTATTAAGATTAAAATAGAATAAAGTGGTACTATCTAGGCAGGAACAAAGTCAGTAACTAAGATTATAACAATGAGCTAAGCATATGAAATAAACCCAATAAAATGCAAATATCAAACGACATTTCCCCACAGCACGCCGCTCTACTACTAAGAGACAAATCTGTTCACACCACGACAGATATACATGCCAATTTGTGAGGAGAAGAAGAATCCACAAGAAAAATCTCCGAACTAAATCATAAATTCTTTTACCGATCCTGATACCGATCCTGCTCCATGCACGGCAGTGTAATAGAAGAATAGGATGACCCACTTTTTCGGTGCACAAAAGCCTTTTTTTTATATTGCATTGAATACTAGATTCGGTCGCCTACAAACTAGCGAGCGCGATTTTTTTGTTAATTTCTTTACTCGGAATATTTCTGCGTCCAAATATTTTTGCAAGGCTTTGTAAAGTTTATCTTATTAAGGCGAAGTTTGAGCTCAACATTTGTTATTAGATTGCAAACTTGTTTCGTGAATATTTTCCGTTATTTTTCTTTGTAGTTAGTTGTGTTGACAAATTGTAATCCTGTAGGTATGGTTTAAATAAACATAACATCGCGCTTGTTTTTCCCAAAGGGCAGATTTATGTAATCCAATACGATCAAGAATGCCAGACATTTCTATAATCGATTTAATTTCTTAGTTCTAAAAGGATAAAGCCTCTAAATCAAAACTGTTTCTATAAGAAAGCCGAGTTCGAGTTGAAAATAAATTAGCCGTAAAAACAAGTACTTAAAGTGAAATTGAGGATATCTTGGGAAAGCCAACTGCTTCGTTCGAAAAACAGAAGTGTTTTCTTAAAAGTTTATCTTGAAACTTGGCAACTTCGCATCGATATTTTCTAGGTGACATGTAAGTAACTGAAAAAAATAACTTCCTTTCCAAAAGCAAAAAAAAGTTTTTTCACAGAGTAAAATAATTTTCTTTTAACATGAAAAAACAAGTAAGCTATAATTTTTGACCGCACGAAGAGTTGCAATTATAAATGACATATTATGAATTCAAAAAATAGGTCCTATTGCATATTCATTATTTTCTCATTATTTTAACATTCTAATAACTACGGATTATTTTGTGAATTAAAAAAAAAGGCGCTCTGATTGGAAAAGGTCTACCAATTTTCTATTAATACCAGGTCAACCTAAAATATAAACTAGATTTTTAGACATTTTGTAGCGTAAAAAAACGAAAATATTTGAACTTGCTTTAAAATTAAAATGGAACAAATTGAATTTTCCCCAAAAATTGGGATGCAGAAAAATTGGCAACACACCTCCAAACGGACACACGAATGAAATATTAATGTTGCCATCAATTCACCGAGTTTCACCTCGGATGAGTTAAAAATTTAAAAACCAATGCTATTTGGCTTGCGGCCAAACGCGAAACGTTGAGGGTTGCAAGAATTTAATGTGATAGTGAATAGTAGGGAAAACTGCTAGCTTCGCCCATTTTGTTATCTTAGTAATTAGGGGAATAGAAGCACTTGTGGGTCATTTAGTTTGGAATATAAGAAATGTGTGGTTCGTGCAAAGATTCTGAATGGTTGGTCTAATATGGCTGCAGTAGGTTTATTTATGGAGTTCTGCTTTTGAGGTGATTATACCTGCCATTAGAAAGTCTAATTGACAAACACCTTAGTAATAGTCTTAGTAATAGGGTTCCGTTTTTACCCTTTGGGTACGGAACCCTATTACTAAGACTTCGCTGTCTGTCCGTCCGTCCGTCCGTCCGTCTGTCTGTCACCAGGCTATATCTTAAGAACCGCGATAGCTAGACAGTTGAAATTTTCACAAATTATGTATTTCTGTTGCCGCTATAACAACAAATACTAAAAAGAAAATAAATATTTAAGGGGGGCTCCCATACAACAAACATGTTTTTTTCGGCGTTTTTCCTTGTGGTACGGAACCCTACGTGTGCGACTCCGACTCGCACTTGGCCAGTTTTTTTTTCATTTAAGATTATTTGCAAACCCCGAAATAAACCAACCGCAACCTAAGGATCGAATGAAGGAAATTTCACAAACACCCTTCCAACGCTACCATTAGACCAATGAGCGGTAATGTATGAACATATAAATATTTATGACATACTCCATAAATGTCCGGATGAAAGCTGACGTAATGTAACATTATTGCATTTTAAAATACTCCACTCAGTGTTGTACTCATCGTTTCATGTCGTAATAAGCAAAAAAAATGAATGTGAACGTTTGTAACAATGTTTGTTACTAAATTACTTAAAAACTATATAAAATTTAACAAACAGATAGATTATGGTCTCAGTTAGAATATAGAATAATTCTTATTAGGGTTCATGAAGAAGTTTTCCCAAGAGGTAAGTGAAACCATTGGCAGCAGCTCGTATGAAAATAATTTTGGGACGACTCTTTTCCTCAATTCCGGTAATGTATGTTGTGTAAATCGTAGTAAATTCATGGACAAGTTCTAAAATTCGGTAATTCAAATGCATACTAGTGCAAACAGACACTATTTTATCAATCACCTGTTAAATATATCAATCACCTGTTAGTGACATATCGATAGTGAATTATGAAGTAACGTAAGGAACAGTTATTATACTAATGCCTAGCCCTTTGGGTTTGCCATTATGCTATAGCACATCGGGTTTTCTGTCACAGAACTAGGTATGTATGTGTAACAACCTCTATCTAGTACTATATTAACTGAATAGAACGCCTTTCGTCGACAAAAATAGTCGTTTAGATGTGTCCACAAATTACTCACTAAAAGTCACTTCAATCAAACATCCTATACATCTCACTCTACTTGAATACACACACACATACACATAAACCACGTTAGATAATTACAATCTATTATTACTAATAATAAAGCTGAAGAGTTTGTTTGTTTGAACGCGATAATCTCTGGAACTACCGGTCAGATTTGAAAAAATCTTTTTGCATTTGATAGCCCAATTCTTGAGGAAGGCTATTGGCTATTTAATATCAAGCTATAACCCTTAGGAGCCGAGCAAAAAGAAAAAAAAAGTCAGAATGAACGCTAAGCGAATACGAAGTGTTGCGACGGGGTGGGGGTACACGAAATTACCCCCACCACGCGGACGAAGTCGCGGGCAGAAGCTAGTATTATGTAATCAGCGCACTGATTACATTGCTCCCCGCGGAGGAACAGCTGGCTTCAATGAATTCTAAATGCTGTACACCGATTACCTGGCAACATTCATCACTGAAGAAATGTGCTGTGTGCTGTTTTAATCTTGTTCTTTTAGGGTCAGTTCACTCCGCGACGCGACGCGGCGCGCAGTTTTCAAGATAGCAATACAATTATAGACCTTATCTACTACAGTAATAGGTACACAATTCATTGAGGTGGTGTCTACTACGTCGCGCTACGCCGCGCGGCGCTGCGCGGCCCACCTCACTGCACTTGGCGCGCCATTATTTCATACAGCTGTCAAAGAATGGCAGTTGTTATTTGAATAACGAACAATTTAAGACGGTAGACAATTTGCTTTACATTTACTTTACCTATCTGTCTGACTTCTATTTACCTTTTCACACGGTTCTAATTGCCATGAGTCACATTAATTCGTGAGGTGAATGTATGCGAGTTACTAAGACTATCAAAGTTGTTAGAAGTTCACCAACTCCTTTTGAAGACGTTTCAATTTCAGTTCAATATAGGTACTTCAATCGTATGTAGATCAAGTACTTAAGTGTACCTATTTACAGTTAGGTACTTACGAACATTACCACCGTTTAACATAGAAATTGAAAATAGAAAGAAATGGAAAATTGTTTGCTATCCAGGTAACATTTAAACAGGTACACAGGTATTATAGAATTGGATATCTTTTTATTGCTGGTTACAAGTCTACGGTAGATAATACACGATCATATTACCATCAACCCAGGTGTAACTCCAAGACTCCGGGCTGCTAGTCTAATGTAAAAACACAATAACATTTTGTCCAACCCGAGGATCGAAGACTGCACCTCAACTTAGCAGTCACATTTGTAAGCACTCGACCAACGAGGCCATCAAAATATTATAGGCAAAATATCCATTACAACTCATAAAACATTAAATTTCGTATGCGTGCTTCGTAATAAAACATTTTAATAATTTCACCTTTTCCTTAAAAAATCTTGTCATCAAATCATAATTTTCAATAACCCTCAACATTTTTATACCAAAAACCTAAAAATCCCACGCAATATCCACCTTTATACTGAACCAAATTAATATCATAATCCCTCAAAATTTCAGCACGGCAGTGCGTGGAATTTAAATTTACGGCATTAAGAATCTTAGTGCTGTAGAAATTGGGTTTAGTTCAGTACTAAGCTGAATTGGAACTGAACGTTTTTGCAATCTGCTCAAGTGTTTGAAATGGCGATTTTTGAGGAAACAGCTTTGTATTAAAACGAAATGTGCTTAGTTTTAGTTGAATATTCAAAGTTTTCGTTAGTTTTGTAATAATAATGTGGGAAATGTGTGCTTGGATGGAATTAAAACAACAAATAAGTTTAAAGCGTTTTGTTAATGATAAGTACCGACACATTTTTTTCCAAAATAATGTGTTGTTAATTTGAGCCTTTAGAACTATTTTCTCGACTTATTTGCTTTTGTTTGGTATTCAAAAACCATAGAATATAATATTGTCACTTATCTGCAGCTGTAATTACTACCTATGTTTCGTTTGATTGGCAAGCCTGAAGCAAAGTCAAAAGTATAATGTGGCTATAATATCGCCAGCAGTCAATCCCTTGTTATTAATTAATATACCTAGCGTTATAAGGATATTGTATTGCTTTTATTGTTAATTTATATATTACAAAAAAAATAAAAAAGAACATCTGGAACACTGGAAATCAAACAGTACAGCTGCTTGGCAAAAAAACATAAACACACCTCTTCACAAAAACCTTATAAAGTATCCTATTATTCTTGACACCAAAAAACCAAATAGACAAAAAAAATCTGAATCCCTTTCCACAAATCCCATCCCTTTTATCTGAATCCACAAATCTACCCGTGAAATATCGGCATCGTGCTCCGAATATAAAAGCAGTACTCCTTATACATTACCATATCGTTTGACATTTGAAAGGCAATTTCATTGCTTTTCCTATCAAAGGGCGCAATAGAATTGAAAATATCCATTAGCTTCGGAGTAATGAATACGGTGAATAGTTTGTTTGTGTTTGGGATTGGATACTGTTCTTTCACGGGGTAATTAGGACTGGTTGGACAGATGTGGTAGGTATCTAGCCTTTTTATTACTTTTTTTTGCGGATGGGATATCATCAAATGACCCCTCCCGCTCTAGGTGGAGCGGAAGGGAGTGTCGGACTCTTACTTACTGACTAAAACCCACCCGTGTTCCTTCCTTAGCCTTTTATGTTCCGGGCCAGCGGCAACCCTTTCGGACAGGCTTCGGCCCTAAGGGGGCCCCTTCTCGATGCTGACATCTCTTTAAGGCGCGTGTGGAACACGTACGCGCCGTCCGGCACGGGCCTGGTCCAGATCGGACGTGAGCTACCCATCACTCTCCGTCCGCAGGCCCGTGCCTACGGTTGCCGGGAATTGTCACGCAGCTCCCGACGCCCGGAGCGTCTCCCGCGGCGGTTGGGACGGGAGGCTCTCTCCCTGAGCCGTCCCGCCAGCTCCTTTACTAGCATGGCTACTTCAATAATGTCATGTTTAACAGCAGAAGTTCAATCTGTTTACTACCACCAAGGAAACCTAGTCAGGAAAATACCTTATTGTTTGTTTTCGGGGGAAGGTTTCCCCTTCAAAAGGCACCCGGTTTTTGGAGATAAAACCAGGGGGTGTGGGATTTTTACCTCACTAAAACCCCCCACACTCCCATTCAACTGTTGATGTTGGTTTCTGCGAAACTTTTGAGAGAAACATCAAAACAAAGTAAAGTATCCCCTCAAACAAGATCCTAGTTCAATTACAAACAAGTTGACTAGAAATTAAATCAAGTGGAAGAAACAGCGTTTATACTTTATTATAATAAGGCGCCTAATGCCAACAATCCTTACAATATAAACATTCGCTCCATTAACGACTTGTAATTTGAAATATCAACATTTTAAGCAAACTTGATGAATTCTCTTGGTGGCAACCAAGAGAATTCATCGAGTTTGCTTAAGAAGATTAATGCCATTAAAAGAGTTAACTGGCAAACTAACTTCAACCTTATACCTTTGTAATAAGAACAAATTAAATAGTTTACTAACAGCAAAATAATTGTAGACGAAATTGAAGTACCTACATACTTACATTTGCATCTATCAAAGAAAAGTTTGATCTAGTGTAAATCTTATTCAGTTTAGATAAGGTTGCAAATACTCTGAAACCAATTTCCGAATAGCAAGGCTTAGTTGGTGGTCTTATACGAATTCGTTGGTTTATCAGGGCTCTGCTTAATAATGTATGCAGTACCGCTGCAATACAAACGCCTTTGATTCGTCTCCTGTTTCGAAACGAATAGAGGAATCGTGTGAGCTGGCTTAATTTATTTATAAATTCATGACGTTATTTTGAAATCAAATTGGCTTCAGAACCAGAGATTGTAAATATTATAACAAAATTTAAATTTAAAATGTTTTACGAATTTTAATGCAGTAGTTCGGCTCATTAGCATCCCTGTTTCCGTTAGGGATTTTGCAGTATCTGAAGTTATATGAGAAATTCGAAACGATATCTGTTGTGCCATTGAACATTGAAGTTTATTTGTTGGGTTGAGAGATATCCTTCTACACCCAGAGTTTGGTAACCACGATTTTAATATATAAAATATCATATCACTTGAAAAGGAAATTAAGTAAACAACACTTTAAATAATTATTGAACATGTAAAATAGGGTGTTTCGGGTGTGATGAATTAGACGCGTGTTATCAGTATTGATAGTTTAATAATCATGAATGACATGTTATACAGAATTTAGGTTGTTTTTAAGAAAAAATAAAGAGAACAGTTTTCAGTGCGTCATCGTTCGTGCCAGTCAACGACAGGAAGAGGAAAATGATGGCGGCCGGCGGCGCAGGCGACACGTTCCGTTCCAGACAATGCTGCTTCGTGCATTAGCGGCATTACAGCGTTCCAGCTCCGTTGTGAACATAGGGTTTAAATGGTCTTCAGACGATCAGACTTTATCCCAATCCATGGATTAAGACGGAGTTTATCAAACAAGAAACTAAAGTTAATAGAAAATCTTTTAACGAGTCGGTAATATCAAATACGTGCAGTTTTCTAAGTGACATTATTGCTGTTTATTCTATCTCTACCTTAAATTTTTTATCTGATTCCAAATCTACTTCCAATTCACAAAGTTTCGACCTTGTAAAATCTAAAAAAATATTTCTCCGCTAGTTCGTCTACTGCTTCAAACTTTCTTGCAGCTCTTCTTAAATTTAAACGTTGTTCTTCTTTCTCATCGTCTCTCTTTCTTTCCTTTTCACAATTCCAAAAATAGCCTATCTCTAATTCCAACCTGCACTCTCATTGCGTAACACACTATCAATCTCAATTTGAATCATCATCATTTTCGAAAAATGTATCTGCTCAACAACGTAAATAACGCAATGAATGTTGTTGAACTGTCAAAATGAAACCCATTGCTACCCATTGTTACTTTTCTCTAAACCCATTCTTCTTTCTCTCACTCCTTACATTACAGCCCTCATAATCACCTACATCTAAACAACTAGCTCGGTGAATAACTTATTTCGTCTCTACAGTGTTCTGCTTGTCCTCATTATGTGAATTATGGATGAGTTGAGACACGGCTCGTAACGACATGCAGATTAAGATAAAATATGGAAGCTGGGATGGGATGTAATGAATGTCAGAAAATAAAAGGAGGTAATTTTGTCTTAGATGCATGAGTAGTAGGTTTAGGGTTAAGGGTTTGGAGAAAGAGACTGGGAGTTTGAAACCTGGCGATAACTAATGTTTATGGCAGTAGCAATTATTATGTCGAAATTGTTTTAGGTTTTGTGGTCTGAAATGGCTAACAGTCAACCCTTTTTTTTTGTGGATGGAAAATCATCAAGTGACCCCTCCCGCTCTGGGTGGAGCGGAAGGGAGTGTCAGACCTTCACTGACTAAAACCCACCCGTGTTCCTTCCTTAGTCCTTTATGGTCCGGGCTTTCTGCTATGAGACAATTAAGAACTAGAATGATATTTTGGTGCATTGAGGTAGGTGTTGATTCATTGATCCTGTTTCATCCACTTCTTAATATACTTAACAACTCTGTAAGTAAACCTTGTCCGATTCCCAAATAAAAAAAAAGAACCTACATTTGACTGCACTTTTTTTTTTTTCGATGATCAACCGTTACAGGAAGACTTTACTTAAAAACAAAACAATATTTCTCTCACTGTTCTTTCAGTCATACGAAAACAAATATCCACCCTTCTACCTTCACAAAATGTTGCCCCAGCACGAAATTAAACTGTCATATCAGTTCCAAGTTACCTACTCCAACATACAACCTATGTACTCGGTGTCTCTGCATTAATTTATTCTACCTGCGATCCCGGCACGGTTTGAGTTCTGACTTTGAACAGATTTATATACCCAATTATGTGGCTATGTATGTACAGAAATTTGATTTTGACAAATATTTGATGAAGAAGTTTAAAAGCTCTTCGTTATTATGTAAATATAACATAGTGCCTGTAATCACCGAATGTAGGTAGAGGTATTTTGAAAACCCACATTTATTTCGCAAGTTATGTTCAAGTCTCATATGTAACAGGAGAGCCTATTGCGATCAGTTGAGCATAAAATTCAGATTACGGAACAAATCTTATGGAAAATCCCAATAACACTCTCGAATCAAACTATCAAAAGGATATTGTAGGTTGGTCAGGTCGTCGTACATAAGTAAAATGTACATAATAATAATTTTATATGCTTCGATGTTGGATTTTGACAAATATTTGATGTTAAAGTTTGAAATTTTCGATATTAATAAGTAAATAACTATAAACCGTTGCCGTGTTTTAGGATTTGATCAAAGTGAGTCCATATTTAATTTACATATTATTAGTTAAAGTTTTAACTCGTGGATTTTTGATTTTTTATCAATAATAGCGACTACCGATTTGCACAGAAATATGACACATGCTTTGCTACTCTATGATCTGGAAACTAAGTTAACCTAAAATTATCAAGAGCTGGTGAAACAGACCCAAACTTGTCGTAGTTTTTAAGAAACATTTTCATTAAGTTATCCATTTCCAGCCTCAGATTATTGCATAGGCTTCTACGTTTTTTCACATACCATTATCATCCACCCAGTTTTACTACGAGAATAAATTATGACAAAAACAACACTCTCTACGCAAATCCTACTAACATGGGGCCTAAAAACACCACTTTGGCAGAATCGTACAAGGATAACATTATGAATCTTAATATGGCGAAGTCCGTGTTTTTCGTTGTACTACGTAGGTCTAATCATAGAGATTGGGATTGGTTTTGGATTGGATTGATTGGTATTTTAGCACAGACGAAAAAAAAATAACTGAAAAATCCTTCACCACTGGGATTTGATACGATTTACTTAACAGTTAACCTCTCGCACGTCTGCCCGCCTACCTGTCGAAATGCCCCACGCGTCGGAGTAAAGAATGGGCGCAATAAAGTCATTGAACAATGACACTGTTATGTAAGTACATACGCTGTACCGTTGACATTTCGAGCACTTTTTCTTATGACATATGCTGTACCGTTGACACTTGAGGGGCTAATAACCATTATGATTCATAATCTTATCCTTTTATGATTCTGCCAAAGTGGCATTTTTAGGCCCCCAGAAATCTTGCAATATCTAAAGTAGCTTCATACATCTGCCTATCATCTTCACAAGACCAAAACTTCAAAGAAACCATCCTCATTCACTAACAATTATTACTTAAAGAAAATTCCCACTTAATTACTCGAGCAACACGAATTGTGTGGGCATTAGACCCAAGGGAATACCAAATGAAACATAGTAGGTATAGAGATAACAAGATCGCTTATTCTGACTGTGCTGAGATTGTTACACTTTAATCTCGAGCTTCTGAGGATTTGGACTAAGTGGAACTATCTACAAAGCCTTTGTTATATGGGTAATTAATTATACAAGGAAATTAAATGGAATTATCCGGCAAAGAAACGGAGTTACTGATAAAGCTAGCTGAACTGGCAGTGGGCCGGCTACTACGAAAGAGTCGGTAACAGCGTATCGGCAAGCGTAACGTAAGATACCCCCAGCTGGATGAATTTATAATGAAATTCTTTTCTCTCAGGGCATGTCACCGTTTTCAAACCCTAATTTTCTTCCCAAGTGTTGGCGATAATGTAGTCGGAAAAATAATATACTGTGCTTATGACATTTACAAGGCGCCTGCAGAATAGATGTGTAAAGCAGAGAATCGGATGTCAAGATATACTGGAGAATCTTTCATCATCATCATCTGCCTAGCCTTTTCCCACCTATGTTGGGGTCGGCTTCCAGTCTAACCAGATACAGCTGAATACCAGTGTTTTACATGGAGCGACTGCCTATCTGACCTCCACAACCCAGTTACTGGGTAATACGATACCTCTTGGTAACTGGTTGTCAGACTTTCGGGCTTCTGACTACCCGTAACGACTGTCAAAGATCCACGAATTACACCCGGGACCAACGGCCGAAGGGGTCATGGTATGTAAAGATGGTCACCCCATCCACAGACCAACCGCGGCAAGCGTAGCTTAACCTGATCGATCGACCTGTGCGGCTGTTATTATTTAGCCACGGGCCCCTCATACGGGAGAATCTTTATTTATTTATTTATACACAGCGTGTTTGGAAGCTGAGTGCAAAGCTTTAAGCCATACATTTGTCTTAGACGAATTTTTTTATTTTATTTTTTTAACTACAAACTATTAGTCGAAAATAACATACCAACTTTAACTGGGAACTATCACCCACTTATGGCTTTGTATCCAGCTTCCAAACACCAGAAAATACACCTACTGATGGCGGTCCATTCGCTTAGGGTCGTTCAGACCAAATACGCCCTTATTCTCAGCCTAGACACCTCTCCCTCGGAGAAATTTTTCACTTATGCTTTTCATGATACCATAAGTTGAAACAACTTTAAAAGTTGCAACGTCTACACAATATTTAGACAATGCAACTTGCTTCACGTTTATTGTATGCCACATTCAATAAGCTTTCATCATGTAAATGGGGCTTTATGCATAGCACTAGTCGTAATTTTTGTCAATTCTGGCCCTCAACTGAGGAATACCGCTTATCTTAAGCATCCCTAAAGAATACAAAAGCCCTCATTTTCCTTGTTTTGAAACACGCTTACGTCATTAGTACCTAATTAAAGTAACAAATGAACTAGCAGCTAGCAACTTTACACGGTAAAGGAGGATGTAAGAAATAATCTGGTATTCTTAGAGGCATTCGTTTCATGTTTCAGATGGAGCGAGGCAAGAAGCGGGATAAATGTGGTTGGTGGTGTTCGCCTACTTAAAAAATGGACGCTCTATTTGTCTTGTTGTTGTTTGTACGTATATTACCTCATATCTCTGGTATTTTAAGGCTCATTGAAGTGGTTTCTGCTTTGTGCAAAAGGGTTTTCATTTTAGTTGTTATAATTTATATTGTTTTGCATAATTGTTGTATTTAAAAAGCATTTAGTTTAATGAATAAACTTTGATAAACATGGAAGTTAAATTATTTGCTGCGTCCATGGTTCGCGCCCAGAAACTTATATATATATTTTTCTTTTTAAAACCTTGCCCCACACTAGGAATTTCTCCTGTATTGTGGGTGCGTTTACAAACATTTAAATTCACGTACACAAACAGCCAGACCCGGAACAACTACTTGTAGGTCATACAAATATTTGTTCCGTGCGGGAATCGAACCCGCGACACGCAGCGCAGCAGTCAATCGCTTAACCACTGCGCCAACCGTGCCATCGTTAAATACCTAACTTTATATAAAAAACTCACGTAAATCGTGGTTCTCAAGTTGCACACTAACAGACAGACGGTTCATTATGTAGAGGTAAATAATCAAGGATATGGGACAGTCATACGTATTGCGAATAATAAAAAAAAAATTAAGGATGTTGCAAAATGGGCGGTACCATAATTTGACTACCCATGGGTATGTTACCTCGCGAAATAAGAAAATAAAAGTTTTAAGAAACTAAAATCATACAAAACACACTTTACTACTTTATACTCCTTTTTATTTACTTTTAAATGGTAAGTACCCACTGCAGCACACTCATATTCTTTTAGTAGCTTGCAATGCTATGCGCCATAATCTTAAAAAACAATATGCATGAAAATGTAATTCTTTTAGGGGAGAACCGACTTCAATAAGAAATGCGTATTTTGAGCTTTCATAGCTTGACCTACATTGTGTAAACAGTAAAAATAAAATAGTTGGTTCCGTACCCAAAGGGTAAAAACGGGACTCTATTACTAAGACTCCACTGGTCTGTCTCTCTGTCTGTCACCAGGCTGTATCTCATGAACCGTGATAACTAGACAGTTGAAATTTTCACAGATGATGTATTTCTGTTGCCGCTTTAGCAACAAATAATAAAAATAAAATAAAGTTAAAATTTAAAGGGGTATAAAAGAAACGTTTTTTTCGGCGTTTTATGCCTTGTGGTACGGAACCCTTCGTATGCGAGTCCGACTCGCACTCGGCCGGTTTTTTTATTAAAATTGCCAATCAGCTAAAAGCAAGTTTGTTGATTAATGCTCGTGCCATCTCCGTATAAGAAGAGGCTTTTGCCCTGCAGGGGTGCAGATCATATTCGTAACCATAATCTTACTCGTACTTGCCAAAAGAATAACAACCTTCATACAACAAATTTTACAATAGTAACTATTTTCTATGATTCTAAAAGATTATATATCTACCCAATTAGCACTAAAGACTGGTATTTTTGTCTTGTTATCAGTTTCACTTAATTATCTCACGATTTCATTAGTTAGTTATATACATATCCTTTAATGTGTCATTAGCAATATTCTGTGATCAAAAAATTTTTTGCTGAGTCGTGATCAAGGCTAGCTTTTATCTACCCTTGGACTGTTGACCTTTATATACACAAAAGTAGGTACTCTTACTAGCTTAGGAAAGTTAGCTAACCCGTAGCAGAATCAAACCAAATTTTTTTTTGGAATTGAACCTTATTTGGGTTGCGAAGGCCAAAAGTCCTACACAAAGTGACGTTGATAAGAAAGTCAAAAATGTATTGGATTAATGGTATGTTCATAGTTGTTGTGGAAATAAGAAATGCTTTGAAAGCGATTATAACATGCCCTTGGCAGTAGTTTTGATATATCAACCCTAATGGGACTAGGTTTTACGGAGTCCAGCTTATTTAGGAAAAGGCAAAGCAAAAGATGGGACCAAACCTTTTGCAATAATCCGTTTGAGTTATTTATGTTCAAAGACTGAGTAATTCCTCGAAAATACAAACCTACATACCAAATTACCTGATACATATTCACAAAGGGGTCAATTACCTTTCAGTATTTCAGCCGTGGCTTCGGATATCCCCCCATTCCGCTTAAAATTCCGTCGACTTGTTTCAGTCTACATTGAACAGGTGTGCGGAATAGCCCCCATAATGGCAGTCTGTTTCCTTACATCACATCGAATTTGTTTATATTTTTAGGGTAAAACGCTTAGTGGTATTCCCTTTTTATATTATTACTAATTTTGTGAGAGCGTTTCGGGTATTGAATTAGTTTTGTTGGGTTATTTTGAGGAAGAAAGGAAATGTTAATCACACTAATGTTTTAAAGGTGAAAGTTTTTGAGTGTGTGTGTGGCATGTGAGCATGAAGAAGTTACAAACATATAAACACACCCCGTGTTTATATGTTTGTAACTTCTTCATGCTCAAACGGCATGACCAATTTTGATAAAATGTTGTAGGGAGGTAGCTACTTTTTATCCCGATATTCCCAAAACCGCGAGTGAAACCGCGGGGCGCAGTTAGTATGATATATTTTGAGAAGAGGAAACTAGTAGGTACCTACAGAAATATTATTTCAAGTTGGCAAAATTTCCTCGATTTCGTACTTCTAAAAGCTATTCGGTTGATACAAATTTTCCACTGTTTTACGCGTGATATATTACTTACATTATTCATTTTCATCTGAGCACAATTCCAGACTCCTATATGTTACCAGTAAGTAACTAACTTAGAAATTAACAATAACCTAAACATCCTTCACACTAACAGAAAGCAAAGTTATTGAGCAATTCATTATTCTTCAGTTTTTACCAGAAACCAAGTTGAAAACCCTCGAACCTACGCCTGTATTACTTTATCAAACACCATCCCTTGCACAGCAATTCTATTTTGTGACAGCATTATGTACAGCTAAGCTAGTACCTATATTAGCAATTTCAACCTATCAAAAAGTACTCTGTGATTGGCAACACAACATTTAGTTTTGTTTTATCTGTCATTAGTCATTCAATTCACTGTACAAGAAAATATTAAAGAAGTCACACAGTATTTCTATCCGGCCTGCATTTTTTATTTTATAATTTATCTATTTCCCCAACAACCTACCGACAAACTCTTTTACAACGAGCTCTACTACTTTTAACACTTTTCCTAAACTTACAATACAAATACTAATACACACAGAATGTTTTCGTCGAATGCAATGTTGGGAAAACGCTTGCATAGAGAAGATTAGGGAAGCAATTTGTAAGCAAAGTTAGTGACAACTTAAAACTCTTCCTTCGCCTACTTTAAACTGAAAACTATCTTTGACGCAAAAATCTGCGACTTTTTCTTGAATGCATCTAGATTGCGGTTTATTTGCATTCAGAAGTGTTTTAAGATAAGTGGCAAAATTATCATAGCAGTCACAATAATCTTTATCTTTTGAGACATAGGGTTGATTTTTGGGAAACTTGTGGGGGGTGTTGTTTTGGCAGTTTCATTCTCTTGTGTCTTCTTAGCAATACTTGAAAAAGTGCTGAGCTTGTGCCTGATTTTAGTTTAAAATCTTGAAGGGAAATATAATGTGTTGGCATTGTACTGTTGGGAAACTTTTTCGTTTTAAGAAAATTGATATTATTTTCGAACGACCGCCCATTTCCCAATAAAGATTGGGATGTACCTACTAACGAGCTGCCTGATTAGAAGACATTGCAACAGTTCTATGTGAATCAATCATTTATAACAGAAGGCCAATTCTCGTAATTTAAAACGGTCAAAATCTAGTCGCAGTCTCATCTCAGCGACAAACAAATGTCAAATACTTGTCAAAATGTAGGAAAATTCGGGGTTTTTTTTGACAGATTCAGACTTAGATCAGACTGTGAACGTTCTTAAAATTACGAGAGTTGCCCCTCTGATCGCATCAAAAGTTGTCACAGGTTTGCAAAAACAAAAAAGTGAAAATCGGTTTTGGTTAGTTACTGAAGGATATTAGTATGACCATTGTAGAAGCAAATCTCGACCCCTTGGCTGTAGGTTTGCGCTGTTTTGAACATGTCCGGTCCCCGGTCTACGGACCGACCAATTGTTCTGTTTCTCTACTCAGCATTAGGTATTTCGTTGTCTAATGTATTACCCAGTATCTAGGTAACAGAGATCAGAAGAATTAAGCATTACCCATGACTATTTAAAATCTGCATTGGGCCCTTAATCAATTATAATAAAATGATTATAACCACAGACACCAAAACAATTTAATATAACCCTCATTTTAAATAACAGCAGTAAACTCAGCGAATCAGACTGTGGTTCACCACATATAAAATTTAATTCGCTAACGCAATCTCGCAACGTGTTCATTTCAACCACAAATGGCGTTATTAACCAACTTTATATTGCGTCATATTGGTAATGTTCTTGTTAGTTTGTTCTTTTACGGTTCAGGAGTTAATGAAAAACCGTGGGCAATATTAAATATTGACAGAAACCAAGTGAAATGAGCTGTCATGAGATTTAATAATATTATACCTATGACTCCTGTCTCACCGCCGACGAGAAAGTGACTATAATAGCTGTCAACGATTTTCTCGTTCAAGAAACGTACAAATTGTAGGTCCCAAAAAAGCAAGCAAAAGAAAGACATACATACATAAAATTATAAATAGTTGATCCCTGACTGTTCGGCGTGTACTTACGGAGATTTCCATCTAATGGAAAAACTGGTACGGGTACGGGACAATAAAAAAAAATGGTACTTACAATTTATAACTTGATACCTACTGCTCATTAATCTAAATGAAAACTCACGTCAAAATTCATACGTCACAAAACTAAACGACAAACAAAACAACGCGAGTACAATTTAAACACAAAAAATATTTAAAAAATAAAGCAACGAACAATGGTGTTTGGTTTTCATATAAAAAAACAAGCTAAAAAGTTTGCTTCTGACGGCCATTGTGTGTCCGCACAAAAGATCTGCATGTGATGTGCATATGAGATTCACAACTGTTAGTGTCGCGGTGCACGAGGAAACATGTTGGTAGGAACACAGGCTTTTTGTTTTATGTTAGTAGTAAACATCCTAGTAGGTACCTAACTGTAATTAGCTAGAGGATGAGAGTAGCCGTAGATCATGTTAATTATCATGTGACTGCACGTGACTGCTATATTCTGATGATGATGCTGATGATAAAATAGAAAGAATGAAAGAAAATACATTTGTTTAGCACAGAGTAAAAGACACACAATACACCAGATACATACATCAAGGAAAAACAAATAAAAAGTGTGTAAAGTCCGATACCCGTAAGAAATTATCAGGAAAGTGTGCCTCACTTTTACGAAAGAAAGGCCCCGTTCAGAAAAAAATACAGACAACTAGTGCCTGACGCTGGTTTTTAACTGAACCTGATGTGTGAGGTGACGGATGTAATAGGTCAACTACCTACCTGATAGTAACTTTTGAATGCCATCACTTAGGTAATCTTTCAAAGCTATGATTGCCGATATTTTGCTAAAATATTAACAAAAACGTGTATTGACTGTGTCTGTAATTTCACTGGCACAGACACAGCTTTCAACAAAACGCAGTAAAATGCTGTTTGTCGGTAAAAATACAGTGCAATGAAAGAGCTATGTAGGTGGTACGTTTGGCAAGCAATTTTACCAGTTAGCCCCAGTACCAATTCACTTGAAAGATAATAACTTCAACACTGACTCGATGTGTTATGAACAACTTCCTCAGGGAATCTCTTTAGGTAGTAAATAAAACGTGTACAGTCAACACAACATAAACCTTCCGACTTTGCCCTCTCAAATAAAACGGACGAGAAATAATTTAGGAAGATAAAATGACGTGTAAAATTACCTTGTTCATTATTTCTTCATGCAAATTAATATAATTACTCATCCTTACAGTTTATTGCTCAACGGGGCGCAAGATTTGTGTGCATCGTGGAGAAATTTTGCTTTTTCTTTTCAGAAAAGCTGAACGCATGTAATAAACTTCAAAAAATTTTAAGAAGATCATAAATAATTATTTGGTTTATTATGTTTTTATCCCCGTTGACTACTGATTTAAAGAAAATTATAATAATAATGTTGGTCCAATGGGAGTATTTTTATTTTCCTTACCTAGTTATTTTTTCAACAATAAAAAAATAGAATTCATGCAAGAATGTATCACAGTTTTAATGCAAGCATCGTAGGTACGTAGGTACAATAGTTGATGCAAGTAATGTAGGTATCAACGTATTTTTCCATGTTTAAAAAAATCTAGACAAGTATAATTATTTTGTCTAAAATATTTACTCTAAAATAATTTCAGAACTAGGCAGGTTCTTCGTACCTCTGCGTAATAACGAATTAATAAGAGAGTTTCTAAGACATAAAATTTACTACATGAACTGTACACATGCTACATGAACTGTATGAAATGGTACACTCCGTCCTTCTGGGAATACGGGAGTGTTGCATAAAACATTATGACATGTAGGTTCGTGAGAGGACGCCTTAATAATGATAATGTGAAACAGTATGTCAGAAACATTGTTGTACCTAATGGTAACAGTTGTTGTGTCAACGAGCTAATAGTTTATGATTTGTTAAAGTTTTTACTGAACCTGAGTCTGTCATTGATAGAACGTTAACACACGCTTCTATTCTATTTCTATCACACTTGTATTCCTCGGAGGGTTTAGCAGACGTAGCTTAGGTAAGGCATTAGATATTCGAGTAGTAATAATTATCATAACTTACTTACTACTTCAGTGGTTCAGTACATTTGTACTCGATTGATGGAATGGAATACGTACGCCCCTTATTACATAAACTATAATATGACTGGCGTAATGAGGCTGTGCTAATTAGTGAATACACTCGTGTCTATCATTATTAACAATTGCACAGTAACGTTACTGTAGAGTATCGGTTCATGGGAGTCCCACAGATGAGTTTCTCTTAAAACAAACAACCTCTGCCAATCCGCTTGAGAAATAAAAAAAGTTACACGTTAGCTATTTCTTTCGTTGCCACTACACCAAAAATACTAGGACACGGTATTGTATAAGAAGTAACGTTACCAATAGATGGTGCTGTCGTCCCTTTCTCAAGTAGGAAACTTTTTAGCAGGCAAAGCGCAGAAGTAATATTAAACTGTGCTACCACATCAAAAGTACCAGGCTCCCATATAATACAAGTAGTTCGGACGTCGCGACTGTAATTACCGCGGAAGACGCAGCGAACAACTAATCTAAGTTGGATCAGTACCGACACTAACGGCTTGTAAAGGCGTAGTCAACCAGTCACAAAGTCCTGAGGGACAATTTTCGTAATATTAAGAACGTTCACAGTCTGAAGGCCAATTCCCTTCATTTAAAACGTTTAAAATCTAGTCACAATCTCATCTCAGCGACAATCGATGTCAAAAATGTATTGAAATTAGAGGTATTTTTGACAGATTGAGACTGAGATCAGACTGTGAACGTTCTTAAAATGGCGACAATAGGCTATTTGACAATGTAAAAAATAAGGTCATAATTATTGACACTCGTATAGATTATCGCTTTTAAAATCGATTTGCATTAATTTTACTACAAAACAATGTATTATTTATTAAAAAAATCCCGAAAAAACTTCATCTTTTTAAATCTGGCGCCACGTAATCGAAAACGGTCTGGATTGGCTGAACTTATGATGACGTCATGGTATAGTCAATTACTGTCTATCGTTGACAGAACAGATGACTTTTGTCTAGTATCTCGACCGTTTCAACGTTTGTTTACGTGTAACAATATGGCGTCGTGACGTCACAATACGTCACGACGCCATATTGTTAAAGATAGCGTTTTGACGACTTATTTAAACAGTACATTTTTATTTACTATTTTCTAAAAGAAATACATTATGCAATTTGAAGTAATAGGTTTTTGTGGGCTCGTTAGACACCATTAAATAATCTGAGATGTTTATCAGAAACCAGTCAAATAGCCTATTGCCCCTCTGATCTCAGTCTCAATCTGTCAAAAATACCTCTAATTTCCCTACATTTTGACAAGTTTTTGACATTGTTTGTCGCTGAGATGAGATTGTGACTAGATTTTAAACGTTTTAAATGAAGGGAATTGGCCTTCTGGTGTCCTTTTAAAGGGGTTTGACACGGCCTGGCTTTTTAAAGTAATTTAAAAAAAGTCGGACTCGCGCACTGAGGGTTCCGTACCATCATGTTTTTTATTTTTTTTCATCGGCGAATTTTAACACTATGCACTGCGGTGTAGAATATTGCAGTATTATGTGAGCGCCATCTCTTGACCGATAGTGGAATTAATGTAACTTTTGTTGATAATTTCTGAAAAAGTGGTGCTATTTAGAGACTTCGTTTTATTTTTCCTATAATCTTTATATAAATATCACATAGAATTATTTCAGATTTTTCTTTTTGCAAACTTCGGAGATAAGAGGGGGGGAACGGTATTTTTTTTTTAATTTTTCATCAAAACTCGAAAACTACGGGGCCTAAGAAAAATGTTTGAGAATGCAAACTGCGCTCTTTCATATGATACCCCATATGACAGGTAGCCCCATTTCGAATTATTCAGACCCCCCTTTCAGTCCCTGTTGCAATAAATATACCTAAATATATTTTTACTTCTTTCTTATTTGCAAAATAGTTGGGCAAACGTCGTCTAAAACTGTTCCAAATTTCAAGTTGATAACATTAGTAGTTCTTGAGATATCCAGCTGTGACCGACAGACAGACAGACTGAGTCTCACCATACGGGATCCATTTTACCATTTTGGTACGGAAACCTAAAAACCAAATAACATTATGCCCGACCTAGGAATTGAACCCAGGATCTCATGCTCAGCATTTGGTAGCGCTTGCGCCCACGAGACAAACGATGTAGTTTTTTTTCCAAAACCGTCAACTTAAAACGTCCCTTACATTCTCCATCTCGCTCCCACTCCACGTGAGTTTTGATAACTCTTCGGAGCCCATAATGATGTCCTTGCAAATGAGTAAACTATTGATGAGTAAATATTGGCGCTAACTTTAACACCGAGAGGAACTTTCCTTAATTACTTTCTAAGTTCTTGGTAAAGTGTTGGTTGTTGGTTGGTTGGTTGGGTTGTGTGGTTGTTAAATATCTTTTTGCTTGGCATCTATCAATAATATAAGTATTTTTACATATTGTTTTTTTGGTTCTAACTACCAAAGTTAATGATAAATACTTAGTTTTAATGAGATTTTTTCTAATTTAAAGTAAAATACCAGTACCTAAGGTTGCTTGAGAAGCTATTTATTCATTAAGGTTTTTAATAAAATATTCTATCCTGTGTATGGGTGTGTAAAATCGATTAAAACGAATAGTTAATTCCGTAACAGAAAACAAACTGTAGGATAAAAGTAAACAGTAGTAACAGCTATAGTTACTAAATCATAATAATAGCCTATAATATTACTGTCCCATTGCCTGCAGTGGCAGGGGCCTCCTTTACCCTGGTGAAGGAGGCCTCTTCTCATTCAGAGAAGGCACGAGCAGTTCTTAATAAATATACATAATGATAGCTTAGTAAGTAAGCGTCGATAGTAAAGCGACAACGATTCTTGATGCGCGGAGGCTCGCTCTTAGTTGACGATGTTTCTGAGCAATTACATCTGTGGGTAAGATTTTTTATTTTAATTAAATATTAAACAAATACAAACTATTTACACTAGATACTAAATTAAAAGACTCTGTGGGTAGCACATGGACATTTCTGGAAATAAGTGAGATGGTTTTAAAATAATATTACCAGCTTATTTTTGAAATGTCTTATTTAAAAAAAAAATCTCTGTTTCTATGGAAAATTCAAACTCGGTCTGATTTGGCTGTAACAATATTTTTCGAAAATGTTCTTAAATAACTTTTTAGACCATTATTTTCTGCTTGAAGTCTTATTAAAATCGGTTCATTAATTTCGAAAAACAAGGGCTTGAAAGTTTGTATGAAATGCCGTACGGCGTAAACCGCGTAAACGCTCTTAAATTGAATTCGAAAAGCGTGGAGCGATTCCACTTTTAGTTTTTTTTTTTGCTACATAGGTATCTATTTTTATTTTTAACTTTTGCGTACCAAACTACATAGTATACAAAGTTTCATTTCAATACGAGAATTATTAGAAGTAGGTTAAAATTGACTTCTAAGATTATTTAACGTTATAGTTACAAGTGAAGCTAATAAAAGCCTGTTAATAAAAAGAAGAAAGAAGTAATTGTGTGTGTGGCATTTTGTTAACTCATCTAATTGCAGTCATGTTCATGCAGTCAACTTTCACGTCCTCAAGTTTCACCACAATGCTGCATTACAACTTTATTTTGCCGCAAAATTAAAATCAATGCAAGTGACCAGAAACTAACCCGTTGTCCTAGGTGAGCGACGGGATGCGACACGTAGCGACGCGACGTAATGCGACCAATACTTCACGCGACGAGAGAGAACTCGAGAGCTGAGCGTAACTACAGAATTATATCAGCCCTCTATAGGAACTACATTCAGCAACATCGTCCCAAATGTTAACACAACAGGGCGGTTTTTGTGTAAACACACCTCTACGTTGGATCATTAAACAGGTATTTGAAAAAGCATCCATAATAATTATTCTCATCTGAGTCCTTTACAGTTATAATAATAATAATAATAATATTCCACAACTATCACACAACGCCGTCTAGTCTCAAGCTAAGCAGAGCTTGTGTTATGAGTACTAGACAACTGATAAACATACTTATATATTTCTAAATACATACATATATAGATAAATTACACCCAGACCAAATTACCCAGTTAGGTACCTATTTTGAATCATGACGGCTACAGTCATCTAGCCTTTTCCCAACTATGTTGGGGTCGGCTTTCAGTCTAACCGGATGCAGCTGAATACCAATATTTTACATGGAGCGACTGCCTATCTGAACTCCACAACCCAGTTACTGGGTAATACGATACCCCTTGGTAAGACTGGTTGTCAGACTTTCGGGCTTCTGACTACCCGTAACGACTGTCAAAGATCCACGAATGACAGCCGGGACCAACGGCTTAACGTGCTTTCCGAGGCACGGAGAGGTCACGGCATATAAAGATGGTCACCCATCCACAGACCAACCGCGGCAAGCGTAGCTTAACCTGATCGATCGACCTGTGCGGCTGTTATTATTCAGCCACGGGCCCCTCAGTACAGTATTCAAATCAAAAACTCGAAAACCAACCCATAGTAACCAATTCACCACAGCATTACAACCACCAATTAAAACATAAATCTTTCTGTGTTAGTGTGAGTTCACGTCGAAGAAGACAAACTCAAACAAGTAATTAAACTCTTGCCACAGTAGATTAATTATTTGTTTGGCCGACAAACTGTGCTAGATTGTTGCGGTGTACCACGGTGAGGGCCGAGACTGTTTTGGCAACGGGAGTAGGTTCGAGTTTCGTTCGAGCTTGTAAATGGAGAATGGTAGTAAAATATAATGGGGTTGAAGTTTAAAAGTATACAATGTGTAGTGATAATGATAGAGATGGTTAAAAGGATGTGTAGAATAAAATGATAGAAAATGGGGATGTTTGAAAAAAGAACTGGGAGAATAATGAACACACTAATCATTGTTTTCCTAAGTATTCTAAAAGAAGGTTTTCTTATTCTTAAGATTAAAACCTTTTCCGTACAACTCGACTCTTTCTAGTGTCGAGTTGTACGGAAAAGGACTACTGCTAATTCTGACGTTAAACTCATTGCAGCTGTGATCTAGTTTGAAAAAGCATGAGTATTTGATAAATTACACATGAGATAGTTTAATGCATGCCAATATAGATTAAATTGAATGAAGATCAAGGTTGGTAGATATGTACCAAGGTGCGTGAGACGTACCAACTTGTAAGTGTCGTTTCTCCTTTAATTAAAAAATGGATTTAATTCCAGAATTTTGGGTTTTAGATCAATTACAAACATTGCAGGCATGTAGGTAGATAATCGTAAAATCTCACCCAATAATTTCGAGTTATGAAAACCAAAGGTACGGCTCGAACAATTTCAAGCACTAAATTTATATTATCAAAGTTCGCAAATTGTCGCGGTCCAGCGAAAGCGTTTGGTAGTTATTTGCCAAACAATCAGTTTGTTTGCGCAATAATTTAGTTATATAAATTAGTTAGTTTATTGGGTATCGGTAAATATTTATAGTAAGGAGAGTTTGTGCTTGGCTCTGTGGCTATCATTTTCTTCTACTTTGTTGGTTTGTTTTTGTTAAATATGCTATAGAATTCCTTCTTTAGGGTGATTTTATTCGTGAGAGTACACCAGTGGGTTGGTAATAGTGTATCCTACTAATCATCTTGAAACGCGTAGTGATTACGAAAGTTCCAGTCATGAACATCATAAAGAGGCTAAACATTATGTAAGTGAACATCCACAGGTCAAACCTGTCAATGTTCAAGTACTAACATAACAATTAGATATGAACCTGATGTTTCACAAATATTATCAAGCGTCGCTGAACCAAGGCATAAAATCATGGATTTCTACTGTGCCGTTTTCCCTTCACCACAGGGCCTAGACAGGGTGGAAAATGTTGCTTTAAAAGCGTTTCGTATTTCTAGAACAACATTCAACAAGATTGACATAAGCTCTTCGGTAGCTTATGTCAGTTCCATACATTTTTGTCTATATCCTATCAGTGTTATCGCTGATAGAATTTCGCTTTGTCTAGAGCCTTAGGTCCTCAACGCCCTCGCGTCAAATCTTTGATGTCTAGTTTGTTGCCTTGGTAGAAAGTAGTTGATAATTGTGGTTAAGCCTTTGTTTGCATTGACTTTACTTTCGACAGATTCTCTTCTCTTCTCACGATGGTTTTCATCCATCCACACCCATGATAACTACCAAGAACACTTAACATCGTACCAACCCAACTTCAGTCTCTTAGTCCTGCGAGGTCTGAACACACGAACCATAAAATTGGATAGCCTCAGCCTGTGTAAATCGATGACCTAATTTACAACAGTGGAAAGATTCTTTTTGTGCATTCCACATGGAGAGTATATCAGTTTGGAACTGAACTGGAATGGGACAGTGATAATGAATTTTCTCTTTGGGATTTAAAAGCGTCAGCCATTTTAATGACTTTCAGATGTTAGTATATTATCTAAAATTCAGATTTCAGCAGAACACCTGTAAACGAAAGAATAACGAGCTTTACTGTCGTTTATTACTTTATTGCAGAGGTTGATTATAATATTAACCATAATAATTATTGGTGGTAGCTCTGGTCCCGATACTGGTGGACTGACTGGTGCCTAGACTGTGTTTACGTGGGTCACTGTTGTGCCGTCTCTCATGGGATGTCGCAACGGTGACCACCGTTATTTCGTAAATTTTTTGTTTAGTGTCTGTGCTTACTAACATACCTAGTCATAAGTTTTACTAACAATATTGTTTGTTTTTGAGTCTGAGTTACTCTAATAAAGAAAGAAATTCTATTCTATTCTATTCTATATATTCTAATATTTAAAAACATAATTTATATGTATTTATTGAATTAAAGGAAATAATTGGTACCTAGCTACTACTTATTATCTGAGTTCATGGAAAGCTACTGGATTAAAACGGCTCAAGTTGTATTTAAATGGAAGATCTACTTCATTACTATTTAGAATGACACGCAAAAGGACTACTACAATTTGAAAAATGAACACTCAAACAGTGTGCAAGACAAACAAAATAAAAACAAATCTAAATCAGTTCAGCCGTTCGGAAGGTACAGATCATTTTCCGACGGAGGTTGAAAATAAAGATTCATAAAGAAAAATATTGTACCAGTGAATGAACAACAATGAACAATTCAAATAAAAGAAAGAATTTGATCTTTGATGATCTCTAAAATCCAAAGTTTGTATAAATTATATAAACAGTTGTTGCTATGATGGTTTGTACTGATAGCTAGTCAACTTCAGACTCCTACGTAATACATAAACTTCTATATCCTTTCTAAGAGAGTTCCGCACCAATTTTTCGGTTCACTGCACACTCAAAGTAAATCGTTGTTTGAACCGATTTTATGCGAAAACTTTTACATTGAAAGTATCTAAAGTTTGTTAGTTTAATAGACTTTAGTTTGCTGCTTCAGTATTATTTCCAATAACTTAATTCACTTTCTTTTGGGTAGTTTATGCTTCATTGGGTTCATTTTCATTGTTCAAAATAGGATGATCGTTTTTTGTTTTAGTTATTTTGTATCGTGAGGGCAAACTTGCAGGTCAGTGGTATTTGGATTTGTTTAGCAGTTTTAATTTGTTCAAGTAGGTATTATTAACATGACGTCACAGAACAATGATAAATGATTTTATTTCTGTAAGTAGGTCAGCCTAATTTGAATAAATGACTTTTGATTTTGATTTTATGTTCGTCATTAATGTTTTAAAACCTAGATGAGGTCGGTGTTTCCGATACATACCTACTTGGTGTATTAAAAATTCCTATTAAGTGCCTAATTCAAATACATGTTTTTATTTTGACTTAGGTTTTAAATAGAAAATATACTCAAACGGACAGAGTTCTTGTTATCTTACTTTGTTTCAAAGTGCGCTAGAGGCAGTATTTTCGGTAAATATCAAGGGAGTTAGATATCTGGAAAAGTTAAGTAGGTATGTCGATTTCGCTCATAATTGAAAATTAATTTATGGAAATTACTTTGTCCCAGTTTTGGCACCTAAGATAGTACCAAAATTTTTTTTTTTTTTTGTATTTTGATAAGTGGGTGAATAATAAAACAATTATGTAGTATTCTAACATTTAATATTTTCGAAATTTTATTTCTATAGTAAATCGAGGATTTACTTAATATTAAAAAATAAACGTTAAACAATCAGTCTTTTTGAAGATAATTAATTTTCAATTTACTTTAGTTTTTCACTACATTATTCCTGTTTCTCTGGCTTCAGACATTTTGTGCTAAAATAAATAAAATAAAGATAAAAAATGGCAGTGTTAGGACGTCTTACTATAATATTTTGAAAGCAATCTAAAAATTTTCACAGTTTCGCGATGCAAAACAACACAAAACAAAAATTGTATGTCAAGTGAAAAATTACTCCTCTTGCAAAATAAACTTGATTGCCCATTTTCACTAACACTAGGCGACACCTAAATTGATGCCTAAATAAAAGGCGCTGAAACTTGAAAATCCAACAGTGCGTTTTTATTAAGCCATTAATGTAGGTGTTCCCCAGAGCAGAGTAAATTTGTTTTTTCTATGCCCAGAGTCAGTGAAAACGAACATAAACATTTTTAATAGGAAGTTTAAAAAATAACATGTCTGAAGACCGTGAAACTGGATTTCATTAGAATAGCTACTTATGTTAAACATAGTTTACTGTTCAAAGATTTGAAATACAATTTTATGTGTAGGGTGAAACGTGAGAAAAATAAAGAAAAAAAAATTTAATAATGATTTGGCAACACTTGATTTGGCTCTTTCCATACAAAATTTATTGAATTTTCATGAATTTGAAAGAGACGTTTTTGCCGTAATCTGTCTTTTGTTTTGCTTTGAAGATTCGTTAAGTAATCAATTTGATTTTATACTTTTCCTGATTTTCATTTTCATAAAAACTATACGATGATATAAGATTTACAATAAAAACATTCCTAATTTATACAATTCATTATTAATATTATTTTATTTATAGAAACTTACATATTACGAACAGAAGATTATTTTCTAAATTGGTTAGGTAGTTAAAACAACTTAATTGTTTTGTTAAAATTATGCTATTGAGATCGAAACATGACTAGCTTTACAAAACAATTACATTTTAATGACAAGATAAGAGCAATTTGCAAATATTTATTTAAAAAAATATAAAAATATGTTGTAAAATTCAGTTGGTAACTGGTATTCTCAGTTAATAGAAAAACTTAGAAAGTATACAGCTGGTAAACAAATAATAATATTAAATATTGTAAATGTAATAAAATATCGAATTGCAAACTGCTACCTAACTTACTTATAATAATAATTAATAGACTAGTATAAACACTATTATTACAATGATAAATTAATGAAACTGATACAACCTTATTATAAATTCAAAATCAACCAGTTGATATGAACACAACCATTTTAAAATTGTTTACTATCCCAGTTATGACTGTGTCAGCTACCTATGATGTGGCACCCGGCATGCTTCTGTAAAAGAAAGGTAAAACTGTGTTTAGTGATTAAGTCCCCAATAATCCGCTGTTAACTAAAAGCAGCCTAATGTATATAATATATTGGGTCGAAATTATGATACGAGTCCCGCAGCCCATTAGAATAGAATAGAATACTCTTTACCAGTATCCAGATATAAATCACGACTCCAGGCTCCAGCAGGGTAATTGCGTAACACACTTTCAGTAGCAATGGGTTTCATTTTGACAGTTCAACAACATTCATTGCGTTTATTTGTGTTGTTGAGCAGACACATTTTTTGAACATATGGAGCAATGGATTAGAAATATGCTTCAAAATGATTCAAATTGATAGTAATAGTGTGTTATGCAATTAGGGTGCTGGCCGACGATGATGGCCAACATCCTAAGTGTGTGCACACACGAGCGACACGCGGCGACAACAGAGGCAACCGCAAGCGTCGACGCGTGTCGGCGACATACTTGCTGATGTTATAAACAATGCCTAATGCTGGGCAAAGACCTTTGCTAAATCCATACTAATATTATAAAATCGAAAGTAACTCTGTCTGTTTGTATATTACCTTTTCACGCCTAAACCACTGAGCGGATTTCGATAAAATTTGGCAGAGATATAGATTGCATCCCGGGGAAGGACATAGGATAGTTTTTATCTCGATATTTCCACACGATACTTATGCGGGTGAAACCGCGGGGCGCTGCTATTTCTTTACATTTTATTACTATCATCTTGATATTTGCTCTACTTACTTCTGGGCACACTTTTTAGTGTTGTTGTTCGCGATACGCAGTCACTTTCTTCAGATTCCGACCGCATTTGAAAACTTGTTTCTGGAAAACACCAAATTCAGTTTTAAGGCACCTTTAAACAGGCGCGACACGCGATAAAATCGCGCGCGACACATAGGCACCGCAAGTCACGCAACGAGCGGTGCCTTTACATCGCGTGTCGCGCCTGTTTGTAGGAGCCTTTAGGCATTACCATAAATTATCAAGGTAAGCAAAGCTATATAAACACTATTTTAAGTCTGTTGTCATTGTTCTACGAAGGTAGTTGTTTTTCAAAATTATTTCTAGATGACCAAGACTAATTCTATTTTAGTTTTAACTTCACATGATAGTAATTTTCATACTCACCACTGTCATATCTCGATTTACTGTTACCCGGCAAGTGTACCCTATTTGGCACTTCTTGATTGTCGACGTGTCCGAAGGTTCGGAAGCCTATTGCAAACTGTGCGTACGGACTTATCTCGTATAATTCTGTGGAAGAAAGAAATATTTAGAATAATATTCCACTAATCCATACTAATATTATAAATTCGAAAGTAACTCTGTCTGTCTGTATGTTACCTTTTCACGCCTAAACCACTGAACGGATTTCGATAAAATTTGGCAGAGAGATAGATTGTATCCCGGGAAAGGACATAGGATAGTTTTTATCGAAATACCTTGCGGGGGAAGTCGCGGGCGGAACCTAGTATGATATGAATGATTAAATAGTATTGTAAGCACGTAAAATCGTCTCGTCTTTTGATTATATCTTTATATAGGTAGGTACCTATTTACTAGCAACCCGTACCTGCTTTGCCCGGTTTTTACTACATGACAAAATATCGACATTTTGGTATAAAATGTAAGTTTAATATTAATGTAAATGGTAACTGTTATAGTTGCCGCATACTTCTGAGTACCTACACACTTTCCTTGGAATATCCCTTCCGGAATAAATACTCTAAATTATGGTGAAAACCGCATCGAAATCCGTTGAGCAGTTTAATGAATGTATAGGTATACAAAATCAGCCTATAATGATCCCACTGCTGTGACACAGGCTTCCTCTCTGTGTATATGTTTTATGAATATCAACGCGGACTCACAGACAGACACGAAAATCGAATTTAATGGATAAGAAGTTATAGATGTAGTTTTGTTTTTTTGTGTTATTATCACATGTTGTCACCCTTAGAAACTAATAATATTAATACAATTATTCTCACCATGCTTATTCTCAGCAGTAAGATGTACTGGTGTACTGTACACTCGGTTGTTCATATCAGTGGGAACACTTTGTGGCGTGTTCACTGTTACGTTACTTCGCTCTGACTTGCATTCAGCTGTTAATGAGTTTCTGTACTCTGTCATGTGTTGGTGGCTGGAAATAAAAGTAGATATAGATGTAGCGGTATCTACAACGCCACATGAGAACACCGCGTCATACTACGTCACGTAAATTCTACATCGCGCAAGCAGAGTTTACCGCGCAATTAGCATAGATACAACGGCCCGACATGAATCATTGGGCAGTTGCCCGCCAGACATAACACCCGTCTGGTCGGAGGATCCTCCCTTTTCTATAGAGTATGAGTGAACTTTACGCCCTGTTCCTCATACCTCTATACTGGTGACCCCGACGTGATCTGAAACTCTGCTTGCGCGATGTAGGATTTACGTGACGTAGTATGACGCGTTGTTCTCATGTGGCGTTGTAGATACCGCTACAGTTTTTATATGCATTGCACTTTGGCTTGTGCAAGATGCGTCTAGGTTAGTTGTGATTTTTTTATTTATTAATTAGCAGAAGCGGAAGACGCCGCTGAGAGGAAGGGGGTGGAGTAACGGCTCGTTCTTTGTGTAAAGGTAGCCATTGCCATCCAACGTGGCAATGCAGCAAGCGTTTTGGGCACCTTTGCACCGGGAACATTTAGAGGCGGGTTATTTGACGTGTTGTTGTGACTGTTATTATTTTAAATAAATTTTATGGAATTAAAAAAAAAAAACATTCTATAATGTCACTATTTGATATACCTATCAGATTTAATCTGATCCACTCTTTTGTTTCAATGACGACAATGATATACTTGGTTGTAACAAAACTTTATATATTGAGACATTCGATGGTTCCATAGTTGCTCTACATAATATATGTTAATGTAATACTTACCTATGCCTCCTGACGAGTATGTAGACGCAAGTCAGGGAACAGATCATCAGAAGTATTGAACTACAGATTATGACGAGCATGTTCAAATCAAAGAATTCTGATGGTGGTCCCACTGATTCTGAAACATTAGAAACACAAATTTCATATATTACTATCTACAAAAATATAGATGTAACGTCTACGAAGCTAGTATGGAAACAATGCCGATTCATAGTCTAATTTAAATGTTTATTTTTAAATTAGATTTTTTATATAATTGTACATAATTTTTATGCACAAGGGAGATATAAAGAAATAATAGCCAGTTAAGAAAAAAAGTTTCTTCAATGTTTACCTCCTTGCACAGTAGTAGTGGCATAACTATACAATGACGTAGAGATCCCGGCTGCGTTCTCTGCAGTCACTCTGACATGATACCACTGAGCTGGTGACAGTTCTGCTAACACGAAGGAGTTTGGTTGAGCGAGGATCGATGTGGGCACGTAGTGGCTCCAGGCTTGGTCGAGTTGGGGCTGGAAGTAAAAGCAATGGTAAGTAATTGACAAGGGTTTAATGTTATGGATTGGCATGAGCAAAGCTATAACAATTCTGGAAGTTTGTGAGTTGGTAACCAATTAAGGTCAACGATCAGTTTTCTTAGTTAAAAACAGTACAACGACTCTTGTGGATGAGTTTGCTGGTGACCACAGTACCATCTTTGTATCATCAAAACAACTTATTTTGGAGTCCCTACTCCAAGATTTTTTTTTTATGTAATATCTAAACTAAGTGTGTATTACGTACTATATTTGAACTCGCGAAAGTTACTTGGAACAGTATTTTTATCTCACGAAGCGAGGCGCGATTTACTTGTGTATAAACACGCTGTGAATGTGTACGTGAAGACAAGTAGCGTGCGCACAATATAACACACACACGCACATACACACATATCCGACTTCACCATTGATAAAATGATAAATGATTTATTTTCTGTAGTAGGCTTGTACAGTCACGAGCATAAGTATGGCACTTGGCTTTGTTCAAAGGCCATTTTCTCCTTTATTTTTGAATGAAATTTTATATTATTAGAAACATAGTATTTTCGAACCCATAGGTTTATGTAAAGTGTCGTATTTCAACGTTGCATTCGTTATTTCGTGAAACAATCGTAATTGAAAGTTGCCAAGTGTTGACATATTAGTGCTTGTGACTGTACAAACACTTTTACATGTTAATTATATTTTTTTAAACTAGATAATTTTTTAAAACTAGATTGTCTCGGAAAGTACCGAGAGCTCCCGCGCTTACACAAGTGTTCATAGTTTATTTGTACACTTGTTAACCACCTATGTCCAGCAGTGGACTGCGATAGGCTGAGTTGATTGATTGATTGATAATCACAAGTAAAACACACGTCGCTTCGTGAGATAAAAATAGTATACTTAGGCATTTTCATACCATGCCGCTACAAAAAACGGTCTTCACACTGCTGATGCAGTGGTATCTGTGAGTAAGCAATCACACGGTACAAAAGTATTTCATTTAGTTACGATTTTTTTTTAACTCACCAGTCTATTTTCAGCCTTCTTCCACGCCTTGCCTCCATATTCCTTGTAATCCACATCAAACCTGGTGATCTCACACCCATTGTCGTCCCAGCCGCTCAGCTGTATGTAAATGTGTGTAGCGTTGCTCCAGAACCATTCGGTGCTGGTTGGTGATATGGGAACTAAAATATGAATACATAACAAACATAATCAGCCTATAATGTTCCCACTGCTGGGACACAGGCCTCCTCTCGGTGAGAGGGAGAGGACCGTAATCCACCACGCGGGCCCAGTGCAGGTTGGTAGATGTCACATGTCTTTGAATTTTTTGTTCTAGGACATGCTGGATTCCTCACGATGTTTTCCTTCACCGTTTTGAGAACAGTGGTGATGAAAGTTACGCAAAATCAAGCTCCTGTCAGAATTCGAACCTACGACTTACAACTCGTAAGTCGAAGCAGTTACCACTGAGCCACCACTGCTCTCTAATGAGAATGCTTTGAGTAAACTATTTTTTTTGTTAGTTGGCTCATTGTGGTTTTACTGAAATCTGCGTCGTATTATTTATCACTCCACCTCAATCAATAAAGCTGATTGGCTAACGTTCGTTATAAGAGTTTCAAGACTTTCTTTTAAAAAGTGTCGTTTGAAGTTAATTCTAATTCTGCTTTTAAAAAACTTCTCTAAGTAAGCAGGCTTCAAAATAGGGAATTACTGGTTCCAAATTTATTTTTCATCGATACTTGGATCATTATCTGCCCTGAACCAATCGATTCACATTGCTAAATTGGAGTAAGTGAGCTGTTCACAACTATTCAACCGTCTGCTGTCGTGTCGAAAATAACGCATTTTTATTATCTGACTGAAGCTTTCAGACGAATAGTGGTCATCTATTCGGATTCCAGATTTGTGGCCAACGCTTAGAGGACTCCGTCGACATTGAATGTTGTTCGATTCGCATGAAAGCGTATCGTATTATTAGATATGAATAGTTAATCTGGTGAAGATTTCTAAAATCGGCTCGATGTTGTAAGCGGTTATTTTGGCTATGCTTGCGGAATGATAATGTCCAGCCAAAGGACCTCTTTCCGCTGATACCCGTTAAAAATTTTGCAATATCATAAACTCACCTCCTCCCAAAGTGGTAGCATCTACATAAGCCGGCTGCGAGGACCCCACACTATTAGTTGCCGTCATCCTCAGAGAGTACTTGGTGCCACACTTTAGACCTTGAAGAGTATACTCCTGGGTTCCTTGTAGAGATGTTCCTTTGCTAGACCAAGCGTCTTGCCAGGAACCGTTCGATTCTTTCCAAGTTAGATTATAACCTGGAATTAGTAGATTAGCATTAAATCACCTTTAAAGTCAAGTAAAATATAATAGAATAAAGATATACAAAAAAGGCTTACTAATTTTCTGTGTCTTGCCACCAATCTTTCTGGGTAAATCCCACTGCAGGTGTATGGCATTCTTATGTGAAGTTATCCTCACGCTCGGAGGCTCTGGTGTAGGCAGCACTGACACCTCGTAAGACACTGAGTCTGAACCGTACAGGTTCTTAGCTAAGCAGGTGTAGTTGCCGCTTAAGGCTTGGTCTATATCTGGAAAAAGTAGAAAACTATTTTTGTAATTTCGACATGCAAGATTTACGGCCAATCAAAAGAACATTGGCATTAAAGAGAAAAGCGCATGGTATTTATAATCTTTTATTTCTGTCAGATAAAGCTAGGTATGTCGTAATCTGCCTAGCAAGCGAAAGCCGACGACGACGACGACGACGGCGACGTTACAGATCGTCAGCCCGAAAGTACGTCTGTCAAAGATCCACTATTAATAATTTTATTTTATTGAACGTCTTGTTAAGATTTTTTTTTAACTTGTTGTGTTCGTTCATATTTAATTGACAGAAAATTCAGAATTGATTGCGATTTTATTGTACGTGCTGTATACACCTTTATCATATTTGAACGGCAACTAAATTGCCCGTATCATGCAACAATAGGCTATTTGACTGGTTTCTGATAAACATCTCAGATTATTTAATGGTGTCTAACGAGCCCAGAAAAACCTATTACTTCAAATTGCATAATGTATTTCTTTTAAAAAATAGTAAATAAAAATGTACTGTTTAAATAAGCCGCCAAAACGCTATCTTTAACAATATGGCGTCGTGACGTCACGATTCACGTAAACAAACGTTGAAACGGTCGAGATACTAGACAAAAGTCATCTGTTCTGTCAACGATAGACAGAAATTTACTAAATCATGACGTCATCTTAAGTTCAGCCAATCCAGACCGTTTTCGATTACGTGGCGCCAGATTTAAAAAGATGAAGTTTTTTCGGGATTATTTTTATAAATAATACATTGTTTTGTAGTAAAATTAATGCAAATCGATTTTCAAAGCGATAATCTATACGAGTGTCAATAACTATGACCTTATTTTTTACATTGTCAAATAGCCTATTGTAAGTGTTGTTAAGGCGATGTCAGTCAATTGTTGCTTAATTTTTTTTTATTTAAAAAGCAATGATACTTATTGGCTAGGTTGCCCTACTCAATAAGTGTAACTATCATAATGACATCATCACTATCGTTTATAGAACTCTAAGTAGATTCCTAGCCAAAAAAAGAACATACTGTAAAAAGACACTCACTATTAATCAACAAGCTATCGTCATGGTTCCTCGTGAACCTGGGGTGGTGTGTGATGATATTGTGCTTGTGGTACCACACGGTGCGCGGCGGCGGCGCGCCCACGCACACGCACAGCAGCAGCACGGAGCTGCCCACCCCCGCCGCCAGCGCGCCGCCCAGCGACGCCACGCCGGCTACCACTGGAGATTCACAATATAAGATGAGAAATTATACAAACACAATGAAAAACTTTAGTAAAAACACTTTTTTATCACATCTATTCAAAAAGAGCTAGTGTATTCTTCGTAAACAGGGACTAAAATAGCTCTTTAATCCCTAGGTACTATAAGTAATTTGAATTTCGAATGTTATGTTTAGTGTAAAGTAACAATTCATTGAATGAAATGATGAGCTTCAGTTGGGCAGACTTTTATTACACTGCACATTATTTGAAATAAATTGGCATTTCAACGCTGTCTTTAGATTCCGGGAGGTTTGCATTGAATTTACTCCAGTTTCCACAACGTTGCAATATACGAGTATAATAGTTTTGACAACATCAAAAAAAATTTAAGTCGTACCTTTAGCAGACAGATCAATATGAACCCTGTTACTCGGAGTACCCTCCCCGACTGCTGTATGAGCTCTCACAAACACTTCATACTGCCTACCAGTTGACAGGCCTGATAGTGGAAACGTGAGGTGACGGTGGGGTGTCTCTAGGGTTGCTTCTACTCTGTAGCTCTGTGGTGAACTTGTGCTGAAATTAATAAAAAGAAAATTTTTATTACAGTTAAGTGTAACGGAAAATCAATACAAGTTCATTACACTTGAAAGTGACGCTGTGGTATACGAAATTTTGACCTTCGAACCTTCGCACGGACACTCAGCTACGCTTTGTATGAAAATGTAGGTAGTAGGTATCCATTGTGACCCATGGCCACACTGCGCACGAATGTCTGGCAAACAAATAAACCGCGTAGCTAACGTGGCAAACTTCTTTGGACATCCTACGTAGCAGTGGGTGGTTGACATTAAGTCAGTAATGGACACCTAACAGTTATGGGTGCATTAAAAGAGTTTCCACGAGCACTTACGTCGATAAACACAGAGTGCGTCATACCTAAAAAAAGTGCATCCACTGCTGCACACATGCAGCGGACTCATTATTATTGAAGTACGAGACAAGCTTACCTTGAAACCGGCTTGACATAAACAGTGTAATGTGAAATGTCTCCATTTGCTTGTTCTGGTCTCTTCCAACTGACGAGGAGAGAGGTTGGTGATGACACTAACACTTTTATAGCTGAAGGTGGACCGGGCACTGAAATCAAGTTGAGGTAGAAAATCAAGGTTAGGTATTTTAGTACGGAAGAAAGACACAACAGTATTGGTACAGGACTTGGAAAGAAAAATTTATCGTTCTATTTTAAAGGTTCTGTTTTTGTAAAATTGCTCATGTAACTGCTTTTTTTTTGCGGATGGGAAATCATCAAATGACCCCTCCCGCTCTGGGTGGAGCGGAAGGGAGTGTCAGACTCTTACTGACCAAAACCCACCCGTGTTACTTCCTTAGCCTTTTATGTTCCGGGCCAGCGGTAACCCTTTCGGACAATCCCGCTGACCCGGCAGGCTTTGGCCCTATGGAGCCCCTCCTCGATGCTGACATCTCTTTAAGGCGCGCGTGGAACACGTACGCGCCGTCCGTCATGTAACGTCTGATTTAGCAAAATAGCAAGAGTATTCAGGCTCAGACTCGCACAAATCAGGGAAGCATGGCACAAAATGGCTCCTCCGTTTTGTGCCATGCTTCTCTGGCATGTATATACTCATGCTGCATGTTCGGTCATGCTTTCCTGGTCTGTATATATACTCAGTACCGGGTGGAATAGGGCCGCCTATGATGATGATCCAGGCTCATGCATGCCAATCAACGACGTACTCAATATTTCATAAATTCCACTTCTATTCCACTTCTTATTGCACTTCATTTCGATTTCATAATTTTTTGACATTTGAAGTTTTGTTTCGAACTTCCTTGAGTTTCTCATAAATTTGAGAGCCAACGTTAAATGTTAAACATAGAGGAGTCTAAAGCAACTGAAAGCATGGTAACTTACCATCCTGTAACGTAGTACAAACGATGGGGTAAGAGAAAGGTCCCAGCCCATAGTTCGAGAAGCCAGTCACCTTCACTGTATAGTTGGTGTACTTCAGAAGAGCTTGAAGATACAGCTCTGTGTGTGGGGAGGTTATGTTCTGCCAGGGTCCATCTGAAATATAAATGAATAATAGTTTAAAAAACATCAGAAAAACACGCTTTTATAAATGCACGTAAAAACAAAAAAGTTCATATCTTCCGGCTCCATCATCAGATCAGTTCGACAGTACCATATTATTGTATTGTCATTAGAACTACATACAGCTGCCAATTTTCATTACGCTACGACCCTTGGAAGATGGTTAAATAAGTTACCTTAGATTCCATTACATAGTCAGTTACATACAGGTCGACCTAATAAAAGCGTGTTAAAAAAAAGCTCTTTTTCGTAGCACCCATTTTGTATTCTTTTACAAGAAAAGTTGTCAGCTGGTTGGCATAAATCAAATTACTTTGTCACTCTCCTACTTATACATGTATAACAAGTATAATCAGCCTGTAATGTTCACACTGCTGGGACACAGGCCTCCTCTCTGTGTCAGTGAGAGGGAGTGGGCCGTAATTCACCACGCATGCCCAGTGCGGGTTGGTAGATGTCACATATCCTCGAATTTTTAGTTCTAGGACATGCCGCAGTATTTCCTCACGATGTTATCCTTCACCGTTTTGAGAACAATGGTGATGAAATAATTTAAGTACAAACAACAAAAAGTAAAGTGCCTGTCATAATAAATGGAAACCATCAAATAAATTCTAACTTCGAAATTTAAAAAAACTGTGTCGTTGGTATATATATGTATTGTGTAGTTCATAAAAACGGCGACATGTGTACGGAATCGCTCGCTGATTTGTGAAATGCCGAAGGCAAATTTTATTGTAAAGTGCCTTGTATGTAATTTTTTATTAGTGTGTGAAACCCAATTTGATATCCTTTTCTATCTAGATGTTTTCGACTTAGTTGTTTGGTGGGTTATAGAATATTTTTCAAAAACCTAACGTACCTTCAGTACTATAATAAACGGAGTATCCCAGAAGTGAAGTCCCATGAGAACTGATGGGCTGCCACGCTACCCTCAGAGATGATGATGATACTCCTCTACATTCTACTCCTGATGGTGGTAGTTCAGGTGCTGAAAACAAAATCGAAGAAATTCCAATTATCGTGTTTTAAAAATTGTTTTTCCTCCCGGATAACTAGAGAAAAAAAATTGTCTATTGCCGAGAAATTATTGGCATTGAGTTCCGTATGAAAGTTTTACTTATTATATAAACTGGATTTCTGTTTTTGTCTCTATGAAAAACAGGATCTCTTAAATCTTTCTATAGCTTTACTAAGGAAGGTATATGAAGTAGAAAATTTAATACATTTTACGACATCTTACCTCCTTCTCTAGTTGTTTGGTAGACAGGCAATGAGAATGGACCATTACCAGCTGAATTGAAAGCGCTCACAGAAACAGCGTACCTAAAACAATACACATACAGTCTTATGTGGCCACAGAACTTACAAGAGAAAGTCTTGCGAGAGGAGAGAAAGGCTTGAGAGAAGAAAAAATCAATGAAAATAGTCCGCGAGAAACTATTCACATTCACGTTACTCGGGTGTCTAATATTGCTGTGATACTCACCTCATATTTTTGAGCAGTCCACTCAGAGTCGTCTCTTGTTTACCTTTCCTTGACATCACTTTTACCATCTTTGTTTGGGTGTCATTGGGAACTGTAAAATAGTTAATCATTATTATCATATCTAATGGAACCAATGAACGGTCTAAGAGGAAATTGCAACTATTTCTCAGGGTAGGTAGATAATTGATGATCTCGGATTTATTGTTCCTAGCAGATAAGATGTTTATTGTGGTGTGGGATTTGGGGGATAGGTCAATCTTCGCTACTCTTGAAAACTCAAGATTATCGCAATAAAGTAAAGAGATAAAAAAACCAATTACTAAACTGTAGGGACTGGGTACTATAGCTAAACGGATATTATAACAACCGTATGAGGAGCAACGCATCTCATTTCAATACAAAAAAGTACGCTGCAAGTGAGTAGTAGAAGTATACGAAAGTTCATACGAAATGTACGAAAGTGATGTAAGTGGTCTAAGGAGGATTTGCTTGCATTGCAAGAAGGAGGTGGAAATTTGATTAATACATAGTAAGATCCTTTTACCTGGATCTCCACTAATCCTTGGCACAGCCTTCACGTGGTATCCTTGCAGCTGTCCATTGTGGCTCTCTCTGGGTGGCGGGAGCCATGACACGACTAGCTCTCCAGGGTTGTCTGTCTGTTGGACTTGAACTCCAAGTGGTGTTGATGACGGTGCTGAAACAGTAAAATTATCTATTAGATGTCACTAAACCATTTGCTATTAGTTCCAGCCTATTGTTTTTACTTATTGCCGTCGAGTTATTAATCAATGACTGCTTTAATTTTACTTCATAATAAGGAACATTTATACTGACCATGAGTCCTTATTTTTTGGAACCATGGTCTTGCTAGTACGGATCCCAACATAGCGCGAAGTTGCATGAAGCTATGTATATTTTTAATATACAAGTTTACATATCAGCAAGATCTATCACTCGTACTAGCTAAGGAAGTCGTAGGACACTAAAACCTACGAATCCACTTTACTTGGTCAAGCACAAAATTCTCTTTCAAGAAATTACTAAACTGTTGTAGTGAGTTGATGACGTGTATGTTGGATATTTGTTAAACTTCTTTGCCATAAATCAGTCTATGTTACCTTCCTGCTGCGTACTAAAATGTACTGGTTGCGTGTATGGACTCAGATCCACCTGGTTGCCTGACGCGACCCTCACTCGGTAGTCCATCGCTGGTTGTAGATCTCTTAAGTCTATATTTTGACGAACATCGTTCTCTTGTCTGAAAGGGATAAAAAATATTGTTGTTACGATTGAGAAACAATTTTTTTCCCGGCTAATTTATTTGATATTTGTAATAAAAAAATTGTCACTAAATATGACAATAACGGAGAAGTAAAAACTGGTTCACAGCTCAATATTATTACGATGATCGTTGATGAATTCATAGCATGTATCGGCAATCGAAAAGTAGGACGCAGAGCAACGAACTACGCAGGAGGGCTGGCTGCAGCTGAATGAGAGTAGGACATAGTTGAATGGCGTGCGATTAGGAAGACCTAAGTCCTGAAATCGCAAAAAAAAAATCAGCTGTTCCCTACATGTATGTTCGTATAACTCGTCAAAATGTAGGGAACAGCTGAATTTTTTTTCGCGATTTCAGGTTTGGTCCCTTAATAAAAGTTGTTCATAATGATGACCACAATGACCTCTTATGAGGTTGTTACTAATAACCCTGTACTATGCCGATCATGATGTTTATCGTAATCGTAGGGTAGGACGACCTCAAGCTAGGTGGACCACCACTGCGTCGACTGCCGGGAGGACACGGCGTGGCATACGCTGGCAGAGTGTGCCGCTTGGGAGGAGCCGCGCCGTGCCCTCATCTCAGAAGTAGGCAGTGACCTGTCGCTGCCGGCCGTGGTCGAGTCGATGGTCGGCAGCGAAGAGTCCTGGGACGCGGTGGTTTCCTTCTGCGAAACGGTCATCTCGCAGAAGGAGGCTGCGGAAAGGGAGAGGGAGATCTCGTCCACTCACCCGGCCCGCAGCAGGCGCACCGGGCGTCGGCGGAGGGCGGACAACGCCCTCTTCCAGCCCCCCTAAATGGGTCCAGGGGCGACGGACTCGGGGACGTCCGTCGCCCCCCACATACCAGGACCCGAGGTGGCGGCGCGTAGTGTTCCACGCGCGCCCCTCTTAGACGTCACGGGGGGAGTCAAACACCTCACTCCCCCCCCTGACCCGACGAGGCCCGCAGTGGCGGGCCGGCACCAGTCGGGGGTTGCGGAAGGATCGTCCGTTCCCGCGACCCCCGGCGTAGGTGTGGGACGGAACACCGGGGTGGTTTTTAGTCAGTAAGAGTCTGACAGACCCCGCCGCCCACCCCAGGGCGGCGGACATCCATGAGGATTTTCCACCCCGGAACAAAAAAAAAAAAAAAGGTGGAGCGGCGATGCGTTGTTGGCTGGTTAGCTGGATGAGAGTAGTCAAGATAAAGATGAAAATAAAATGAACTCTTTACCTAGTAATATTGATGCTCTTAGCGCTGTCCCACATCATGAAGTCATTGGTGGTGTACTGCATCGTATAGTACTGCACGTGAGTGCTGATGGTGTCTCGCCAGGATAGCTTCACTGAGTTACTGGTAACTGAGTCTACTTGAAGGTCCAGGGGAGGCGTTGGTGGTTCTGTAAGCAAAAAAAATATTACATCAGAATAAGCGATGATAAATTATGTTTATTCCGTAAATCGAATATAAGTAACACTTTTAGACGTCAGATTATATTTTTTAAACCAAAATGAAATAGGGTTGTTGGAGCATATTATCTTCTTTTTCCATACTTCTCTATCAGTATTCATCCGCTTTCTCACCATTTTATCTTTCATATAATTAATCCATTGTTTCTTTGGTCTTCTCCTACTAATACATTCGACCATGTTCATACTCAAAACTTTTTTAACGAAATGTTTTTTATTCTTTCGCATATGTCATACTATGAGTATTTCTAATAGTTTCATCATCATAATTTCAGTGGAAAGACGTCCACTGCTGGACATAGGCCTCCCCCAAGCACTTCCACTTCGACCGGTTCTGTGCTTCTCGCATCCAACGGGTTCCTGCGGCCTTCACAAGGTCGTCGGTCCAGACGTAGCGTTGGAAGGCCTCCCGCCTTCCAACGCTACGTCTTCCGGTACGCGGTCGCCACTCCAGAACCTTTCGGCCCCATCGGCCATCTGTTCTGCGAGCAATGTGCCTTGCCCACTGCCACTAATAGTTTATTATAAGCAAATGGACATATAGGGAAAATTTTGAACTCACCAAGTATATCCAGATGCACGTTATAAGCCGCAACCCCATACGGATTACTCGCACGGCACTCGTAAGTACCACCATCTCTGCTCTCCACATAGTTTATGTTGATCAAACTGTTCAGACCGTTGTGCGTCATTGTCTCCGATACTGTGAGCCTGAAATTGTGAAACAAAAGATTTGCAGTCTTTGAAACAAAGTTTTGAGTAATTTTGGCAACTCAAATCCTCTCATTAGGTGAACGATTAGGTACCAAGGACTGCTAATAAATAGGTACAAAATATAAGTAGGTATCACCAAAATGATGGCTTAATTGAAACCCAATAATATAGACATATGTTAGGCTTCTATCAAATTATGAAAATTTTTTATAGAACGTTTGAAATTACTGATGAAATATTTTATTTACAGACTACATAGGCCCACATTGTGTTAGTGACTAAGATTAACTTATAAACTATGTTAGTACCTATATGTAATATTAAAACAGAAAAAGGTGAAAAATAATAAAAATAAAAACGACCACAGATAGTTTCATCAAGCCCCATGTAATACATGAAGCTTGATAAACCTACCCATGGTAGGCCCCTCCAGCCTTTCAGCAAACACCCTCAGGATACTGTTGATGCTTCCTCCCATAATATGACTTCAATAATAAAACAACCCACTGCTCAGTTTGAAATTAAAATGCAGTACTCAAATAACAGCGTCATTAAAGAAAAGTGTATCCTTCTTTATACAGCGCCATCTTTAGAATAGCTGTATTAGGTACTACGGTTACGGATTCGTTCCACTTTGGGTCAGGGGGTTGAAGAATTTTCCTTGGTTTCTGAATAAACCTTTACTCTCCTTTACGCTCTATTTAGTTCTAATGACAAGCGTAAGATGGCGCTACTATTAAATCATACAGCAGGATGCTCTCTGTGAATGTTATTGGACTGAAATAAATATTGTATAGGTAACTATAATGGTTTATAGTTTTAAAATATTCCACAAAATATCTATAAATTATGCCTCATTTATATTAAAATAAAATTCAAATTACCTTGACGAAGTAAAATCAACAGGCTTCCCGTTTAGAGACCACTTGACCCTGATAGGGTTGTCGCCCAGCGGTCTGCAAGTCAGGGTCACCGGTAGACCCATCTTAGTCGTCAAGTTAGCACCGACTGACTCGAAGTGCACCGGCTCTAGAAATAATTTGAGAGTTTATTAATCGTGAACATCATTTCCTAAATAATATGGCCCTAAATTTTTTAGATGAATTTGAAGAAATTGTGTCGCCATTTTAAATAATTGGAATTGAAGTTTAATTTGCTTTGAATTGTCTCTTTGCAATGATAATCAATCTATATAATTATACAGAGTGGCAGAGGACATCGACGCGCAACCAGCGGTGAAAAATCTCACCATGAAAACTTAGGTGAAGTGAGCTTGGAGTGAGCTGTCAATAGTGTCAATTCCTCGCAAAAATAAACTCACTTCACCTAAGTTTTCACGGGGAGATTTAACAGAATCGACCGGGTGTACCTAACCATAGATCTGATTCAGTGCATGATTCTAAACGCCCCTGCGTTGAAATTTTGCGTCGGTTATTAAAAACAAATTAGCAGTTCCATACATTTTGACCGCGTAGGTATTGCATTTTTCTATGAAAGAGCAGATTTTTTTTTGTTAGCCGACGACTAATTTCTACGCTAGGGGGTTTAGAAAGATGTGCTGAATTCATAGTTACAGTTTGCGCGTCGGAGTCCCTGCCACCCTGTATATTTTCGCATAAGCACCTACAAGTATACGTAAGTACAGTCAACAAAAGAGATAAGTATGCAGGATCGTCGGATATAGTTGAAGTTTAGTAAGAAACCGATGGATGTTCTCGAATGAAATTTTATTTTATTAATAGGAAACAAACAGTTTATTTATCAAATTAAATTTCAGTCGACAATATCCATCGGTTTCTTACTAAACTTCAACTATATCCGACGATCCTGAATACTTATCTCTTTTGATGACTGTACCTACGCCTAGACCAGTAGTAATGGCTTTCAAAGCGTTTCGCATTTCTACAACGAATTTTAACGACATTGACATAATTATTCAGCTTTTCGGTAGCTTAGTCAGTTCCATAGGTACAGTCAACAGCAAAAGTAGATGATCAAAATCAGAAATTCATAACTAATGAACGGAGTTCGCGTCAGAACTTTGTGGCGTCGAAGTACTACTACTTAGAATAGGTACTTACTACGTAGAATACTTTTGAATCACTTCGACGCCACACAGTTCTGACGCGAACTCCGTTCATTAGTATTGAATTTCTGACTTTGATCATCTACTTTTGCTGTTGACTGTACGTCATTTTTGACTTTTCGATCACCGTTATTTCTGATAGAATGTCTTTTGCTTAGGCCCTCAGCTGTGTTATTTTTTCCGTTTAATATCAGCGTACTTACATAATAAAAATTATGTTTTTTTTTCAGAGTACTTATAATAAGCATGTGGGTTCTGTGGTTCTTAGAATCGGATCAAAAGAAAACGAAATGATGTCAAAACAAATAGCTAATAAGCTAACTGATTTATTTCGTACGTAATAACTTATGAAAGTGGAGTAGAGTAAACAAGACTCATGTTTCAACTCTTAATTGTACAATCGATCAATTTGATTGATTGACCAAATATTTGAGCACGCACAGTTTTGTCAGCCCTATAAACTTGTATGTTTACACAAATTTGGTTTAACGCTAGTTTACAATTTAACTAGCTTCTGTGAGCTGTGAAATTTCTTGTTCCCCAACCCACCCCGTAGTATCCTATCGCCTACCTGCCCGCGCTATTACTTAGTTTTCGCTTAGCATTCTTTCTCACTTTGTTTTGTTTTGCTCGACTCCTACGGGCCGTAGTGTGATGTTAAAGAGCCATATAGACTTCCTCAAGAATTGTGCTATCAAATGCAAAAATACTTTTCAAATTCGATTGCTGGTTTAATTATTTAGCTCGTTCAAACAAACTCTTCAGCTTTATTATTTGTATAGATAATTATGTTATTGCATAGCATAATCAGCCTAAAAAATTTTACTGCTAGGACACAGGCCTCCTCTCTTTGAGAGAAATTGGGCCGTTATCCTACACGGGCTCTGTGTGGGTTGGTGGATGTCACAGATCTTTGAATTTTTGATTCTAGTACATGTCTTCCACTGTTTCCTTAAAAATCGTGATTACATACTTAATTATATGACGGAGAAGGTATGTGTGTCGCGTTATTATCAGCCATATTTTAACTAATGTGGGCGTACTGCGGGTATTTGTTGGTTATTGCGCAATAGAAAAACCGTTTGCAGTTCAAATCTGATTATAATTTCACGAACAATTTAATCACACTTGACTAGCAAATTACACACTGTAGGTACACGACACAACCAGAAGAGAACCAGAGAGAACCGCCCGTGCGAACCTGGGCTTACTCGTATATCTAACACTTTCTCCACAAAAAATCTGTAATACTTACTATTAACACTGATCCATAGATTCTTATTCAGTGCATCCCCCACTCCGTTTTCAACGTTGCACGCATACATGCCTTCATCGGAGAGTGATACCACCTCAATGATAAGGGTCCCGTTGGGGTAGCTCATGACTCCACCACCTGCTAAGTCTAGAACTGGGCGCCAAATCCCTAGGGTAGCTGGAAAATTAAGTAAATAAATAAATTAAGTAATAATACTTATAATATTATACAACCTTGGTTCGGATATCTATGACCTTGGTATTCACATTCAGTCACTACTTGTACAATCAATCAATAATTGTACTGACAAAAATATTACGCACATTGGAATGCTGAAAGTTGAAAAATATTACAAACTAGCTACGCCCGGTGGTTTCACCAGCTTATGCCTCGATCCCGTAAGAATAGCGAAATAAAAAGTATCCAATGTCCTAAATCCAGATTTGTTTAGCTGTTTTAGTGTAAAAGCGTAACAAACAGACATACAAAAATTTTTTTTTCTTTTCTAGTATTGGTTTAGATGATCCCATCATTTCAATTTGGTTGGTATGTGTATAACGATTGATTATTTTTAATTTACATCTCTGAGTTTACTCCCTGCGATAAACTGATGATAACGGTGATAGAATACAAACCTCCGTGAAAAAATTATGGAACATCCTATTTAAAAGTACGAAAAATTATAGATAGATAGGATACTCTTTACTATGTACACCATAACAACCATAAGTGTGATTTGTTACTTTTAAAACAATATTTGTAACTAGAGTTAAAAAAATATCGATATGCGAAGTTTAGGAACACTAATTGTTTGACGCCAACTCAAATATTAGATCCTAGTAGCACAGCTCCAATTTGCCAATACCTATGGCGGAGAACCAACCGTTTTCCAAGAGTGTATCCAATTGATCGTGCGTAAATATTTCACCTACCGTCCCTTTTCATCCAGTGTATCTGTGGCGTCGGGTAACCGTTTGCGTTGCAATATACTACGCCTCGTTGTCCCAATAGTAACGACGTGTTTGTTGGCTCATCCATCCATTTTGGTGCAACTGAAAACGAGTTTTTTAAAAATCCATCTGTAAATTCCATGTTTTTGCTTACTTCTAAAACTTTGGCCAAATGTGATGCGCTCCACATCAGAGTTAAGAGAATTACTTGAGAAGGTTTATTTATATTTATTTACACTTGTGCAAAGCCAGGGCGGGTCACTAGTTCAATTTATAAAGCTGTTGTGAAAGTTAGATTTTAATAAAATCAGCTATTGGCCATCAATAAAATTGTATCATTCAGTGAATACCATTTTTTGTAAAAGTATTTTTATGAATCAAGTTTTGAATAGTGCTTCTAATCTGTGTTCATATTTAAATTTTATCCAAGCTTTTGACTACATACCATTAATATAAAGGTCTGCTGTTTGGTTAACTTTACCAACATGGTTGGTTGCTATGCATGTGTATTTTCCACAATGTTCTAAAGATACACGCTTTATAATCAAAACGCTGAATAATTCTGAACTTCTTTCGGTAATCTGAAAATATAACATGGTGTTACTCAAGGAGACTTACTGGGTGCTATGATGTACTTGTGTGGTATACATTTTCATAAACTACAATCCTGAAATTCCTCTTTTTTTTGTATTAAAACATAAAGATACTGTCTAACTGACTCTTGTAGACTGGAAGATTCCATTACATATTATATTACTATATTATTTATTAAAAAGATTTGGAATATATTTTTCTGTTTCTTTGTTGACAGTATCAATAGGTTGATACGTATTTATACTGTCAAAAAAGAAAATTCAGGGATTCAAATAATCGAATAACATTTAAGAATTTTATTCTATAAAAAAAAAGGAATCAAAATAAGTTTTCTTACCTTCAGACTAGCAGGAAGTTTTTTCCCATCTTTTAGCCAAGAGAAGTAAATAGGTGGGTCACCACCAACAATATTGCAAGTAATTTGAACTATTTGGCCTTCTTTCAATCCAGTACCAACACGGAGTTCATCTAATTCTGGTGCTTCCACAACTTGGATTTCAAATGACCTGGAAAAACGTTTAAAGTTTCTTAGTGAAGTTTAACATGAATTTTTGCAAAAAATCTCTAAGATACTATTGATCATAAAAACTCTTTTCTATGTCAATAAAGTAAGAGGGTTATAGCCGATAATGCAATTCGAGTAAAACTTCATTCTAATGTGCTTTTTATTTGTGCAGAATAATTTATCTTTATAACAATATTTTTCTGAAAGAAAGATGTAAGTCAGTCTAACAGAACAACGCCCTGAAACCAGGAAGGAGTTAGAAATAGAAAACTGTTTAGTAATCAGGTAATACATAAGCAGGTACACAGGTTAAACAAAAACAAAATTCATGTCAGAAGTGGCTTAAAATATTACCTACACCTAGTCTGTATTTTAGGGCTCGGGATTTGATTTCCACAGTAGTGACTAAAGAGGTGATTAAGAGTGCAGTGGTGTGGAATCATGTGTTTAATGTATGTAAGTTTGCGTATTTGTTTCCACTAGTTCATTCTTACCTTCTAGCCATTTCTCCTGAAGGACTAAAAAGTATACACGTATAAGTATCTCCATTCTCCTCTTTGACAATTTTTGCAATATTCAGTACACCATCAGCTCCCGATTCAAAGAGCTGTCTTTTCTTACGTTTTCTTCTCGTGTTTTTACTGTTGTTTGATGTTGTGGAGTATGTTCGTTTATATCTTGAGTGCTGGGGAAGTGTTGAGCTGATGATCTTTTTGCCTTTGTGTTCCCATTCTAGTTTGCTGAAATGGAAAAGGCTTTTCTATAAAAATCAATGCCAATTTCGGTTGCGGTGACCATTCCTGTTTCTAACGATCATAGGTTGAGACTTAAGAGCATGTGCTCTGGTGTGGCTAATGTAATCTATCTTGACAGTGTAGGTACGTGCACAATGCGGAATATAAACGTTATATTCATAACCACAGTTACTATCTGAAGGGGTAGGCATAGATTGTATTTATAGTAAACCCATTTTACAGTGATAAATAAGTGCCATGAACTAGGGAGCGATTCTATTCCTGCTAACCGGACACAAATCATTCGGGCTGCTACCAAGAAATTAATATTGAAAAAACGCAGTAACACTTTGCCCGACCTGAAAATCGAACCATAAAAGACCATATTTGATAGTCACGCTTAGGACGAGGATTAAACTGGTTCTTGAAATTTCACACATTATAGGAATGTATCTATGAACCAAATAATTTATGAAACAAGATAAAACTATTCATCAAACAAAATGGTTATGGTAGATAGACAAGTCAAAACAAATAACAATCCGGTCATCGATTATGGATTGGCAGGCCATTGTGCTGCCATTCTGGCTAACCTAAAATGCAAAGTACTGGATAAACATTACATTGACAACACAAAATTTACCTGATTGGGTATCCATAGTAAGGACACCTCAGTTTCAATGAGTCTCCGCTCTGAACTTTTATTGGTGGTAGTGTTCTGATGTAGGGTGGTCCTGCAAAAAAAACACATTACATAATGCAAAAGTGATCTAAATAATAAACATATCTTACGTTCTGGAATGGTATTTCTTACAAAAGGAGAGAATTTTTAAAAGTAAATCAAAAATGGGAAGTTTCTTTTTTTGCACTAGGTTCTGGCCGCGACTTTGTGCACCCGAAATTTCTGGTTTTAGCATAAATCATGTCCCATGACATCCTACAATAGTGTACCTTCCTATCAGTGAAAAAAAAATGTAGTTGGATCAGTGGGTACTTCCACAGATTAACTGTTGCAAACAAGGAATATTTAATCTCTATATTATATTAGTCTAGATTTTGTGTATTCACAAAATTACATTTGTGTTTTTGATATTTATGCCTAATCTGTGTACTTCTTTAAGTGACAAATTCACCATGCTAATAGATATAATATGTAAGTTCTTTTATATAATAGTTTATAGTGAACAAGTCGTTGGAGTACCTATAATAAATAAATAAAATATCTTACCAAAAACATCAATTCTAGCCGAATGTCCAGTACTGGATTCTCCTTCAAAAGCTAAGCATGCATACAACCCACCATCTTCGACTCTAGACCTCGATATATTGAGTTGGGAGACGACACCAACTCCTGATGGGGACATCATTTGACCCAGAGTGTATCTGAAAAATCAAAAGTCAGTTGGGTCGTAAAGGTAAGGCTAATGTTCAAAAGTTAGTTGGGTCATTTGGGTCGTAAAGGTAAGGCTATTGTTCAAAAGTTAGTTGGGTCATTTGGATCGTAAAGGTAAGGCTAATGTTCAAAAGTTAGTTGGGTCATTTGGGTCGTAAAGGTAAGGCTATTGTTCAAAAGTTAGTTGGGTCATTTGGGTCGTAAAGGTAAGGCTAATGTTGAAGATGGTAGATAATTCTATTAACTTAAAGTGGAACTCAATTCTAAGAGGAAGCTACCTCATGTACTTAAATCAACCGCAATATCATGGCAACTATTTGATTTCGACATCGGGTTTATTTTGTATTTTAGCAGTTTGAGATTGCAAATCATCAAATGTGTGCAAGTGAACGCTCTCCGGTTAGGAGGAGCACGATACGGGCAGGATAGCAGTAACTGAAGACTGAGTTAAATGGTGGGCGATTGAAGAGTGTTAGAAATAGACTGGTTTGATTGGTTGACGTTTCCGAGACGTGGATCAATCGAGAAATGGATGAACAGACAACATTGTGGTTAGAGTAAGGAGTGGTTCTGTCACATTTCTACAATGCGAAATTGTAGGGAATCTTGAAATAAGCACACGAGATACAAATAATCTGCATATTTATACATAATCAGCCTATAATGTTCCCACTGCTGGGACACGGGCCGCCTCTCTGTGAGAGGGAGTGGGCAGTAATTCACCACGCAGGCCCAGTGCGGGTTGGTAAATGTCACATGTCTTCGAATTTTTGGTTCTAGGACAAGCCGGTTTCCTCACGATGTTTTCCTTCACCGTTTTGAGAGCAGTGGTGATGATAATAATTAACACAAAGTAAAGCGCCTGTCTGGGTTCGAACCTACGACTTACAACTCGTAAGTCGCGGCCGTCACCACTTGACCACCACTGCTCTCATATAAATCATATTATAACATCACGCCTATTTGGCTAAATATATATTTTTATTAAGTAAAATGTAAGTGTACTAACATACCTAGACCCTACTGACAATTTCCCCGTAGGAAACCCCATATACCATTGCCCGTCTTAAGAGGTGACCCAGGAAACACTTTAACATATACTAATACATATTTCTCCCAGATTAGATACAAGGGCTCAACATTCTGTAAATAGGTACATTCACAAAATACCAAAATCAGTTTTTGTTTTAGTAAATTACCTAATTTGTTTTTATCTTTATTTTATGCCTTACTTTGGTTTGTCACGCACCCTTGGTCTTTTGTATAGAAATCGAATATAAGAGAGCGCTTTAACTTCCATAGTACAAGTTTAACATACTTTGGAAGTAATAAACGATTTTATTATGATTACGTGCGCAAAAAAGTTGTAAACGTTCTTTGTCAGCAAATCAATGGATAAATTTCTTCCTAATCTCCTCTCAGTTTTAGTCTTACCGGCTCTGGGTGGAGCGGAAGGGGGTGTCAGACTCTTACTGATTAAAACCCACCCATGTTTCTTCCTTAGCCCTTTATGTTCCGGGTCAGCGGTAACCCTTTCGGACAATCCCGCTGACCCGGCAGGCTTCGGCCCTAAGGGGGCCTCGATGTCCTCGATGCTGACATCTCTTTGAGGCGCGCGTGGAACACGTACGCGCCGTCCGGCACGGGCCTGGTCCTGATCGGACGGTGAGCTACCCATTACTCTCCGCCCGCAGGCTCGCGCCTACGGCGGCCGGGAGTCGTCCCGTGGCTCCCGACGCCCGGAGCGTCTCTCGCGCGCGCGAGTCTTACCTTTGATCGGTGTTAGATGATATAACAACACCATCTCTCTCCCAAATGAACCTTGGAGGTCTGTCCGCAGTTGCCGTACATTGCAGACTAACCTGAAATTTTTCAAAATAATTATAACTGCTGGAGAGTTCTCATAACTACGGTTAAGGCCCGGCGCCCATTATCGGCATCGGCACGGCTCAGGATTTTTATGCGACAAATAGAAATATAACTTAATAGTATGACAATAAAATTTAAATTTCAATGACACGGTATGTCGGATACCCTATCTTTATTTTTGCACCTACGATGATTATTATCATTGAAATTTCGCCGGGCCTAAGAGTCAGTTCACACCGAGACGCGACGTAGTAGGTAGACACTGAATTGTGTACCTTTTAGTGTAGTAGATAAGGTCTATAATTGTATTTCTATCTTGAAAACTGCGCGTCGCGTCGCGTCTCGGTGTGAACTGACCCTAAAGCTCTCTTCAAGTCGCTAAATAGCAGAGGAGATAGTATTGGTTAGAATTTTTCAGACAAGCTCGAAATAGAAAATGTGGCCAAAAATCTAAAGTACCTATCATAATCATAGCATCATAATCAGCCTATAATGTTCCCACTGCTGGGACACAGGCCTCCTCTCTGTGAGACCTACCTAGAGAATCTCTGTGAGAAGTACCTGTATTTTATTTGAAATACCAAGTTAATGAAATATATTTTGATTGAAATATCTTTTAAAATTGTACGAATACCTTCTCACAAATGGCTGTTCTAATAAATGATAGTACGAGAACACTAGGATGTTTTGGTATCAGACATAGGGTTTGTAAATCCATTATATCGCCAATTGCCGGCTGGATTGCAGACCACAATTTATTGTTTTTAGTAGAGGCAGAGAGGAGGACTAAATATCTAGGTGCCATTTATGTCGGATATTAGACAAGAAGTGGTTTATTCTTTGACATGTATTCTATTCTTCTGCAGTTTACGTACAGTATCCGTTGGTAAGACTCATCGACTCGGTTGTCACACAGGTATGAGTGATCGTCGTCCGCGTACTGTAGTCACGTAAGTACTTTATAGAGTCAACAAAAGAAACAAGTATGCAGGATCGTCAGATATAGTTGAAGTTTAGTAAGAAACCGATGGATGTTTTCGAATAAAATTTAATTTTATTAATAGAAAACACTCAGCTCATTCTATTAATAAAATTAAATTTTATTCGAACTATCGGTTTCTTGGTCTCTTTTGTTGACTGTACCTATTATTGTGAAGACCGTTAGTTTATAATCTATTTTGCGACATTATAAACTATCAAAAAAATTTAACTGCAACAAACCTTTTACAATCTAACCCATTATTTTTCGATAGTTTATAATATTATGTCCATGGCAAACCGACAAATTGTGAACTGGTACTTTTATTAGCTTACCTCTTCACCAGGAGTGATAATTTTCTCACTAAAATGTTGAGTGATAACAATATTGCCGGATCCTAGATCCCTTTTATGTCTTATAAACTGGACTTCTGAAATACATAACAGAATTAATTAAGCTCCGTTTTCACCGTTTAAAGTTCTATTGTTTTCATAGAAGTTGAAATAAAGCTGAATTTCGTTGAAATTCGCCTTCAGGAGTTTTAGTTCGGATGGTAGACCAGAGACGCTGTGAAATTTGGTGTAAAGCTATTAGATGTTTTGATGAATAAAATTATCTCAACTTTAAGTTGGGAAATTCTACTCTTGCGTTCTGAGTTTTTTTTTTTGTTAAAATTATAATCTTATAATTATTAAGACCATCAATATTTTAATTAGATAATATAACTGGATGAATTGTAAAATCAAATAAGATAATAATAGCAGCACCCTATTAGGCTATTTGACAATGTAAAAAATAAGGTCATAATTATTGATACTCGTATAGATTATCGCTTTTAAAATCGATTTGCATAAATTTTACTACAAAACAATGTATTATTTATAAAAAAAATCCCGAAAAAACTTCATCTTTTTAAATCTGGCGCCACGTAGGTAATCGAAAACGGTCTGGATTGGCTGAACTTAAGATGACGTCATGATTTAGTAAATTTCTGTCTATCGTTGACAGAACAGATGACTTTTGTCTAGTATCTCGACCGTTTCAACGTTTGTTTACGTGAATCGAGACGTCACGACGACGCCATATTGTTAAAGATAGCGTTTTGGCGGCTTATTTAAACAGTACATTTTTATTTACTATTTTTTAAAAGAAATACATTATGCAATTTGAAGTAATAGGGTTTTGTGGGGTCGTTAGACACCATTAAATAATCTGAGATGTTTATCAGAAACCAGTCAAATAACCTATTGCGTAACATAATATCAATCATAATCTAAATTATTTTGAAATCCATTGCTTCATATTATGTTCGAAAAGATTGTATACAATAACGTAATTAACGCAATGAATGTTGTTGAACTGTTAAAAAATGAAAGCCACTACTGCTACTGTGTTACGCAATAACCTCACTGGTGTAAAAAGACTTTTCACGAAGCCGAGGGTCACTTTTTCTCTGCGTCATTGTCATAATTTTATGACTGGACCATACTTGGGAACCTTCTGGTTTCGGAGATATTATAGGTCGTAACTTTGTTTGACGTTTTTTACGAAATAAGTTTTTAATGTTATTAATCTTACTTTAAATACTCCAATGACCCTTGTTGCATCACCCAGAAGCTCAGTTGCGTGAGTTACATTGAGCGCTACCGTAAACAGGGACTTTTCACACCAAAAATAAAAGTCGTTTCCTAGTAATTTTTTTTTTCAATGTGAGTTTGATGTTTTTTTTTCAATGTGATTTTGATTTCTTTTTTCAATGTGAATCTGAGTTTGATGAGTTATCCCAGTCTGATCCCCTGAACCCCCCCCCTCCTCGATCCCCTGCTAGTTCTTCTTCTGTTTTAATCTCTGAACATGAAGATGACCGCTTTGTGATAGGTCTTTTTTAAATGTTTTTGTTTGTAAAAGGACATCTTCAAGGAGTTAAATACTCACGATAACTTTCAAACCCATCAATACGATGCTGTTTTCGATCTGTCTTCCTGTGTTTGGTTGGTCTGTAAAATAAAGAAAGTTATGCAAATTATCATTTTCATTTTGACAAGCAGGCCAACTTCCATGTTTAAATTAAAAGCTGTACTCTACAAAATGTAGGTATCAGAAACTTGTGGTCATATTTTAAGGGTGTGGTACTGACTATCAAACTAGACCATCGCGAAAAAAAATTCGACTGTCGCATACAAAACTTCAATACCTCCTCGACCCAAATGTATGTGATGTGAATTAAATCATCATCATCCTTCTGCTCTTATCCCGTGTTACTTGGAGTCGATGCAACACGTTTTCTTCTTTTATTCTGCCCTGTCAACTGTCACGCTATGATTCACTCCCTTCTTGTGGATTAAATAAAAAATTATAACTTCAGAAGTATTCGGTCCTCTGATACGCAAAACAAAAAGAATTGTAATTTATGAAAAACTTGGACCTGTTTTGTAATGTAGTATTATAGGCCTATAAAAGTCTCACTACTGGGACACAGGCCTCCTCATAATGAGAGGGAGTGGGTCATAATCCACTACGCAGGCCCGGCGTGGGTTAACTGATGCCACATGTCTTCGAATCTTTAAGACATGGAAAGGCCGGTGTCCCCACGATGTTTTCCACCACCGTTTTGGGAACAGTGGTGATGAAATAAATAACACAAAGTCAAGTGCATAACTGAGTTTGAACCCACGATCTACTAGGTACAGTCAACAGCAAAAGTAGATGATCAAAATCAGAAATTCAATACTAATTAACGGACTTCGCGTCAGAACTGTGTGGCGTCGAAGTGATTCAAAAGTATGTGATTGTAAATTATACAAAACATTTACTACTAGTACAGCTGCCATATATTCGTGATCAGTTATGACTCCTATTGAATTTCTGATTTTGATCATCTACTTTTGCTGTTGACTGTACATGCCGATCGGTGTCGTTACTACAGGGCCACTACCACTACAATATGTAGATTGATTAAAATATGATGTTTAAAAGCAAACAGTTGTGCGTAAACTACAGCAAAACTAGGCTATGTAATCAAGTAGTTCCTAGAACACCAAACAAAACAATATGTTACGAGCTCCTGACTATAAATTCAAATTGAGAGCAAATTATGCAGCAGCACGGCCGCACCATGTACGGTAATTTCATTAATCTAAGTTTAATTTATGCATAGTTAACTTAACTGCTGTTAAACTGCGCCCGTTAGTAATTATACTTTGTTAAGGTTTATTTTGTTTGCTCTAGATTTTCGGTAAATTAGGGTTTTTGGGTAAAAGGTGCGAGATTTTGGGGGTAAAAATAGTTTGTAGATAAGAGTTTTAACGCAGTTCTAAGTCGACGGTCCACTGCTATTATACGTTGGACGTGCTCGAAAAAGTTTGCAATGGTTCATTTGTTTGCTAGCATTTGTTTCGTGGGCGGCGGCGGCGTGACCCTCATCTCATGGTCAGTCGCAGGGGAAAAGCGACTTTATGCTAAGATGGAAGATCATTCTTAACAGACTTGTTGGTACTAAAATGGGGTTACCTAGATATGGTCGAATATCTGCTCTTATGGGATGTTTACAATGTGAAAATTATGTGATGCGGTAAAATACTCGTATATGCTGGTTACAACGTTGGAGAATCTGTTATTTTAATTATACAAAATGGCTTCCAAATGAAATTTGAGATCGTCTGTTTATGTAGTAACTTTATTTTTGTACCTAACAATGAGGTCAGTTAAGGACGGGCAACCAATAGTGTTTTTATCATAATTTTTTTATAACTCAGAAAATTTTAATTGACCTTATTATTCAGTTTATAATCTGAAAAACACATCTGTTAGTCGGAGACCATACAAGATGATCAATAATTAATTCCACTCGTCGTTTCGGATTAATCAACCAGGTATTTTTCGCAGTAAACACACGGGAAACGAATAAATCGACTGTCAAGCGTTCACCAAGTTTAACTGACACTCGATTACGTATCGTTGGTGGAATCAGCTCTAAATCCAGCAAGAATAAAATGTGGAGAATTTCTTTATAGCTTTTACTGGTCGAACGATGTATTGTAGGTCAAAAGTTATTCAGAAAAATTGAATAATTTACATCGTCACTCCTAGATGTAAAGTCTGTCATTGAAATAAGACTATACATAAATAATAATCCAGCTTATACTGTTCTCTAATAACAAAGGAAAGTTTAAACTATAATTTCCTTTGCCCCATATACAACAAAAATAAAATATCCACTACAAAGTAAACAAAGTAATTCCAATAGATATTTCGTATGCACTTCAATATCACAAGCATTGATATGGGCGGTCGTGCCAATGCATAGTAATGCCGACTTCAACGGAGCAGTTGCAGAACTAATATGTTTAGTTGTTGCAGACGAGCCACTTTTGGACAACACTAGCCACAATGCAGCCACTATAATGAGTTGTCGAGAAATAGTAGAAATAGTGTCACAGAAGATGCTTATAGATTTGTTAATGCAATAACAACATCTTTTTGATTTTAGTTGTAACATAAAGACATGGGACAAGCCTGGTTTTTTCTCTTGTATGAATTTTCTCTCTACTGGTAACAATATTCATTAACCAATTCGTTTACCAAGTATGTTGTTAACATAATTTTGCAATACGTACACAGGTTTCACTTATAATAATGAATTAGGTAAGTACAGTAGTCAATATTACCTAGGGGCCGGTTTGATAAACAATATTAATTTATTTCATACATATTTTATCAATGTAATAATCAACCATAAAATAGCACGCAAGACAAATGTCACCATTTGCAGTGCGTACTATCGTATTTAGAAATTATTTTCATGCTCGTCCAGATTTTAATCTCTACAAAGTAGTTTAAAAGTGTTGCTTGTAAATAGAACCACTTTTAGTTGCCAAACTGTAGCTCAAAAGTGGCCCGTCTAAACAAGCCTTCAGTAAAAACAACTGTGAACAGTTTCCTAACTCATACTGATGTGTTTAAGTTGTGAGATGCAAAATTTTGATGAGTGTACTTTGTACGGAAAACCAAGAGTTAGTGTTGTAGGTACTCAGTTTGTGTATTACTGAATGAAAAGCAAATAACATGTACAGTCACGAGCACTAATATGTCAACACTTGGCAACTTTCAATTGTGATTTTTTCACGAAATAACGAATTCAAAGTTGAAATACGACACTTTACATAAACCTATAGGTTCAAAAATACTATGTTCGTAATAACATAAAATTTAATTACAAAATAAAGGAGAAAATCGCCTTTGAATAAAGCCAAGTGTATACATACTTATGCTCGTGACTGTACAGGAATATAGTCATTTGTTTCCTTGTTGTTTTATTTGGTGAAATTTACAAAATTAATATAATTTTTCCCTATGTTTTTATTCAACTAATATTGTATGGGACCCGTACCCAAAAAAAAATTACTGTAGCAACTTACCTGCTGATAATGGACTGTTTTTTACTTTCTGGCCAATTTTTTGTTGGTGGTACTAACCCAGCTAGGTAATTCAAAGTTGAAATACGACACTTTACATAAACCTATAAGTTCAAAAATACTATGTTCGTAATAACATAAAATTTAATTACAAAATAAAGGAGAAAATCGCCTTTGAATAAAGCCAAGTGTATACATACTTATGCTCGTGACTGTACAGGAATACAGTCATTTGTTTCCTTGTTGTTTTATTTGGTGAAATTTACAAAATTAATATAATTTTTCCCTATGTTTTTATTCAACTAATATTGTATGGGACCCGTACCCAAAAAAAAATTACTGTAGCAACTTACCTGCTGATAATGGACTGTTTTTTACTTTCTGGCCAATTTTTTGTTGGTGGTACTAACCCAGCTAGGTAAATATTACTCAATGTGGTGTTCCCCAGGTTAAGGGAAGTATTCGAGTAGGAAAACTAAACAAAAATTCACTGTGCAACAGCAGCAGTCACACGTCCACATCTTTCGGGTGCCAGCAAGCAAGTGACCACTCCATGCCCATGCGCTGCTGCGCTAATTTATTATATCGCTACGTTACACTTACTTTGATATGTGGATATTCTTATCGACGTTTTCATCTTTGGAGATACCTGTAAATAAAAAGCGCTACGTTATTTTATTTCAATAATAACACACAAAAACCTATTTTCTTCCGGGTACAGCACCCTAATTGCTTAACACACTGTCAGTAGCAATGGGTTTCATTTTGACAGTTCAACAACATACATTGCGTTATTTACGTTGTTGAGCAGATACATTTTTCGAACATATGAAGCAATGGTTTAGCAATATCTTTCTAAATGATTCAAATTGAGATTGATAGTGTGTTCTGCAATTAGGGTGCAGCTTCCTTAAACGCAATAGTGTTTTACGAAATAAACTACCCAGCAAGTTAAAAAAAAAAAAATTATGAGCGGGAAATTCTCACTTTTTTTCAATAACCAATCCATACTAATATTATAAATGCGAAAGTGTGTCTGTCTGTCTGTATATTACCTCTTCACGCTTAAACCGCTGAATCGATTAAAATTAAATTTGTTATAGAGATAGTTTGAGTAGCGAAAAAGGACATAGTATAGTTTTTATCCCGATATTCCCACAGGATCGTAACTTACGCGGGTGACACCGCGGGGCGCTGCTATTCCTTTATAATTATGTTAGCAAAAATGTTCAAAGTACAAAAATGTTCGGATTACGTAGGTTACGTAGGTAAAAATGTTTCCCATTCCTTCATTATTTTATCAATAGCATCATGACAATTAAAAATCATTACAATAAATATATAAATTCATTTATTTCAGGTAAATAACACTCATTGCTACACATAAATTAATAGAAAATGTATACAGTCAAATAAAGTCAGATAAAAACCAAATAAAAACAACACAAATCAAATAAATTAAAATACAATACCACTCAAAATAAACGTAGGACCTATGAATATCTTCTACTCCTCCAGACACACCTGAAATCACTTTCATGACCCTCCAGGGGATCCATATGGATATTCATGGAAGCCGATCGACTTCAAAACTTTAAAACTTTTTACTACCCCCAAGAGTGAAGTAAAAAGAAAGTCTGGAATAGATAACAGTTCCTCTTTTGACAAGAAGTTTTAAATTATTCAACTTGTAGAAAAATGGTGTGGTAGGTAGAGCATGATGTTCTTGGAACCTTTTCGAATAAATTAATCATGCGGTGGAGCTTTTTTTTTCGAAGCTTAAAGTTTTGTATTATAGCATTTTTTAGGTAGTTATATTTTTAGCCTCCCATTTTCCCACTACACAGCAGGGAGTAGAAACGACACAAGTTTATAACGGACAGGCATTTTTTTATTAGAAAAGGCCTTTTATTTGCACTGTTATTCAAATTATTTTATCAAAACTTAATCGAATGATCAGCAGAGATTCTGCAAAAAATACAGTCAATCTCGATTCCTTTTTTTTGCACTTAAACTAAGTTTCAACCCCTGATTGGCGACAACACTAAAAGTGACAGTGATAATATAAAATTGAGAAGCTAATAAACTCAATATTAAGACCTCCAGGCAATTATTTCTACATAATAACATACATAATCAGCCTATAATGTTCCCACTGCTGAGACACAGGCCTCCTCTCGGTGAGAGGGAGTGGGCCGTAATCCACCACGCGGGCCCAGTGCGAGTTGGCAGATGTCACATGTCTTCGAATTTTTGGTCCTAGGACATGCCGGTTTCCTCACGATGTTTTCCTTTACCGTTTTGAGAGCAGTGGTAATGAAATAATGGACACATAGTAATGCGCCTGTCTGGGTTCGAACCTACGACCTACAACTCGTAAGTCGCGGCCGTTACCACTTGGCCACCACTGCTCCAATTATTTCTACTCCTACTAGAATTCAAACCATTGGAACATTGAAAAACATAACGTCACAAAGTATTTCCCTACTAGCCAGCACTTCTTGTAGTTCCAAACTCCACGTCATAAAATGGCAGCCGTAACCAACTTTATAGTAAAAAATAAATGAAAAAAAAAAAAGAAACTAAAAACTGGGATCCTGCAATTTCCAAACGGTTTAGTTTAAAAGTACCCACTAGTGAACTAACTCCCGATGCACTACAAACTTTCCGTTGCCTGCGGTTGCTACTAGTGATGTGCGAAATTATTCGAGTTAGTCGAATTTTTATTCGGTACGAGTAAAGTTGTTTTAAATTTGGAGAGGTAATGGAGCGGATAATTTAAAGTGTATCAAGGGATCATTGGAAAATTTTCATTTTGTTTTGCTTTAGTTGACATTTTTGCTCTTTCTAGTACGCTGAAGTGACTACAGGAAAGATTTGAATAACCGTAGATAATAAACGATTGCTTTATGAAACTACGTGTTTGTTTATACCCTGCAAGTGGTCCAAAACTTAATGGAAATTCCTCGAACGCTCGGCGGTTGCTCGTATATTATGCTATTGTTAACATCAATAATGACTTACAAATATTATCCATTCACTATAAAATGGACACAAGCCTATTATTACTACAGCATTGATTTCCGCTAGCAAAAATAAAGGACAGCATAATAATGTAGCATGAATTTACGGACCATAAACATGACAAAATATAAATTATTCGACTAAATCGAATTTTCGATTCGACCATCCGCAACACTATTTCCTCCCGGTAAAGTTTCCCGCTTCCGGACCACTAATCCATACTAAACTTTGTTAATAACTACGCCAATTTAGACTTTATGTACATAGCATTAAGGAGTTTGGAGTAAGTAAAACAAAAAATGGTGAAAAAAGTTTTGCCGTTGCGTTTCGTTGAAGTTCGAAACGAATTGTTCAGCTCCTTAATAAGTGGGGATTAAATATTTTCAGATTCGTTTTTACGAGTTTTTTGAACAGATTTTTTTTTTCGTGTTGTGTTTTTACTGAAAAAAGGGTTTTTAAAGGATTATTTGCGGATTTTATTATTCCGCGAAATCGTTTCGTGAATCGCTCCGGACTTTGTGAGTTGTTCAGTTCAGTTTTTTTGTGGTTATCCCCTAGTATTTTTTTTTGCTAGTTTTTTTATTAGAATAATAGGACGAGGGGCCCGTGGCGTGGTGTACAACTCGATCAGGCTAAGCTACGCTTGCCGCGGTTGTTTCGTGGATGGGTGACCATCCATTACATATCGAGACGCCTCCGTGTCTCGGAATTGTCCGTAGGTCCGGTTTTACTCAGTAACTCATTCATCATTCATCATTGACTGACTGGTCGCACGGTTGCTTATTTACATACGTACACCGTGCAATCAGTATAATAGTTAAATAATTTTTTGTTATACCTTGCAACCAGTAAATTATAACTAAATAATTTTTATATTGTCATATGTACCCAAGAATAATGTGTGTAAAGTGTATGTTGTAACCAGTTAACTACATATCTGTTATAAGCTTTGAAAGGTGTATCACTAGCCTCATAAAGTGCCTAAATTAATGAGTTAATGTAACTTAGGGTAAGTACATTTTGTTTATTGTTTCTATTGGTAAATAAAGATATTTGAAAATGACTCAGTAACTGGGTTGTGGAGGTCAGATAAGCAGTCGCTCCATGTAAAGTACTGGTATTCAGCTGCATCCGGTTAGACTGCAAGCTGAAACATAGTTGGGAAAAGGCTAGGGTAGATTGGCGTGTCTATTAATATACTCTGTCTTCGAACCAGGCCAATGTACATTCAATGTACGAACTACCGCAGGTCCACTCCCAACCCTGGGCAATAACTCTTGCCGTCAGCAACAGACAGTAGCGTTCAAAACTTTTCCATGCATTGTCCTCGTTCGCAGCGAGTTAGCAACTAGCTGTACCTGACAATCTAATGGACGAAGCGGTACAGTTTTATGTGAAAATTGGAATTATGTAGCCGTCTGGTTACAGCTATAGCATTTTGTGAAGGAGTTCGTCTAGCCACCTTACAATAGCTGATTCAGAAAACAGTAATACTGCAGAGTGACAATTAGGTTGTCATAATGAACAGCCAGCGGTGCTATTCTGTTGTAGGTTGAAGGTTCGAACCCAGACAGGCGCTTTACTTTGTGTAAATTACTTCATCACCACTGCTCTCAAAACGGTGAAGGAAAACATCGTGAGGAAATCGGCATGTCCTAGAACCAAAAATGCAAAGACATGGTGACATCTACTAACCCGCACTGGGCCCGCGTGGTGGATTACGGCCCACTCCTGCTCTAAAAAGAGAGGAGGCCTGCGTCATAGCAGTGGGAACATTATAGGCTCAGTGTGTTAAGTTAAGCAAGAAACTTACTGTAACTTAACAGTCACCAGAATTTACCGATTGTGAATTTAATAAGCATGTGCCCTCGAAGTTTAACTTCACAATTTTGGCCGTAGTCTATCACTAAACTTTACAATCCCAGCCTCTTTTCGAGTTCATCAGTCTCTTTTAACCACGGATATCTATGCTTTTAACCCATTATCAATGGGTATCATTTAAGCTATCACCAATTTAATTAGTTTTGTGTTTCTTAAATAATAGGGTTTGTCCTCCAAATAGTAGATCTGTCACCAAAATGTAGTCACCAAACAATGCAAAATCAGTTCCACAATAAATCACCTAAAATCCTGAGATATAAGGTCTAGTACCAAATAAATGTTTTTGTATGTATTATAATAGGTGTGTCCTAATAAGTATTTAAGCAAACTAATTTAAAGAGATCACCAATAAATCATATTATGTTACTAGAAAATTGCATTAAGTTCAAATATCCTTTTTCCATATCCTTCAAGTATCCTTTTTCCATATTTTTTTTCTTTAAAATTTGGTCGTTTCTGGCACTCGCCGGCCGCTGCCGCGGCACCGCTCGCTTCGCTCGCTCGGCTCGTGCGTAGGAGGTCACAGTTTTAACCTAACCTAACCTAAGCATTTTTTTTTAAATAATTAACCTCGTAACTAATTCGGTTCTCGATAATGTCCGATCTCTTATTTTACACATATATTAACATTAATTTGATAATTCATACCTGGGAACAATTTTTGTTTATCTGAGAACGAAAATATTTCGTGGCGATAGATCTATTTATTAGGTGATACAACTTGATGACAAATATAAATTTTGGTGATAGAAAATATAGTTCCCTCTATGAACAGCCCCATTTAACAACTCAAGAAACAAAACACTACAGACATCCCAAATGGCTTAATAGCAAAAATCCAATCAGATCGTTCACAGAGAGAGGAACTATGCATCAATTAGACCAGACAATACCCGGGTGGATCAATTAATTAACTAAAAAAAGAAGAAGTGTAGGAAATCGCGAACTCGCTCAGCGAAGTGTTTCCGGACAATCTACTCCACAATTTTAGTCGAGACGAGCTGGATAAGTTTCGTGCACTTAGGGACGGATTTATTGGGTGAAAGAGGGATTTTCCTTTTTTTTTTAACTCTTCCCTAGTCGCTGGGTAGATGGCGCTGACCTCGGTAAGTTACTGTGAGGAACGGAACTTCACATCATTTTTTGATTATTTCACTTGGATGTAATTTTGAGATCGTAAAACGAAAGTCAGTCAACGAGCGTATGTGACGTGACGAAATGTTTTTTTTCCAAGCTTCCAGGCTTTGGCACCTAGTAACGTAGTCAGTACAACGCCATCTACAGAGTTCTTGAAAACTATTTTTTTTTGTACTCAAAAAGAAAACCTCTCATTGATAAATTTTACATTTTCACATTATTTGATTCAAGTCTATAATTTTTTTTCTGATGATCTTGTTAGATAGAAATTATGAATGAAGTCTCGATGAAAAGAAGGACACATGATGGACAGACCGTTGAATAAATACAACTAATGATTTTCGTACTGAAGTCACACTTATCGCAAACACAAGAACAAAACTAGTTAATCTATACTTTTGTAAACAGTGTTTGCATAAAGTGCGCCTCCATTGTACAAATCATCAGATGTTTTATAGGTTCAATAATTATGGAGCCTTAGACACGAATGTTTTAGGAAAATATTATTGTTTTCATCTATAAATACTTCTTGATATCAAAATAGCTTTGACATTAGTACTTCACAGAACGACCCTTTTCCTCTACCAAAAACAACAACACAATACATTAAATAAACACAAAACTAAAGAGAGTTCTCTCAATTTATTGCGTAACTACAATATATTATTTTAATATTTATTGTCTCCGAGTAGCCATTAAGAAATGATTTACAACTGTTGAATGTTGAAATTTCTATCGTCCTTAATTTATTACGAAGTTATTTGTATACTGTACTGCTTTGCGTAATACAAATATTATTTTGTTTTAATAAACTGAGATGTGTTAAAATGTTTTTGTATGGTTTACTAACTGAAATTGTTTTTCGGGCTTGTTTTTGTAGAAAATAGGACTCACATGGAATGTTAATAATTTGATTTCATAGAACCTCTCTGTGTTGCTATAATTAATTGATTCGTTTTCATTATTTATTTCGTTGTTTTGATCAGGCTAAAAGTTCACGTTTTAAATTTTAAATAAAAGAAAATCACCCTCATACTTTCCAAAACGAAATATTCTTTAAGTAGAAATAACATATCATTAAATGACTTCGTTCCCAATGATAATGCATGCAAGTGTACTAACTGAATATTTGGTAGTACGAAACACATGCGAACGAACCGTACAGAAACTTTATCTGGCCTGTACCGAATACTACTTGTGATAGTACTGTGAATGTGATTATTAACGGGCTTACGCGCGGTCACTGTCGGACTGCATAGAAAAGAAAGAGAAGCGCGGTGACACAACGCTGGTAATTTATTGCAAAATATGAAGCATTTTTTTTAAATCAAAATATGAAGTATTTTATTATGTTGCTAGTAGAATAATCTGACAAAAAATCAGAATGATTGTATGTATATTAGTATAGTTTTTATTGTAAAAAGAAAGTTTTTAGAGGTATCTTCATGATTTTTTTCTATCGTATCAAATCAGTTGTATTATGTTTTCAACACACTATCTACCTAGCATATCCTGGGGAATATCACATATTTTTCCGATTTTGTTTACTGTAGTCGATCAAATACTTTTATTTTTTCAAAAACTTGCGTTTTTTGTGTTTAGGTCGTGTAAGCCCCTTAATTTACTTCATATGTATACAACTTGGAGATGACGATACGACAATAAATAAAAATACTGACAATACATGCGTAGGAGTATTTATAAACTATAAAATAAATCCTACCTTCGAAATTAATATCTAAAAATCACTAATAAATCAGCCTGTATTGTCCCAGTGCTGGGAAAAGGCCTCTTTTTCCTTTTCCCACTCAATTAGATCCTGAGCCAATATGGAATTAATAAATATTAAATTGATATACCTAGTGATTTTTTCAAACAAACTTAATAGTAGCGATGGCCGAATTTGGGTTTTCCCAATATTTGACTAGCTATAGTGACGAAACTGTTGGATATATTTCGTTGAATTTCTGTAATAAAACTGGGAACGTCATTGATATACCTACTTACGCAGTTTATGTACTTATGCGTATTAAATAAATGGATTTGAGTAAAAAAATGACTTTTTAGGATTTCGTAGGTACCTACCCAAAGGGTAAAAAGGGGACCCTACTAAGACTCCACTGTCCGTCTGTCTGTCTGTCTGTCACCAGGCTGTATCTCATGAACTGACAGACAGACATTTGAAATTTCCACAGATGATGTATTTCTGCTGCCGCTATAACAACAAATACTAAAAACAGAATAAAATAAATATTTAAGGGGGGCTCCCATACGACAAACGTGTTTTTCTGCGTTTTTGTCTTGGGGTACGGAACCCTTCGTGTGCGAGTCCGACTCGCACATGGCCAGTTTTTTTAAACCTACAACGTATTTTCACATCGTAAAATACAAAGTACTGAGATTCGAGCATACAAAAAAAAAACTTTTTTTTTCTTACGTACCTATCTTTCCGATCATACGAGTCTTACAGTCAAACAAACTTACCATCAAACCAATTTGTTATGTCGTCTGGAAATGTATCATTCCAAAAAAAAAAAAAATGCTACGAGTATCATATAAAGAAATTGACCCATAGCAGGTAATGGAACAAGAAAACGGGAACAAAAGTTTTTCAGAATAAAACACAAGAGCGTACAGTTTTCTTGCAAGCAAGTGCACCTATAATGTTCGATAGCACGAACCAGCAAGCGGATGCTCTCCAACTTCTGTTAGCCAAACGTAACTTGCTCTGCAAAGTCTACTGTATAGATACTGTTCGGAATGTGCCCATCGATATTATACCTTATGGACATTGACATCATCATCATCATCATTTCAGCCGAAAAACGTCCACTGCTGGACATAGGCCTCCCCTAAAAAGGGGGGGTTTGCCATAATCGCCACGCTTGGCAGGCGGGTTGGTGATCGCAGTATGGTATAGTGGTGGAATGCATAGAGAACGCATGGACATTGACATAAAGTTTTGAAATTATTTCACCATACAACTGTACAAAGATCATTTTGCTCGCGGTAAAAATCGGAACTAACGCCGCCATCTTGTTTATTCAGCACTAGCTGCACCCCGCGGTTGCACCCGCATAAGTCACGATCCAGTAGGAATATCGAGATAAAAAGTATACGAAATCCTAATTCAAGTCATAGTCTACCTATATGCCAAATTTTATCCAAATCCGTTTAGCCGTTTTAGCGTTAAAGCGTACAAACAAACATACAAACAATTCAAATCTATTCCCTTTAAAATATTAGTTACGACAATTGAGCAAAACAATTTCCCAAAATGCTTACTAACAACGACCATCTATTAATGTTACTGCGTCAAAAGATACTTGTAGCAATGTACTTTTGTCTTGTAAAAAAATAACAAGTTTCAATCTTTATTTTGTTCACTTATTTATCATTGACATTGAAATGACAAATTAACAAAAAACATAGAAATAAATAAAATAGACAGACATTCAAGTAAAAATGTTGTTTGATAAAATAGTACATCAATAATTATTTTCCGTGTCGGTTAAAATCAAAACTATGAAATAATTTTAATTTAGACCAATACTCATGGGAGACTTACAGAAAACATGATAAGTTAGTTTTCCATAAACAGTTAGCTAGGTTAAAAGAGACACATACTTCAAGTATTCATGAAAATTAACAACTTTTAAGATGGGACTGAATGTATAAAGTCAAAGTCAAATCATTTATTTCAAATAGGCACATTAAAGGCACTTTTGAACGTCAAAAAAAAAACTAAATAGAAATGATTCTAGTCGCCCATTCGAAAAGGTAGATTTCGTATGGAGAAGAATGGGCAAGAAACTCCACCGTTACTCTTTTAAAATGTTTTACAAGGTCTTGTATACATAATAAAAATTATATATAAAAATTATATGTAAAAATTATAATAGTCTAATAATAATAGTCCCCTCGAGACCATATTTCAGCCGTACTCCCTCTTCCCTCACTCTCATAACCCGATGGGACGAAAATCCGACACGACCAGAGAGAGATCAGGCGCTGGGTCAACAGTTTAACATGCTTTCCGAGACAAAGCACAGGGGTATCACACCGCCAACTTGCTAACTCTGGGCTGCCTGTTACTAAGAAATTCCCAATAGAAAAACCCTTTACCCGACATGAAAATAGAACCCGCGATGGTTTGTGCGGTATGTTTATTTGTTCAACAATGTTTTGTAACTTTTTTTGATTAAAAAACAATAAAAAAAAAAACCTAGGACCCCGTGCCCAGCAGTCACGGTTGCAACCACGAGACCAACGGAGCAGTCAACCTAGAAGGTATACCTAGTGATTAACAATCTTTGCAATGTATTAATATCCAAACTCTTTAACCCCCTAAATTTCCAATGTTAATAATGTCGTAATCATCACGACTGTGCCATATTTTTTGCAACCAAGTGTAATTACGGACTAATATTCGATAGCACGAAATACGGGCCAGCAAACTGTTCCCGAAGTTCTGATAGCAGTGTACGTACAAATTACACTTTGAATACGTTGGTCTATTTGGGTCAATGGAGCTGCAAGAGGTTTCAACATTACCATATTATAATGTTTTCATAGCATTTTCCTTACAAGTTCAATCTATTAGGGAAGCTTAGATGTATAAGGAGCAGGGTGGATAGTTCTTCATCCTACATTGAAAAGGGGGGAGGGAACCTCTGGCTAGACGGGTGTTATGTCTCTGTTATCCAGTGGTTGTTGTCGTGCTGTTTGACTCTCGCAGATAACTGTATCCGTGATGTAGGTCAGCGGGATTGTCCGGAGTCAGCGGGATTGTCCGAAAGGGTTACCGCTGGCCCGGAACATAAAGGGCTGAGGAAGGAACACGGGTGGGTTTTAGTCAGTAAGAGTCTGACACTCCCTTCCGCTCCACCCAGAGCGGGAGGGGTCATTTGATGATACCCATCCAGAAAAAAAAAACCGTGATGTAGGAATTGTGTGACGTCAGATGTATTGCGTAGTTTGTATGTGACGTTAGCTTTGAAAATACAGAGAAAATGAATACCTATTAATAGAAACAGTATTCTGGATGAATTAAGACTAGTCTATGTAAACCAAACACTAATTAACAAAAACTCTCACACTCAAAGGAAGTTCATTATGTTTGAGTTCGCCGCGCCGCGTCTGCCTCGCGCAAGCGCTGAACAAGCACTAACTCAACGCTGTTTCAAAAAAGCTTGAGAAAACTGCTAGAACAGTTATTAAAATAAGGTATTTCTCACTTATATTGATACTAGCAGCGCCCCGTAGTTTCACCCGCGTAAGTTTTGATCCCGTGGGAATATCGAGATAAAAACTATCCAATGTCCTTTCCTGGGACTCAAACTAACTCTATACCAAATTTTATCTAAATCTGTTCAACGGTTTACGCGTGATTGAGTAACAAACATCCAAACATCTTCACAAACTTTTACATTTATAATATTAGTAGGATAACTAAACATAAAATTCTCGTAAAAAATTCAAGATGCTATAAATCCACCTTATGGTTCGCGAAGTATCTTAAGTCATGAGATAACAGATTTTATTTTACGGGTTTTTAACTAACCCCTAGAGGCGGGTACTTCAAAATCTGGAAGCTGCATCCCAGCATGTTATGAGAAAATCAGAAGACCCATTACCGTAATTGAAATCGTACAAAATCTAGTCTAGTCGCAATCTCATCACACAATACTATTTAAAGTATTTTTTTTTACCTAAAAAAAATGAATAGTCATTCTGAAATTCACTTAATTTTCTCTAAGTTAAAGTTTATATTTGTTTAAACAAACATAATAATTTAATTAATTGAATAGTTTAATTCTGGAAAAGGAGAGGTCATCCTGAAGGTTGACATAAAGAATGCCTTCAATTCTGTTAATAGGGACACCTTGCTGGCAGAAACTAGAAAAGAAATACCCCAAATTTATAGTTTCATTTGGCAATGTTACAGACACCCTTCTAAATTACTGTATCGGGACAACCTTTTGGAATCTGCTGTTGGCTGTCAACAAGGTGACCCCCTTGGGCCAGTGATTTTTAGTTTAGCCATTCACCCAATTATTCGACAGCTAAATTCCAAATTTAACGTTTGGTATCTCGATGATGGAACCTTGGGAGGCGATGCAGAAACTGTATTACATGACCTTCAATTTAAAAAAAATTAACTTCATTCCATTGGCCTTGATCTCAATCTTTCGAAATGTGAACTATTTTTAGCGGACAGGACTGACAGACATCTGACACTTCCCAAATTTAACGCAATAGCTCCAGAAATCAAAATTATTGAAAAAAGCTCTCTTCGCCTCCTTGGGTCCCCAATCTTTGACAATTCCTTTCCCGTTTTCATTGACGAAAAAATCCAAAATTTCAATGACGTTTCGGATAGATTGTTCCAAAATAATATGCATTCGGCCATAACTTTAATCCGCTACTGCTGTTTCGGCCCTAAATTAACATATTTTCTTCGCGCTTCCCATTTATGGAAGCACACTCACCTTTTAGACAAAATGGACCAAATTATCAGGCATACATTAACTTCCATTTTAAATGTGGCCATGGACGACCGAGCTTGGGCACAAGCTACTCTTCCCATTCGTATGGGGGGCCTCGGCGTCCGCAAAATTTCTAGTATTAGTTTACCGGCTTTTATATCTTCGGTCCACGGCACTGATAAATTAATCAGGAAAATCCTAGCTTCCACACTGATTAATTATGATGTGCCGTGTTTCACCGAGGCTATGGATGCCTGGAGTCTCGCTTGCCCGAATACAGATCCACCCGAAAATCCATCTTCCCAGAGACGGTGGGATGAGCCGCTCTGCAGAGTAGTACAGAACAATTTACTTGACTCGTCTGCTACTACTGCGGAACGTGCGCGCCTGCTGGCTGTGGGTAGGTGGGAGTCGGGTCTTTGGCTTCATGCACTACCTTCGTCGAACATAGGCACTTTGTTCGACGACACTACTTTTCGCCTCGCTGCTTCCCTACGTCTAGGCACTCCTTGCTGTTCTCCCCATCGCTGTCACTGTGGCGAAGATGTCAACAGCCTCGGACACCACGGCCTGTCTTGCAGCCGAAGTGCGGGTCGCTTAGCGCGGCACGCGAATATTAATGACATCATCCGACGAGCTCTTGTCACCGTCGGCGTTCCAGCTGTATTAGAACCCAATGGCTTGGCACGCGACGATGGCAAGAGACCGGACGGTATGTCTTTATTTCCATGGAAGGTGGGTAGGCCTTTAGTGTGGGACGCTACGTGTGTCGATACTCTTGCGCCATCCCATCTTCCTGGCTCGGCATGCTGTGCTGGCGCTGCTGCTGCGGCTGCGGAAAACCTCAAGCGGCGAAAATATAATAACCTCATCGGAAACTATATTTTCGAGCCGTTTGGGGTTGAAACCCTCGGGCCGTGGGGTCCGAGTGCTCATGGTCTTTTTAAAGAAATTTCGAAACGGCTCGTTGACACTTCCCGTGACCCAAGGGCTGGCTTTTATCTTGGCCAGAGGCTAAGCATCGCCATACAACGTGGTAATGCCGCCAGTATCTTGGGTACATTACCAGTCGACAGCGATGCGGATGAATTTTTCGACGCTATTTTTTAGTTTCTGTATAGTTTTAGTTAAGTTAGAATTTAATTTTGTTATTTTTATTTTCTGTTCGAATACAAATCATAAACAAACATAGTTGTGGAAACATATTATGTAGATTTGAACACGTAATAGTTCATTTATTGTCACGTAAAATTTTGAAGTCACCAAATCGCAATGAGGTAGCATAGTAGACTATGCATTCCTCATCTGTTTATGTAGAGGTATTTGCCCTACGGTGAAACCACTATCAACATCATCATCATAATCAACCTATAATGTTCCCACTGCTGGGACACAGGCCTCCTCTCGGTGAGAGGGAGTGGGCCGTAATCCACCACGCGGTCCCAGTGCGGGTTGGCAGATGCCACATGTCTTCGAATTTTTGGTTTTAGGACATGCCGGTTTCCTCACGATATTTTCCTTCACCGTTTTGAGAGCGGGACCACAGCAGACCACTATAGATTGCTTTAATTAATAATGCAAAGCTATTTTAATAACCTCAACACAATAAAAATAACCCTACACTACAACACTCCTTACTAATCGCCACTCCGGGATATCTGTATCCCGGGGGCCGCATTAATAACTCCGTTCATTACTCACCGTAATTCCCGGGGTATTCCGGGGTGTCGGCGCTAATCCCGCGAGCCCGGGACCACGGTGTCGCATCACTGGAACAATGGTTCGTTAATTAGATATGAATTACAATTGATGAGTAATTAAGCTGATGTAGTAATGTTAACGTTATGTATTAGGTAGGTATTAGGATAAGCTAAGCTAAGATGAATGGTGGTTAGTTAACGATAAGGATGCACTGAGACGTCATCGTGAAAAATAATATACAGGTAACATTTATTTTTTAAACTCATCAATAATTTTAAAGAATTTATCTAAACTAATATTGTAAAGAGAAAAGATTTGATTTTTTGTATGTTTTATTTCACGCTAAAACAGTTGAACGGATTTGGATGGAATTTGGCAAATGGGTAGACCATAGCCTGGATTAGGATATGATACTTTTATTCATTTCCATACGTATGCGGGTGAAATCTCGGGGCGCAGCTAGCTAAAAAATATTTCTGAAATAATTATGGCAATATTATTTTTCAAAGTGTCACTAAGGTTCACTTGCACCACAAATATGTTTAACGCTACGCAAATTAAAAACATCGTTCTGTGGTTTTATTTTTATCAATTGTTTTAAAATTACAGAAAGAATGGTGTTTTAAATATGTTTAGCGCTAAATGTTTGTGGTGCGATTCGGCCTTAACATGTGTCACTCAATATTACCTAACCCGTGAATTAATAATTCGATTATAGTGTATTTTGTTTTTAGTTTATTTTGTATGTTTTCAATATGAATTCGCGTGAAATTGACTTCATTCACTAGTTTATCTATGATTAGAGTTCGACCAAATTTCTCTTTCGGTATTCGGCTTAAATATCCATGTTTAGCCACTTTCGTCTTCGGCCGAAAAAATTTAAGGACCTACCGGTCGGTAGCAGTCGAGATACGAAGACGTACGTACGTTTTCGACATTGGAAAACGAGAAACGGAACTCAAATATAGTTTGGCAGGATATCTGGCAAGGCACAGTGATGACAGGTGGAGTAAGGCGGCGACCGAGTGGCGTCCGAGATTGTTACCATCGCGGATAGAATCTGGGTGAGGCTGGCGCTGTTGCGTGGGTATTGGCAGAAGAAAAGAGAGGCCTAACATCAGCAATGGGTGAAGAAGTCCATAGTTACAAACAAAAGCACAGTGACTGTTAAAATGCAGATAAAAATACTTTTTTTCGCATTTATACCTAACGTCAGATTATTAATTTGATTTAATAAAAAATTATAACTATCTACTAAATAAAAATCTTAAACTGCACTGCATGCACTGACAGACAACGCACAGCCTAAAGGATGTTTTAGGCTGTGCGTCGGACCTCTTCTTTTTCCGTATAATGTGAAAGTGAGCACTTAACAAGGATTTTTGAAAATTCAGTCCCTAATGGGGTTAATAAGGGGGAAGGTTTATATCGAAGATCGTCCGATGGGAGTCATTTTTGTCGATGGGAAAGCCCATGGGCCACACGAATTCTATTTGAGAAAAGTTTAACGTTCCGTTTGATTTAAGTTAAGACTAATTATGATAATGGAAAGCATAACACTACATTTCTTTTACTTTTACTAAAGAAGTTTTAGTTTTCGGCAGAAATTGCAAATCAGGCCGAATATTGTTTTCGGTCAAAAAAATCATTTTCGGTCCACCTCTATCTATGAGCTACCGGCCAAATAGATACACCTAGATTTACATATACATGTACCTATCATATGAATGCATACAAAATTCGCACAGTTCCGTTTAATCGGTGAAAAGCAAATGGACAAAATATTTTTTTCGCATATTTTTAAAGGGGATAAACTCGTTGCCGCTTTGATACAAATCTGTTTATGTTTTCGGGTGATTCACGAGCAGTAGATAGTGATTTTAATAATATTTTTTTCTCTAAAGGATTTTAACAGTTGCATGAAAAAAGATTAAATCAATCTACACAGCCCATCGCTATACACAGCTAGACATAGTCCTCAAACCAGGCTGCGCCACAACATTGTGTCTTCCGCCAAAGAAAACAGTGGCACTCCGGGAGTGCCGACAGAACTGAAAACAAAACACAAACAGAATACTTTGCCATCAGTCACTGTCATTGTCAGTCATATTTATCGCATATACATTAAAACCAAGTACATCCCGAGGACAGCCGAACACATCCGAAGCGGGTGTTTTTTTTAATCGTCTTATAAACAAAACATGCGCGGTGTCGGTTACGGTAACAGTGGCGCGAGTTCAATGGTTTTTTCCCATCTCAAAAAAACCCCAACGCGCCTAAAGAATTTTTCACTTCAAAAAGGCTATGCCATGGTAAAACAATTGAGTTTATGTAATTTTCCCACTACCTGATAAAGACCTCTTCTCACAGAGAGAAGGAACAAGCATTTATCACCATCATCATCATCTGTCTAGCCTTTTCCCAACTATGTTGAGGTTGCCTACCAGTCTAACCGAGTTGAGCTGCACGATTTTTGACAAATGCGTGCACTGATTGGACAGGTCCGCTCCATCTGTGTGGTTCTTTCCTCAAAAGACCATTTCAGACACCAATCTACATGGTCTTCACACAATCTGACCAAGATTTTGTCTGGACTTTAAAAGAGACTGTGACTTCTGAGTTTGTTTCGGCCTTTCATTCTAAGAATAGTCAGATAGGAAACGCCGACCTCATCTAGTTTAAAAAAAATATGATTGACGTGTAAAAGTGTTTGTACAAACATACTTACAGAAAATAAATCATTTATCATTTAACCAGAAGCAGCTGGATACCAGTATTTTACATGGAGCGACTGCCTATCTGACCTCCACAACCCAGTTACTGGGTAATACGATACCCCATGGTTAGACCGGCTATCAGATTTTCGAGCTCCTGACGACCCGTAAGACTGTCAAAGATACACAATTGATAGCCGGGACCAAAGACTTAACGTGCTTTTCGAGGCACGGAGTATGGTATTCTTGGTTTGTAAAGATTGTCACCTATCCACGGACCAACCGCTGCAAGCGTAGCTTAACCTGATTGATAGACCCGTGCGGCTGTTAATACTTAGCCACAAGCATTTATTACCATGCTTGCTTTATTGGTCCATCTAAAATTGTTACATTGATCAAGCCATTAACACACGCCAACATACTTGTTCATTGCGTGTTGACGAATTCAGACTTACTCTGAGAGGAATCACCGTATTTTTAGGAAAAATGGCATTCTAATTTGCCAAAAGTACCTCTAATTTACTTACGTGTTTACCCATCCGGTAATTGCGTGTTACGCAATTACCGAGTGGGTAAACGGATCTGATGACCATTCGTCACATTAGCTATCACGTAGGTACACACGAAATTTTTGATATTGACTGTCGCTGAAATGAGATTGTGACTAGATTTTGAAAGTTTTTGATTACGGGAATGCCGTTAGAATTTCTCATTAAACATTTTATCAAGCTTTTAAATTTAAGTAGGTACCTGCCTCCGGGGGTTAGTTAAAAACCCGTAAAATAGAATGTCATGACTATGAACTTAAAATACTTCACGAACCATAAGGTGGATTTATAGCATCTTGAAATTTTTACGAGAATTTTAAAAGTGTTTCTTAGGCGGATCATATACTACAACGCGCCACGTAACGGAGCGTGGGAAAGGGAGCTAAATTCCGAGCGGGGAGGCGCGTTTTTACTGAATTTGTAATTTCTGGTGTTAGTAAGGCGCGTCGTCTATCACCGCCTGTGGCGGCATCTACATCGCCACATGCAAACTACGCATCGCGCTGACGTCACGTTAAATCCTGCATCACGCAAGCAAAGTTTACCGCGCAACTAGCTTATATACAACGTCTCGACATGGAGCCCACCAGACACAACACCCGACTAATCGGAGGTTCCTCCCCTTTCCATGGAGTATGAGTGTTTACACGCTGTTCCTCATACCTATATCTATACCTACTAATGTTGCGGCATTCTATCTACTCAATGGTGATTTGTTGGTAACACATTTGTTTTTTATCGAACTTTCCACGTTCAAAAATGTCTACTTTGGGTCACAATAATTATAATTGTTTGATATTTGACGTCCACAATTTTAGTACTGGTAAAATGGGGTTACATTGATTAATTTTGAAATAAAACTGACTGTAACTTCTTCAGTTATTTATAAAAAAATACTGTAATGGCGACTCATGGTTTTTTATTGATAAAATTATTTATTTAATTTTTACGCCCTGTAGGTTCCGAGAAAAAAAACATTAAGTGGCTTATCATCTTTATACTTGATATGGGGTCGCTTTGATTGCCCCTGTTTTTTGTATGTAATAATAAAGTAGCCCCTAACAGGAAATAAAAACAAAAATTAAAAAAATTGTTCACTCATTAGTTTTTGTAATTAGTATTCACTCATTAGTAATCATCAAAGACACCCCGCTATTCAAATGTCACCCCATTTTACGGTACCGATAGTAAGTTAATTATATTTTAATGAAAATACATCTGTACAACGGCTACAACATAATAATTTGCATATGAGCTAATAAATTCATATCCTGGCTAAAATTGCATGTAAACACTGGGCTAATTAACTAGTCATTTCTCATTACGGTGTTATTTAGTAGCAGTAAACGAAACGTTTTTAATTTTTCAGTTCTGGTTTCAGTAATAATATTTTTCCCTCGTATCGTTAGGCACTGTATAAGAACAGCCAAACTGCTGCAGCTAAGCTGTGGAATGTTAGCCCATCGGCGATATGCAGGGTAGCCTAAACGTACTGTAGTCCGCTCGTGAGGTAAAAAAACCAGTATCAGCTGGCCTCGCGTTCTATTGAAACTCCTTGCTACACTAGGCCAGCTCAATATCAACATGTTACCATAGACATGGCGACGTGCGGCCTACTGTTCCTGAGTATAGTCACATATGGAGTCTTTTCCATTAATATAGAGGTTCAGATGTGCCTTAGCCCAGTCTAGCGTGCCTTACAACGCCTGCAATTGGTAGGTATAGTCGATATCGCAAATTGCTTTACTACTTTTAACAAAAACTCCCAGAAAATTGGAACTTCACTAAGGTTGAAACTTTGTAACTATAATATTAGTATGGATTGTTACATTGGTCTCAAAGCAAAAAAAATACCTTTAATAATTTGTAAAGTGCAAGTGAGATTCAAGTCAACTCTTATTACCTTGTCACTGCTCTGATGAACACAATCACTATGTGGCAACATACTGTAGTGCAATCACTTGACATCGCTTCGAAATTCGAACAGTATCGAGATTTAAATCCAAAACAAATTAGTTTGCTTGCATTCGAATTCTGCTCAAACACTTGAATGAGGTTCGAAGTGAACTTTAATAGCACATGATGTAACATACTGGCCAGATCAAATTTAACACAACCATCGACACGAAAATCCTCGTATATATATATCCTATTTACTACATAACATTATATTCTCGTTCGTATCCGCCATAAACAGACGGTGGGAAAGTTAGTGGAATTTAATGCCTCACTCCCAATTTAACATTTCAACGCTTTAGTGTTGTTACTTTGTCAGTTCCCGCGTTAAATAATTGTGTTGTAGGTGTAGTGAGGGAATTGAATTATTGTTAGTCGATTTAACACAAATAGAATTCTTATTTGTAATGTGAGCTTTCTGATCCGAAACACGACGCCGACAATTTTACGTGTATAGTTCATAGTTTTAATTTTAAGGTTTTTAATATGTATTAGTTTATTATTGTATAAGATTATTTTGTGTATTTTATCTATGGGCCTTAGTAGCCTGATAATAAAATGATTATTATTATTATTTATTATTACATTTTTATTTTATAAACAGGTACTTGCGGAAGCCAGAGAACAGCTGTTATATTATTTCCTAAAGTTAGGAGCCACACTCCGGCAACTGTAAGTTGTTTTGTAATTTTTGTAAGTGAAACCATTTTGAATAGTGTACATCTATCGACTCGTATGATTGTAAGTGCTTACAAATACACGTAGAGGAATCTATTAACAAAATACAAAAGTCCTGACTGACTGATATATCAACGCACAGCCTAAACCGATGATCCTAGAGACATGCAATTTGGAGGGTGTGTTCTTTGTGAAGAGTAGGTATCCACTAAGAAAGGGTTTTTCAATTTTTTTTTCCATCCCTAAGAGGGTGAATTTACGCGGACGAATTCGCGTGCAGAAACTAGTATAAAATATGTCAGGGACAAACTGTCCATTCCAATTCAAGCCTTGACATAGAAAACTTTACAGAATTTTACTCTTTGGGGAGTCGTTCCACGAAGAAATAGTGATGTAGAATTCTTTAAAGATAGATGTCATACGGTCAGCGAATTCAAGAGCCTGTGAAGATAAATGTTTAGTTTGATGCGATGTTCTTATTATTTTATTTCATTAAAGCTACTGTATGATCTCTTGTTAGACCAGACATTACTTTTAGATGAGGGATGAATGGAATAAAAGAAGGTAAGTACTGAAACACTACTGTATTGTCCCAGAGGTACTTTTAGGTAAAATGAGCTTAATGGACTGATGGTGTGGAAATGAAGTGAGTGACGCGGCCCTTGTTGGCTGTAACGAGAACGCCTGGCTGACTTGATAGCGCAACGCGAACTGAACTAATTATTATGAGTTGAAATGAATGTGTGGCGTGAACTGCTGAATTGCAGAATGTGCGGTTGCACCGTACAGCTACATTGTAGCTTTTTGAAGCATTCTAAAATGGCGGGGTGGTGGGGCCAGGGACTGTTCAAACTGAGGTGAATCCCGCGCGACGCAACTGCGCACGCTGAACGTTTTAATAATTAGGAAATCACGCGCTTATTGTCACCAGTTTGAACACCTTCATCTATGTTGGTTGACATAATCAGTGCGAGACACACGGGCGAAGTCACGGGAAGAAACTAGTCATGTAATAATTGCTGTTTTTTTAATCCTATATCAATACTAACTAACGTATATGTTAATACAAATTTTGTTTAAAGTTTCGACAAATAAGACACAATTATTTGTCTATAGTTGCAAGAATTCTAGCCTCGCTTTGTAAATAAAATTACTATAGCTACTTCCACATACTATTCCTAGCATAATAGCATACTCAGCCTAAAATTTTACCACTACTGGACCACAGGCCGGTGAGAGGGAGTGGGCCCTTATCCACCACGCGAGCCTAGTGGGTCGAATTTTTGGTTCTAGGATAAACGAGCAGTGGTGATGAAATTAAATACACAAGGTAAGGTGCCCGCCTGGGTTCGAACACACCCTGAAGTCAAGGCCGATACTGGGCCACCTACCGTTATACTGTTCCTTAATCCCACATACCTTCCCGTATAATTCCCCGTAAACCTCGATTAAAATCCAGCAGAAATTGTCTACACTCGTAGCGTCCCCAACTTTACAGAGGTACAGTCGCGAACATAAAACTTTAAAGCCAATAAAACGGGTACCATCTCCAACATAGCTGATAAGCACTTTTTTATTTAACTGTACCGCTCAACCGATATACTGCAAAGTGAATATCCGAACTGTCTCCGGTGGAAAAGTTTTTATACTTATGAAGCTACAGTTTTTAACGGGTTGAGCTCAGTTCGAGCACTTTCGGGGAACTAGGTTTTTGAGTTAAAAGAGAAGTCAAAATTCTTGACAAAGTACTTAATTTTTGGCTGAAAAAGCACGTTAAACCGTTGATCCTGGCTGTCATTCGTAGATCTTTGACAGTCGTTTCAGATAGTCTGAAAGTCTGACAACCAGTTTTACCAAAAGGTGTCGCGTTACCCAGTAAATGGGTTGTTCACGTCAGATAGGCAGTCGCTTCAAGTAAAATATTGGTATTAAGCTTCTGGTAATTGCAAAAGACTATAATTTAGATTTGGCGATAAAGGATGCTGTCCATCTTTTAGACTTTTGATTTACAGTGTATAGCCATATATCTGACCCTCAATTGGACGTAGTTTAGCAGAAAGGACTTTACCCAGAAAAAGATATTTTTGAGTTAACGAGGTTTTCAGTTTAGGTGTGTATTGCTGCAATGATGTTGTATCTGGAATTATTTGAAATATTGTCACCCATGGGCTAATATACCTACTAATATTTTTATAAGTCCTTGTTGAGTCCTTTCTGCTAAATTAAGTCCAATTATAATCGAGTTATGGAGTTTCCTATGGGTCTGATTCCTGTTGATGAGTTATGACATTTATGCCCGTTTTTATTAACACTAGGCAACACCCTAAATAAAAGCACGTTGATGAATTTTCAACTGTCGGCGCTGATCCGAGGGTTGAAAATCCAACACGCCGCTTTTATTGGCATCCGTTTAGATGTTGCTAGTGATAGTGAAATCGGGCACTAAAATCTAATCATCTGCCTAGCCTTTTTTCAACTACATATAAAATAGATCGAGGTCGGCTTCCAGTCTAACCGGATGCATCAGAATACCAATATTTTACATGGAGCGCAATACCAATATTTTCTTCAGAATTTGCATCAGAATACCAATATTTTACATGGAACCATTATGATATTTAACAAAAGTAAATCAATATTGAATATTTACCGTTGGTACTGCCGAAGTATGTGGGTGTGATCATCCTTTTTATGCACAATAAGAGTAATAGCGGAACCTGAAACAAAACAAAATAAATTTGAATATTTGATAATATCGTCAGTCGCGGGAAACACCTAGATGAGGGACGCACGGAACGGAACCGGGAAGTGTGCCAGAAGCAGTGCATGATTCCGGGCTGAAATGATGATGAGCAAATACACGTTAATACCAAATTGAAATAGCTTGCTGCGGTTGGTCCGTGGATGGGTGACCGTCTTCACATACCAAGACACCTCCGTGCCTCGGAAAGCACGTTAAGCCGTTGGTCCCGGCTGTCATTTGTAGATCTTTGACAGTCGTTACGGGTCGTCAGAAGCCCGAAAGTCTGACAACCAGCCTTACCAAGCAGTATCGTATTACCCAGTAACTGGGTTGTGTAGGTCAGATAGGCAGTCGCTCCATGTAAAATACTGGTATTCAGCTGCATACGGTTCGACTGGAAGCCGACCCTAACATAGTTGGGAAAAGGCTAGGCAGATGATGCCCAAACTGAATTAGCAAAGTTTATATTCCCTACGGATCTACCATTTCAGCCGAAGCTGCTTTAAATTAAGTAGATAGATTTTAATTACTTACGAAATCAATTTATATTATTACGCAGAGTAAGTACATATTTTATTGTGTCAAGCTCATAAAAATAGATTCAAGACACAGAATAGATAGGTACAGAGGGTCGGCACCAGACAACGAGGGAAAACGGTCGCACGGTACACGTACTAAAGCTACGGTTCCCTAGAAAAGCAGTGACCGCGCATACAGGCCGCTGTGAGCTATCATGAAAATGATGACAGCGGCAAAGATGTAAATCATTAGACACCGCGTCAAAAGATATTCGCGTTTCGTTTTGACACACAATGACTTGACTTGATTGTCATGGAAATGCTATATAATAATGTATCAGGTCATTCTTCTTAGTATGAATACTTTTTCGCGTGACTAAGTACGCTGAGGGCAAATCTATCGATTTAAATCTTTAGGCAGCGGGATTTGACTTAATGTCAAATACTGGTGCAAATGACAGATTTTCATGGTATAACAATAATGATGAACCCGGTTTCCGAGGAAACCAAAGCTTTACATACGGCGGTGATTTCAAACAAATGACAGTCGCGAGTGTGCTGGCACTCGCTGTACGTGAAGCGTGTCTATGTGTGCGTGCAAATTCGTTCGCTGTATGGAGCCGACCTTCTGTACTTATCTATTTGGTGGTCAAGTTTCACAGTGTCCTTTTAAGAAGACAAATAAAACAGCAAGGTAGCTTTATGTGTCGCAATTAACGATCCGAATTAGAATTCGAAACAATTTGAATATAAGGGCGCCGTTTATTTTACGCCCAGTCGTAAAGGTTTAATTTGTTTTACGCATAATAAACTTTAATTACGTTACACTTGAGATTATAAGTTATTGGTCTGGTGGTCGCAGGGATTTTGAGTGAAGTCTGGAGCTTAACCCCAGACTTATTGGGATAATTATTTTAAGTGTTTCTGTAAAAAAAACCTATTCCCGAATATTTTTAACAGACTAAATTAAAACCGGTAAGTAAATAATGTGTCATTCTTGTTATGCATTAAAGAAAATCATTTTATACATTTTAGTCAGAGTCGCTATTTTGATAATAGTTTTGTTTTGTGTTTCGTGTTCGGTTCGTTTTCTCTGCAAGTCATAAAAGGCTTGTCACAGACATGGTTGACATTTTAGGCTAAAACAGAATACCAGAACACCAACTGTTACCAATTCATGGAAAAGAATTGCGTAACACAATAAACAAACTCTTTAGAAACACTAGTTGTCCTTGTTATTTAAATGTTTATGAAAAGGGATGACAGAATCATAAAGATCATTTAGAGAAAAAATAATTGCTAGTTATGAGTTTCAGTTAAATGTTTTGATAACTATACTTAATAGTGATAGATTATAATTCGTTTTCGTTTTCGTTTTTTAATTAAAAACGTTGCCCCACACTAGGAATTTCTCCTGTATCGTGGGTGCGTTTACAAACATTTAAACTCACATACACAAACAGCCAGACCCGGAACAACTACTTGTAGGCCATACAAATATTTGTTCCGTGCGGGAATCGAACCCGCGACACGCAGCGCAGCAGTCAATCGCTTAACCACTGCGCCAACTGTGCCGTCGTTATAAAGCTTGTGGAGAGAATGAAGAAAAATGAGGGAATTTTCTAACTTCTAGTCGTTTAAATACTGTTTATGAAAAGGTGAAGTAAGATGGCTAGTTAGGAGGTGCTGATTTTATTAGTAGCTAGCTGTGGCCCCGGTTCTGATTTAAAGAACTTTTATACAGACTAACCATATAATTATTTTCAATCGCAAATAAAAAAAATGTTAATCTTTCAGTGTTGGCCCCATACTAAAAGTTGATTTTATTTATTTATTGCATGGAAGATTTACAGACTCATAAAATATAAATAGTTATGTGCCAACCACAAATCTTCCTAAAAAAATTATAGAAGTATATTGTCAATGAATTTAAAGTCAGACTACCAGTCTACATAAATATATTAAAAGCTGACCCAAACTCAAACAAATACACGTAAGTACATAATTATATCGGATCGGTTTTCCCGTTACAAACACTAATAATGAAAAGATGAGAAAAAAAAACACCCTTTGCTTTTTTGGTCATTTTAAATTGCCATTAATTTAAACGTGTAAGTATTTGTCGTCCATTAAGAATCCTTCATAAACAAAGTAATAATTAAAATAATTAACGACCAAACAAACAAACGGCAGACCAAAACACTAATGATAATTGAAGTCAGTGCTCCGAAAATAGGGCAAAGGCACTCTTTTCATACGGTTCTGAATACAACTTGTTAACTGTTAACTGGATAGCACAAAATTGAAATTTTCAGTGTGAAATTTCATCTCTGCCCTGAATGAGGCCTCATTAAATGGCTGTGAGGCCGCAAATTGCAATTTATTGTCCTAGAAATGACATAAATTTGTTATGTTAAGCTGTTATTTTCGCTATATTTTTAGAGTTTAAAAACGCTTGTGGCATTTTTATTGGAGCGTTGTTTTGATGTATTTTGTGTTATGTAACCGTTTCGACATTTTAGGTTTATGTGAGTTGTGATTGGTGGAATTAAATATGTGAAATAAAATTTAGATTTGTGTCGCATAGCTGTCGTAAAAGGGTATCGTATTATTTTAACAGGATGAACAACAGTCTGTTGATAACAACAAACTGCGATCTCCCAGGTAAATACTAATTTTGGTATACAATAATGACAATATAGCATATTCTATTTATACAGGGTTATTGGTAAAACATTAATAACCTCTTAAGAGGTCATTGTACTCATCATTATGAACAACTTTTACTATGGGACCAAACACCAATGAAATAGCGAAAAAAAATCAGCTGTTTCCTACGTTTATGTTCGTATAACTCGTCAAAATGTATGGAACAGCTGATTTTTTTTTATATGTGAAAACGATGCACCTAGAATTAAATAAAATTACTACCTATACCAAAATTATAGCTCAAAGAATTAAAAATGAAGCAATGAAATATAAACTAAAAAAAAAAATATACATTTTTTATCATTGTTCTTCTCAACCAAAGCACCTGCCATCCAATCTCGTCACCACCCTTGGTTGACTGGTAGAGAATGCCTAAGGCATTAAGTCCGCCTTTGTACCTTTTTGTGCGAAAAGTTTAAATAAATAAACTAAAGTGATAGAAATAATTATAGTGCCCACATATTTACAAACATTGTAAAAGCATTTGGTTGGCTGGTTTCTTACCAAAATATGGTTTAGATAGGTTGTCCGTTTTTACAAATGCATTTTAGACTCAAACAATATTAATACTTTAATCATTTCAGAGCCCTTTTAGCCTCAATACAAAGGTGCACGATCGATTTCGTTCGAACTACAGTCAGGGCGATGAATAAAAAGGTATAGACTTTAGTTTGAATGTTCACACAATCAGATTGAAAGAAATAGATGTCCGAAATCTCGTTTTGCTTACAAATTGCCCTATTAACACATTTTACTTCTTGCTGATAGAAATTCAGAACGGGTATAGTCACGATTTACATCGAAAGCAATGATTGAAATTGTTAAAAGTTATCGAATGAATAAAAGTCGACTATCAAAGTACCGATTGAACGTATTTTATATCGATTGTTTGAAATAGAGGTGTAGACCTGTTCTTGAGTGAAGACCAAGAATCGACCACCGTAAGTTAGGACGCTTGAACACTAAAGACGATCTTCTCAAGGCTTTTTTTTTATTTTTATTTTTTTTTTGTGGATGGCTGGTAACATCTGGTTATGAGTTTTTTTTTATTTTTATTTTTTTTTTGTGGATGGCTGGTAACATCTGGTTATGAGTTGCAGGAAATCGATTGGAGAGGCCTTCGTCCAACACTTCTGTAGGCTGATGATAATAATGATGTTTATGTCTGAAATAATCAGTAAAATGATAACAAACAGCTTCGACTATTTTCTTGAGAAACTAGAAGCGGAAAGGGAGCATCTGGGTCGTGAGCCTGGTGAAGAAGCCGGATTTCTTGGACTCATCAAACGCATGGTGTGGAGGTTCCTCACTCAGATTCCGAAGCGATTGGCTTCTATGACGTGGATCAGTAAACAAAATATTTCTATAACCTGTTTCAAAAGTCGCAATATCACCCCGCTTTGTCAAAATTTAACAAAAATTTAGGAAAATAGAGGTATATTTGACTGAGTACAGAATGCTACCGTTTTTAAAATACGAAAATCAGAATAGGTTCAAAGAGAAATTGGAAAATAATGTTTTACGTGCCTGTAATTTCCAACCAGCACCCATCGTTTCATACTGGAATGCAGCAACAAAGTATGGCGACAGAAATATGTGTACCATGGTATAGTATGTGTAGAAATTAAATGAAATGGTTTATTCTGTAAATAGGATATCGGAATCACTCTTGAGCAGTAGTGGCCCAGTGGTATTGGCCGCGACTTACGAGTTGTAGGTCGTAGGTTGGAACCCAGACAGGCGCTTTACTTTGTGTAAATTATTTCATCACCACTGCTCTCAAAACGGTGAAGGAAAGCATCGTGAGGAAACCGGCATATCCTAGAACCTAAAATTCGAAGACATGTGGCTTCTGCCAACCCGAACTGGACCCGCGTGGTGGATTACGGCCCACTCCCTCTCACCGAGAGGAGGCTTGTGTCCCAGCAGCGGGAACATTATAGGCTGATTATGTAATCACTCTTACACGTGATATTATGAGAAACAAACTCAGGGTACTACCAGTTACCACCATTCCTATTTTCTTTCTCGTTCAGTTCTCTTGTTTTCTTAGGACTTGTTTAACTTTAAACTCTTGAAATTTTACGTAAAGGCTATACATATTCATCTTTTTAGCAATACTTTCACGAACCCTATCAATTTCGAGGCCTTTACGCGTCATGCAACTTTCCACTCAACACGAATGAACGGCTGAATGAACGACTAAATGAACGAATGTGTAAAAGTGAAGGAAAAAAGCCTCAAACTGTACATGTCTTGCCATTAAGCTAATGATCCATGCTTATTAGCACGCTCGATGTAGCGTATCTACGAAGTTTTTGTGGTAGATAGTTCGCAGTTTTTTTTGGGTTCCGTGGGCATAAAACCGTTTGGGTGGTAAGTGATAAAATTGTGAAAGTTCGTTTTCTGTAGGTAAGGACTGGAAAAAGCATTTATATTATGTATGCTACACATAGGTACATTTAATTCTTTTGTAGTATGTACACTTGTACAGTAAACGAACATTAACATTATACATACATGTCACGGCTAATACCCGAAGTGCGGCTACACCTAGTTTTAGCCGGCCGAAGTGCGGCTACACCTACTTTTAGCCGGCCGAAATGCGGCTAAACCTAGTTTTAGCCGGTCAAATGCGGTTCATGTGTATTTTGGGAGGCGACATAGGATGCAAGAGCGAGCGAAGGGCACCTCGAGGTTCGGTTTGGTTAGGTTCCTTTAAACCCCTTTTTTTTCCGGATGGGAAATCATCAAATGACCCCTCATGAAATAGGAGCCCCGCGAAGCGGTGCTCCGTCGACTTAGGATGCAAGAGCGAGCGAAGGGCACCCCGAGGTTAGGTTTGGTTAAAACAAGGTTTAGCCGCACTTCGGTCATTAGCCGTAACATACATATACTTACTTTTAAAAGTGATTTTCTTTTACTGTTTTGATTATACCCTTACACCTGTTACTGGTTTCAGTTTGCCTAGTGTTCAATTCTTATTAGCAACCTTTGTATACTTTCTAAGTAATCTATATACGAATAATATGTATAGTTTTTTCCAAAAACTATTAGATATACAGCCGGTCTATTCTGTATAAAACTTACCGTGAAAACTTAGATGAAGTGATCTATTAATTATGTCAATCCAGCAGCTGTCAATTATGTCTAGTATCAGGAGGAATGGCAGTCGATCCATTCTGTAACAATCTCACCGGGAAATCTTAGGTGAAGTGAGCTGTGATGAATAGTGTTAATCCACAGTTCACTTCACATAAGTTTTCATAGTGAGTTTTTTGCAGAATAGACCGGCAGTTCACTTCAAGCTCACTTCACCGAAGTTTTCACAGTGAGCTTTTTGGCAAAATAAACCGGCAGTTCACTTCAAGCTCACTTCACCTATGTTTTCACAGTGAGTTTGTTACAGAATAGACAATCGGGTAGCGAAAAGTTATGATTGTGTGTTATGTTAAAACGGTCCGTTTATCTTGATTTCTGGAACCAGTCTGTAGCGGTATCTACAACGCCACATGAGATCAACGCGTCATATTGACGTCACGCAAATCCTGCATCGCGTAAGCAGGGTTTACCGCGCAATTAGCATAGATACAACGGCCCGCCAGACACAACGTCTGGTCGGAGGATCCTCCCTTTTCTATAGAGTATGAGTGAACTTTACACCCTGTTCTTCATACCTCTATAAGTCCTTTCACAATACTCCTCGATCATTAAAATCGAACGATACACCAAGTATATTCTCTTCGTCATCAGAGTAATGACGCGTACTTATTAGCACGCTCGATGAAACATCCTTGTACCGGTAATGTTCCTTTTTGCGGTAGCAGCGTGAAGAGGGTTCCGTAGCAAGTTGAACCTTCGTTGTGTATCCCTAAATGTAATGTGAAAGTTAGTTTGTTACGTTTTGGGTTGAACTGTACCCTAATTTGTGTAACAAACTATCAATCACAATTTGAATCTTTTTGAAGGTTATTGCTTTAAGTTTTTGTCTGCTCAACAACGTAAATAACGCAATGAATGTTGTTGAACTGTCAAAATGAAAGCCATCCCTACTGTTAGTGTGTTACGCAATAACAAACGCTGTTCGACTATGGTACTGGAAAAATCAGGGGGAGGGGCCGGTGGCTAAATAATAACAGCCGCACAGGTAGATTGATCAGGTTAAGCTGCGCTTGCCGCGGTTGGTCTGTGGATGGGTGACCATATTTACATACCGTGACCCCTCCGTGCCTCGGAAAGCACGTTAAGCCGTTGGCCCCGGCTGTCATTTGTGGATCTTTGACAGTCGTTACGGGTAGTCAGAAGCCCGAAAGTCTGTCAACCAATCTTACCAAGGGGTATCGTATTACCCAATAACTGGGTTGTGGAGGTACGATAGGCAGTCGCTCCATGTAAAATACTGGTATTTAGCTGCATCCGGTTAGATTGGAAGCCGATCCCAACATAGTTGGGAAAAGGCTAGGCAGATGATGATGTCTGGAGAAATCGGATGCTAAATCGTACAGCAATGATGCCAATTCAAAAAAGTCTCTATTAATTTAACAAATTAACAATATTTTACTTCACTTTCGAACAATGTGACGTTGCGTATTTGGAATTAATTCTAATATGCCACAACACCCGCATTATATTCAGATTATGATGTAAAACTGAAGTCAAAAATTCATTTCTACCTATCTTATACATGACATAACTGCCCCGTTGGTCTCGTGGTCGCAAGCGTGACTGCTGAATGTGAGGTCCTAGGTTCGATTTCTAGGTTGGACAAAGTGTTTTTAGGTTTTTCCATTAGGAATTTCTTAGTAACAGCTCGGAGTTTGGAAGTTAGCGGTGTGATACCCCCGTGTCTCGGAAAGCGGTCGGTTGGTCCTGCGCCTGATCTCTCTCCGGTCGTGTCGAATTGCCGTCCCATCGGACTATGAGAGTGAGGGAAGAAAGAATGCACCTGTATCTGCACACGACATAATGCATTATAGTACCTCCCGCGCCGAAGGCTGGGTCTGCTGAGATTGGTCGCCATGGCCAAAATTCACCCTGGAGAACTTTATTTATACATGCACTAAGTGCCTATAAAAGCTCACTTTTTAATTACTGCAAGAAATCTAACATCTACATTCCCCACAAAGTTAACCATTTTCCACTATTATGCTGTCGACCGTATTTTGAAGAATCGACATCAAATATTCGACATCCACTAAAGGCTTATTTCTTGCCGTAGACACAGCCATTAAATAAAATACAAAGTACTCAAAGTTATCGAGACACTATATAAAAAGAATTGTTTTCAAAAGGGTCTATATTAAAAACCTTTTAGAGACATTCTTTATTTAAGTTGAAAGAGGTTGATTTTGTTTTTTCCTGTTTTTGTTTTTTTTTCTTTTAAAACATGGGCTGCTGGTCCCTATAAGGGAAGTTGGGTACCATCCATGAATATCTGTAACGTGGAAAAATATTTATGACTAGCAGCGCCCCGCGGTTTCACCCGCATTACTTTCGATCCCGTGGGAATATCGGAATAATTTTTTTTATCAAAATTTGTGCAGTTTTTTGTGTGTGAAGAAGTAACAAACACACTCACAAACTTTCGCCTTTATAATATTAGTGTGATAGTGTGATGTTATTAGTAGGAAGTAGGATAATACGATACTTTAATCATAATTACCTACCTTAAAGAAAGAAAGAAAGAAAAAGTATTTATTATGACTCGTATAATGAAGATCACAAACTAAAATAACACAGTCAAAAAATTTAAAAATCAAAATATATTTTAAAAAAAACACTAAGTATAAAATAATTCACGTGTCTGTAACTATACAAGCAGTCATAAAACGTCCTTCAAACCGGAACATAGCTAAAGCTAAATGTAGTGGTATCATTTCCTCTAATAAATTATTATTCTGAACTTCTATAAAATATTGTCTTCGCGATTTTCGGAAAAAAAGCCTTGGTCCAGTTAAATGTTTTTTATGTCCAGGAAAATCACAGTCCACTCCATGATTGTCTGGAAGAGATCACAGAAAGCGATAAGGCCGCCCATTGTATGGTTGGTAGGTAATGTTCGATCTATTTTTTGTTATGTATTTTTGTGATCTACATTAATGTATATATAAAAAAATCACATGGTTAAAGTGTGAAAATAAAATTGTTTATAATAACAACTTTATTTTATTTATTTTTTTATATAAGTGTTCCATTTTCAAACATCCTGAAATTAAATTTAAATTAACACAAACATTTGTCTCGAATTAAAATTTAAGATAACGCAACTCAGGACCCCAAGATACAGGCGCTGCCAAGTTTGGGGACCACTGATCAAATAACTATGTTTTATATCCTAGTTACAGTACAGTTCGCGTCAAATAACTTTGCCGCTCTGAAGTAGGCAACGAATCACTGCGCAGTAGTTAATCCTATGAATACAACAGCAGCGCGCATGGCGCGGATTGGCGCGGCTAGGAAAGAGCTTAGCTTCAGAGCGGCAAAGTTATTAGACGCGAACTGTAAGCATACAATAATAATTATTATTTTTGAAATTGCTTTTGTAATAATGAAACAATAAATTATTATTTTTTTATTGTTTTTTACATCCGCTTAAGTACGACTAAAGGTTTTTTAATTACCTAGGTAGTTACAAATATTTTGCAAGTATTACCCTACAAAAACAAGAAATAAAACAGATACAAACTCAAATACCTTTCTATAAGATAAATATAAAAATTGAACAAATGAATCCACGGAACCACACATCACTTATTCCCAACAGTCAGTGCCTACCTACCTACAGTTTTATACTTCGGCAGCTAGTTAGCGGGATGAAGGCTTTTTCCAGCTGATTACTGAACTGAGTAATTATGTGAGTGAAGTAGGCACATGAAACACAATAGTAACAGTTACGCGACTTTGTCTGCATACAGCGTTTTTTTTTCGAAAACAATGTAATTGGTTTTTGAGTTATACAGGCTATGATGCGTAGGTAAGTACCAGGTGGTACTTTTTGAAGGACAAACACAGGCTGTATATTCGGACCGTATATACATATACGCCTTGTTTCTAACAATATACATAAACTTCGACCAGATGTTCAGACCATGGAAATAAGAATTTTTCATTAAGGACACATTAATGAATTCTTATTTTTTGTAAATTTTCATACAAACTAAAAACCTTGACGTAAATCACCCGATATGCATGCTTCTATAACCGAATTGGCAATGACGTATTTTCCCTCTTAAGATTTGGCGGGCTGAAACTTGTCAAAACTAAGTTAAGACCCTTTCTTACTGCATAGCTCAATTAGAATTAATTAAATGAAATTACAAATATCTTTGTAACGAAGCCTTTTTAAGTACTACGTCCTTTGTTAGATTTAATTTGTCAAGCTATAGAAGCGTTTGACTAAGTTTATGGATAACTTGAAGAACACGGTGTCTATATATTTTTTAATTCAACTTCGTAAAATAAGAGGAAGTGGTTTTAATTTAGCTTGTAAACTTGGACCAATACATACTAACTAACTAACTAACAAGGCAAGATAAATACTGTGACCTCTGAGTTTGTTTCGGTCTTTCTTCTCAGGGTAGTTAGCTAGGAAACGCCGACCTCATTTAGTTTTTCAGATAGCCATCGGAACTACTCAATGATAAATATTTCACGGGTTGCGATTCTTTTACTTTAATATGGTTGTTAAGCAATTTATGCTCGTCACAATGCGAATGGTGAAATGGAGCTGATGGTAGAATACCAGGAGAATTCTTCAACAATTAACGTCCCTGCATCGGGAAAAGCAATATTTTGTAAAAGGCGATGAGCAAGTTGACACTATGCCATTGTAACTTAGATAAAATATAAGCAAACCCACTAAAAAGCGAGAAATAAAAACTTTTTAACAAAAAAATTAAACCGCCGAAAAAACTGAAAAGGTAAAAATAATAAACCTTTTTATTTAACCTTAATAACTAAGTTTTTAAACTAATGTTAGTATACCATAATCAGCCTTTTAATGTTCCCAATGCTGGGACACTGGCCTCCTCTCGGTGAGAGGGAGTGGGCCGTAATCCACCACGCGGGCCCAGTGCGGATTGGCAGATGTCACATGTCTTCGAATTTTTGGTTCTAGGACATGCCGGTTTCCTCACGATGTTTTCCTTCACCGTTGTGAGAGTAGTGGTGATGAAATAATTTACACAAAGGAAAGCGCCTGTCTGGGTTCGAACCTACGACCTACAACCCGTAAGTCGCGGCCGTTACCACTTGGCCACCACTGCTCTCTTGGCCACCACTGCTCTAGTTATTATACTAATGTTAGTATATCTAAGTAATTTAGAGTAGGCGCCAAACAAGCAAATTAGATAGTCTTTGTTCAATGATTGTTTGGCGCCGACTCAAAATTAGGTACCCGTGGCTAAATAATAACAGCCGCACAGGTCGAACTCAAACTCAAACTCAAATCATTTATTTCAATTAAACCTTGTACAGGCACTTTTGAATTGTCAAAATTAAATAGTCTGTCAGTTAGTCAGAAAGTTGAAGCTAGTTACCCATTCCAAAGCGTAGATCTCTATGGAGAAGAACGGGCAAGAAACTCCATGGACACTCTTTTAAATCAAGATATTACAAAATCCTGGGTACATTATTCTTGTTGCTTCTATATGTGAGAACAATGTAAAAAAGACAGAAATGAAGAAACAATTCAAGACATAAGATTAAAAATAAGCCTTGGCAGTTAAGAGATGACCAGTCTCAACCGACGGCGCCCGTTCACGAACATGACGCGTGGATCAGCACCATCCAGCTCAACCATTTTGTAGGGAACCGAATGATCCAACACACGCGCCACCATCGGTGAGACATTTAAGTGAGCATGACACGTTCTCAACTGCCATGCTCTTTCAAGTCAACATCAAAAAATCATAATAAAAGGAAACATGGTTCTTACATTTACAAAGTTAAAAAAAAAAAAAAAAAATGCTTCTAAATTATACAAAACTACAGTTTGCAATTTATTTAAGAGATAAATAGAATTTTATTACCTACCAAACAGGAAGAGATATTTAATATTGAAGTATTCAACAATTAAAACTTGAGTGAATAAATTTAAAAAGTTATGTTCGTAATGACAGAAACACAAAAAAAAGAAAAAGGGAAGCACCTCTTCCAAATATTGAAATTTTTAACTAGTGAGACCAAGTGTCTGTGAAGCAGGACCAGCATTAAGCCAAGCATTTTTATCTACGATATAATCATCCAACTTGTAATATGCTTGTCTACATAGTGTGCGTTTAATGCATGTTTTAAATTTCTTCTCATTCAATTGAAGAATTCTAATAAAAAAAGTCGATCGATCAGATCACGCTACGCTTGCCGCGGTTGGTCCCTGGATGGGTGACTATTTTTACATACCACCTTGGTGTCTCGGAAAGAACGTTAAGCCATTGGTCCCGGCTGTCATTTGTGGATCTTTGACAGTCGTTACGGGTAGTCAGAAGCCCGAAAGTCTGACAACCAGTCTTACCAAGGGGTATCGTATTACCCGGTAACTGGGTTGTGGAGGTCAGACAGGCAGTCGGTCCATGTAAAATACTGGTATTCAGCTACATCCGGTTAGACTGGAAGCAGACCCCAACGGTTGGGAAAAGGCTAGGCAGATGGTGATGACCTAATATAACACCTACATACTTTAATAAATACATAAACAACAACTGCCCCGTTGATCTTGCGGTCGCAAGCGCGACTGCTGAGCGTGAGGTTCTAGGTTCGATTTCCAGGTTGGACAAAGTGTTTATAGGTTTTTTCATTAGGAATTTCTTAGTAACAGCTCGGAGTTTGGAAGTTAGCGGTGTAATACCCCCGTGTCTCGGTGCGCACGTTAAGCCGTTGGTCCTGCGCCTGATCTCTCTCCGGTCGTGTCGAATTGCCGTCCCATCGGACTATGAGAGTGAGGGAAGAAAGAATGCACCTGTATCTGCGCACACACGACATAATGCACTATAGTACCTCCCGCGCCGAAGGCTGGGTCTGCTGAGATTGGTCGCCATGGCCAAAATTCACTCTGGAGAACTTTATTTATACAAAGTGTTACTGGGTTTTTCCATTAGAAATTTCTTAGTAACAGCCCGGAGTTTGCAGAAAGCACGTTAAGCTGTGGGTCCTGCGCCTGATCTCTCTCCGGTCGTGTAGGATTGCGTGCTGTCCCATCGGACTATGAGAGAGAGCGAAGAGAGAGTGCACATGATTGTGTCTACGCCCACTCTAATATCTACCGCGCCGAAGGCTGGTCTCCGATGAGATTGGCCATGGACGAAATACGGTCTGGAGGAATATTATATTACTCGTTTAACTTCCTATTACTATGTATATTATGAAGCGAGCCCTCAAACCTCCAGGTATCATGACACCAGTTTTTACAAATCACCCAATTTTAATCTTGTACTTCAAGCCCATAATTAAACATTAGGACAGAATCTAACAAGTAGTACATCGTGTTTAACGCTTAATTAAATTAGGCCGTTAGTAGGTCAGCTTTAATATAAAAGAAAACGGCCACTAACAGGAAAAATATAATCCAATTTAGAGAAGACAATCTCCTGTTACCAAAACAAGGTTACCTGCGTACTAATGCAGAGATGGCCAACCTATGGAACTTGTTAAATGTATTTTAAATGATGAGGTTTGAAAAATATAACATTATTATCAAACTATCATCTAACAGCTGAAATATTTACCAGGGTTTAAAACTCTTTGATCACTATCGAGTTCGACAAATACATTTCGGTTTCTTGCTTGCTCAAAGACTTCAATCTGGCTAACGGGAAACAAAAACTCTGATAAAAAGTTCTACTCCAAGTATGAAGATCGCACAATAAACGTATTAAATTACCGATATATTTTGTGCTGGTAGGGCCGTCTGTACCCGGGGGTGCAAGGGTGCGTGGCCCCTGGCGCAGGGTCTTAGGGGGCGCAAGCCGGTCAGGTCATCACTCATTATAACATCTTGTCAACTTGACAGTAACTGTCAATACTGTTTCACGTTTCGTCCTGAGTTAAATATTACCGAAAAGTGTTAAAATCGTTCGAAAACCCTAACTATTTACTTCAGTGGGCTAATCAACAGTGCAAGAAGCCCACTAATTGTTATTTTCAAGAAGTGCGACCGCTTTCGGGACAAATTATAGCCGCAAGTACTGCATTTTTATACCCACAAATTTTAAAAAAGTGACAATTTTTGAAAGTACCCACTTCAAGACACATTATTTTCTGTCAACTTCAAATGACAGCTGTCTTTCAAACACAGTGACATTGACATATTAAGTCATCTGTCAAATAAAAGGGTTGCCAGAAATATCACACCTCGTTATTATATGGGAAAAACCGTCACAAGTGAGGAAGGGGCCTAACATAACTTTATAACAACTGTTCTTTGTTACATATAGTTATTTTGTTTTCCTCGAATAAATATGAATGAGTTGTCTGACCAACCGAAGCTGTGGGGATGTTGTGAAAAAGGAGAGGAAGAACGTTTCTTGGTATGCGCTAAATGTTGTAACAACTACCACTACGATTGCTTGTCTATTGCCAATACGCTCTCTACAAACCAGTTGGCAACATGGAAGTGTTCTGCATGTATAATCGCTGCACCAAAGTCGAATAAAAAGGAGAACACTCCTACCCGCAACGTGTGTGCAACGAGAGGAAACAAGAGACAGGCTTTAAACTCTCCCCCGCAAGTGTCGTCGAAATCACCCCTAAATCCAGATTGTATCCGTAAAATTATCGAAGAAACAATGTCTAGCAAAATGGATGAATTGCTTTCCAAAATTAATGTATCGATTACGGATACAATCAACAAAGAATTAGCACCACTTAAACTTGAATTAACACAGATGGCGAATTCCTTAGACTTTCTTAGTAATAGTTACGAGGACGTTGCCAGGGAAAACGAAGAGTCCAAGCGGGCTATAAAAGATCTCTGTAAGGAAAACTTAACACTGAAAAGCTGCGTTAACGATCAAGGTCAATTCTACTAATTAACGTGCAATGTGAAAAACATGACACCGGAATGCGATGATATTGTGAACAGATCAAAAAATGGTATTCTGCTAACCTTAAAATTCGGTTTGTTCACATTCAAGTCGCAATATCATCGCAGTATAGTCTCATAGCGGTCAACTTTGTTCTCGTTTACGAAATTAAACATATTTTCATGTTCGTTCAATGTACGCAGACGATATTGTGATACTTAGTGTTACTTTAATTTTTAGCAACCTTATTTTCTGATTTGTTTAATTTCTTTATTAGTTTGCTTGATTAAGTGTATGCTCATAGTATTTTCATTTCCCGTTTGTTATTAAATATCTTTGAAAATACAAAATCATTGAAATAAATAATCGGCTAGAAAGCTAACATGGAACGTATTGGTAATCGCCACGCGCAAGCGCGATGCGAATGATTAGAGATGTCAAAAAGAGACGTCATTATATTTTTAATAAATATGTCAAACTATAATTGAATTTTAAATAATTTCTTTTTGTCTGAAATTATTCTATAAAGATTTATTACATTTTATTTATAACTACATTGATTTTCTCGTCTATTGTACATATCCATCGCAATATTTTTCAATACGTATGTCAGAATGGATGTCAATTGCGTCAAAATCAGAGTTGCCATTTGGCGAATAATTTCCCGACATGCGGGTAATATCAGTTATTAGACATGTGATACTACGGATAAATACCTAGCTATTACGGACTGAATAATAAATATTATTTTATTTGTATTAAATCGATAAATTGATACACCTCCGATCCGATAGGCAGATCGTACTTCAGTCAGAAATGGCACTTACGCTGTTTTCGATTTTATTGTCCATCCGACTGTCTGAAGGTATTTTCGCCCTTATTTTTTATCTGCTACTTTAAGAGACCGAACAAGCGAGCGAGTTGAGTAGCTAGGCCACACGTTCGAACTAGGAGAAGCTAGAACGACTAAATTTATAAATAAACGGACAGAAGAATCGGACGTATATAGAGTGCATCGATCCAATAATCGACGATCGGTAACCAAATCGGTTCTGGTTATGATACATTTGAGTGAGTTTATATCGAATGTTAAGGAATGAGAAAGTTGAAAACTAGAACCTTTTTTTCAGTTATTGTAAACCGTTTTTTTCCGGTTAAGGTAACTGAAGTTTCTTTTTTTTCAATTATTTTGGGGTTAGGGATCAATGAGGCCTACCTACCCACTTTTTTGGTTTAGTTTTAGAGGTATGCCGGAACAGATGAAGTTCCATACCCTCCTTTGGTTTACCATAGTCAAATAAAGAGTGAGTATTTATAACGTGGTGGTGGGTAATAGACGATTATTCACTAGCAACTCTGTCACATCCGCGCGAAAGTGTGAATAACACGACATCATAACTTTGTTTTTTGATTATGATTTGGATTTTAATATTATGGCCCTCCAAATAACGCCTCGCGAATTGGAGCTCCTTCTAGATTTTCTGGAGGACCACCTATCTTTGGCGTTAGGCAAGGTGGGACAATGCCCTGTCCAAAAGGCTTTAGAGACAGTGCGCCGATATTTCGAATGCCGATGCCGGTGGACTGTCCAAATCTGGGCCGGAGTGGAAGAAGGTAAGTAACTTATTGTATCCACTAGCTGTGCTCGCATGAGAGTCGGAAAACAACAAATAGGTACATAATTTCTTTTGTTTGCAGTACCTACTACAACCAGTACAAAAGCCGGACGAAGGCAAATAAAGGAGGGCCGAACAAGGACTGGTGGTGGGCCAGCACCCCAAGTTTCGTTGTTTCCCCTCAAAGAGCGCCTGATCAGCATCGTGGGTGGATGCAGTTCGCCTCTACCAGTCAGGCAGAACCCACTGGACACATAACTAAAACAATAATATAATTACGTGTTTTTAATGAAAACCATTGCTTTTTAGATATTTGGAAGAAGTTCTTTCTGACGCTGCCAGCTGTTCTGAGTAACTTAACCCAAGAACTTAAATTTATTACATAGTTCAAGATTACCTATATCTAAAACGATCCCTGTCTTTTTACTGTAGAATGGAGTAGCTGGGAATAGTCGGGAACCAGTAAGGTGAAAGGTTTTTTTTGTCTTGCACTTGGTTGTTCTTGTGATGATTGATGAGGATAAACATTCTTAGGGACCGAAACCCTCCGAAGCGTCGCCGTCGTCCTCGTCGCTCGTCTTCCCCGAAAGGTTACGAAATACCTTTTCATTACAAGCTTTATACCAAATATTATTAACTTGCTTCTTTTAAATTAAATCGTCACCATTTCAGCCGAAAGACGTCCACTGCTGGACATAGGCCTCCCCCAAGCACTACTTCTTCTTTTAAATACTTTTGTTGATTGATTGACTATTGATAATAATGAAACTGTTAATGACTGGTTTTAGATACCAAAGAATTTGAAGCGGCCCAACAGCGACTAATAAAAATGGAGCAGTCTCGAATAGAGGTCGACAGAGAGTTGGCACGAGCCATGAACAGGCATGCCTCTGCTATGGAGGAAATAACAGGGGCTGCAAACCGTTTCGTCGGTCTTTAAGAGGAGACTCTTCGGCTGCGACGATGTAGCGTAAGTGTAAGTATCTAAGCAAATAATAATTAATCAGACAATCATCTTAATATGTTCTGATGACAAATCCTCTGGGCTTCCCCTAGCATTTGTTGTTTTGTAAATAAAACGCTGAGTTTAAAATAAAACAAAATCTTATTTAATATATAATATGTACAAAATGAAAAACAAAATTGTGTTTTCTTTCAGTGCTTTGTTGACGCTGCGGCGTCGGCGGCGCGCGGCGCCGTGCTCCACGCAATCGACTCGCCGCGGACCATTTTTTTATTTTTATTTTCATTATCTATGTTAATTATTAAAAAATATGCATAAAACCAAAAAAACTCAATCTTATTTATTAAACAATACCTATGAGGGGCTCGAGGCTAAGTAACAGCCACACGGGTTCATCGGTCAAAGTTAAGCTACGCATGTCAGGCGCAGTCGGTCCGTGCTTAGCTGAATCCAACTAGACGGCGACCTCAACATAGTTGGTAACCATAGAAAACATACATAAACTCACGCCCGTTTTCCCATGGGGTAAGCATAGGGTAGGCATAGCATAGCATGGGGTAGGCTCGACGCGAGGGTTACCGTCGCGTCGAGCGCGACGGCTCTGTGTGGAGTCGTCCGTACTATCTAGTACATTACAACTGCCCAGCGTCGCGTCGCCGTCCCGTCCCGCCGTGCCGCGCCCGCTGTGTGCAAGGTCTCTGCACTTGACGGGACGGTGACGCGACGCTGGGCAGTTGTAATGTACTAGATATTACGGACGACTCCACACAGAGCCGTCGCGCTCGACGCGACGGAGACCGTCGCGCCACGCCGCCGCGTCGCCGCGCCGAGCGCGAATACAACTCAGAAGCGGCGGGGCGTGGCGTGGCGGGACGCCGACGCTTTGTGTTGTATGGTTTACGTATGTGGTAGTCACACTGCCGATGGATGTCGAAAAACTAATCGAATGTGTTCGTGCTCACGTATTTTTGTACGATTTGGGCCATAGGCAGTATAAAAACACTGTTTATGGGCGCGGCGGGACGGGACGTGATCGCGCCCGCAGTGTGAATGCTGCCGCCGCGCCAGCGCCGCGTCGCCGCCCCGCCACGCCGCGCCCCGCCACGCCACGCCGGCTGTGTCCAGAGACCTTAAAAAAGGGGAGGAGGGGACTTAAAATAAATATAATATACGGGATTTTAATTCCTATTGGCCCACAAGCACTGGACCAGGCTCTGTTGCACGGCCCTGGCTTGCTTCAAAGCTTGGTTGACACGGCGCGCGGACTCGGAGATAGCCGCGGCTGCAGCTTGCGCAGTTTCTTAAATACATGTGGGTGGTTCAGGGCCAGGGTCACTTGTTTGACCGCCCTAGAGATGCTCGGTTGGGAAACTGAATGGGAGCAGTGCTGCCCTACCAAAGTCTGATAGGACCCGCTGTTAACGCCAGGGTTCAGTACATCAGTACCTAGAAAAAGTACATAATTTAATGTTTGGAATCTAGCTGCCTTGTTGCTTGTCAATAAATATGTGTTTATGTAACTAAGACTAACCTTGGCGGCAGCATCGAGTCCATCGCTGCGCCTTTCCCGAGGGATGTGCGGCGTCAGCTCCGTTATTAAATTTGCCACGACGGACTTAGTGAGCCTGTTGGTTTTCACAAACTCACGGTCGCTCATGGAAAATGCATCCGTTGCAAGGCGACGACGACGGTCAGAACGGCGGCGGTGGCGTTCTCTCCGTCTTTCTGATGCCGCTGCATCGTCTGCACGTTGCGCCAGGGTTAAATATAATAACCGCAAACCAAAACCACTCATTTTAAAATAAATATCCAACTAAGTATGTAACCACAATAATCAAACACTTTACAAACAAAAAAATACACAAAACGTCTGTCCAAAAAATCTATCATAATGAACTCAATACAAAAAGACGGGAAATAACAATTTTATACGCTTTTAACTATGCAGAAGCTAAAATTATTAGTCACAGTCCGGTCAACAAATAATCTCATGCTTACGTCAGTTTTGACGTTTTTATTTGTAGTTGAATACCTATAAATTTTTAAATGCCATGTCGAAACTTTAGCTGAATACCGTTTTGGTACATTTTTTGGTTTCGGTCTAGTCGCAATCTCATTGCAGTAAAAGTTCCATTTGACTTACTTTTTTGGTTTAGTAGAATACCTTTTCTGACATTTTGGATCTTTTGAGGCACTGCGACTTGAATTTGAACGTTTTTATGTTACGAGAATTGGCCTTCTGACGTCTCGTCTTAATCAACTGGAGCAACATGCGCGATCTAGTAACGTAGAATTACAGTGCGTACCAGAGAAAAAAAACGAGAATCTCCTGCATATCGTCACTAAACTGGGCACTGTGGTGGGCTGCGATATCCAAGCAAAGGATATTCTGAATTGTACGCGTATAGCCAAACAAGAGAGTACTAGTTCACGACCACGTTCCATAATCATACAACTAAGTTCACCAAGAATAAGAGACCAGCTCCTTGCATCAACGATTAACTACAACAAGGCGAATCCTGACAATAAACTAAATAACTTAACGTTTGGATTCTCTGGCGAAAAACAACCTATTTTTGTTACTGAGCATTTATCTCCGGCCAACAAATCGCTCCATGCAGCAGCTAGACTAAAAGCTAAAGAAAAAGGCTATCGCTATGTCTGGGTAAGGAATGGGAAAATCTTCATGAGGAAGCTTGAAGGCCACGAATACATCTTGGTAAAAAGTAAGGCGGCTTTAGATAAATTACCTTAAATATTGAGTTATCGCTTTGTAACACTTTTTTTTCTTTGCTTTAATATACTTTTTATTCTTTTTTTTATTAGTAATTGTAGTAGTAATAGATCAATAAAATTCTCTCATTTAAACTTATACTACCAAAATACTCGTGGGTTACGTACAAAAACCCATGACTTTTACCGGCAGTTATGTTGTGCTAGCTACGATGTCATTATTCTAACAGAGACATGGCTTAATAGTAATGTTTTGAGCAGTGAACTGTTCGACGACAGGTACAATGTTTACAGAAGGGATAGGGAGGACTCTGGTTTTCATTACGCGAAGGACGGGGGTGGTGTGTTAATAGCTGTTGCTAAGAAAATTAAATCGGAACGTATGAGTAAGTGGGACAGTAAGTGTGAGGATCTTTGGGTCATTATTGATGTATCAATGTCTAGTACCTGGCGCCGAGTAGCTCTCTGTGCAATCTATATGCCGCCTCCGGTGCAACGATCTGTATTTGAATATTTTTTGGATAACTGTAATATTGTAATTGAACGCTCAGACATGTATACCTGTATAGTTGGCGATTTTAATCAGGGTGGTGTGGATTGGAACCGACTGAATGAGCCCTCTAGTGTTTGCTCGATTCCTGCAATGGGTCAGATCTTGATCGATTTTATGAATTTGAATGAATTGACCCAACATAATTATGTGACTAATAAATCTGGACGTATACTCGACCTAGTAATTACCAACTTACCGTCCTGTAACGTGAATGGGGCTTCTGGTGCTCTTAGTATAATTGACAGGCTTCACCCTCCTCTTGAAATACACATTCCAGTTTTAGATGAAGTGAAACTTTCTTATAACACTAATAACGTAAAATACAACTTTTATAAGGCAGATTATGACCAAATCCACAAATATCTTTCAGACCTGGACTGGACCAACATTTTTGATGGTTTAAGTAATGTTAACGAAATGCTCAACATTTTCTATCGTTATATTAGAACAGCCATTGAAAGCTTCGTACCTAAAAGCGCCAAAAAACGTAGCCAATTTCCTCCTTGGTTTGATCGCAGTCTTATAAAAATGTTAAAGGAAAAATATAAGCTTAGGGTACGTTGCAGAAAATATAATAATCCTATGGATGATATCGAATTAAAACTAGTGAGTAAGCGCTGTTCAAACATGGCTAACGTGTGTTATCGCCGGTATGTGTTGGATTTGGGGGATAAGATAACAAATAACCCCAAGCTTTTCTGGTCTTATGTTAAGACAAAACGAGGGGGACTGAGCACATATCCAATAGCAATGACCGATGGCACTACAACAACCTCAACAGGGTCAAATATTTGCGAAATGTTTGCCTCATATTTTTCATCAGTATATACACAACATGACAATATAAGCTCTAACGTGAATCATTCTGACTTTTTAAAGAACTTAGATATGTATAGCCTGAACATAACATCACCTGTCATAGAGCACGATAAACTACTGTCAAAACTGGAGACACTGGATTGTGCTAAGGGCGCCGGACCCGACGGAGTTCCACCAGCATTTATATCTGCCTGTGCAAAATTTTTGGTTGTACCTCTCCTGATAATTTATAATGAGTCTTTAAAGACAGGAATCTTTCCACAGTAGTGGAAGGTTGCTAAAGTTGTTCCTATCCACAAAGGTGAAAACGATGCTGTAGTAAGTAACTATAGGCCAATCTCAATCTTGTCAACTTTTGCTAAAATCTTTGAGTCATTAGTGTGCCCTTACATACAAACCCACCTCAGGAAGTATCTCAGTGAGAGCCAACACGGATTTGTCAAAGCAAGATCCACTTGCACCAACTTGGTTACTTTCACTGAACTTGTTACTGAGGCCTTGGACTCCGGCAAACAATTCGATGTAATATATACGGACTTTAGTAAGGCCTTCGATCGAGTTTCACATAAAGTGCTCCTCCAAAAGTTATCAGCATGTGGCATCGCCGGTACCTTGCTACTGTGGCTAAAATCTTACCTCGAAGAACGTACTTTCTTTGTTGTGGTGAATGGTTTTAAATCTGGTGCTCGAAGTATTACGTCTGGTGTGCCGCAGGGTTCCCATGTCGGCCCGGTGCTTTTTAATGTTTTTAATAACGATTTGCCTACTTGTTTTCGATTCTCTGTAAGTTTCATGTACGCCGACGACTTGAAGCTTGGAAGAGTGATAGACTCGGTCAATGATACCGTGTCTCTGCAAAGCGATCTTAACAGTTTGACTGAGTGGTGTGAGCGTAACGGCATGCACTTAAATGGAAAAAAATGCTTTCACATCAAATTCTCAAGAAGAATTCACACGATTGAAGGTGTATACCGTATTGGCAATGAAACGATTGAAACAGTAGACCAAATAAAGGACCTAGGCGTAATATTTGATCGTAAGCTCACCTTCCTCCCTCACATTGAGAGTACCATCAAAAAGGCCTCTAAAATGTTGGGTTTCGTCATTCGGAATGGAAAAATCTTTCGCAATAGCAGGCCCAAAATAGTGCTGTTTAACAGCTTGGTTAGGAGCACTTTGGACTATTGCAGCGTGGTATGGAGGCCACATTATGCGACACATTCGCTTAGACTAGAAAGGATTCAGAAACGGTTTATGTGGCACTTGGTATATACTTCTAGCGGAGTAAAAAAAAAGGCATCTTACATGGCTAAACTGTCGAAATTTGGCATGACTTCCTTGTCTAGCCGAAGGGAATTGTCGGATTGTATTTTCATGTACAAAATTTTGAACAATATGATAGACTGTCCTAAGTTCCTGAGTAGGATTAATTTCAGAGTCCCAGCTAGATATCCCCGCACCCGTATCACCCCTTTCTATCCCCCGCGCCGAAGAACCGTATACGGAGCAAATTCCCCGCTGCCAAGAATGTGTAGGCTCATGAACGAGTACAGTGATCTAGTGGATGTGCATATGGACTCACTTGGTCGGTTCCGATCTAAACTTCTCGATCATTTGTCTCGCAGTCGCAGGTAATGTTAATGTCAGTGCGTTTTTATTTTTTTTATTTCTTACTGTTTTTTTAAAAAAAATTTTTGAGATTGTTCACTTATTAGGTAATAATATGAAAATGCTGTATTTACCTATAATTGTTTGTTACATTTAGTTCTTTATGGTCTGTTGTTTCTAAGTAATTTATATAGTGTATACGAACGTTGGTGAATCTAAATAAATAAAAAAATAACCGCACCGCTCCAGCGCAGCAAAATCCACCCGTTTGAGCTACCAACTAGTAAGCGGCATCTAAAGAACAAGCTGTTCCCTCACCGTTGGCGTGCCAGCAGCGAACAGTCGTCTTGCTGACAGCTCGTTGGCGACAAGCGACCGTTTCCGAGCGGTGCCGGCCGTTACTGCGCGGAAACGGTGCGGTTATAATGAGTGATAAGATTAACACAAAAATTAAGTTTTTTCTTTTATTGTAAGAGGGCGCAGACTGATTTTCGCACCCCGGGACCCAATATCGTTAAGACGACTCTGTGTGCTTGCTATGTATACCACCGGTACTTCGAACTATGTAATACATGGATGTCAGTAAGACCTAAGAATACCTAAGACCAAATGCTATTAAGGCTGTTAGGCCTATGTTTATTGTCCAGCAGTGGACTGCGATAGCCTGAGTTGATTGACTAACTATTATTTATTTTATTTAACTAATCTACTGAGATAAAATAATAATAAAATATAATTTTGTGGCTCGTAATAGCCATTAATATAGTAATGTTTTATAGCCTACTAAGTTATAAAATAAACCTAGATCGAAACTTCAGCTGTAAACTTCCATTCCAACAAAGGTTCACCACCCCTGCCCTCGCGTACCAAAACAAACATAACATACATAAACAAATAGTTAATTAACTATATAAAACAAAGGTACTGCAGCAGCAATAATAATACTAATGTAAGGAACATCGTTAGAAGCAAATGTTCCTGTGGGACTAACGTACAGTTGGCGACAAAAAAATGTTGCTCATTTCGATATTTTGATTGTTTTAAAAGCGTGCTTTCTGAAAGTTAGAATATTTTACGAGATTCGTGATAAATTATTAACAAATGCAGTTCACAATCAATATTTAAGTGCACTACAGAGCGATATTTCATAATTTAGTTCAGGAAATATCGAAAAATGTTTCAACACAGCGAAATACCTATTTGACAGCTATTTGCGACGTTGTCAACTTTCATCACTTTTTTATGACGAACAATTGGTAAGTACCTACATACATGTTGATCCCCTTATGATAAGTTGACACCGCTGTCTATGGATATCGGCAATACCAGAGGCATCGCAGTTGTGCTGTGACCCCAGCTAGAGACAAAGTTGAAATTTTTCATGAGTCTTTGATTACACCGGAACAAACTCCCTTAATACTGAAACAGAGCTATGCTGCTTTGACACAGAAATACTGAGGTTTAAAAGGTACGTCCCCAGACGAGGAGACGTCCTCTATAAGCACCTAACAAAATTAACACATTGAAGGACACTGACCGAGACACAATAGAAGTTTTATTGTTGTTACGTCGAGAGGCGTTAAATGTCCCGCAAAGTGTTAACATAATATTACTATTTCAAGCAATTTCTACTCTTCAATAACTTAATACAAAAAAAATACAACTAGCAAGTTTTTATTCATTTTATTAATCTGTTTCGTTTGAATAGTGTTCATTATCTTTTTCCACTAACTGTACACTGTCCGAATTTGAATTTAAAAATTTATGCAGTGATAATGGTAATTGGAGTGGATTGGTAATGCAATGGAAATTACTAATGGGCTACCTAAGCTATTCATAATTTATGGAATGGCTTCCTAGATAGCTTGGGATAGCACGTTATGCTAATTAATTGATCTTGATACTCATCATCATCTGGAGGGGCCCGTGGCTAAATAATAACAGCCGCACAGGTCGATCGATCAGGTTAAGCTACGCTTGCCGCGGTTGGTCTGTGGATGGGTGACCATCTTTACATACCGTGACCCCTCCGTGCCTCGGAAGTCGTTGGTCCCGGCTATCATTCGTGGATCTTTGACAGTCGTTACGGGTAGTCAGAAGCCCGAAAATCTGACAACCAGTCTTACCAAGAGGTATCGTGCATCCGGTTAGACTGGAAGCCGATCCCAACATAGTTGGGAAAAGGCTAGGCAGATGATGACTGATCACTGCCTATCTGACCTCCACAACCCAGTTACTGGGTAATACGATACCCCTTGGTAAGACTGGTTGTCAGACTTTCGGGCTTCTGACCGTAACGACAGTCAAAGAGCCACGAATGACAGCCGGGACCAACGGCCTAACGTGCTTTCCGAGGCACGGAGGGGTCACGGTATGTAAAGATGGTCACCCATCCACAGACCAACCGCGACAAGTGTAGCTTAACCTGATCGATCGACCTGTGCGGTTGTTATTATTTAGCCACGTTGATCTTGATATTCATAGTCTTAAAATTTTGACAGATCGGTTGTACGTATTTTACCATTTACTTTATATCAGCCTGTAATGATCAAACTACTGCAGGTCGGAGGTCACTGTTGAATATATTTTTATTAAAACATATTATACTTTAAATATAAAATAAGCACCTATGTGACAAAATAACAGAAAGTTATAGTTTTCGAATAAAACGCTAGTGACAGACAGACGGACACGAGAGTGATCTTATTATCTTCTAAGCTACGGAACCTTACAATCCTGATAAATTACGATTCTTTTTTTTTAAAGTCACTTAAAAATGAAAGTCAACTAAACATTGCTAATACTACGATTGTCACAGTGAAAACAGATTTAATACAAAATGTAGCTACTGTAGGTACAAAACAAGTACCCAAACCAGAGAGTAGAGTGGATCACAAATAGAATCCTTAACCACCTGATTGTCTGCCGCTTCCATCCTAAATATTGCGCAAAACTTTGTCTACTGATTACCTACAGAGTTAAGCCTGTAATCTGTTGTGGACCCACTGAATTTGTGACGCGGTTTCAGTTGTTTTTGGGGCTAAAATATAGATAGCTCGATATAGATAGGTTTGGTTAGGACGATTTTCTTTATCCACGAGGTATTCTGCGTTGAATAACCTGTCCCTTATGGCTGTGAGATATACATTACGTCAGACAATAGGTGATAACTGAAGATTTTTCTCTTAAAATCTATAAACGAGAGAGCGGCAGTGGCTCGCACTCAAAGCAGATATCGACTCTCTAGAGGTTGAGGCACAATCACCCTTTGCAGTCGTTTCCCTGCGGTTACAGCTTCATCTGAGGAGTGAGTGTGGAAACCAATGCGACACCGCCACTGCCAGTGACTTTTCCGGGATTACATCATCATCATCATTTCAGCCGAAAGACGTCCACTGCTGGACATAGGCCTCCCCCAAACACCTCCACTTCGACCGGTTCTGCGCTTCTCACATCCAATGGGTTCCTGCGGCCTTTACTAGGTCTTCGGACCACCTTGTGGGAGGCTTTCCAACGCTACGTCTTCCGGTACGCGGTCGCCACTCCAGAATCTTTCGGCCCCATCAGCTATCTGTTCTGCGAGCAATGTGCCCTGCCTACTGCCACTTAAGTTTAGCAATTCTTCGGGCTATGTCGGTTACCTTGGTTCTCCTGGGATTACATAATCAACGTATAATGTTCCCACTGCTGGGACACATTCCTCCTCTCGCTGAAAGGCGGTGGGCCGTAATCCACCACTCGGGCCAAGTGCAGGTTGGTGGATGTCACAAGTCTTTGAATGTTTGGTTCTAGGACGTGCCAGTTTTCTCACGACATTTTTCTTCACCATTTTGAGAATAGTGGTGATGAAATAATTTACACAAAGTAAAGCGCCTGTCTGAGTTCAAATCCACGACCTAGAACATGGATTAGCTACATCAAACGTAGATATAACTTGAAAAAAAACTTAGATAAATGAGGAACACAAAATCTAATATTATGAAAAATAATATACTGATGGTATTAAGGACTGGCCGCAGCCTTAATTAAATATTTTTTGGAACTTTTTAAGCGTTCCTTTTTATACCTAGTAAAAAGTCTGCTTTTCTTTAATAATAACTCTAAGTCCACTAATCTTTTGTTGGAAAGAAGTTTTAAAAACAACTTAAACTGGTAGCCGAGACAACTTTAATGTTTTTAAGAGCCATTACGTGACTAAAATTTAAGTAGAGAGCTTAAAACAAAAGACAATCTAGAAGCATCGAAAAAAGACAAGGTTGTATTGTGTAACATTTTAAAAGCCTTCTAGGATCAGCTTTGTGGACTTTATCTCTTTTATCAACTTAACTTAACTCAGGGCTCATAATATATAAGTATGTCCTCAGAATCTTAATGTATCTAAAATACTACTAAAAGCTACTGCCTAGCTCTTACTGAATAAAACTGACAAGGACTGGTGTAAATCATAAAGCATTTATGAAAAATATTGAATCTTGCGAGATTCCTGGAACCTAGCCAGGAATCTCGCAAGATTCAATATTTTTCACACGCACGCCGGCGCACGGATCAATCGATCAATGTTAAGCTACGCTTGTTGCGGTTGGTCCTTGGATGGTTGACCGTTCATTTCATATCGAGACCTCCTCGTGCCTCGGAAAGCAAGCTAAGCCTTTGGCCCCGGCTCTCATGTTAATAAAGTCAGAAATCTAAAAATTATCTGAAATTTGAGTTTGAGGCCACCATGCAGTTTTAGCAAAAGGTACCCAAGTAATATGGAGTTTTTGTTAGATACACAGTCGCTCCATATAAAATACTGGTATGCAACTGCATCCGTTTAGACTGGAAGCCGACTTCAACATAGTTGGGAAAAGGCTTTTTTTTTGCGGATGGGAATTCATCAATTGTCCCCTCCCGCTCTGGGTGGAGCGGTAGGGAGTGTCAGACTCTTACTGACTAAAACCCACCCGTGTTCCTTCCTTAGCCCTTTATGTTCCAGGCCCGCGGTAACCCTTTCGGACAATCCCGCTGACCCGGCAGGCTTCGGCCCTAACGGGTCTCTTCAACTGATGCTGACATCTCTTTGAGGCGCGCGTGGAACACGTACGCGCCGTCTGGCACGGGCCTAGTCCTGATCAGACGGTGAGCTACCCATTACTCTCCGTCCGCAGGCCCGCGCCTAGGGCGGCCGGGAGTCGTCACGCGTCTCTCGACGCCGGAGCGTCTCCCGCGGCGGCTGGAACGGGAGGCTCTCTCCCTCAGCCATCCCGCCAATCAGACATCCCGCCAATTGGGAAAAGGCTAGACAGATGATTTATTCCGGTCTGATTCCCTTTTTAATCTTAAAAACAAAACGTTCACTGCTACGCGTACTTCGCTCAGTGTACGTCATTCCTCTTGCCCAAATGTTGTACCTACCACGTAATGGGTGTTTCTGCTCCATTAGCCTTATGGCCTGTGTATCTTGCCCGTAACTTGTACACCGACCGCTAATTGTACTACACGGGGTAAGAATGTAATGTTTGGGTATAAGACGTTTTGATTTCTTGTTCAAGATAAAGGTAGAGAATTCTCTGGTGGAGAGTTTGTGTTGTTGTAGTATTAATGTTTTTTTTTGTTTGCCTATACTGTCCCACTGCTGGGGAAAGGCCTCCCCCAAATACTTCCTGGAACTCTTTTCCTGCTCCACCTCGAACCAGTCCTCGCGGTACGCGTCCAGGTAATCTCAAGATCTCTTTCTGGGCCGGCCTTGGCGGCGCCGTCAATCTTCAGGCACCCATTGTGTGGAGATTTTTGCCTAGCCATCATCGTGCATACGGCTGATATGACCCGCCCAATCCCACTTGAGCTTTGCAGCCTTCTTTCTATCCTACATCCAGTATGCCCGTTTTGGAACGCAGCGTGGTGTTCCAAATTCTGTCTTGTCTTTTAACACCCAGAATGCTGCGTTCCATCGCTCTTTGGCAAACTCCAAGGCGGTCATTTTGTGACTCGGTAAGCGACCAGGTCTGAGCATGAGCACCGTAGGTTATGACGTTTAATGTTCAGTTTACTACTTATAATTAAATACTTATTCATAGAAAACTACCCAATCAAGGTTTTCAAGAACATAAATAAAAAATATCTGCTTCAAAGGTCATCTCGCTTTAAATCCCTCAATTTATACAAAAACAGACAATTTCGATTGTAGCTCGAAAGTTCACAATTGGCGTCACTAAATAACAATGGGATCTACCCCTATTACGAGAGATGTAGGTGACACAGGGCTCAGGACACCTCAACCTCTACCAAACCCTTCTCAAACACAGGTGCGCTATGTAATCTACTTGTGATCACACACATTAAATAGAGCTTATGTATTCCGTAATAAAGTACAACAACAGTGCTACAACTCTAATTACAATTGCGTTTGGAACATGTGTCTGATTCGGATTTCATTGGCATAAATCCTTACTAATATGATAAATGCGAAAGTGTGTCTATCTGTTACCTCTTCATGTTTAAACCGCTGAACCGATTAAGATGAAATTTAATATAGAGATAGTTTGAGTCCCAAGAAAAGACATAAGTTAGTTTTTATGCCGATATTCTCACGGGATCGATACTTATGCGGGTGAAACCGTGGGGCGCTTCTAGTTAATAATATTTATTCGTAAAGAAAAGCAGCAGTGGCCCAGTGGTATCGGCCCTGACTTACGAGTTGTAGGTCGTGCGCTGGAACCCAGGCGGGCACTTTACTTAGTGTATTGAATTTTATCACAACTGCTCTCAAAACGGTAAGGGCAAACATCGTGAGAAAACCGGCACGTCCTAGACCCTCAAATTCGAAGACACGTGACATCTACCAACTCGTACTGGAACCACGTGGTAGATTACGGCCCACTCGCTCTTACCGAGAGGAGGCCTGTGTCCCAGCAGTGGGAACATTATAAGGCTGATTAAGCATTATGCATTCGTAAATAAGCAAAAGTGGATGTAATGACTCGAAACTGTAATTACGCGTTAAAACTGCGTAATTACAGATTACATTTTCTATGGTGAAGTCCTTCACCATAACCATGGTGTCCACACGTTCAGACGTTGCACCCAAAACAATACAAAGTCTGTCTTGTTTTTTGAAATCAACCGCTACTGTTGTTTGTATTTCATAGGACAAGGCTTACTAAAGGAAGGGCTGTGGTTAAATGTCGGGTGTGGTTATACATCCAATCCTAACATGATTTGAAAATATAATAATCATTCAGAGATTCATTGATAAACAGAATATCATTATTACATTTCAGAGCTCTATCAATATTTCCAAAAAATCTAACAATCCCAACTGTCAATCTGATAAAACCGATCCGATCCGACACGTCAGTTTCAATTTACAAACGCCCCGTACACTTGAGGCCAAAAACACGACATCCAGTGTAAACGTCATTGCAAAATAACGGCTCACGTGAAGCAAGTCAATATGGCGTCGTTTCACCTGTCACATTACAAGCCACTCTCGATATTACCCGGGCAATTTAAAAAATGGAACGTAATGTTTTAACCTACATTCGAATATTACTATTAAATTGACAGTATGGGTGAAATATTGAAGGGGTTCTGACCTCGGGTAAAATATTAAATTCAGTCGCATTAACCAGATGCGACTCTCACTAGAATCCAATACAAACCTAATTGAGGAAAGGTTGCATATCTATATACATATACATTTTAATTATATTTATTTTTAAAGTATGTATGTAAGTATATCCTTAGATTGTATGTCTATTATTTAAATAAGAGAATTGTTTTTAATTTACACGTTGTCTACATCTTTTTTTATGTCAGGTATGCTGTGTTTTTTTTTTGGCTGGGCAATTATCAAATGACCCCTCCCGCTCTGGGCAGAGCGGAAGGGAGTGTCAGACTCTTATCGACTAAAACCCACCCGTGTTTCTTCCTTAGCCTTTTATGTTCCGGGCCAGCGGTAACCCTTTCGGACAATCCCGCTGAAATCGCAGGTATGCTGGAAGAGATTTCTTTAGAAATAAGCATACCTTTGTGTACATATTTTTCTGTTCCTTTCTTCTTGTCTGTTTACATGTGTGTACGTACATAAATGGTTTGATAAATAAATAAAAAATCATGGTGATTCTTATCATAATTTCAGACAAATTACGTCCGAGACGTTCGTACGGCCGAGACGGCTAACCTAGGCCTCCCCCCTAGTTTCGGCACATTCAATCTTAGTCCTCTTAAATCCAGCGGATTCCCGCGACCTGTACCAATAATAGAGAAGAGAGCTAAGTTACAGTCAGATTAGAAACTGCTCGAAATCTTGGCTAAAACCGGTAATAAGCAAAAGCCCTATAAAAAAAGTGACCTTTCAAAAAATCTCCATTTTAATAAAAAAAAAAACATTAATTTCCGGTAGCAAAAAATTTTGTGTTGTCGAAGGAATTTCCATTTGTTTATCGAAAATACTAAAAAAATGTAAGCGGCGAAAATGAGAGGAACCATGAATATTTCATGATTTCTTTGCAAATTGAAGATGTTTGGCGAGTGACAATAGCTCAAAGGTATTGATTTTTCTGATAGAGAAATTGGGAGTTTAAATAATGAACGTTGAGGAAATAGAATAAATTGACATTACCTCATAAATATTTGTAAACCATTTTCTCATTTCACATGATGTCAGCTTTCTATAATGGTTTAATAACCCACAAAAAGGAAAAAAAAAAATGGTTTGACAGCAAAATTCAAACTACCTACGGTTTTGTAGATTTTAAATGATTCTTCAACATAACTTTAGTGTCAATACGCAAAAAGTGAAAAAACATTAACATTACTAAAGTAATATAAACTAATTTACATAGCCAATATAAAAATAATACTAAAACACGCATAATGAACTCCACTTTAATTAAAGAACTTCAACAAGAAAATCTCGATTAGAACTAAAACCGAACTAAGGCCAGGATTAAGCCAACAGGATAGAACAAACTGACATTGCATAGCTTAGCTCGTCCGTGTAATTATGAGCTACCAGTGAACCGGCATGAACTGGTATTAACTGGAATTAACTGGATAAAACCAGATTGTGAGCAATATAGCCGGCCTGGATTTGGCCGCAATCTTAGCCGGTGGGGGTCCTGGGATGTTGTTTCGGATACGGTATTGTGTTTCTTGGATAGGTCCTAATCAAAATATAAAGAGTTTCATTAAAATACTTTGAAGTCAATACCGGACGCTATCACAGACATACTTTTATACACTATTCTCGAATCTACCTTTTCTAGTTATTTTTTGAGTTTCGTGCCCAACGGGTGCCAACGGAATCCTATTATGAAACCGTATGTCATAGGGCTGAATTTTTTTACCCGTAACAGGTAAAATGTAAACTCAAAATTCACGTAAATCAATCAATCAATCTGCCTAAACTTTCCCAAGTATGTTGGGATCAGCTTCCAGTCTAACCGGATGCAGCTTCAAACCAGTACTCACATGGAGTGACTGCCTATCTGACTTTCACGACCAAGTTACTTTACATAAAAGGTGTAATACAATAAACGCAAGTCCTGAAAGTAGTTTGTTCTTAATTGACTAATTCAGTAACAATTATTAAAAGTTTTTTTTTTAACTTTTACCTGACCTTCACAACCCAGGTACTGGGTAACCCGATACCCCTCAATAAGACTGGTTGTCAGACTTTTGGGATTCTGCCTACCCGTCACGACTGTCAAAGATCGAATGAGAGCCAGGGACCAGCGGCTTAGCGTGATTCCCGAGGCACGGAGGGTCTCGATATGTAAGAGATGCTCCGACCTTCGACCAACCCTGACTGTTATCATTTAGCCCATGTAATTCGCATAAGTATGGTTTCATCATTTCAGCCGAAAGACATCCACTGCTGGACATAGGCCTCCCCCAAGCACCTCCACTTCGACAGGTTCTGCGCTTCAAGTAGAAGAGGTTCGGTTTGAAGTACGGTTTTTACAATGTCTAATAATGAATGGTTAAAACAATGATTTCAAAAGTAAGGATACGCCCGTCTGAACATTTTACATAGAAGTTCTTCGTTCGAAATTCGAAGTTCGCGCGCACCACTGTCAACTGAGTCGCGTTGGCCCTAAAACCGTCATTTTAGGGCCAGCGCGCTGGTGCCATTTCGTCGCGCCGTTAGCCCGGTCCTTACGCTAGTAATATATATGTCAATGGGTTAAAAGCTATAAAGGTTTTCTCTTAAATGAACTTGCAATGTAAATCAGTCACAGAGCAGAGAATTTCCTCATTAGGAACTACCTCATCTAGATCTTCATACACCTAGATAAGTAGGCAGGAATAAATGACATTTGTTTTCTTGTTACATTTCAATTATCTCGGCTCTCCTTAGTATAACGCGACGAAATTACATTTTTACTTGGATATTTCATTTTTTCAACGTAATATATATTTTTTCGTCCTATATTAGCCGTTACTGCCCGTGGCATTTACTAGAAATGTATTTTTTTGCCCAAAATGTATAAAAATCTAGCATCACGCCTGTACATATTATTTGCCCGAAGGGAGAGGCAGAAATGTCTATTTCATCCACATTTAGCTAGTTATGTTTTAAATCTGACGTAATAATGGGCGAGCCAGAAGCCATAATTCCATATTAATTTTTAGGCTACCAAAATAGCAATTATTTGAGATTCACGAAAAAATAATAAATTAGAATGTATATTAAGATTTTTAGGAAAGCAACATGGGAATTATTTGTTGTTCGATTAAATACCTCCCCCCCCTTAAGGGAGATGGGGTAAGGTAGCCTGCGAAATTAAAATTTACTTACGTTTTTTTTGCAATTTTCCCGTCAGTGTCAGGTTGTATGTTGATTAAAATATGATTCGCGGCCGTAACAACTATGGCTTTACAAAATTATAATTAATAGGTGTTGTGTTTTTTTTTTTTTTTTATAGGTTATATAAATTATTATTATAATTATCATGTATTGAGAACAAAGATTTGAATACACATTAAATAGGTTTTCGGGCTGTTACTGTATATGGAAAAACCCCATGTCAAACACTTTGTCAAACTTTGGGATCAATCCCAGGAACGCTCAGCAGTCAAGCTTGCAAATAGACCAACGAAGCAGTTAACGGTTTAAAGGAGTGTTTAAACTGAGGCGAATCCCTCATACGATGCGGGATGCGACTGCGCGTTGTTCTAATGACCAGGGCCCTATTTAATTTAACTGACATTATTGTCAAAAATGTAAATCATTGACACATTTCACATCAGATGAATAAAATGTAGTAACCCCTCAAGCGTCAAGTGTACACCAAGTGTACATAAGAAAAAGTGCTCGAAACGTCAACGGTACACCAAGTGTACACAACAGTGTCATTGTTAAAACAATGACTTTACTGCGCCCATTCAACTACTCCGACGCGTGGGTGTTTCGACAAGTAGGCACGTGTGAGGGGTTAAAGAAACTTGTAAAATTGTTCGATTATTATCAGATTTTCGCCCATCACAGTGGGCAGGATAGAATGATGATAAAATGGTACTGTATCTAGTGTAAAGCTAACTCATATTCTATAGAAAAGAGAGGATCCTCCGACCAGATGGGTGATGTGTCTGGCGGGCAACTGCCCGATGATTCATGTCGGGCCGTTGTATCTATGCTAGTTGCGCGGTAAACTCTGCTTGCGCGATGCAGGATTTTGCGTGACGTCAGTATGACGCGTTCTTCGCATGTGGCGTTGTAGAGACCGCTACACTAGTATTTAAGAAAAGTTCGGATGTGTAGACAGTCGTCCTCGCCTAAGCTCATACAGCCTATAATGTTCCTACTACTGGGACACAGTCCTCATATCTCTGAGAAGTAGTGGATCGTAATCCACCACGTGTACCCAGTTCGGGTTGGTAGATAAATAAATAAAATGTATTTATTGCATCATCTTAAATAACTCATTCTAGTTACAATGGGGAGAATCGGATATCTATGGGGAGAATCCATATAAGCAATTAGTTTGTGTTAGGATGCTATGCCCTTACCCAGGTTATAAATTGTTATTAAGTTATTGAACCCTTTCAAGGTAATGTAAACTTATACAATTAAAATAAAACGAACTATAAACAAGAATAAAAACAAAATAATGAAATGAAAACACAGTATTTTTATGAAAGGCAAAAAACGCGCTAGTGATGTGAGTGCGCCGTGTCCTCGTAGAGGCGATCGGCAGCGGCGGCGACCTCTCGCGCCCGGCCCTGGTGCAAGCCATGGTCCGGGGCGAGAGGGAGTGGGAGGCAGTCACCTCCTTCTGCGAAGCAGTCATGCTAGCGAAGGAGGTGGCGGGACGGCTCAGGGAGAGAGCCTCCCGTCCCAGCCGCCGCGGGAGACGCTCCGGGCGTCGGGAGCCGCGCGACGACTCCCGGCCACCGTAGGCGTGGGCCTGCGATCGGAGAGTAATGGGTAGCTCACCGTCCGATCAGGACCAGGCCCGTGCCGGACGGCGCGTACGTGTTCCACGCGCTCCTCAAAGAGATGTCAGCATCGAGGAGGGGCCCCATAGGGCCGAAGCCTGCCGGGTCAGCGGGATTGTCCGAAAGGGTAACCGCTGGCCCGGAACATAAAGGGCTAAGGAAGGAACACGGGTGGGTTTTAGTCAGTAAGAGTCTGACACTCCCTTCCGCTCCACCCAGAGCGGGAAGGGTCATTTGATGATTTCCCATCCGCAAAAAAAAAAAAAAAGTGATGTGAGTGTTATGTGAGTAGGAGATGGTGTAAAGGTGAATGTGTATGTGAGGAGTGGGTGTGAGTAAGTGTGGGAGTGAGAGAGTGGAAGTGGAGGGTTGTACCTACACAGTATAACATGAAGGAGATAAAAGATTAATTTGAGTTTTTTTTTTTTTTATAGATGTCACATGTGTTCGAATTTTTGGTTCTAGGGTTTTTCACGACGTTTTCCTTCACCGTTTTTGTAAAGCTCAATGCTCTATTCTAAATCTCAATCCTACTAACTTTGTAAAAGTTTGTATGGTTTGAATGCTGGTTGCTCAATATCGCAAAACTGCTGAACGGATATGTTTGGATATTTGGCAGATAATTTATAACCTGGATAAACACTTACTACTTTTATCCCGGTATAATTTCCGATGCCAACGCGGGCGAAGCCACAGGAAAAAGCTAGTGTGTCATATTTACACCAAAGTATGTTTAATTACCTGAAAAATATAAGCAAATTAATCTTATTATGGCCGTTGGGCTTAATAAGGCTCGGTAGACCTCAACAAACAATGCTGAAGCGATATTGCCTTAATCACCATATTTGACAGGTTTATCCGTTGATTGATCGAGTTCTATTGTACAAGTAGATAATACTGTTGCTCTTGCAGGTTATTTACATTATTTGTGAATTCTATTATTATATATTAAGGAATTTTTAAAGGTACTCGTAGAGTTGGAACGTGTACAAACCTTTTTCCTCATTTTTCTCCAAATGATTCGATGGTTATTTGAAAAAAAAATTGCCGGTCAATACATTTTGACCACGTGGGTCAATACCCACGCGGTCAAAATGTATGGAACGGCAATTTTTTTTTTGTTGTGCTGTTTTCTACAAAACTGCAATCAGCTACCCGCCCGTATTGTCCTCATAATCAGCCTATACTGTTCCAACTGCTGGGACACAGGCCTCCTCTCTGTGAGAGGGAATGGGCCGTAATCCACCACGCGGGCCCAGTGCGGGTTGGTGATTATCCTAATGCAGGGCAAAGGCACACAATTCTGTTCTGTCTTTTGCTAGTGCCGGCCAGTCCTTTCAGTAGGAGTCAAACTCGTCCCACGATCTTCGTCTCAGCCTGCCGCGATGGCGCCGTGCGTTTAGTGGGACCCAATCAGAAACAGCAGATTTTATTTAATAACCGACGAAAAATTTCAACTCAAACTCAAATCATTTATTTCAATTAAACCTTGTACAGGCACTTTTGAATTGTCAAAATTAAATAGTCTGTCAGTTAGTCAGAAAGTTGAAGCTAGTTGCCCATTCCAAAGCGTAGATCTCTATGGAGAAGAACGGGCAAGAAACTCCATGGACACTCTTTTAAATAAAGATATTACAAAATCCTGGGTACATTATTCTTGTTGCTTCTATATGTGAGAACAATGTAAAAAAGACAGAAATGAAGAAACAATTCAAGACATAAGATTAAAAATAAGCCTTGGCTGTTATGAGATGACCAGTCTCAACCCGGTGGGGTTCAGAATCATGTACCTACTGAATCCATGGTAATAGGTTTTGTGTCGATATCACTGCATAGGGTTGGCAGGGATATTATGTATATGTAGAAAGTAAATACAATTATTAATTCATGTTTTTTTTTGTTGTAACAGACTTGACCAAAGTAGCTAATAAGCAAATTGATACTTCAATAAGGTAAGAACTGACCTCACTTTCATTCAGACAAATAGACCTTATGCCGAGCAAGTGGCACTCAACTTTAGGGTGGTAAGGCAATTACGAGGTCGACTTTACACTATATTATATAGGGTGACCCGTGAAACGAGGCCCAAAGCAAAATTTTAGAAGCCTCTCTGCAAGGGCTTGGTATAAAAATTTAAGCTTCCTGAAACACCGCCAGTGTTAGCTTCAATTTTTTTTTTCTCCGGACTTCATTTCGTGGCCCGCCCGGTATATTCGATCAACAACAATATTTTTTAAAACAAACACGTTGAACCGACCCTTTTAGCACATAACACAATATTCTCTAACAAGAAAATTAAAAATGTACGATAACGTAATAAGTCATAAAGTAGGTAGAATGAACGTATTTCTTACAGAACCTTCCTTTTATCATGGCTTTATATAACGAGGAGGATGTAAAAATGTTGTACACAAAGTTACACGTGGTAGGGTATGTTGTTTTTGTGTAGGTGTGTTGATGTAAAAACCGGCCAAGTGCGTGTCGGGCCACGCACAGTATAGGGTTCCGTAGTAGCCCGTTATCACAATGTATTACGATTCTGTTGTTCTTTACTCTGAATATAAAAAAAAAATATAAAAAAAAACATATTTTGTTTTTCAATGCAAGTCTTTACCCGTTATAAACAAGCAACTACTTAATCTTAGTCACTTTAAAGGATTAATGCTAAGGATTTTGCATTTGGTACAAAATTATCCAACACCCAAGTTCAACGACTGTTACTGCTAAACTAATAAAGTTATCTTGACCGCTATAATTTTCCTTTAAAGTTCATGAAATGCACTATCATTGTGAATTTTTCCAGATTTTTCAAGCCAGCAATTTAGGTTTTAGAGGGGGGGTGACGCCCTACTGGAACAAAAATTTGCACTTTAAAGTTCAATATTTCGTAAATGGAGCATTAAATCGAAAAATAATTTTAGCAACCCCCCAGTCATTTAGGAAGACCTATTCAACGATACCCCACACGATGGGGTAGACGACGAAAAAAATATTCATCCCCACTTCAGCTGTAGGGGAGCTACCATAAAAAAAAATATTTTTGAAATTTTATTTTACCTCTTTGTCGGCGTAATTTATATACACAGTTACACACTCCTACAAAATTACAGCTTTCTAGTACTAACGGTCTCTTAGCAAAACCTCTGACAGACAGACAGACAGACGGACGGACATGACGAAACTATAAGGGTTCCTTGTAGGAACTACGGAACCCTAAAAAGGGCTTTTTTGGGAATAATGGATACAGGAAAACAAGACACCTTTTCCCTGTATATTCCCTACACATCTGTGAAACAAAACTGAACTGAAAACTGGGTGTACTATTCAGAAATATATTTCACCCAATTTCTCCAGCTGTAATAGGAGGTGATCAACCGATTCCCTCAACCGGTTTCTGCACCGTAACACACTATCAACCACAATCTGTTTAATTTTGAACGATATAGCTAATCCATTGCTTCATAATTATCGAAAAATTGTCTGCGCAGCAACGTAAGTGACGCAATGAATGTTGTTCAACTGTCAAAATTAAAGCCATTGCTAATTTTAGTGTGTCACGCAATTACCCCGGGGGTTGGTAATAGGAAATTCCTAACAATTCAAAAACGCTGTGCGGCTTGGGGATTGAACCTAGGACCCCATACTGAGCAGTAGCACTCGCAACCACCAGACCACCGAAGCTTTATAACAGTAAATTATTATGAAACTCGGTGAACAAAAAACCCCTCGATAGTATTATTAATTATACAATTTTTTAATAGTGTATAGTATTCTACTAGTCAAGCCCTTTCATTTGATACCCATATTGAGGGAGTTGAGAAAAAAAAATGTAAGTCGCCACTTTGTTGTGGCGGCCATCTTGGATTTGAAATTTGTTATAGTGTATAGTATTCTACTATTGAAGCCCTTTCATTTGATACCGATATTGAGGGAATTGTGAAAAAATATGTTATCCGCCATTTTGTAGCGGCGGCCATCTTGGACCGATTTTCATCAAACATAGCTAAGAACACTCCCGACTAATACACCTTTCAAACAAAAAAAAACTAAATCAAAATCGGTTCATCCGTTCGGGAGCTACGATGCCACAGACAGACACACACACACACACACCCCCACACACACACCCCCACACACAGACACGTCAAACTTATAACACCCCGTCGTTTTTGTCTCATTACTTCCTTCATAAGTAGTTTCAAGCATCGTGAACAGAAAGTCGTCGAACTTTCAAAAGTTCTTATAGAAAATTAATCGAACATTCGCTCCGTTAAGAAAAATAAAAGAAAACTAGTTTCACTAAAGAAACTTCTACCAAATTGTCAAACTATTTAATTAAGAGAATTGAAAAGTGCGTACAGTCAGCCCCAAAAAGATGTACACGGACAAGAATTAATTTAATTGACCACAAGCTTCGTTCCATATTAAAGCCAACCTTGGAAACCTGGACTTATAATCAATAAATGACAAATGTATTATTATTCCTATTATTTATTTATTTAAGTTGACATTGAACTATTTCTTTTTTTTTCTTTTTGGTTATGATATTTAAATGATTTCTATTTCTTATCTTCAATTCTTAATGAGTTGACATTGAAAATTTTATTGTGGGTAGTTTCTAGTCTTGAATTCTTAAGAGCCTATACTACCTCAAATGGCTTAGCATGATCCTCCGTTATGTCGAAAATACCGGAGCACTAATTTTGAAATAAATATATGCTAAAGTTGAGGATTAATGTTAAGTACTATGTTAGACGAAAACACGATTTCATAAAATTTTCTCGATAGAAATAAATTCCAAAGTTACCTCCAAACCAAACAATAAACCGCTGGTATTCAAAAAATACTTCAAATTAGATCATGAAACTTTGCATACTAACTGAACTAACTATAAAGCAGGTATTATGTTAGTTAGTTTTTTTGAATTACCTTTATTTTCACCGTAAAAAGCAAATACCTAAACTATTGGCGCTGCCTTCCGCCCAGCACCGCACTCTGTCTCGCTCTGACACAGTTCGCGAGCAGTATCGTGCGAGCGAGATAAAGAGTGACTTTTAGCTGAGGTAGTATAGGCTCTTAATGAGTTGACATTGAAAATTTTATTGTAGGTATTTTTTTTTTGTTTTATATTCATTATGTTAATTTTGATGATGATGTTGTGAGTTTGTGAGTTACGTTGTTAATTTTTAAATGTATTCGGTACTTGTATTATGGATGTTAATTTTTTTTTATCCTAAGGAACGATTTCAAATACAATGTAAATTGTTTGTGAATAAATTGAATTGAATTGAATACAAGTCTGAAATCGCCAACCCGTCTTGAGCAACCGTGGTGCTCATGCCTTCTGTGTAGAAGAAGAGGCCTTTACCCTGCATTGGCACAATACTGCCGTCATAAAGAAAAAGGGCACAACTAACATTTTTTTTCAAAATTGAGTAAAAAAACTGGCTTATGCGCCTTTTTTTTCTGATTCCAAATATGTATATAAATCAATTTTGAAAAAAAATTTAGTTGTGCCCTTTTTCTTTATGACGGCAGAATAGTAGGCTGGTATTATACATCTTTTTGAGGCTTCGTGTCGATAGCAAAAATAACACGAAAAAATATGTAATTTTTTATTTACTTTGCCTAAAATTCGGCAACGCGAAAACCGTTCGCTAACGCAGCCATTCGGTCCTCACGTGTGCAAGATGGTAGGTGAGACATTAGAATATAATAGAAAACTCTTTATTATGTACACCATATACACATACCATACCATACCATAAGTACAGACTCCAGCACATGAAGCTACTACAATCTGTCAAATTTATTTAATAGATTTTCAACTTTTTAGCTAAAACATAAGGTTCAAAGTTGATTGGGAAAATTTGACAGTTTCGGGTAGCTTGATGTGCTGGCGTCTGTACATTGTCCGTGGAGAGACGCCGCATACACACCAGAGGTCTAAAAGTCCATGAACCCCTACTTGTGGAGGCTGTCCTTGCTACGGCCTACTTGAGCACGTAGTCTATTTAAGGTTTTACGTCTTTTTGAGGCTGATTGTACAAAAGTCACGGCAGAAGCTAGTTAAAAAGAAATATGAAACTTTTAATTAAAGTTTCCTCCCATTCCTTCGGACAACTGAAGTTCGGTACTAAATAAAGTTACTAAAAAGAATGAAATAAATTTTACCATATCTTGAAGGAATAAATTATTTTTGGGAATTTGAATCGAGCAGACTTTTTGTGGGTAAAGTTTTAAGACCTAGATATAGCCGTAGGTCCTTTGTACAGTCAACAGCAAAAGTAGATGATCAAAATCAGAAATTCAATACTAATGAACGGAGTTCGCGTCAGAACTGTGTGGCGTCGAAGTACTATTAAAGTCCTCCAGACCGTATTTCGGCCACGGCGGCCAATCACAACGGAGACTAGCCTTCGGCGCGGGAGATATTATAGTGCACAAGTGTGCGCGCAGACACAGGTGCACTCCCTCTTCCCTCACTCTCATTGTCCGATGGGACGGCAATCCGACACGACCGGAGAGAGATCAGGCGCAGGACCAACGGCTTAACGTGCTTTCCGAAGCACGGGGGTATCACACCGCCAACTTCCAAACTCCGGGCTGCTACTAAGAAATTCCTAATGGAAAAACTCAATAACACTTTGCCCGACCCGGGAATCGAACCCGGGACCCCACGCTCAGCAGTCGCGCTTGCGACCACGAGACCAACGGGGCAGTCTACTACTTAGAATACTTACTACGTAGAATACTTTAAAATCACTTCGACGCCACACAGTTCTGACGCGAACTCCGTTCATTGGTATTGAATTTCTGATTTTGATCATCTACTTTTGCTGTTGACTGTTATGTACACGACACAGTTTCTTTACGGTACGGCGTATAAAACGCGCCGTAGAAAAAACGTGCCTGCCAACAAGCTTCCATAGTGATGAACCGTGTCTACACACGGCGAATAAACCGTAGCTTTTCGCGGCAAGAAAAACGCGTGTGTACAAAGGGCCTGAGTATTACAAAACGAGATCTAACTTTACCCTAGAGTCAGTTTTTACTTTTTTTTTTTTTTTTTTTTACTTTATTTCGACTAGGCAACGTAAAATTGGCCCAGTGTAAAAGGCCGCGACTTACAACTTGTATAGACGCCAGCACATAAAGCTACCCGAAACTGTCAAATTTTCCCAATCAACTTTGTACCTTATACTTTAGCGCTAAGGTTGAAAATATTTTAAAGAAATTTGACAGATTGTAGTAGCTTGATGTGCTGGCGTCTGTACGTCATAGGTTCCAACCCTGACAGGCGCTTTTTTTTTTTTTTTTTTTGTTAGCCTAGTTTGTGTCCCACTGCTGGGCAAAGGCCTCCCCTTTTTCCTTCCAAACCTCCCTGTCTTGTGTGATCTCCGGCCATGTTGGCCCTGCGAATGATATTAGATCGTCACGCCACCTTCGCCTTGGTCTACCTCGACGGCGATGTCCTGCCTCAGGCGTCCAGTGAGTGACGATCTTTGCCCATCTCTCCGGGTGCATTCGTGAGACGTGTCCGGCCCACTCCCACTTCAGCCTGGCTGTTTTTTCTCCAACATCCGCTACTTGAGTTATAGAGCGCAGCGTGGTGTTTCTAACTCGATCTGTACGCTTAACACATAACATGCTGCGCTCCATTGCCCGTTGGCAAATCTTGAGTTTGGACTTCTGTTGTTCAGTAAGTGACCAACTTTGTGCACCATAGGTTAGGACGGGCAGGATGCACATGTCGATGAGTTTCCTTTTTAATGATATAGGAAGACTACCTTTCATGTGTTCTTTGAGGGCCCAGTAGGTCTTCCAAGCATTTTGGACTCGTCTTTCGACTTCCTTATCTTGTCTGTTTTTGAAAGACACTATCTGGCCCAAGTATGTGTACTCATCGACATATTGCAACACATGTCCGTCTACCTCGACCCTACGTTTCGTGCTGTTGGTCATGACCTGTGTCTTGGATCTGTTCATTGAAAGTCCAACCTCAAGACTTGCCGTGCTCAGATCTTGGAGCATTTCCTCAAGTTCTGAAGGTGATGTGGAGAATAACACTATGTCATCTGCAAAGCGGAGGTTTGTTAGCTGGTGGCCGCTAACATGTATACCTCGTGACTTCCATGAATCAGGCAACTTGTTAAAAACCTCCTGCAATGCACTTGTGAACAGCTTAGGTGAGAGTGGATCGCCTTGTTTGACACCTTTTTCTATTTTAAAATTTGGGCCAGAAACATGTAGCTTGATGTTCGCAGAGCTACTTCTGTAGATGGTGTCAATGAGGTCAATGTAGGTGTGAGTAACATTTTGGGACTCCAAGGCATTAATAACTGACTGATGGCCTATACTGTCGAATGCCTTGGCATAGTCCACAAAGGCCAGGTAAAGTGGTTTGTTGAATTCATTATATTTTTCTATTACTTGATTGATGGTATGGAGATGATCGGTTGTGGAGAAATGGGGACGAAATCCAGCTTGTTCGGGAGGTTGGTGAAGGTCAAGTGTCGGAGCGATACGGTTTTCTATTACTTTGATAAACAGTTTGTATAAATGTGAAATAAGGCTTATGGGTCGATAGTTCGCGATGTCAGCTTTGTCTCCTTTCTTATGAAGTAAAATTATATTAGAGTGACACATTTCAGAGGGAATTTGACCGGTGTGTAGGATGGTGTTGAAAAAAGATGTGATGTGAGGCAGAAGAGTGTTTCGCCCTAACTTTAAAACTTCTGTAGTTATTCCGTCCGTTCCAGGGCTTTTATTGTATTTCATCTCGCGAAGAGCTCGTTGAACTTCGTAGGGACTAATAGGATCAACAGAGTCAGGGCAATAGTAAATAAAGTGTCTGGGCTGTTTGTGTTGATCCTGGTACAGTTTTTTATAGAATTTTGTGGATATGTCGATAATTTTGCTTGAACTACCTTGTTTTTTCCCATTTTCGTCCATTAGGTTGGAAATCCAGGTTTTTCCCTTCGTGATTCCCTGTTTGGCAGATCTTAAAGAGGTGTTACTCAGTAAAGCTGATTTGATCATGTTGGTGTTACAGTCTCTTACGTCTTTTCTTATGCTTCGTTTAACCAATTTATCTATTTTATTATATTCTACTCGATTATGCTTTAACAATTCTCTATTCTCTATTAATGATACCGTCTGATTGCTTAATTTGTTATTGTTTCTTCTTGCACATTTAACAGGCGCTTTACTTTGTATAAATTATTTCGTCACCACTGCTCTCAAAACGGTGAAGGAAAACACCGTGAGGAAACCGACGTGTCTTAGAACCAAAAATTTTAAGATATATAACATCTACCAACCACCAACGCACTGAGCCCGCGTGGTGTATTGCGGCCCACTCCCTCTCACCGAAAGGAGGTCTGTGTCCCAGCATTGGGAACATTATAACCTGATTATGCTAAGGTAAATTCTAAATTCAAAACTGACAGGTTAAGTACCGTACCATAAGCAACGAAAATAAAAGAATATAGTATATGATTGCAGTTAAGACAACAAAATCACAACGACAAGTAATGTCCCTTCACGAGTCTTTTGAACACATGTAACGACTGTGCGCGTTTAATATCAACTGGCAATGCATTCCACAAACGAGCAGCCTGGACAGTAAAGAATTTATCAAAGAAAGTGGTGGAATGCATAGACATTTTGACCTTCAAATTATCTGATGACCTTAAAAATTTCGTGTGGGAGTCACAAAGAAACTGGAAACGTTTCTTGAGATAAAGAGGGGTGGAAGGGGAAAAGAGCACATTGTACAAAAGGGAAAGAATATGAGCATTCCGGCAAAGGCGAATTGGTAACCACTTGAGCTTTACACGAATTTCGATATATATTCTACTAACTGACGATGGAAGAAAGAATGAAAGAAAAAGTATTTATTGCGACTCGTACAGGAAGATCACAAACTAAACTAAACACAGTAAAATAAAAATCCAAGTTATATAAAAAAAAAAAGTAACAAAAGGAAAATGAAACAAAGTCCTATACGAGGCCAAAAGGCTCCTATCTCAGCATGATGCTGCGACATTTAAAAAAAAATAAAGGTCGCAGCGCTAGTATTCTGATAGGGCCCGCTGTGATGTCACGGGCAGTTACAGATATAAATAAATATGTAAAATATTAGCAAATAAAAAAAAAGTAAATAAATAAAATAAGATGCAAGCAGTTTCGAATATTCTTAAATGGGTTCTTTGCAAACTCGCGTACAGAAATTAAATTCGCAAACAATGATCAACAATGTGACTTTGTATCCACGTTGCCTACAGTTACATGCAATTTCATCTATTTCCATACTTGCATCCGAACTTACATAGTTAGTCTTGTATTCATTAGGTACGTTCACTACATTCATAAGGGAATTGTGCCAAAATTTACATCAACTAGGTACAGACGCCAGCCAGCACATCAAGCTACTAAAATCCGTCAAATTTCTTTAATAGATTTTCAACTTTATCGCTGAAGCATAAGGTTCAAAGTTGATTGGGAAAATTGGAGAGTTTCGGATAGCTTGATGTGCTGGCGTCTGTACATAACCAGACATAATATTCCTTAGCTTAGTTATTTCATTATAGTCATCTTAGCCAAAAAACGTCCATTACTGGATATGGCTTCATAGGTATATGGCTCGAATTCGTCTGTAGGTATAAATTTTTGGTTAACATACATTGTAGTATAGTCGACCTTGTAATTGTTTTACCACTTTTGACAACGATTCTCAGTAAATAGAAACTTTACTTATGTTGATACTACCTAACCGTCACATAGTCAAAATATATACCTTGTCATTTGATGACGTGTAATCACTTGCGCGTCATAAAAATACAAATTCAACCTTAAGGAACCAACCAATCCAACCTTATTCTTTGGCCTATTTCTTGGCCAAAGAATTAGCATTGCCATACAACGTGGCAATGCTGCCAGCCTTTTGGGCACTGTTCCTGTTGACAGCGATGCGGACGAATTTTTTGATGCCCTATGATCATTTTGCTAATTTTTTTTCATATAAATGTACATATTATTATTATTTTAAATAGGTATTAGCATAAATTATGTAAATATTAAATAAATTATTACCTTAAGGTGGAAAAACAAGTTCGTTCATTCAACGTTCATTATCTTTATTATTGAACATAATCAACTTAAACGTGATAAAAGAGAATTTATGAGAGAAATTGTATCTTTATTATTGAACATACAATTTCTCTCATAAATTCTCTTTTATCAAAACAACTGATTTAGATTCAGGAAGGTTTACTTATCATATTTATATACAGTGAAATCTATGCACATAATTTATGCTAACCGTCTTATAACAATAAAAATAATTTATGTACCTACATGTATGAATAAAAAGTAATTTAAAAAAATTAAACCGACTTCAAAAAGAAATGAACATAAAATTATGAAATAACTTTAATTTCGGAAGTCGGTGTCTTGGGATCTGTACCTATTTTAGTTTTAGTTTTTTGCCACCGACTTCCGAAATTAAAGTTATTTCATAATTTTATGTTCATTTCTTTTTGAAGTCGGTTTAATTTTTTTAAATTACTTTTTATTTGGTAATTTTTAGTTGTTGCACTAGAATTTGACCAAGGTTTTGAGATGTTTTCGCTTTGACAGTACACCCGTAGCTCGTATCAATAAGCCAGGCCGTCACACTTTCACGTCTTAGTCCATATCTTGAAAATTACTGAATCGATTTTGATGAAACTTGCACTGTTCCCTAAGTTGAAGTAAATGTAAGCCAATGAAAAAAGAATGGTCACGATCCGATTAATAGTTACGGAGATATGCGTGGACAAACATACATACATACATACATACATACATACATACGTCTATAAAATTTTGTATATTTGTTTGGAAGCCCTAATAGATTGTCATATGTGAATATAATGAAATTCCAATAATATTACATACATACGTATCGAATTGATAACCTCCTTTTTTTTGAAGTCGGTAAAAAGGGGGACGGAATCATAGGGCATCATAAAATTCATGTTTCAGAAAATAATTTTAACATTTTTTTATCATGTCCATGAATGAAGCTACTCGTTTTTCCACACCCAAACACATATTTCTTATCACTGTAACAGGAACCGATGTAAAAGAGTGCCCCATTAGAGCATAACGTGTCGGGTTCCACACTAACAAAGGGTTCAGGGATATCAGCTTACTTCAATTTGTTACATTTTATTACTTGGCTTTCTGGAAACTGTTGGATTGTTGAGAATGGAGGTATTTCCGTTCGCGTGATTGGGTAAGATATTTTATCGGGTATTGGATAAAGTTAGAAATTGTGTATAAGCTATGTTTGCTTCTGGATATCGTAGTGTATACAGACACAATTGGTACGCTGACTGAGCGATATGCACTTTTTTGTCTCGATCAGCACACACGATATATGTAACATAATTGACACAAGACCTCATACAACCCAATTGGAGTATTGAGTTAGAAGCATAATACAAGGACCAAAACTTATTTTTTAAGCTATTTCTTTTATTGATTTAATTCTCCCTTATTAAAAACATTTTTTCAAATATGTTTATAAAAAAGACTAGCTGTTCCCTGCGGTGTCACACGCTGCGCGGCTCCTAAGGGTCGTAGCGTGATGTTATATAGCGTATAGCCTTCCTTGATAAATGGACTATCCAACACAAAAATAAAATTTCAATTCGAACCAGCAGTTCCTGAGATTAGCGCGTTCAAACAAACAAACTCTTCAGCTTTATAATATTATTAGTATAGAGATCTAAAAATTTAAAAATAGTAGTCCGCCGGTATCGGGAGCAGGGTCCAAGCTACCGGTGGTTAGGTCTCCAGAAACAGAAACCTCCTCACAATGCGAGCCGTATCAAGGAGTACTGCCTTCTGAATCAGGCCCTTGACCCAACCGCCTAACGAGAGCCTCGACAGATGTTGATCGAGGTTTTTGGCCATTCGGCTGATACGACTATCTGCACAATGATAGCCGAGCTCACATTCCACATAAAAAAACCTCGTGTGTTAAGTCAAGATATTTAATTTGTTTCTCTTTCTCAGCTTTCACGAGGTTCTCGTCATGTCGAATGATAACATCCACAATCATTGTGCGGCGCGTTATTGATCTATCACCACTATAACAGGCCTATTAACGACAATAGTCCTGTCTAAGCTAACTATTATTATTAAGAAATTTGTGTTGACCTTAGTTTATGCATTTAAAATGCAAATGCAATTATTAACAAACTACATTTAGGACTTGCGTTGATTCTGTTACACCTTGTAATATAAAGTAAATGGGTCGTGAAGGTCAGGTAGGCGGACGTTCCATGTAAAAAATGGTATTCACCTGCATCTGGTTAGACTGGAGGCCAACCCTAACATACACGTAAACATTTTGGCCCAGTCAGCAGTTTTAATAGGTCGAAATGCTTAGGGCTGTTCAGCTTTGGGTTCGAATCCCGCACGTAACAAATATGTATATACTATATGGCCTAGAAACTGTTGTTCTAGGTCAAGATGTTATAAGCATGAAACTGTACACGATATAGCTTTAGTTTGCATGTCGACGTCCCTTACGGACATCGACATGCAAACTAAAGAATTTTCCCGGAGAAATTTGTCGTCTGTTAGGTCTAAAGTTCCTCTATAGCATATTTCCTAGTGCAGGGCAACCTGCTTCACTGATAACACAACAAAACTGCTAGTAAATAAACAAAAGCAACTGAAACAATTGCTACATTCCCTACAACGATTCAACACAGAACTAAGTACGGTTAGCAACAAAATTACACGTTTGACAAAGAGCGATTATGGTCAGCAAATGTGGCATTTGGATTAGGTACACTATTGTTGGTGGTCAACAGTGCGGAAAGAGATGGTAGGGTGTTTATCTGTTGGGGGGTAGGAAGACTGGTTGAAAATGGTGATCTAGTAGGGGCGTTAGTTTACTAGATTCCAATAAACGGACGTGCCGGGTGAATGTTAAGCTACGGTACCAGTAGTCCATTGATTTGTCAGAATATTGTTACAAGTTTTAAAAGTCCATAATGTTCTGCCGTTTCCAGCGTACAGTCACGAGCAAAAGTATGTATACACTTGGCTTTATTCAAAGTAGATTTTCTCCTTTATTTTTTAATGAATTTTTATGTATTTCCGAACCCATAGGTATATGTAAAGTGTCGTATTTCAACGTTGCATTCGTTATTTCGTGAAAAAATCGCAATTTAAAGTTGCCAAGTGTTGACATATTGGTGCTCGTGACTGTACAAATACATTTTCAGGATATTGGTTAGTTTGTTAGATATAACATTGATTTAAATAAATTAGGATTAGGACTTCCTAGAAGAGAGGCGGGCGTCACATAACGACCGTAGTGACTGCTGTCCTGAAAATGATGGCATTGGGGGACTTTACGGTGTCAAAAAACGCTGCCTGGGAAATCTCAACAATTTTTTTTACATACAAAATCATTTCCGTGACATCATTCGACGGCCTACAACCCTAGCTTTAGTAAAAAATAGATAGTTAAAATTAAGTACAGCCTGTATTACCCTAATTTAAATAGTGGTAAAGTTTACGTTCTTTTTACCTATCTGCGCTAGCACTCCCGGATTTCTAGAAATGTTGGCATTCTAATCTCAGTCTCAATCTGTCAAAAAACTTCTAGAAGAAGAAAGAAACAACATACGTTTATTTGCGGCAAACATGGGGACGAAGTCGGTGGGACGAACGGGAATACACGATAAAAAAACAACACAAACAAAATAACAATTTAGGAGAAAACATGCATCACATCCACTCAAAACGACCATCGCTCAGCATAATGCTAAGACCCTATACGAGACAGAGCCCCCACTAAATTTCTAAATTCCCAGCATTTGTGACAAGTTTTGACATTTGTTTGTCGCCGAGATGAGACTGCGACTAGATTTTGAACGTTTTAAATTACGAGAATTGACCTTCAGAAATCTGACGTAGGTTTAGTAACGAGATCCCTTATGGAACCTATATCTAAAAACTTTTGCGCTTCTTCTTATGATGTACACTTTTTTAAACAAATTAACCTCTAAGAACTAATTGAGCTTCTACTGATGGACACTTTTTTTAAACTAATGTACTATAATGAAACCACTTTTTATGCTATATCAGAATATATTTTTATGAACAACGATATCAATGTTTTATGATATGTATAACTCCTAATCAGTACAACTATTACACACTGCTAGTCTACACGTCTTACTAGGACGACTGCTGTCAGTCAACTGCTCGAGCGACTCCCAGCGTGAGGTTCGTCTCCATTTCCCCCCCACCATGCTATTATTTAAGCGGCATGGCGGTTGGCTGTGTTGCCAATTTAAATAAATAAATTTCACTTTGTTGCCAATTGAAATAATTAAAACACGAAATCATGATAGTACCTCTAATGACTTATTGAGCTTCTAATGATGGACACTTTTTTAAATAATTGAGCTACTTTTTAACTTTCTGACCTTTTCTCACAGTTGGTCGCAGTAACTAAGCTCGTACTCTGACCAAACGGGATTGTGTAAAACAGTTACCTTCACTTTTCAACTCTTTTTACCTACCGTGTTAGCTAACCGAGACTAAATCATTGATATACATACACTAGATTAGCAATTACCGCGCCAAGGCGTTGCCACTGGGATCAAGGCCACAGCCTCAATCGTGGCTAATGTCAGTTCAGTGCTCTGTGTGACGCCAACCGAAGTTAGCCGAGTGAAAATTACCGCCAAAATGGGAAAATGCGTAGTGAAAGAGTGCGATTCGAGGTCACAAAAACACAATAAATTAACCGGAATTACTTTCCACGCGTTAGTTTATTGTTTCTGTGTTTATATCAACGTAAAAACGCAATAAAAATAAATAAAATGTAGAATTTTGTGAATTAGGTTCAATGTTGCCACTAAAAACTTAGTTTTAGTTTCCCACATTATGTGGGAGTTTTTAATTTATAGAGTATGTGATTTAAAATATTTTATAAAACTAAATGTGTGACAATGTGTAACAAAAAAATAACATTGTAACATAAAAATAATTGTTTTTAAATATTTAAATACATAATTCAAAAATAACGTTCATAACGTTTAATGTTTTTTCTTGCGTTTTTTATGGCTTAAAAAGTTGGGTAAAATTTCGCATGGCTAGGCAACACCCTCCCGCCATTGCATGTATATATTGCGGTCTTTGTCTAATCTAAGCGACGGTATTATTCTTGCGACTTGTGTAAGTGAGACAGATATATGTTTACTTTTAAATGTGTAGTGGTTTCAAAGCTACGTCGTCGCGTTTAAATAGTGGTTACATTTTTTTGACACATTTTAATGAGGTTTGCTTCTCTAGTTATTTAGCTCAATGGACTAAATAGTTTGAAATTGCAAACAAGCACTGAATGTACTGCGTGAAATGTGAGTGATACTCGATCCATCCACCATGATATTAACAAGATTCATAATACAAGTTCTCATCTTAATTAATCTAGATAAATTTACACAAATTATAATAATGAATTATTGGAGCGAATAAACGCGTTCATCTCACTCTGACGCGATTCCGATGTGTTGATTAATTGCAGCTACGCGGGTAGCTGCACCGTCGTAGCGGTCCAGTGGGGTGCTACGACCGCGTAGCTAGCGTAGCAGAGCCAAGCTACGTCGTAGCCTGTCCTAATTATCTGATTACGGCAAAATAAACCAAGAACCCTTCTGTGTTATAATTTTAGCACGCTATGTCATAGTTATGTTCATTAGATCTAACATGGCGGCTATACGATACCGTTATTTTTAATATTATTTATAAAAAATCGACATAGATGTTGTCTTGTTTATACCGATTTAGTTAGTATGTTTTGTCATAGTGTGGTTTTAGTATTGAACTCTCTTTTCTTTTTGCTCGTTTCATATTGTTTCTCTAGAATCATAATGATGAATGAGAGCAGTGGTACGAGTGGTGGGTGGTGCGGAAAGCACGATTCGTTTGTGCTGCGGAAAGCACAACGTTAAGTCGTTGTTCGTGCGCCTGATCTCTCTTCGGTCGTGTCAGATTGCCGTCCCATCGGCTATGAGAGTGAGGGAAGAGAGAGTGCACCTGTCCATCAATCCTAACATTGTTGTCTCATACAACGATCTTGACGAATAGTGCGCTAGTGCAAAATTAATCCCATGCTGAATGACAGATTAGATAACTTACAAGAAGATGGAACTTCAATTTCTTAAACAAGCATCAGACGAAGCCTGCACGACATTAATTCACGAGAACTCGTCGCCAGAAGAAAACATTTGTAATAATCGATCGCAAAAAAGATTAGATTATTAAAAAAAACAAATTAGAAAATTAGATTTTGCTAAAAAGTATTTGTCTTTGTAAGAGTTACAGCTGCTACGGCACCATACAGTTTGTCAACATCGATTCCCGACTAATTCAAACGTATATTCATTGCATAAGTACTTTAAAAAAAAAACAAACATTCGAATCCATACTAATATTATAAATTCGAAAGTAACTGTCGGTCTGTATGTATGTTACCGTTTCACGCCTAAAACACTGAACGGATTTCGATAAAATTTGGCAGAGAGATAGAATGCATCCCAGGGAAGGACATAGGATGGTTTTTATCGACATACCTCGCAGGCGAAGCCGCGGGCGGAAGCTAGTTAGTCTATAAAACGTTACAGTTCAAACATTTGCAACGAGAATTTTAAACCAATGGCAATACAGATGAAGTGGACACGTGTCAACTAACTATTGGATGGCAGAGTATACTTAGGTTTAACAACTCTAGGTAGGTACTTCGTATAGCAGACACAATAGTTAGAGAATAACCATGAATTATAATTATAAATAGGTGAAATTGTTTTTTTTTTGTAAGAGGTAATGTCTAAAAGTACTACTAAGATTAACAAAATTATTTCGCTAATTAGAAAGCTATACTATTGCCGAGTACCATAGGATAATTATTATGTTAAAGCCGAGGGCAGAAACAAATTCTTTAACTAATCTAAAGTCATACTAATAAATTACTCAAATGTGGATGAAAAAAGCCATAATTACCACTATTCACGAAAGTTTTACAACCAACACAAAAGCCAAGACTTCAACCATCACAAATTCTAATCTTTGCTAACAATCACTCGTTCCCAAGCCCCTATACATCTGACTACCCGCACATCTAAGAGGCAGAGCGTGAAGATAAGCCTTGTCCATGTTTCCCATTACCACGACGCGTCGGTCAGATCTCACGATATACTGAGCTCCCGGGCGAGGTAGGGAAGACTGTTACACCGTGATGTAACAACATTTTTTCAATAGTAAAATAGTTATCAGAGAGGCATTCTCGTAATTTTAAAAACGTTCACAGTCTGAACGCCAATTCTGGTAATTTAAAACGTTCAAAATGTAGTCACAATGTCATCTCGGCGATAAACAAATGTCAAAAACTTGTCAAAATGTAAGGAAATTAGAGAATTTTTTGACAGATTGAGACAGATCAGACTATGAACGTTCCAAATTACGAGAATTGCCCCTCTCTCTCTCTTTCATCCTTGTGAAAAAAGGAATATTATAAAACTTGCTACAGACAGTCAGAATCCCGAAAGACCATCGCTGCCAAAATTGAAACCGTGGTTGAAGAGGTTAGTTGGCAGTCGCTTTATGTAAGTAAAATTCCTGTTATTAGGTTGAATGTATTTATAGGATCGGAAAGCGTATTATGGAACTCAAATGGATTTGGGCAGGACACCTGACAAGGCGCAGTGATGACAGGTGGGGTAAGGCTGTGACAGGGTGGTGTGGACTGGAAAACGAGATGTCGGTCGCTAGGCGGCGAGATGGGCAGGCGATATTGTTGCCATCTCGGGCGGATGGAACCTGGATGAGACTAGCACAGGAGCACGGAGGTTGGCACAAGAAAAGACAGGCCTATACTCAGCCGTGGGCAAAGTCGCGCAGTGGATAATAATGATGATGTATGATCTTTCAGAAACATTTATCATTCCTATCACATGCAATGCCGTTCATGGTGCGTGTTCCGACACATCATCTCGAGAAGTTCCTCAAGGAAGAGTTCTGGCCGAAATGTACCGCCGGTTTCGTGGCCGGATACATGACACCAGTCAGCGAAACACGACGCAGACACTTCGTGTTCGTGAGTTATAGTTTTTTAGTGTACTTAATTATAATGTTGTATGTATTTATAGTATTTTTTAGTTACTAATATTGTATTGTATGTGTTTTATATGGACCTTAATGCCTGAAATAAATGGATATATAAATTAAAAAAAGATGTAATTGCATGGACACATGCAATATAACGACAGCCAAATATTAAACATCCACACTTCGGTGTAACAGACAGCATCATACAAAAGCTCCCAAAGCGACGGGCATGCAGTCGAAATGGAAATTTAAACTTAATACGTTTATAATAATTCTCTATTCTGTATCTAGTCTTTGTTGAAGCTCTTGTGTGATGCCTTTTGCGATAATTAAATTTATGCTAGGAGCTGCTAATTGCTTTTTATCTATGTGTGTGAAATACAAATATGAAGGAACTCTTCTGTAGTAGTTGCTCGGAAAAGATACATCACCTAAGATTTTCAAGTAGCTGGTTACCTTATTTGCAAACTTGTCGTGGTCTGAAGGTTAATAGATCCGTTTCTTTACCACGAAGTTGCGGGGTCTGAGGCTGTAATGACGTATTTTATTTAGCCATCAAGAAGAATTGTTACAGTGCAACAGAAAGATGGAGCTATACAGGACGTATAGCACCATCCTTTTTGCGTAACGCATCGTAACAATGATAACTATATCCATACTAATATTATAAATTCGAAAGTAACTCTGTCTGTCTGCGTGTTACCTTTTCACGCCTAAACCACTCAACGGATTTCGATAAAATTTGGCAGAGAGATAGATTGCATCCCGGGGAAGGACATAGGATAGTTTTATCCCGATATTGCCACGAGATCGGTCAGGTGGTATGACAGCTCACTTCACCTAAGTTTTCACGGTGAAGTTTTTACAGCATAGACCGACTGGTATATTATTTATAATGATTTATTTATTTTCTCATCACAAATTTTGTTGTAGAAAAGTGCCATTTTTTATTTGTGGTATCTGGTGCCCGAAAAAGGCATAATATATCTGTGTAACGGGTATGCACCCATCGATTTAATTACATACTTAACTATGTATTTTCTTCTGAAGAGAAAATAGGAAAATGTTGCATTGGCACAGAAGGATGAGTTCCGCTTTTTTGGAAATGATGAAATACTACACGAGTTGGTTTAGTATACAGAAAATATCACGAAGAAACTACGAACCTTAATGATGAGAAAGCATCATGATTCATTTCCGTTCATTTGACCTCTGCGACTTAATCTTAATATTAAAAGTACTGAATCCCAGTTCTGTTACTTAACCAAGGGAAGGAGCGACTGTCGCAACCCAGCGCAGGGCACGCCGCGATAGCGGCGATAAGACCCCTCTTTGAGGAGTGGCTAGAGAGGCGCCACGGCGCCCTCACCTACCGCCTGACGCAGGTCCTCACCGGACACGGATGTTTCGGGAGGTTCCTGCACATCATCAGGCGGGAGGAAACGCCCGGGTGTCACCATTGCCAGGATCGCCCAGAGGACACGGTGGAGCACACGGTGGAGGTCTGCCCCGCTTGGGCGGAGCACCGCCGTGTCCTCGTAGAGGCGATCGGCAGCGGCGGCGACCTCTCGCGCCCGGCCCTGGTGCAAGCCATGGTCCGGGGCGAGAGGGAGTGGGAGGCAGTCACCTCCTTCTGCGAAGCAGTCATGCTAGCGAAGGAGGTGGCGGGACGGCTCAGGGAGAGAGCCTCCCGTCCCAGCCACCGCGGGAGACGCTCCGGGCGTCGGGAGCCGCGCGACGACTCCCGGCCACCGTAGGCGCGGGCCTTTTTAGGCCCCCTGATCTCTTTCCTGTCGCGTCGGATTGCATGCTGTCCCATCGGATAATACAAGTGAGGGAACAGAGAGTGCACCAGTGTCTGCACATACGCTTATGCACTATAATATCTTCCGCGCCGAAGGCTAGTTGAGATTGGAGGCCATGGCCGATATACAGTCTGGACGACTAGGTATTTGTTGGAAAAAGACTAGGCAGATGATGATTTGTGCGTTCGTTTGGAATTATTTAGTAGGTACCTATTGTCACTCGTGATGGCTCTGAAATTACACCCCATGTGTAAGTGAGTGAGCGAGTGGCGCGTGTGCGATAAGTGAGTAATACGATTGTGTTTTGAACATAATACTCCAAAATTACCTACAAAACGTACGTGAACGAACATGTCGTTTACCGGCGCCGGTATTAGGTCTTGTACTAGAACCGTCGCCATTTATCGGGCACAATTCCGATCCTGAAACGTTTCAATTAAACTTTAGCCTGACCTAGAAATCGAATCTGGGACTCAGAAGTTTGTATCCGTATACGGCTTAAAGCAATTAGAACGCTTTATGTGCGCTGAATCCTTACGAACAAAATCTGTTAAAGTTAGTTTGCCTATGTGTCTTGTTTTAATTCCGCAACGTACGTCTGTCTTGTTTTAATTCCTCGACGGTTTAACCGGGAATTTACACGGATAATTACCTATTGGGCCACAAAAATATGTAAATAAGTTATTTTCTGTCTGATGTTCAAAGGAATGCTCATTTTAATGTTAAAATTGGACCCAGTAATATCAGTAATATCAAAACACTTCAACACACAATATTAAGAAAACTGATGAAAATGTGGCAAATTGCTATTGTCTCAAAAACTCAACATGTACAGACGCCAGCACATCAAGCTATCCGAAACTGTAAAATTTTCCCAATCAACTTTGAACCTTATGCTTCAGCGATAAAGTTGAAAATCTATTAAAGAAAGGATGGTATTTAAAAGTACTTCAATTTATTCCCATTTCATTTACCTAATTTTGCCTGTGTTCCACCAAATATACTGAATGTGCACCAAAATATGTTCATTAAAATATGTCATAACGAGCATCTATTTAACAACTGTTGCAAATTCGTAAAAATAGTAATACACCTAATTTTAAAAACAAGCATTTATTTTTTTAGTTTTACTTCAGATAATGCACTGCAAAATGTATTTGAATCAAACACCAATTAATGTCCAAATTCGGTTCTCGATAGCCTGCTAAAAATAATCTCTTTTTTCCATATTTTTTTTCTATATAATCTAGTCGTTTCTGTCACTCGCCGGCCGCTGCCGCGGCACCGCTCGCTTCGCTCGCTCGGCTCGTGCGTAGGAGGTCACAGTTTTAACCTAACCTTTTTTTTTTTTTTTTTACGTGGAGAAATGCTCATGCATTCTGCACTACCACGGGGAGATAGTGCAGTTATGTGGGACTCTAACCCACTAAAACTCCACGGTGTCCTCCTCTGCCGCTTATGGCGGGAACACGGGCACGCGTTAGCACTCATCCGTGAACCCGCCGCGGCTGTCCGTCACCGGACCCTTCTCCGGGGAGTACTCCCCATCACCGGCGCACCAGAACACATAGCACGCCGTGACCACCCCAGGGACCAAACCAGCACATGGACGAACCTAACCTAACCTAAGCATTTTTTTTAAATAATTAACCTCGTCTAACTAATTCGGTTCTCGATAGCCTGTTAAAAATAATCTCTTTTTCCATATAAAAAAATATGGAAAAAGAGATTATTTTTAACAGGCTTTAAAATTTAGTCGTTTCTGGCACTCGCCGGCCGCTGCCGCGGCACCGCTCGCTTCGCTCGCTCGGCTCGTGCGTAGGAGGTCACAGTTTTAACCTAACCTAACCTAAGCATTTTTTTTTAAATAATTAACCTCGTAACTAATTCGGTTCTCGATAATGTCCATTTCAAAAAAATTAAAATAGTAAGTTACAAATATTTTGTAATATTTGGTGCACGATCAGTATTTTTCGGGGAAGAATAAAATAGTTATTGTTACAATAGAATATTTGCAGCGCACCACAATAAAAAAGTGTTATATCTTGGTGTTAATTTGGAATTTGTTTGATGTAACATATTTTGTTGGCCGAGTAGTTTAATTATAGTAAAACAATTAAACGGGTTTAAGATCAATATTTTAGAAATGCATACATAGATGTACCTTTAGATTTTTGGTGAACACAAAAATATTATCCTTAAAGAAATTTGACAGATTGTAGTAGTTTGGTGTGCTGGCGTCTGTACTTTAAACCGACTTTTTAATACATATATACATAAACTCTCACCTTCTTCCCATGGCGGTAGGCAGTACCTTCAGAACGCCACCTACTCCGATCCTTTGCGTCACCTTTTGCGTCGATATGTTCATATATCAGGTCATATACGCATGCCGGTTGCTAGTATACAGGTATGAGGAACAGTATAAAGTTCACTCGTACTCTACAGAAAAAGGAGGAACCTCCGACCAGACTGGGTGTTGTGTCTGGCGGGCAACTGCCCGATGATTCCTGTATCTATGCTAGTTGCTCGGTAAACTCTGCTTGCGAGATGCAGGATTTTGCGTGACGTCAGTATGACGCGTTGTTCGCATGTGGCGTTGTAGATACCACTACACTAGTGTGTGTACTACGCACGTTTTCATTAATTAATTATAATAGATCTTAGATAATAATCAAAATCATTAGGATTGCCTGGAAAGTAACTGGTATTTAAGATCTAAGTAAGTCACGATGTGGGTTAGCATTTAGGCACAACAGTTAACAAACCGTTCATAGCTGATTGCTAGATTAATATTAGACGAATAATATTATAATATAATATAATATAATATAATATAATATAATATTCCACAACTATCACACAACGCCGTCTAGTCTCAAGCTAAGCAGAGCTTGTGTTACGAGTACTAGACAACTGATAAACATACTTATATATTTCTAAATACATACATATCGTCGACCGTAGGTTCAATTGAGGTAAGGGACATAATACGATTTTTCAGGAGAGGCCGACAAAGTTTTTTTTCGGACTAAATCGCCTATAACTTTTTTTGTTATTTACCTTTTTCGGATCTGATTTCACACATAATCTTGTATTTTAGTGCTCTATCTACCTGTGTAACATTTATTTAAATAAGTTAGCTATTTAAGAAAATAGACGTCCCTTACACCAACGTATTTTGTTCGTAATGTCCCTTACATTAAATTGATCTCTATGTTGGATCCAATCTATAATGCAAAATAGTGTAAAGGTCTTGTGAAAAAAAATGTGTGAAGAATAATTTGTTGATTGGGAAGACCCTTACCTTATTTGAAGTGGATTGGCGGCGGTAATTACACCATTTCAAGTTGCTATATTGCATAGTTTTTCAGATACATTGTTATTATGGGGCTGATTCGAAATTCGAATCCAAAAATCAGTAGGGTTAGGGACATTTTTTTTAAGCTAGAATTTTTTCATATACACCATTCGAAAGAGCGCAAAATTCTGAACAAAACTGTATACTCAACTCATTTTGGGTATTTTGTCCCTTACCTTAATTGAACCTACGGGCGACGATATATAGATAAATTAGTTTGGGGATAACAACTAAACGTATTTTTGTTCTGAAAATATTTATGTACTTTCTCTTAACAATGCCTCAATGGTCTAGTGGTCGCAAGCTCTACTGCTGAGCATGATGTTATAGGTTCAATTCCCAGGTGCAACAGAGTTATCAAGAATTTCTCTGTAGGAGTCGGAAGGTTATAATTGTGCCCGGCTCGCCCCCTATTACATGGGACTTAAAGATAACTGGCGAAATGTGGGTTTATTATAGGTTCACCTCTGCTGCATCCTTCGAGGACTCAGGCGTGATGTATTCATCATCAACACAATTTCAGCCGAAAGACGTCCACTGCTGGACATAGGCCTCCTAAGCACCTCCACTTCGACCGGTTCTGCGCTTCTCGCATCCAACTGGTTCCTGCGGCCTTCACAAGGTCGTCGGACCACCTTGTGAGAGGCCTTCCAACGCTACGTCGTGATGTATTGTTATGTTATATTCCTCTTAAAAAAATCAAAACAAAATAAACTTTAAAAGAATAGCGTCTCAGCTTTAATTTAGAGCATTTCACAAGAAAAAAGAACTCATCACACTTAATAGAAGAAAACCGTTATGTTCCTTAATGCCTCGAATTCCTTTGCAAAGTGGTTTTGGCAATAAAAAGAGACTATTACCCTATTGCTATCTCCTTAAAAGGGGGGGAGGGGAGGAGGGGATGGATCATTTATTCGTTGTATTAAGTTAATGGGTTTCCGTGATAGCGTTGCTTAGTTGTGGTTATTTAATTATGATAAGAAGGTATTGTTTTAATGAAGTTGGGAGAACGAGATGGAAGATGTGTGTGAAAGAGACAAAGTTAACTTTAGATTCGGTACAAAATGTTCAAAAGAAAATGAGCACATATTTTTTAAATAATTTTTATTTTGTTAATAGGTATAATTATGGTGTTCTTTACCAATCTAAAGCTGCGAAGTGTTGTTTAATTTAGGTAATTGATGTGCAAGTGTTAATATGTTATGTGTATGTAAAGTGTTATACACGATATGGAGCGAAAATCACAATTGAATAATGAGAAGGGAAATGAATAACACATTTCTATCGCTCTTCCAGAAACAATTTTAAACAACCACAGAGTTTGTGTAGGTACCTAATTAAACTTTTAAATGGTGTATTTTTTTATCTCATTCGTATTTCATAAACAACTAGCTTCTACCCTCAACTTCGTCCGCGTGAAATTTCTTATTTTAACATTAAATTCCTATGACACCCGGCAATTAAATACTGCAGCTTATTTTCGGAGTCGGATCAGTAGTTCAAAAGATTACCCCTACATACAAATACCTATAATATTAGTAAAGATTGTGAGCCGCAATCGCCTTTCTACTCCTAAATAAACTGCAGTGGTAAATAGCACTGTAAGTCACAACTCTGGTCCCCAAGGTACAGGCCTAGGCGCCGCCTAGTTTGGGGACCGCCGTAAAGATCCAAATGATAATCGCTAACAGCTACAGACCGACGTTAAGTTAATTATAAGGTAATACATCTAACATTGGTTTGTAACATCATCATCATCATTTCAGCCGAAAGACGTCCACTGCTGGACATAGGCCTCCCCCAAGCACTTCCACTTCGACCGGTTCTGTGCTTCTCGCATCCAACGGGTTCCTGCGGCCTTCACAAGGTCGTCGGTCCACCTTGTGGGAGGCCTTTCAACGCTACGTCTTCCGGTACGCGGTCGCCACTCCAGAACCTTTCGGCCCCATTGGCCATCTGTTCTGCGAGCAATGTGCCCTGCCCACTGCGACTTAAGTTTGGCAATTCTTCGGGCTATGTCGGTTACCTTGGTTCTCCTGCGGATCTCCTCATTCCTGATTCGATCACGCAGGGAAACTCCAAGCATAGCCCTCTCCATTGCTCTTTGGGTGACTTTTAGCCTTCTTATAAGGCCCATTATGAGCGACCACGTTTCAGTGCCATAAGTTATCACTGGCAACACGCACTGGTCAAAGACTTTCGTCTTGAGACACTGCGGTATGTGCGACGCACTGGTCAAAGACTTTCGTCTTGAGACACTGCGGTATGTGCGACGCACTGGTCAAAGACCTTCGTCTTGAGACACTGCGGTATGTGCGACGGTATGGTTTGTAACATCGGTTCAATAAATTCAAAATTCAATTCAAATTCAATGGAAGACCTTTTATCAACGTGGTGCCAACTGATTACCTGATGATTGACTGATTTGACGTCACGGTTGGCGCAGTGGCTAAGCGATTGACTGCTGCGCTGCGTGTCGCGGGTTCGATTCCCGCACGGAACATATATTTGTTTGACCTACAAGTAGTTGTTCCGGGTCTGGCCGTTTGAGTATGTGAGTTTAAATGTTTGTAAACGCACCCACAATAGAGGAGAAATGCCTAGAGTGGGGCAACGTTTAAAAAAAAAAAGATTAACAGATGTGGTGATGATAATAATGAAAAAGACAATAATGGGCTGAATTAAAATAGCATGTAAAGTGAGTAAAGTTTATGTAAGCATTAAGTGATTAACAATAATTAAGCATATTAACGAAGCGACTCACTTTGCATTGTTAATTTATTTATGTAACGTTAATTTTAAATTACACAACCAAACATGGCTGTTACATTAAACAATAATCTTAACACGGGTAAAACTAGCGAATGATGCGCGGTTCTGCCCGTGGTAAGATAATTTTTACTCGGATCGGTAAATATACGGTTCTAGTTCTAGATGTTTGTGAAAATTGTTATTGGTTAAATACAACCAAACAGTCAACAACGATTGGCATTAAATCCCAAAAAAATAAACTTTACTAACGTTTAAATTCTGAAATGTAACTGACTCATTGGTGTTCAACCATACACCCTAGCGTGCGTGCGTGTGTCCCGTGCGTGTTTTATTTTTTTTATAATTTTATGTATACGTAGACACTACATAAAATTACGTAGTACCGATGCTCTATTGTTCGTCCAATAGTTGAGCTCCTTATGTTCGGAGTTGACCAACGTGATTACTGACAAATGCGTACACTAACTGGACAGGTCCACACAATCTGTGTGGTTCTTTCCTCAAAATAACATTTCAGACACCAATCTACATGATCACATGATCTGACCAAGATTATGTCTGGACTAATGAATAGACTGTGACCTGAAAGTTAAAGTCGGCCTTTCTTCACAGAGTAGTAGGAAACGCCGACCTCATCTAGTTTTTAAAATATCATTGACGCGTAAAAGTGTTTATACAAACCAACTTCCAGAAGAAAAAAAAACATTTATCATTTATACTTTGCGCAAGTGATATTTAATTACTAAGGAACATGATTAACTCCGCTTTACGCCTAATTTATCTCCATCAAAAACGCATAGTTATCTAAATATCCTTTTCCGAAAAAACAACAACAAAGGCCTATGAATTAATTATATTGCAGCATAACAAATACAAAATACATTAATAAAACTTCGCCATTAACATTGAAAGCAATAAAAAATCCAATCAATCACAACAATAAACTTACTTCTTAAGAAACAATCAGTAAAATTATTGAGGAAAAAGTGCTCAAAGACGTTTTCTTTGTACACTTAATTTACATCGCTTAAACAAAAAACTTAGCAAAGTTATTCATCAAATATTTTGCTGCGAATCTCGTAGCGGCGTAATCGTAGCTACACCGTCGTAGCAGCTACGCCGTAGCTGGATGCTACGCGATAAAGTTTAGTTTACACTTTCCGATTTATTGCGACGTTTAAGAAACCTTGTATTTATGTGTTTGTACAGTCAACAGCAAAAGTAGATGATCAAAAACAGAAATTCAATAGGAGTCAAAGCTGATCACGAATATATGGCAGCTGTATTAGTACCTAGTAAATGTTTGGTATAATTTACAATCACATACTTTTGAATCACTTCGACGCCACACAGTTCTGACGCGAACTCCGTTCATTAGTAATGAATTTCTGATTTTGATTATCTACTTTTGCTGTTGACTGTACCAGGAACTTGCTATTTCGGGTTTCTAGTCTGCAATTTGAGTTTTAAAGTTACTTAGCATTGATTTATTTATATTTTTATCATAAGTATACTTTTAAAAAATTTATTATTGATGTTATTTATAATGAGCCATTTGTCGGTATCTTATAACTTTCCTATAATATAAAACAGTTAATTATTTATTCTAACAATAATTTTTTTTTTTATTCTTTTTTTTAGTCCTTCGACAAACAAGCTCTCACCAAAATGTTGCAGTGACATAATGTATCTATCTACCATATGCGCACGACCTTTCTCACATAGCAAGCTCCATGTTCCACATAACGAAACTAATAATACAAAAATACAAACTCAAACAGCAGTCTCACGAATGAAATACACACAAATGACAGCAGGCTTACATTTTCAGCAGCTGAAAAATATTTGTGCAAAAAAAGTTTGATACTGAAAATGTGCAAAAGGATTGTGGATTTCTGTGCGTTGCAGTTGTTCAGTCTTTTCTTTTGGTGAAAGATTCAAAAGCGAACTGTGTTATTAAATAAAGCTTCTTTCGTACCATGACTCGTTTTTTTTTCAGTTTTTTTTTTATAATAAATGGTGCTATAGGTATAATTCTACACAAATATACGTATTTTTTTAAATTACGTATTTTGTTATTCGTTTAAAATAATGAAATATGGTTTTGATAAACAATAACCAATTTTGGATGTGTCATAAATCAAAATACTAAAACTAAATTATAAACAGTCTGTTGTGATGTGCAGTCTGATTTTTTTTTATAAAATCTTTAAATCGAATTGACCACGGACTAATAAAATAAAATACAATCCTCGAATTATATTTTGAAGTCGGCTAATAGGTTCAGTCCTATTTTTTTCAACATAATTATGAAATGTTTACTTTATTTACCAATTACCTAGTAATGAATAAAAAAAAAATCGCTTTTTCCCTAGAAAAATGTATCCAGAAAATTCTAGAAGATTCTCACAAAGTACCTAACCATTTTAGTTCTTGTTAGATAGTGCTCCTTGCTTTTACGTTAAAAATTTACTATCTAATCTTACTGAAAAGCGTAGGAAACACCTTGTTAGCAATAACATATCTTAGCCAGGAAAACTGGACGCTAAACCCATTTTCCCATTTTTCTAAATGGATAAAATGTTTCTATAAACATGGAAGGATAACCCGGAAGTCTGACAATCTTACAGTTTTACCAAGGGGTATCGTGTCACCCAGTAACTGGGTTGTGCAGGTCAGATAAGCAGTCAGCTGCATCTGGTTAGAATGGACGAACTCCAACATACTTTAGAAAAGGCTAGGCTGGTGACGTGTAAATGAAGAATGGGTGACAGTAACTGATCTATTCTGTAAAAATCTCACCGTGAAAACTTAGGTGAAGTGAGCTTGAGGTGAGCTGTCAATAGTGTCAATCTGGTGGAGTGGCGGCTCACTTCACCTAAGTTTTCACGGTGAGATTTTTCTGATTTCATTTCAGAGATCGGCAAGTCTGTGAAATGTTAAGGGTTCCGTACCCAAAGGGTGCCAAGGGGACCCTATTACTAACCCTGCACTGTCCATCCGTCCGTTCGTCCGTCTGTCTATCACAGGCTGTATATCATGAACCATAATAGGTAGACAGTTGACATTTTCACAGAGTTTGTATTTCTATTGCCGCTATTACAATAAAAATAAAATACAGTAAAAAATTAAGGGGTCTAAGGGAAACGTCTTTTTTTCGGAGTTTTTTGCCTTGTGGTACGGAACCCTTCATTTGCGAGTCCGACTCGCACTTGGCCGGTTTTTTATTAAGTCCTGTGTACTACTAATGTTGATTATGATATTATTAAACATCTGCAACTGCATGCAAACTGAATTAATAAGTAGAATTATCTAACGTTGCTACAGAAATGTGAATTTTATTATCGTATGAAATAGAGTTCAACTTTGTAACCAACCCTGCACCCTGCATCAAGATAATGGACAATGGCGCCGATTCTGTTGTTCACAAACTAAACTAAATTTAAGTTCAGGCATCTGTTTCTTTCTATTTCAATAAGAAAAGGACAGAAGATAAATATTAGTTTAGTCCTGTCAAATTAGTCAGCGCCTGACGTAAATTGACGTATTTTTAGTAGCCAATTTTTTAATCTCGTCTAAATTGTCTATGGAGTATCATAATTTGACAGGACTAAACTAATATTTATCTTCTGTCCTTTTCATAATGAAATAGACAGAAAAAGATGCATGAACTTAAATTTAGTTTACTTTGTTAACAACAGAATCGGCGCCAATACCAGGATTAGTTTTCCGTCCATCTGAAAACTTGTTTTCGCAAAACGCTCGAATAAACAAACGAATAAAAGACCCTATTCGTTGTATTTACCTCACGTTCTTCGTTTGCAATGAAATTTTTATCTGAGTATTTTGATATTTCTCATTAAGAGGACATGCGGTCGAAGAGACTTTTGAAAAAGCCTAAGTAAAAAGTCATAATTGGAGGTTTGACTCTCCCCTATTTCCTCCTTCAATATTGGACCAATTTAAAAGATATTTCATAAACTGAATAAGAAGGTTATATACTGTGTCCTTATTTTTTCTTTTTTCATTAATAGTTGTCAACTTTGTGCACTAGGCTTCTGTTGACAACGGTTTAAATCGGCAATTTTGAGCATTTTTTGAAGGTTCTAAATGCTTCTAAAAATAAAGTTTCACCAAAGAAGAAAACAGGGACATACCTACAAGTAGTTAATATTTATTATTCTGGAAAAATATCATTGCTTTAATAACCAGAAAGAAAACTGTGACGGGAAAGGACCACCCGCATTTCCTCTTAATAAGTTAATAAGGCACTTTTGTTATTGCCACATTTTACTTTACATTTAATTTTTTTTTTTTGTGATGGTCCATACCTGGGAACTTTCTGGTTACGGAGATATTGAAGGTCAAAATTCCAACTACCAACCAATACCCCAAGACTCCTGTACCATTGCATGCACCCATAAGCATAATAATGGGTTGCGTGCGTTTCATTGTGCACTATCGCATTCGCAAACCGTAAATCACATCAAAAATGAAAGACGTTTCTCAGCAATTATTTTTATGCAAATACGTCTAAGTTTGATATACAGAATGCGTATTTGACGGCTATGTGAGGGTCTTTTTACACCCTGTATTTTGATTGTGTAACAGTTAAAATGTGGCTTTGAATACACCAATATCAGAGGAGCAATTCTCGTAATTTTAAGAACGTTCAAAGTCAATCTCACAAAAATACGTCTAATTTCCATACATTTTGACAAGTGTTTTACATTTATTTGTCGCGGAGATGAGACTGCGACTGGATTTTGAACGTTTAACATTACGAGAATTGCCCTTCTCATATCTCTTAGCCGAGGAATAAAATAAAACTTGACGTATTTTATAAAGAAAACTGACGAAATTCAAATCTATTTCTAGGATAAAATAATAGGCTCGCCGCCTATTAAATGGGTTTTAATTATAACTGGCAAAATGTTGGTGAGCTATAAGTACAGTCACGAGCACTAATATGTCAACACTTGGCAACTTTTAATTGCGATTTTTTCGTAAAATAACGAATGCAACCTTGAAATACGACACTTTACATAAACCTATGGGTTCGAAAATACTACGTTCGTAATAACATAAAATTTCATTAAAAATTAAAGGAGAAAATCGCCTTTGAATAAAGCCAAGTGTATACATACTTATGCTCGTGACTGTACACCTCTACTTTACCCTTCGAGAATACAGGCGTGATGTTATGTTATGTGATAAAAGATATTCGTCGTTGGTTAATCCTCCCTTAATGAATTTTACTGCCTTAATGACATAGCGAGTACACAACACAATAATTGTTCTCAAATCACTTCGTTAACAACATTCTATTAAAACCCAATTATCGTTCATATAACGTTAATTTAATCGACATACCAAATTCTCCTTCTAAAATTATCAAATGTGAAAGTTTGTATGTTTGTAGTCCATCACGCTGAACGGATTTAAATTAATAACAATTTTCTTAGCAGTATGGTTAGTAAAAAATTTACGAAAGTTACGTTTATATAAAAGTTATTGGCAGTGTAGTAAAAGGTGAATCTTTTTGCCTGTACGCCAAATAGCTTGATCAACCGTACATTTAGTTGATTCTCAAGGACGCGAGTGAAACCACGGGCCCTAACTAGTCTTTTCAGGCTTAACTTCAGTACACCCGTTTAAAATCCATTACGATTCTATACATAGCTGAAACAAGGCCTTATGACGGTAATTACTGTTTGGTAATTGAATTTCAGTCACACGCGTACTCTGTCATATACCTACAGGGTGCTTGTAATTAGCAGCAACTGTCGACCGATATTATGTGATGCTTGTTTGTTTTGAGCACCTTTTGTCTGCGGGTGACAGCAGAGAGTCAACTGTCAGTTATTGTCAATAGCTGTGCTGCTGGGGAGTTTGTTGCGCCACCTCTTCTTCCCAGCGAAAGCACTAGGAAGGGGTGAAGGGCGGGCGTTTTGGGGGACTGTCTTTTGTAATGTTGACGTTCGAGAAGTGCTGATTCTCAGCCAAAGAATAAATTACTTCTGATTTGTTTCTTTCTTTTGTTTTTTTTTATGGGCACTAGTACAAACGCCCGCGCCCGAAGTAAACGTGCTGTAAATTCGAACGACTTTTTAATTGAAAATATGACAATGCTATAGCATGTTAGTTTTAATTTATACAACAAACTCAATGAAAAGTATCACTCATAGATATGAATAAAGTCTTCAAACCAAATCAATATTGTGTGCAAAGCGAGTATTTCCAGCAGCACAAAGTATTTGAAGCAGTGGTGACCCAGTCTTAACGTTGTAGGTCATAGGTTCGAAACCAGACAGGCGCTTTACTTTGTGTAAATAATTTCATGACCACAGCTTTCAAAATAGTGAAGGAAAACGTACCTACCAACCCGCACTGGGCCCGCGTGGTAGATTACAGCCCACTCCCTCTCGAAGAGAGGCGTGTGTCCCAGCAGTGGGAACATTATAGGCTGAATATGCTTATACGTATTTCCAATTTAATTAACATTGCTTTTACTTAGTGCATTCGTGCTAGGCCCACTGTATGGCGTATTGAAAGTGTCTCCGAGAGCGGTCATAATTTAGTATACTCTGTGCAGTTACCCTCGATACTTTGCTGATTGGCTTGCCTTTTTCCTACACATGGGCTCGTGCCAACACGACCGAAAAAACTAGAGCTCAGTTATATTAAAAGCATTGGCAGTAGCTTGCTAGGTGTTGGTGTAATTAATCAGAAAGGTAGTCGATCTTAAACTTTTATTGTTTCTAAAATTTACGTTTTTTGCGTTTAGGTCCTGTAAGCCCCTTAATAAACAATGGTTTACATGTATCTTCATAGATACATGTAAACCATTGCAATCCAAACAGTGTACATAACAACAACACACAGATAATAAAACAGTTGTGATTGGCTTATCAAGTCAAGATGTAACATCACATAGAAAGGATCCAAGATTAAAAAAAAAAACTATTTTCTTCGTAATTTTTGACCCGTTTGCTTTTATTATTGGCACACCAAACGTACGCGCACGCGTTGTGTATTATTTAAACACCATATTTTTGGTGCCATGCTTAACAGAGAAAAGTTACGCAGTTACTCCCTGATACCCTTATATCTGTGTGACGATGTTAAAGGAGACTGGGGAATTTGTATGGGAAGTGGTTTATGGCTATTTCATCTTTACTCTTGTGCAAAGGAGCATCAAAATCTGACCCTACGATTTTGAGAAAAATATACTTTTATAATTTACAGGATTTTCAAGGGCAAGGACCTTAGCAGCTGTAGCTACAGAAAAATGTTCTTAGGAGACTGTCTGTCAGTCTGTGGTGGGCTTTTTTTTTATATCGTTGAGTAATGCTCATGCATTCTGCACTACCATGGGGAGATAGTGCAGTTATAAGGGACTCCAACCCTACACACACATCATAACTATATCGTCCACTTTCGGCCAGTTTTTTTTTTTATATAAAGGAGACGGGCCCAAAGTCGAAATATTATTGGATATTGTTTTGATATCAAAATGTAACAGTCAAATTATAGCTATCTAAGTATGTTAAACACCACTAAACATAGGATCGGAGTGAATGGCGAGGAATTGTGTCCTATGAATACACCTACTTGGGCCAGTTAGTCTCCTTCCAGTCCAGACAAGACAAGGAAGATATAAGATGAACCGAAAATTCCTGGGGGAGCTACTGGTCCATTGAAGAGCTTATTAAAAGAAATCTCCCTTTTTTTTTTTTTTCGGATGGGATATCGTCAAATGACCCCTCCCGCTCTGGGTGGAGTGGAAGGGAGTGTCAGACCCTTACTGACTAAAACCCACCCGTGTTCCTTTATTAGCCCTTTATGTTCCGGGCCAGCGGTAACCCTTTCGGACAATCCCGCTGAAGAAACCTCCCTTTGTCATACTTATGTTCATGTGCATTCTTCCCATTTTGACCTATAGATCCCAGAAAAGTTCAAACTCAAGGTTTGCCAACTTGCGATGGTGCGTGGTGTTCTAGGCGTCAAATTAACAGAACATATTCGCAACACCAGACTGCGCTCCAAAATACAGATTACTGACGTTGCCAATATGTGAAGATCCAGGCGGGATCTTCACGGTTATTATAAAAAGACGATAGAATTATTCACAACTATATTGTTTCAAGGAATAATTGTAACATCGTCTATATAAGGTGACTGGTAATTAGTGACCGATACTTAAACACGTGATTTTACTCATCATTATGAACAACTTTTACTATGGGACCAAACCTGAAATCGCGAAAAAAAAATCTGCTGCTCCCTACATGTTGACTGGTTAAGCGAACATAAATGTAGGGAACAGCTGATTTTTTTTCGCGATTTCAGGTTTGGTCCCATAGTAAAAGTTGTTCATAATGATGAGTAAAATCACGTGTTTAAGTATCGGTCACTAATTACCAGTCACCCTATATAAAAATTATCTTCTATCTTAAGAAAATCCTTCTATTATTCTATCACATCTACGTCTCAACTTTCGAATATCAACCAACAACAAATATTACCTGCCAAATACGCGCTTTAACGTGGAGTTGCGGAAACCAGCCCGTATTACCTATTACATATAACTGACGTTGTTCAAAAAACCGCAAAATTGAAGTGACACTGGGCTGGTCACTTCTGCCGCATGCCGCAGCGTCGCGGCAGACCCCGTAGACGGTGGTGGGACGAGCTGGACAAAACAAACGACTAGTGGTCCACATTAGCACTGGATCGCAAGCACTGAGAGATACTGAACTGACTGGACTGGGGAAAGGCCTTTGCCCAGCAGTGGGAAGGTACAGGCTACCACTAACATATACCATTAACAGTAACTAAGTATCTATCTATATATCTACATATCGGTATTTTGATATTTTGCAGAAAGTCACAAGGAACGCCCAATTTTAGGGAAACTTTTTGCGAATATATCTTGGTCTTCAAAACTAAAACGAGTTGTATTGCCACCGGGAGCAGTGGTGGCCCAGCGGAAGCGAACCCGACTTACGAGTTGTAGGTCGAGGGTTCGTACCCAGCCAGACGCTTTACTTTGTGTAATTTATTTCATCACCACTGCTCTCAAAATGGTGAAGGAAAATATCGTTAGGAAACCGGCACGTCCTAGAACCAAAAAATTCGAAGACATGAGACATCTACCAACCCGTACTGGGGCCGCGTGGTGGATTATGGCCCACTCTCTCTCACAGAGAGGAGGCCTGTGTCCCAGCAGTGGGAACGTTATAGGCTGATTATGGAATTATGTCACCGGGAATTATTTTTTCGACCTTCAAAAACACCCTGTGTAAGCTAACTTTTATTCCTTCCATCATTCTCTCTCTCTTCTCTCAAAAGTATTATTCGTCACTCAATTTATTTTGATATCATTGCGTTTATTCACAAGAATAATTTGACGTATACTCGATATCCGTGATCACTACAATAGCTTTTCAAACCTTCATCAAACCTTCATCTGGGGTTGGCAAAGGTATCCCAGCCTAATAGTGACAGAGTTAACAAGCTGTTTCCAACGAAACCTCCTTACAATAAAGGTCCACCGTTAATGTTGTCATCATTTTGTTACACTTCGAAATATCGTTTTAGTAACCCCATCTATACACTCCCCGTCACTTAACTTTCAACCTTATCTTTCGTAAGATAAAGTTCAATTTACAACTGCCATTTATTACAACATGAATTTATTTCGAAAGCCGTGGTATAGCAATTTCAACACTATTACTTTGAGTTAAGGTTCAATATAGTTGCAAGTGTAAGTTTGTTCGTTTTACGACACCGAAATCGTAGCCATCATTACAGCTTTGCAAAGTTGATACAATTTTTCTGCATTTTCGTGTTTTATCTTCGAGTCTAGGCAAAAAAGAAAAGCTTTTGAGTCTGAAATAATGATCGTTTATTTGCATAACGGGTACAAAGAAAAAGGATTAAAAGTTTAGTGCAGATTTCTAGCAAGGATCATTATTGAACGAGGAATGGCGAAACAAAGGTGTAACTTCATTATTTCATTTGTAGTTTCCAAGTTCTGGACACCTCTAATTCAATTTGAAGGAAAACATCGAGTCCGGATTGTTTTCATCACGTGAGGACACAACTCAGAAGCATTTTCGTACATCCGTTTTACCCTGGGCAGTCATCCTTGGTACCAAGCTTTCTTGCTGCAGGCAAGTATGGTGATCAATGCCTGTTCCCAGGGCATAGCAGTAAATAAGGATCACGGGGACCCTGTGTAGATAAGAGACAATAAGAGAAAAATACTAATATTTCATAACTGGGGGGCTAGTAGAAACTTATTGTAAATCGCACTGCAAATAACCTATTTTGTCATTGAATCGGGTAGGTACTAATAATGCGTGGAATGGAACGGTGCCTGCAAATATGTTTTTTATGAGAGCAGGCCGGGGCCCCCGAAGATCGCGGGAAGTGCGCAATGGAAAAGAGGGGCCTGCTTGTTCCTTCATTGTATGAGAAGAAACTACTCTGAATGAAAACATGCTTTTGCAGTGGGACAAATGAGGTATAAAGCAGTGGTAGCTACTGGGCTACCACTGCTTTATACCTCATTTGTCCTATGGCCGTTTTAGCCGTTGCCACGATTTCAACTTTGCAACGGCCCCGAATCACGAGTTGTAAGGTCGTGGTTTCGTACCAAGGCAGGCTGGGGAACTAGCTGGATCTGTCTGACTGACTGGCTCCTTGACGGTTCAAAAATGCCTGTTAGGTCCACTTTCTCGTTCATGGGTTATCCTAAATAACTTGGAATTAACAGATAACTCAGGGCTAATCAAATAATTCATCTTGCGCCACCAAGAGTTAGAGCTAAACCTAGAGTTAAACTTTTACCCACCGATGTGGGAGGAGAGTTAAGTCCGTAAACTATAGGTTAGTGTAAGTAATGTCAAAATAAATTGACATTAAGAAACTGATAACTTATTTTGTATTTCGACGTTGTATTGAGTGAAAGTTCGGTACTATATCAGTAGGCAATACATTCATGAACCCATATAAAAATAACACAAATTATAAAAAAATTAAAACATACTTTTCTTTATCTGACGTTTTCGTTAATCAATAAACTAAATCTCCATAGAAACCACACAGAATACGATTAAAATTAAATGTTCTGTTATAAAAATCAAAGACAATAAAGTATTACGAATCGTAAAAGAAATAGGGATAAAATTTCCGTTTATTATTCGTTCATTCATTTTAGGATTACATATCAGGGCACTGACATTGCAATTCGATTTTATGTTGCGTCGATTGAACTGCAATGTTCCCAACTTAAAAAAACACTAATGTCAGGTTAACTAACGCGATGTTACTTTTTAATGGCGCAACGCGTATTATGAGTTAAAATATTAATCCCTTAACTCCGAGTTTACTTACACACTATACATTATCATTAATCTAACCCGACTAATCGTGCAATTGGGCCTTCATGATTTAATTCAAATTAATGCTTTGAGTTTGAACCACTTACAAGTTGACTGACAGGCAATTACCTGTACAACTGTATAGATACATATACCTATATTCAACATATAGAATAAATTACCAGTCTGATTGCCCTGGAAACAACAAGATTAGACAATTAGACACGTGACATCAAACGTGACCATAATTTATATGACTGAGATTGAGTGCTAGCGTAAGATAACAAATTAATAGCCATCTATCTGTTATATCGGTCGGTAATAGGCCATTTGCTAGATATAGGCTGTCTGCGTTGGTCGAAATGGGAATTTAATGATATTGGTGATTAGAATTTGTAAAATCAATACTATATTATCATATTATAGAGAAGTTTGTTTGTAAGTCGGATTTGGAAATAAAACATTTTGCCTTCGATAGCCCAATTGTTATACTTAAGGCTGTATGATATATAAAATCACGTTAGGACCCTAAAGGAGCCGAGCAAAACGAAAAAAAAGTTAGAAAGAACGAAAGATAAAGAAAGAACTTACAACCAGTCTTATCAAAGGGTATCTATCGTGTTACCCAGGTAACTTGTGGTGGTAAGATGGGCAGTCGTTCTATGTTAAATACTGGTATCCAGATGCATCCGGTTAGATTGGAAGCCGAATCCAACATAGTAGGGAAAAGGCTAGGCAGATTGATTGGTGAAAAACATTACTGTCTAATGACATAAGACGATGCCTCTTGAAGGCACATATTAACCGCAGCGCATTGCATTTCAATGCAAAAAAGAGCGTTGCGGCCCGCACGTCGTGTGATGAGGTGGTGATGATTCAGATAAAATGTGCGAAAGTGTTGTAGGAGGATCTTTGTTTAACAATTTACACATTGCAATCATTTTGGAACTAACGTTATCATTTTCAACAAAGGGCGGAATCTCGTATTAGGTACACAAAATTGTGATGATAGTTTTGAGAGATTTTAAATTGAATTGTCAATCTTCTTGTGACTGTTCTAAGCTATTTGAGAGAGAAAAATAAAAGTAAAAAGTTTATGTTTTTTGAGGGTAGTTTGGTATATTAAATTGTTTTAACGGTTTATTGAACATTGTATCCAAACGAAGTCGCGACATAAAATGACGTAGCACTAAAAATGTAAGTCAAAATGACTTTCATTGTCACAGTAATTTATAAACTTAAACAATGCCATCTCAGTCCCATTAAAATCTGGCCAAAATTCTCATTTTCCGCGCGCAATTATTTTGTAACATCACATTGTAATAAGCACCCAAACCGTTTCATTTGACGTCGGCACTAACTGTTGTAGCTACCCTCCCTATAGAACGAAATTTCGCGCAATTATAACGTGCGCCAAAGACAGTACCCGTATTTTGTTGGGTAAGAGAGCATTTAGAATTGACGGACGATACGGAACGGCTGTCAAATGTTCTTTTACGCGAGCATTTTTCACGACAAGCTTAACATCTGGTTTGATAATGCTGTAATATAAGCGTAGATTTCACAAAAAATATAGCCTAAAATATTTAATTTTAACAAAGATGAATCTTGAAGTTTTCGCATCATTAGAACAAACCCGTGCGAAGCAGGGGCAGGCCGGTAGTATGACATCGTAATTTTCTATTGCATTTAACACTTCTCCTTTTTGTCATTATAATCTTGTCTGTAGGGATGCAAAGGCAGAAACTAACTAATATATATGTATGGAATTAAATGATTCAATTTCACAAAAAAAATAAACAAAGGAAGAATCAAAACAATCCGAAGTCATTTATTCAAACTAGGCTGAGAATCAGCACTTTTCGAACCAAAGCCCCGAAACGGCCGCCCTTCACCACTTCTTAGTGCTTTCGCTGGGGAGAAGAAGAAGCGCAACAAACTCCCCATTAGGAACCTTCCAAAACTCTACTATTTATCGAAATGAAGGTGACGAAAAATACGTACGTCAAAACATGTAAAACCTTCAACTTTTAAAAAGCCATTTCTAACCGGCCGGTTTTAAAACCGTGCCGCACTCATCTAGTGTGAAACCCCCCTGCATTATATAGAGAAGGGTTCGCACAAACGACATGTTGTAATGACGGGAAGCCGTATGCCCGCTTCCGATGTAACAGATAGCGTAATGATACCCGCAACGAATAGAAAGGAAACGTATTTTTGTATGGAAAACGCTACGTTGTAAATGTTTGTGTGTGAGTGCTTTAATGGCTGTTTTTGTTGAGTAAAAGATTTAGGAAGACTGTATTTTATGTGTGTTTTCTGTCGGTTTTGGCGAAGCTTCTGCTAATTTATTTTTTGTGTTAACAAACTGCATGGCAACTTCTCATAACTACCCGTCTAATGGAAAGCACATAGTTACCACAGCCTGGCGCGTCCTATGGACACTCCAAGATTTCAAATGCGTACTTTGGAAACTCTTATGGGCATAACTTTTAACGGTAGGTAGTCACGACCTCCAGACAGTAGAATAGAATAGAATAGAAATACTCTTTATTATGTACACCAAATAAATTACAGACACACCACAGTACACCACACCACCACCACACCACCACAGTACCACAGTATCGCTTTACTGCAGCTTAGATATAGGAATGGTGATAGTAAGGTAGGACGCACGTCAGGTAACAAAACTAATATAAACTGACCTTGTATTCTAGTGAAACTCCATACTGCGCTAGGCCAGCTAAAGCTCAAGGTCACGTAGTGTGTGTTAGTAAAGTGCGGTCGACTGTACTGTAGAGACTATAACCTATTTAGTGCTTACATGCAACCTCCACGAGTCAGTTAAAAGTTATTGGCATGAAATACGAGACAAACATTAACTTAGTTTAAGAGTAAAAGAGATTAGGCGTCTGATTTGGCTGACAAGCCAAAGGAAAAAGACGTAAAATATTAAGAATGATTTCTAGGAATAATATCATTAATTGATTCTTCCCCTGGTACCCTGACAGCTCGTAGAGAGCTTCACAGTATCTACATACGAGCATTTCTGTAAGGAAGTCTTCTAACCAAATCCAACAACAAAAGAAAATTAATAAGACGCACCATTTCAAGGACAAAGGTTACAAAAGCCAGCCTCCAAACATACTAATGGCTAATCTGTGAAGAAGCAGCGTAACAAACTCCCTCCTACAGTAACCAACTACGTATAGTGTGAATAAAATTATGACAACAACCTTGCCAAAAATATTGTAAATCCCTATTATAAACACAGAATTACAAGCTTTAACGACTTCACAAACTTGATTTATTTACAACCAATAAATAATTGGCTTGCACAAAATTACGTCCCCAAATAATTAACATTGTAACCAATTTTTGGCACAACGATCAACACACTTTCACATAGCGACAATACTTAATTATGCACCACAAAACCAGCGAGAAAATTTGATACAGAAGGTTGGTTACATGCAACGAGCGAAAACGCACACACATATAGACACGCTTCACGTAACTACAGCGAGTGCAAACGCATTCGCGACGGATGCGCCAAGGTAGCCCACGAAGGACAAAATTTCTTACGTTTTTGTTACAATTTACAGGTCAGTTCAGGTTGTATGTTGATCATATAATAAATTCGCGAACAAAAACAAAATCATCAATATAACTTCTTTATTTAGTATTGGCCTCAAGTACTATTTCATAAAATAATCTTTCAATTGGGTAATTTGAAATTAGGAAGTTGTTTTGATGATTGTAATCATTTTCGCCTTAAGCTGCATAGAAAAGAAAGAGAAGCGCGATGAAACAACCCTGGTAATTTATTGCAAAATAGAAACAATTATCTATTTACAAAATATCTATTAATTGGACTTAAATAAAATGAAAACACTAGTGCTTTAGCATGTTACTTGTAGAATAATCTGTTAGTATAGTTAATATTACAGATTTTATTAAAAAAAAATAGTTTTTAGAGGTATCTTCATGATTTTTTTCTATCGTATCAAATTGGTTATATTATGTTTTCAATGCACTATCTACCTAGCATATATCCTGAAGAATAGTAGTCGATCATAATATACTTTTAGGCATTATAAAACTTGCGTTTTTTTGCGTTTAGGTCCTGTGGTCCCCTTAAGATACATACTTACGTGTCTATGTGTGCGTACGCTTGTTTTCACTCGTTGTATGAAGACAACTTTCTGTACATAAATTTATTCTGTGGCAGGCAGTTTCCAAAATTTTAATTACTACGACGCTCAGCAGGAACCAAGCGTTAATTATTCAACAATGCGAGGCCCGCCGGCAATTGTTTTCGTGAATTGCTATTATATTGCATAATATCGGTTTATTTTTTATTTATGACTGCGTCTGGCTATAATTTCGGTCTGTCAGTCTGGCAAATGAGTTCAGCTTCAGGCAATGTTTGGATGGAATTCGTCAGGAAAGTTTGAAACGCAGACAGATTTGAAAGTTGAATGATTGTGACCTTTATTTATAACTGTTTTTGAAGGGTTTTAGAAACAAGTTTTGTATCTGTGGAGTTTCTTTTTGAAATGTCTTATCTAGAAAAGTTCTGCAACAGTTCGTCTCTCCTCCTATTATGTATTTTCAACTTTACTAATGTTGTCTTAATATTTCAAGATCTATCAAGTACGAAGACTGCTCATTTACCTACCACAAAAAAGGCACACTTTTAGATATCTCTCTCTCTTTGGGCTTTACCGATTAGTAAATTGAGGTTCACAGCGAGGCTAAATACTTAGAGGACAGACTTAATTAAGTATCATCATTTTGGAGGCTCTTATAAAGCACACAGTATCGTAAAAACCAGACAAAACTCTTTTGCAAGGCAAAAGTCGAAAATCAATTGCTTAAAATCAAAAGAGCCATAGCAGACGCAATATGACGCTTGTCGAAAACTCGATACAGTAACTGACAAAATGCAATACTGTGAAAACGTGGAAACATTGTGCTTGGTCAATACACAATGCAGCATTGAAGCAATGTTGCAACCAAACTCACATACCTACTCACTAAAGCGCGATGAATTATTGAGGAAGTCGCAAAATCACCGAAAGCCAACGCTAAAAGTAGTTTATCTGCCAAAGGCCAAAAGAAAAACGAGTCACCTTGAATAAAACAAAAGAAACGCAAAATTAAATAAATACGAACTCACTTCAAATGCAAGAAAAGCAAGCAACGAATGCGTGCCTGTAAAAAACAAAACAACATCTACAAAGTACTAACACAGGAGGTCAGTTCCGTACAATGAGCGAAAACAGGCACACCATACATAGGCGCGTACGGACGGCTATTTCAAACAAATGCCAGTCGCGAGTGCGGTTGCATTCGCTGCACATTATAGTGTATTTCAAAAGTATTTGATGAAAGTGTACACTGTAAACCTGTGCATGTTAAATTTTTATGCAATCGCTCAATAAACAACTTGTGGAATATGGGTGTAGGTACTCTACTAACCTTTTGAGGAAACAGGCGTGATATTAAGTCATACATAATGAATAAGCAGACATTTTGTGCAGTTTTCTATCGATTTTACTTTGACTGGCGAATTAAATAAACCGGCGAATCATGGAAACTGGCAAACACTGAAAACTGTCGAGTTGACGCAACAGTCTAATCCGCAGTACTGACCTATCAGCGAATTACATAAACTGACGATTGAGCGAAACTGACGAGTGATACACGGACTCAGGGAATTTTGTAACACATTACTCTGAATTTAGCAGGTTTCAATAATATAAATCTTACTACTTTTTCCGACAGTGAAATTATTTTCTTGATTATTGAAAATGTATGTTACAAAATAGGCTATTTGACAATGTAAAAAATAAGGTCATAATTATTGACACTCGTATAGATTATCGCTTTTAAAATCGATTTGCATTAATTTTACTACAAAACAATGTAATATTTATAAAAAAAATCCCGAAATAACTTCATCTTTTTAAATCTGGTGCCACGTAATCGAAAACGGTCTGGATTGACTGAACTTAAGATGACGTCATGATTTAGTAAATTTCTGTCTATCGTTGACAGAACAGATGACTTTTGTCTAGTATCTCGACCGTTTCAACGTTTGTTTACGTGAATCGTGACGTCACGACGCCATATTGTTAAAGATAGCGTTTTGGCGGCTTATTTAAACAGTACATTTTTATTCACTATTTTTTAAAAGAAATACATTATGCAATTTGAAGTAATAGGTTTGTGATGTGATGTGGGCTCGTTAGACAACATTAAATAATCTGAGATGTTTATCAGAAACCAGTCAAATAGCCTATTATCTATTTTATAAAAATAAATTAATCGACAACAACATGTTCGTTTACATTTACATCAGATACTTTTGGAACAGACCTGTACCCTAATTGCGTAACACACTATTGATCACAATCTGAAATATTTTAAAGGATATTGCTATCCATGGCTTCTTATGTTCGAAAAATTTGTCTCCTAAATAACGCAATGAATGTTGTTGAACTGTGTTGTTGTTCCGCAATTACCCCGCAGAGAGGCGTGTCTATGTGTGTATGCGTTTGTATCGTTGTGTGGAGCCGACTTTCTGTACTTATCTATTTTGTGGCACTATTTCGTACAGAATTTATAGGTACACAAAAGAGGCGGTCATTTAGAGATATATTTTCAGAATTCATTAGTGCTTTAGTAAGAGAGCTAGAGGATAATGGTTCTTTGTTTTAGGTAAAGCATTTTGTGTTGCTGTTCAAAGGAAATTACATTATTTGTGATTGTATCTAGAGCTTTGTCGGTATTGGGCACAAGTCTGAAAACGTCACGAGACAGACATGACCTTAAATTTCAGGGCAGCTAAAAAAATAATAATTTAAAACTATTTATTTTAATCAACGTCGTGGAACATTTCACATCAAAATAGCGCTTTGAACTTTGACCTTTGATCTTTGTTACTAGATTTGTACGTTATTATACTTGAAATCTTTACCAGTATTCGGACAATCCCGGCCTGGATTCACGATCATTGCTGCAGGCTAAACAATTTTTGGCGAAAAACACACGATCATTGCCTAAAATACGCGAGCGTTGCCGAAACACACTCAATTATTACCAAAAAAAAACAGTAAAGCATTGCCGAAAAACAGTAAAGCATTGCCGAAAAACGGTATATCATTGCCGAAAAACAGTAACTCATTGCCGAAAAACAGTCACTTAACTATTGCCGAAATATACTTAATCATTGCTGAAAACTCCACGATAATAAAATCATAAAATAAAACTGAAATTCATTCAGCAGTTTAGTTAAAAACGTTTACAAGTACGAGGAAAAAATTAACCTAATCTTTCCTTATCGCGGGTGGAGCTGAATTTTAAATGTACATACCTACATTTATGATTTTACTCGTGTAAGTTAGATAATTTGCGGTCTCAAGAGAACTATCCGAGCTTTTATGGACAGGATTAGCTTAAATTTTTTAATTTTCTTGCTGATATGGAAATTTTAGTACGTCGGTATGTATGTGGAGTATAGTTGGTCTTATATTCCCATGTGATTGTGCGTCGGAGTGATCGGAGAGATCATGTTTGATAGTATAGAGGTATGAGGAACAGGGTGTAAAGTTCACTCATACTCTATAGAAAAGGGAGGATCCTCCGACCAGACGGGTGTTGTGTCTGGCGGGCAACTGCCCAAAGATTCATGTCGGGCCGTTGTATCTATGCTAGTTGCGCGGTAAACTCTGCTTGCGCGATGTAGGATTTGCGTGACGTCAGTATGACGCGTTGTTTGCATGTTGCGTTGTAGATACCGCTACAATAGTATTTTCTAGAGGGTCTTGTCAACAATATTTTTTGCAATGAATTACGTGTGAACCTTTGTTTCCATCACCATAGTTTTTTTATTAAGCACGCGAACTACTCACATTGAGTTTTCTTAAAATAACTGTCTATTTTGTTATAACATAGGCAAGTCTAGTCACATCATGCTTTGTAGACAAGGAGATCTTCTCGGGGTAAAATACCAGGGTCTATAAAGAATAATCTTTGATAATTATCGGTATCTACTTGCTGTATTTAACTGTACAAAGTGTCGATGAAGATATCACAGTAGATGAAACCACGTACCCTACTTGACATTGTTTGGAATAAATACAAATAAACATTCTATCGTGGTACCTACCTTTTTACCGACTTCAAAAAAAAGGAGGTTATCAATTCGATATGTATGTATGTAATATTATTGGAATTGCATTATATTCACATATGACAATCTATTAGGGCTTCCAAACAAATATACAAAATTTTATAGACGTATGTATGTATATATGTATGTTTGTCCACGCATATCTCCGTAACTATTAATCGGATCGTGACAATTCTTTTTTTATTGGCTTACATTTACTTCAACTTAGGGAACAATGAAAGTTTCATCAAAATCGATTCAGTAATTTTCAAGATATGGACTAAGACGTTAAAGTGTGACGGCCTGGCTTATTGATACGAGCTACGGGTGTAGTGTCAAAGCGAAAACATCTCAAAACCTTGGTCAAATTCTAGTGCAACAACTAAAAATTACCAAATAAAAAGTAATTTAAAAAAATTAAACCGACTTCAAAAAGAAATGAACTCAAAATTATGAAATAACTTTAATTTCGGAAGTCGGTGGCAAAAAACTAAAACTAAAATACAGATCCCAAGACACCGACTTCCGAAATTAAAGTTATTTCATAATTTTGAGTTCATTTCTTTTTGAAGTCGGTTTATTTTTTTTAAATTACTTTTTTTTATTAGTTTTAATGTTTAACAGCATCATGCCTGTTGGTTACTAATAGGTCAATGATTTTGAGTTTAATTGTTTATTTTAGATATTATTTAAACAAACACACTAATAAATTATTTTTTATTAACCGTAGTAATATTTACTGTGTCAATTTCATCGCCATCTTGTTTATGAGTAGATACAGTTAGTTGGAAGGATAAAACAAAAACCAATCGACCCAGCATTATTAACCGCCCACCTTCTGACCCACTTGTTGAACTTCTATAAACTATTTATAGAATAGTGTATGGTGTACTAGTCCAGTATTCATTCCATTCATATTGGATCCCTCGTTTATTGCCCGTGCATATTTTAGAGGCTCAATCGGTGAGAGCTGCATTTTCTTGTAAGCTCTTTTCCGTTAGGTATGGGTATTGTTAATAGTTGATTTGAAAGTATGAGCTGAGTCAGGAATTGGGTTACGAGTGTGAGTTTAACTTGCACTCGTATTACGTAACGCACTTTCAATAAAATCTGAAAGTTTTTTTAAGGAAATTGCTAATCTATTGCTTCATGTTTGAAATTTTCGTCTGCTTAGCTACGTAAATAACGCAATGAATGACGTTGAAGTGTTAAAATGAAAGGCATTGCCATGGAAAGTGTGTTTGGGGCCCTGAGCTTCGACCATATAATCCCTTTTTACCTCTTTTGTCTGGGGTCACTGGAACTAACTTAGCTTAAGCTCTGTTTCTATATACAAAATCGAATCGTCTTGCTTACCAATATGGTAACATGTTTTATTGTCAAACTGGGAATAGATTCGTAATGTAATTATACCTGTGATAGATACTTCCATAGGGACGGTCTACTATGTAAAACTATGAGGTCTTTGCTTGGTGAAGAAATAAAAAGTAATTTAAAAAAATTAAACCGACTTCAAAAATAAATTAACTCAAAATTATGAAATAACTTTAATTTCGGAAGTCGGTGTCTTGGGATCTGTATTTTAGTTTTATGCCACCGACTTCCGAAATTAAAGTTATTTCATAATTTTGAGTTAATTTCTTTTTGAAGTCGGTTTAATTTTTTTCAATTACTTTTTATTTCGTAATTTTTAGTTTTTGCACTAGTATTTGACCAAGGTTTTGAGATGTTTTCCCTTTGACACTACACCCGTAGATCTTATCAATAAGCCAGGCCGTCACACTTACACGTATTAGTCCATATCTTAAAAATTACTGAATCGATCTTGATGAAACTTGCACTGTTCCCTAAGTTGAAGAAAATGTAAGCCAATAAAAAAAAATAGTCACGATCCGATTAATAGTTCCGGAGATATGCGTGGACAAACATACATACATACATACGTCTATGAAATTTTGTATATTTGTTTGGAAGCCCTAATAGATCATCATATGTGAATATAATGCAATTCCAATAATATTACATACATACGTATCGAATTGACAACCTCCTTTTTTTTGAAGTCGGTAAAAAGAGTCTTAATTTTAAGCAACAACTGTCCCTAAATTATAGGAATTGGCCATAAGTTGCACTATGGTTTCAAATTCATTTCGTAGGTACGAGAGCAAACAATGCTTGAAAAAGTGCGTGTTCGCGTATACCTTTGGAATTAGGTATATGTACGAGCGTGCAAGAACGAGTTTGTGGATGATAAAAATACGCCTAATCTGTAATGACCCTATGTTTCGGCATACCTACGCTGTTTTTAGGGTTCCGCACCCAAAGGGTAAAAACCCGTCCGTCTGTCACCAGGCTGTATCTCATGAACCGTGATAGCTAGACAGTTGAAATTTTCACAGATGATGTATTTCTGTTGCCGCTATGACAACAAATACTAAAAAGAGAATAAAATAAATATTTAAGAGGGGCTCCCATACAACAAACGTGTTTATTTCGGCGTTTTTGTCTCTTGGTACGGATTTCTTCGTGTGCAAGTCCGACTCGCACTTGGCTAGTTTTATTAAACGTGCATACAACGCGTGTTTTGCGAACGAAAAGTTTCACAGGCGAGTGTTCGCGTTTGTATCGATAAAAACTGTTGCTGCAAACTGGGATAAACAATTTCTAGGATAACTGAAATGTTTGTTACCTACGTAGTGCCAAACTCCGAAATACCTACTGTGTTAATTAAGTCATCAGCTAAACAAAATTAATATATCTTGTTTCATAATCTTCTTATATATCTATATGGTAAACTGACTGACTGACTGATTGTTGATATATCAACGCACAGTCTAAACCGCTGCTCCTAGAGACATGAAATTTGGAGGGTGTGTTCTTTGTGAAGAGTAGGTATCCACTAAGAAAGGGTTTTTCGAAATTCCACCCCTAAGAGGGTGAAATTTCACGCGAACGAAGTCGCGGGCATAAGTATTTTACGTGATTTTATAAGTTTACTGATAAAATCACGTAAAATACTTATTGGCTCATAAAAGATATATATCTATACTAATACTAATAAATAATAAAGCTGAAGAGTTATAATCTCTGGAACAATCTCTTGGAACAGTCGGATTACAATTATTTCAGTAGGTTTTATAGCCCAATTCTTGAGGAAGGCTATAATAGGCTAAGTATTTAACGTCACGATAGGACCCTTAGGAACCGAGCAAAAACAAAAAAGTCAGTCAGAACTTTAAGCGAAAATGAACTAATCGCATCGCCTGCCCGCTCTGGGCAGGCGATGCGATGCGATAAAGTGGGTTGGAGGAACAAGAAATTTCACGCAGACGAAGTCGCGGGCAGAAGCTAGTCTTATTATAAAAGAACATAATGAACTTTACAATTCTCTTCCAAATAAAACACTCAAGTAACATGACATTAACATTTTTTACCAACTTTTTAAGACATTTCGAAGCGGTCTTACCAAAAGTTTTTGCAGAGCATTATTTATGGCTACTGTAAAACATCAAACATTTTCGGATATTTCAGGTCAGGTTTGCTGTCATTCCATATTATTAATATTCATATTTAATTATGCGCATTTCAAGCATTTATGACGGTAGTCTTGTAGGTACGTTTGGAGCATTCTAATCCCACTAGAAACCCTGCTAAATTAAAGCCACGTAGCCCTCAGGCTGTGTCACAGAACTTCACTTAAAGCCCGGAAAAACTTTTGTGCAAGTTACATGTACGTGTATGCATGTAATTTGCACAAAAGTATGCAAGTAGCTGGCATACCTACCAGTATGGTATTCACCAATCAGAAGTTGTTATGGCACACGGCATGCAAGCTGATTGGTGAATGCCATGATGACGTGCCGGCTACTTGCATAGTTTTGTGCCAGCTACTGGCATGTGTATACCCTTAGCATAATGACATGCAAGACAACTGGTGGAGAGCAGTGGTGGTCGGGGTAACGGCCCTAACTTACGAGTTTAGGTCGTGGCTTCGAACCCAGACATAGGCGCTTTACTTTGTGTAAATTATTTCATCAACATTGCCCTCAAAAACGGTGAAGGAAAGCATCGCGAGGAAACCGGCATATCCTAGATCCAAAAATTCGAAGACATGTGACATCTACCAACCCATACTGGGCTCGCGTGGTGGTTTACGGCCCATTCCCTCTCACAGAGGCCTGTGTCCCACCTGTGGGAGCATTATTATAGGCTGATTATGTACTTACAACTAGTTTAAAGCAATTTAATTGGTTGAAACTATTTTTAAGCAATGCTTGGGATAGGTTTTGTAATACAGGCTTCAGTATCTTGGTTAGACGCGATACTCACGCCGCGCCTCAATGAGTCCCGTATTACGCACGTGTCATACTCGTGTATAACGTACGTTAAACCTCTTTTATCTGCACGTGCACATAGTGTGAATAGAGGAGCCAAACACATCCCCTTAACGACTAGAAAAGAGATACATAACAGAAACTTTTATATCTTTTCCGTCGATTCCCGGAGTTTCGCGGAAATCCTAAAGTCTTGGAACAAAAAGGGAATGAATGTTCGGGTCTGTGAGCGTCGTCTGATAAAGGGTGAGTGACGGCCAATGGGTAGCGTGCATTGGCCATGTTTGTGGGAAATATTTTTAGGAATGGTCGTATTTTTAGCAGATTATGGCAAAGTAAGAGAACAGTTGCAAGTAATGAGTTTGAACCCAGGCAGGCACTTTACTTTATATAATTAACTAGCAGCGCTCCGCGGTTACACCCGTGTAAGTTTCGATCCCGTGGGAATATCGGGATAAAAACTATTCTATGTCTTTTCTAGGGACTTAAACTATCTTTATACCAAATTTTATCTAGATCTGTTTACGCGTGATTGAGTAACAAACATCCAAACATCTTCACAAACTTTCACATTTATAATATTACTAGCTGACTCGGCAAACGTTGTTTTGACATATAAATTATTTCTAGCTGCCCGGCGCTACTTCGTTCGCGTGGTGTCCTACCCCTTACCCTACCCTACCCCTACCCTACTCCTACACTACTCCTATAAGTAAATAAAAGAAACTAAAAAAAAAAACTAGATAAAAAGTCCTATGTCCGTCTCCTGGTTCTAAGCTACCTCTCCACCAATTTTCAGCCAAATCGGTTCAGCCGTTCTTGAGTTATAAATAGTGTAACTAACACGACTTTCTTCACGATTACTTCTCTATAAAATGTGAAGGAAAACATCGAGAAGAAATCGGCAAACAAACGGAACCATACATTTGATACCCCCAGCCTCCTTCCACGAACTATTACGTAATAGTTTAATTAATATCTTAAACTAATATTGTTGGGTACGGGTACGTGCACGTACCAAACAAATTGGTTTAATATATTAATTTCTCAAAAACAGAATAATATAATTATTTACTTAGAATAATAGAGAAATACTGGTTGCATACATAATAAACGTTCCTTGGAACGAGTACCAGAACGGTATGTTTGAAGTTAAATGTAGGTACAATATTGTTAGTCATTAACTTATCATTATTTTAGTAAAATAAACTAAGCTAAAAGAGAACGGGTTTAAAAGGTAACTAAATAAAATCTTTTTATTGATGTACGTAATATTTACTTTGTGTAAATTATTTCATCACCACTGCTCTCAAAACGGTGAAGGAAAACATCGTGAGGAAACCGGCATGTCCTAGAACCAAAAATTCGAAGACATGTGACATCTGCCAATCCGCACTGGGCCCGCGTGGTAGATTACGGCCCACTCCCTCTCACCGAGAGGAGGCCTGTGTCCCAGGAGTGGGAAAATTATAGGTTGATTATGATGATGTAGGTAATCTGCAAAAAATATTGAGACTATAAGGCCATCTTACGTATCGAGACGCAGTTTTTACAACAACAACACATTAAATGCACGAATACCCTACCCAGTATCTAGGGCATGGCACAGGCAACGGCCACAATAATTGATTCACACTACTATCAATATTAACAGGGTCAGAGTAGTTCCATATTGTATTGGTCTCGTGTGACTCTTGAATGTAACATTAAACATTACAACCTAAGGCTTGTTACCGATCATCATCTCCCGAGCCTTTTCCCAACTATTTTTGGGGTCGGCTTCCAGTCTATCCCGATACAGCTGAATACCAGTATTTTACGTGAAGTGACTAGCGATCTGACCTTCACAACCCAGTTACTGGGTAACACGATACCCCTTGGTAAGACTGGTTGTCAGACTTTCGGGCTCCTGACGACCAGTAACAACTGTCAAAGATCCAGGAATGACAGCCGGGTTCAACAGCTTATAATGCTTTCCGAAGCACGGAGAGTCTCGGTATGTAAAGATCGATCGATCTACCAGTGCGGCTGTTATGACTTAGCCACAACCCCTTACTAATACTTAGTAGAAATACTTTGTTAAGACTGGTAAGGAGGAAAGAGACGACTATTATTCCTGTTGCATTAAAACTCTTTCACAAAACCATAAATCAAGAGATGAAGTTGAAGGGACGCATTGAAAGCATCCATGAGTGATGATTAACGTGCATGTGTTACATTCGTCAGAACTGGGCAAAGCTGACTCATCTTTTCTTAATACAAGAAGAAGATAGCGCAAAATTCCAATTCCTTGGCTACATTCTCGCATCAATACAACGAGAGCAAATAAGGCATTAAACATTCTGAATCACCGTAGATGACATCACCGTTTGCTATTTATTTAGTGAGATCATTTATGTCAAACAGCTTGCTCGCTAGGAAACGCCCTCTTCCTAACTCCTACATTGCAGTACCTGACGGGGTGTGGACCCCGTCGGGTACTGCAATGTAGAAGCCAATGTAACGAGAGGTTTACGTGGGGAGATAAATGATACCCACGTAAAGTGTCAACATAAAAAATATAGTTATTTAAAAAAAAAAAAAAACAACAGACAAGATCATTGTGGAATGATCTTGTCTCTGTATAACCTACCACTTAAGTTCACATTGTGGAATGGAAATAAATATTAAGTACTAGCTTTTGTCCGTGACTTTGTGCGCATGAAATTTCTTGTTCCTCCGACCCACCCCGTCGCATCGCATCGCCAGCTCGCGATATACTTCATTTTCGCTCAGTTTCCTTTCTGACTTTTTATTTTTACTTGGCTCCTAATTGTTCTAGCGTGATGTTAAGTAGCCTATAGTCTTCCTCAAGAATTGGGCTATCAAGTGAAGTACATTTTTTTTAAAATCCGATTGGTAGTTCCAGAGATTAGCATGTTCAAACAAAAATACAAAAAAAAAACGAAAAAATCTTTAGCCGTGTTGGGGTTTATTCATAAACGTTGCTTTAAGTTAAGAGACGTTTTAACGTCAACTAATCATTACTTTACTTTAAGGAAACTTTATAAATAAAGGGGATTATTAGTATAGATTTATATCCGTGGTATAGATAGAAAATAGTATTGAAGAGGCTTCGAAGAAACCTAGAGAAATCCTCTATCACGACTACCCAACTATACCAACAACGAGTCTGTATTCAATAAACATTAGCGAGAACCTATAACCATTGAACACATTGAAAACCACTACCAGCCAGCACTAACTATTTACACTACACTAAACAGAAAATAGTTCCTAGAATGTCCTACAAACAGCGCACGAATGGCCACCCGTCTTGGTAGGCATTGCAAAATGTATGAGCCCTCTCCTATCCTGTAATGACGTAAATAGCTCTCGGCAAATCGCTTTGTAGCTAGCAATTCATGGTCACTTTACCATGTATCGTGTTCATGTTTTTTTTATACCGCCAAAACAATGTTTCGAGTTCTAAGTGAAAGAAAGAAAGGAAGGCTCTATCGACTGTTGTATAAATGGTTGGCGAGATAAGAGTGAGTGATTGTACAAGGAAGGAAGGGGGTGAAATTAGAAATTGTTGGCTTTGCGGAAGATTCGAGATGGGTAGGTGGGTACTGAAGAGTAAGGAAACAAAGAATGCTTGGGCAAAGAGTTTTATGGAGTTTGTCCAGCTTATCTGATTTCGTTAGGCTTTTGCTTATACAGAAGTAAAATTGTTTGTTTTGTTTGTAATCTCTGGAAGTAGGTACTGATTGGAATACAAAAATGTTCAAAAAATGTGTCTGCTCTTTATCGTAAATAACGCAATGAATGCTGTTGAACTGTCAAAATGAAACCCATTGCTACTCATAGTGTGTTACGCAATTACCCCGCTGTTGAACTATGCTTCTCGAATCATCATTAAAACGTTATAGGCAGGTAAAATAATAGGTAAGTACTGGACGAAACGTGAACTTAATTTTCTCATCGACACCTCAATAGTACCGTCTGACCCTGGCAATTGTACTATACAAGTATACCTGGCAGTACGTATATATGTTGTGTAAGTACAGCCAAAGTGGGAATAACCCCTAGAGAGTACAGGCGTCAATGATACAGTTAACCAGAATTCTCAGCCACATACGTAGGTACACACCCTTGGTATTACGTGAACAAACATCCTGACTACTAGGTCGATAGCTATGCAAGATAGCTAGGTATTACAATTTACGATTACGGTATTCAATTGATGATTTTTTTACTGTGGGGTCATGGACCTCAGTTAGTGCATTTACTTGAAATATGAGTGTGACAAACATTAACGTCCGCTGGACGCGACGTTAACGTCGCGCACATGATAGTATTGCCAACAAACGCGACGTTAACGTTGCGCAGACGCGACGTTGACGTTGCGCAGACGCGACGTTGACGTCGCGTTCAGCGGACGTTAATGCTTGTCCCGCGATGACGCGACGTCAACGTCGCTTCTGCGCAACGTTGACGCTGCGCAGACGTTCGAGAGACGCCGGACGCTCGAAAAACGCCAGTGGGATAGCGGCCTTAGTAATAACAGCCAGCGGTCGTTGACCCCTAAGAAAAAATCTTTTTTTTTTCTGGCTCTTGTGATACAGGAACTCGTAATACAAGAGTAATACATACACTGATGTTTGTGTGTTGAATTGAAAAATAAATAAATAAAATTAAAAAATACGTACTGCAGCGAAAAAAAGAAAAACACGGACTGTCTTCGCCATATTATAATTCATAATGTTATCCTTTTATGATTCTCCAAAGTGGCCTTTTTAGGCCCCCTGGTGTATTGTATGTCTTTTAGTCTGTGCTAAATAAATGTATTTTCTTTCTTTCTTTTCTTGATTGATGACTGTGACAGAGATCAATGAGAGCTGTTCAAACTCAAACTAAAAAAGGATTTATTTCAATTAAACCAAATAGCACTTTTGAACTTTCAAGGAGTCAGTTAGAAAGATGACGCCATTCCTAAGTGTAGTAGGTTCCTATGGATAAGCACGACCGTGCAAGAATTTTTCGAGGGCGGCATTGGAATAGTTCAGAGCTGCCAAGGACCAATCTTTATTAAAGGAGTCCAGCTCATCTCGCCATCTCAGACAGACAGAGGTGGAAAGAGAGTAGGCAGGCCTTTGCCCAGTATTGCGACATCAATCCTTCTAATATTATAAATGTGAAAGTTTGTGAAGATGTTTGTTACTTAATCACGCGTAACCCGTTGAACAGATTTGGATGGAAATTTGAACATAGATAGACCATACCCTGGATTAACACATAGGATACTTTTTATCGCGATATCCCCACGGGATCGAAACTTATGCGGGTGAAACCGCGGGACGTTGCTAGTGGCTAATAATAATAATAAAAATTACAATCGCCAGTAAGATGCTGGATCTTGACCGTACTTCTGGGATTGTCCTGATAGCCGTGGAATACCTCTACACTTCCCAAACACCTCAGCATATGTTCCTCCCTTGTTGCTACGTCAGTATGACTACACGCTGGCGCCCGTTTTCGGGGCCAAAATATTGAATGTGCGAGTCACCCGCTGCCATTTTATCCGTGTATTGTATATATAAAACATTGGTCAGCCAGAGGCCATAGTCCTTCCATAGTCCTAGGCACGGATATCGACCTAGGTAACCAGTCCCTCCTAGCCACCATCTTAGACCATCTGGTGTCTGTGATACAATGATTCTCATTCATTAGTACAGGCACCAACGATACACTTTTTTCTTTAATGTTCATTTTAGTTGGCAAATTGTTTTTGTGAACCTTAGATGTGTTTTTTCTGAAAAATAAATTTATTATATTATTATTTGTTTTCTGTTTTCATATCCAGCAATAGTCCTACACCAACCGGGGGTTGTCCTTAAGTGCACTTGCACAGTGGAATATCAGGGATAATCGTCGGCTGGTGCTTCATTTCCTTTACTTATAGTGTAAAAGACCTCTGCGAGTTGGCTTCGGCCCCTCGTATGGCGCCTACCAAAGGTCCGGGACCCTGTAGTCCCGAGAGTTTATACTTACTTTAGTGAAAAGTCAGCGATAATAATGATAATGTGCGCCAGTCGTACTTACAATTTATTTTTTAAAATTCCCAAATATGACCAAAAATAAAACAAGCCATAAACATCCTTTATTTCAAACCACGAAAAATCTTACAAAACTTAAAAATTTCCACGAAACAGCTAAGCATTTTCCGTGCAATTTGATATGCAAGTGTTGTCGCCTGATAAATATTTATGAGATCTGGCAACACCCGACACCCAGACGTCGCGGGCGCCTCAAGTACTTTGTAAACTGCTTTTCATTATCATACTTTAAGCTGTTGTTTAGTTTTTAAACTTGTTATAACATGGATTTTTACTGCAGTCGTTAGGGAAGATTGTTTTGTACTTCTTGTAATGTTGTTGGTGTTATAAAAAGTCGATTAGGTAAGGTTATTGAACGCTTTTTGGCCTATGTCCGATTTCGGTATGAAATGATTTCAGGAAATAAACACAAATGTTTTTTGAAATTAAATCATAGGCCACATTGAGAACGAAGCTAAGTTCGTCTAGCTTCGCTCATGTAGCTACCGCGTCTTTTATTTAATACTTCGGTTCGTAGTTCGCGGGGTGAACCGCAGAAGTGCGGAACATGTATTACGACTTTTGCCACACCGCTGTATAAATATCTTAATACCAATTCCAATATATTTGCCTCAAAAGATATACCAGAGAGCTATATAATGATAAATATTTGAGAAGTTAGAATTCTGACAACCAGTCTTATCAAGAGGTATCGTATTACCCAGTAATTGGGTTGTGGAGGTCAGATAGGCAGTCGCTTCATGTAAAATACTGAAATTCAGCTGCATCCAGTAAGACTAGAAGCCGACACCAACATAGTTGGGAAAAGGCTAGGCAGATGATGCAGATGATGATTTGAGAAGTTAGAATTGTATTTAAATAGGAACTTTGTCAAATTATCTGGATACAAGGACCAAAATCAAAACTAATGTGGTTGTAAAGACGGAGCAAAGAGATGACTCTTGTAAATTCTCTTGACCTTATCCCTATTTATTTGGGTTCGGCGCAACATGTTTTCTTATTCCATACTTCTTTATTAGTCGTCAACTCGGTAGTCACCTCCTTCTTAGACATAGATCATCTTTCAAACCATTTCAGGGTGGCAAATGAATTCAGCACATGATTCTAGACTAAAGTAGAATTTTTTCGTCGGTAATAAAAAAGAAACAGCTGTTCATACAAAAACGCAATACCTACGCGGTCAAAATGCATGCAAGAGCAAATTTTATTTTTAATAACTGGTGAAAAATTTCAATGCATGGGGTTCAGAATCATGTACTGAATCCATGGGAAGAGGTTGCGCCTCTATGGCCCTGTCACCCTATATACATAAATGATAAAATAATAAATGATTTATTTTCTGTAAGTAGGTTTGTACAAACACTTTTACACGTCAATCATATTTTTTAAAACTAGATGACGTCGGCGTTTCCTATAGCTGACTATTCTGAGAAGAAAGGCCGAAACAAACTCAGAAGTCACAGTCTCTTTTAAAGTCCAGACAAAATCGTGTGAAGACCATGTAGATTGGTGTCTGAAATGGTCTTTTGAGGAAAGAACCACACAGATTGAGCGGACCTGTCCAATCAGTGCACGCATTTGTCAAAAATCGTGCAGCTCAACTCAGAACTTGAGGATCTCAACGATTCGACGAACAATACCAAACACAGGACATTTGGGTATGCTGCATAAACTACTCAAACTAAGAAGGAAAAAGAAATGACCCACATAGTCCTCACATTCACAATAATTAAATAAAAAAATATAAACATGCAATATCATGTAAATCTGAAAACCTAACACACAAAAATATAGAACCCGAATATTTGTAACCAAGTCAAATCAAATCTGCATCGACAGAATTACCACAATTCCATCGAACAATATAATTTATTAGTATCAGCAATATGCAGAACATTATTACAGTGATGTTACAAACCCACTGTAATTGAATAGTTTTCGTCGGGCCGTCATTATTGTGGCTCGAGCGGTAATATATTGTGATAGCACATGATTAAGAGCAGCTGTGCACACAAATGATGTCGGAAATTTCGATATAATATAATTATAGTCAGTATATGGTATGTTCGGAATTGTTTATGTTTGGAAGCAAATAAGGTATTGTGATCCGTTGGTACAAAAAAAAACTTTCTTAAAAAAAAACATTTACAATTAAATAAGATTTTATCTTTCACTTTTAAGTTGTACTCCACACAAATTCGTATAACACTACTTGCAATGTAATGTATGTAAATATCAGTAATGCTTGCTATGTAAATGTATGTAAATATCAGTGACATAACATCATCAATGTAAACTAAGTGGCAAAAATACGTAATATTGAAGCAAAGTGGCGGTGCTTGGGGGAGGGGTTTCCCTCCCCAACTACCCAAGCAAAGTTAATAAAATTTATGTGGGAGCACCCCTGAGGCATACCCTATCCATTAAGAATTTTTTATATCGATTTACAATAATTGCCGGATATATCGCATAACATTATGTGCAAAAAGAAATACTGTCGAATTGAGAACCTGCTCCTTGTTGAAGTCGGTTAATTATATAAAGATACAGCACTTATAGCCACAATGCATTCCATGGCAATTCCACTAAGCCACCAGTGTAAAGTCATAGGAAAGCAAACGACGCAAATTCGTTTTCTTGAGTTTTTACCAGTAATTTTGGTTTAGAAATCAAACTACTGAACCGATTATAATTAAATTTATATAGAACCAATTTGAAAGTATAGGTATCCTTTCAAATAAAAAAAAACATTTATAAATCGGCTTATAATAACGGAGTTCTAAGGAAAAAAACATAAAAAAAAATATAAACGAAAACGTTGAGAACCTCCTCATTTTTTGAAATCGGTTAAAATAGCATACATTTTTGTGAATATCCTTCTGGGTGTTTTAAGTTAAGTAATGATTAGCGACTGTTTATCAATTAATTTTTGAAGTTGAAACGTCTCTTAACTTTAAGCAACGTTTATAAATAAACCCTTTATGGTTTGTTGTATTTATAAATATAATAAATAATAATATATAATACCAGCCTATTATTGTCCCATTGTAGGACAAAGGCCTCTTCTCTTACAGAGAAGGCATACCTGAAGGGTCACCACGCTTGCTCATGGTGGATTATTGACTTCAGATACAATCAAAACTAAAATTAAAAACTAATCTACCAACTAAAACTTACTATGTACACACCCAAACAAATTCAATAAAAAAAAGTTGAAAGAAAAAAAGTAAACAATTTCAAAACATTCCAAAATGAAATAAAAAAAAAATGTAAACCTCTGAGCCACAAAATATGCAAAGGCCACATCTTATTCAGCCTTGTCGTGTTATGATAATGTTACGCAACTGTGGCCCGCATTCCTTAACTCCCAGATGCTTTCGTTCAAAAAAGTTTTTATTTATCAAATAAACGAAGATGTAGATATACAGCCTCCTTATTTATTTTGTATTCAGGCTGGAATTCCAAGTGAATAAAAAGGGTTTTCTACTTAAAACTTCGTTTGCTTGAGAACTAAAAATTTTGACTGCTTGGGGAATTAAAAATCTGGCCAAGTGCGAGTCGGACTCGCACACGAAGGGCTCCGTACCACAAGGCAAAAACGCCGAAAAAAAACATGTTCCTTAAATATTTATTTTATTCTGTTTTTAGTATTTGTTGTTATAGCGGCAACAGAAATACATCATCTGTGAAAATTTCAACTGTCTAGCTATCACGGTTCATGAGATACAGCCTGGTGACAGACAGACAGACGGACAGAGGAGTCTTAGTAATAGGGTCCCGTTTTTACCCTTTGGGTACGGAACCCTAAAAATAATTATTTTAGGTTCCTACTTTGTTTGTTGTGTTTTTTTTTGAGATTCGGTTAAGTAATTTAAGGCTGTGCTTGTTAAGTCTATATTTTTTCCTTAATGGATTTATGGGGAACAGGGTGTAAAGTTCACTCATCCTCCATAGAAATGGGAGGATCCTCTGACCAGACGGGTGTCTTGTCTGGTGGGCTACTGCCCAACGATTGATGTCGGGTCGTTGTTTATATGCTAGTTGCGCGGTAAACTCTGCTTGCGAGATGCAGGATTTTGCGTGACGTCCGTATAATGCGTAGTTCGCATGTGGCGGTGTAAATGCCGCTACAGATTAATTAGAATATTTTATTTTCTTAGCTTCACGTTTTGGAATTTTGTTTCAAAAACATTTTTTTAAGCATACAGTTTTTTTTTGTGTTTTTCTTTTATTTACTAATAAACAGTTTGCTTTTTGCACTAGCTTGTGATAACATACTCATCAGGCTTTCTATTATGTATGCTATTACTCTAATGAACGAAGCTTAACTATAAAAAGAAAACAACTCGCTCTATATTCTACTCAGAACACACGGAAGGGAGGATGAAGAAAAGACGCAACAATTTTTAATGATCATCACAAAAGTCACAGTTTAGTCAAATTCCAACATTTCGCACGCTTAATCAATACTGACCGATTAGTGTTTCGGTCAAAGTTGAGTTAAGTATACCAAGAAGTTTATTTTAACGCCCTCTTTCGGCCTATCTCGGATTCAAAGTCAAAGTCAAAGCATTTATTTCAAACTAGCTGCTGCCCGCGACGTCGTCTGCGTGAAGGCTCTACAGCACCAAAAATACCTAAGATGCCAGTGTCGCTATAGCATTATAAAGTAAACAACTTTTAAAATAGCATTAAAATATAAGTTTTTTTTTGCAAGCGAAGCAAGTGAAGAGAGTTATATGGGAATCCTGCTGAGTTCAGTCATAAGAGGTGACTGAAGGAAATAGAGGAAATAATGCAGGAATACATTCCAGGACACAAAAGAGTAAAAATACGTTCAAAGGTATCATATATACCTTACAACACTTCCCTATAAACTACGTTGGTAGTTATGCTGCCAGGAGCCAAAATGTGTGATGACGCGGGAGCAAGCGACGACGTACAGTTGCCCGTGTGAGAAGCAACTCGTCCTGACGTCGACACCCACTGCCCTCAGTGTCTGCCCCTGCGACTTATTGATGGTCATCGCGAAGCAAACACTCACGGGGAGCTGTACGCGCTTGAACTGGAACGGGAAGTTATGAGGTATGAGGGGAATGCGTGGTATAAATACTGCCTCGCCGACGCCATAACCCGTAAGAATTCCCGCCTCAATGGTGTGTCTGTGGAGCGAGATGACTTTAAGGCGGGTCCCGTTACACAACTTCGGAGGAGATAGGTTCCGAAGAAGCATAACCGGGACACCGCTTCAGCTTGAATGCGCTGGAAGTCCACTTGCTGACAGGGAGTTCAGAAATTCCACGGGATAATGTGTGGCGTCATCTTGCTTGACAACAGTGTTTATCGAGGTGTAGACCACTTCATTCCCCTCAATTTCCGAGAGAATGCATTCGTTAATTGCTGCAGCCTGATCATTTTTGGGCGTCAAAATGGCCCGCTCACACACCCAAGAATTCTGCTGGTACGGTACACGACTGAATGTCCCCGTACACACAGCGAATGAGTTCTTCTAAGCTGGAAACCACTCTACCGAGAGACTCTGGAAGCACCACCTGTCTACCTCTCTCTTCTGGTAGAGTGCCTTCGCCAAGACTTAGAAGGACATCGGAGAATTCTTGAGCGCGTGGATTGCCGCCGAGCCGAGCTCTCATATTAATGGTCAAGCGCAGCGTACGAACTCGTGACCACAACGAAGATCGTTTCAACGAAGCATTCACCTCGTCAGCCCTCGATCCTCGGCCATCGTACACTCATCCCATACGATCAGAGAGCAATCCTTGAGCACGTGTCCCTTATCGCTGTTACGTGACACACTACAAACAGGCGTTTCGGCGCTCTCTAAATCGATGGGAATTTTAAACATGGCATGTGCTGTCTTGCAGTCCCGGAAGCAGTGTGGCAGCGATTCCCGACGACGCTACAGCAATAGCAATTTTGGCTTGCCTCCTGACCTCTGCAAGTATGCCAGTGGTAACAAATGTTTTTCCTGTACCACCAGGAGCATCCAAGTAAAACATTTTACCCTGATTTTGCCAAACGCTTTCAAGGACGGTGTCATAAATTTGTTTTTGCTCTGAAGAGAACAAAGCGACATGGTCATTTCGTATGGTGGTCATTTCGCCGTCTCCGACTTCGTCTCCAGTAGCACGCCTCAAAGGTCGTAGAAAATCTTCAGACAGATGATGGCGATACTTCTCCCACAAAGCTACCGGGTTCGCGACTCCACAAAACACCAAGATGACGGCAAACAGATGACGCATGCGGCTGGGACTGTCACTGACGCTCGCCTCCGCGAGGGTGTCAGCCCAATTTTGGTCACCGTCGAGAAGGTGACGTGCTACGCAGGCTGCGCGGTAAGTGGGAAACTCCACGCCATCAAATGTCCTCAGAAAGGCGAAAGACTTTGCCTCGGACAGTGTGAAGTAACAACCGCAGAAAATCGCATTCGCCATTATTCGGATGCACGGTATAATTTAAGTTTATAATTAGGTATACGACATGAAAATATATTAATTACCAAGCAATAATCACACAGATAAATACCGAACAAAAGTATTAACAGTCAATGTTTATTTTGTACTAACAACATGAAATTGATGAAGAAATGATCATCATCAATGAGCATAACTTTTTTGTAATACTTAACACCGCATTTTTTTTAAATTGTCTTCCTCAACTCTGCTCAAGATTTTGAGGGTTTTGTTGGAACTTGAATTTGTCAAAACGAACTATACGATACAACTTTTATGAAGAAAATGCACATTACCATCTATGAATTTTAAGAATAACTAACTACTAACCTCACCAACATGATCAAATTTAAATTATTAATTTCCAAAAAGTGTTGACATGTAACTTGATTTGATTTTTATGAAATCTCATAGATGGCGCTGCTTCAAAATTGTCTTATACTACTAACATTCATTAAACTATGTTTCTCTGCCCAAGTTACTTAAGTGGCGTAAAAATTTTTATAGTGTAAAGCTAGATAATAGCATGACTTACTCAAAAACAACATTTAAATATGCGTCGTTAGATTACACGCTGTCACAGAATGCGTAAGAAAAATAAAGATTCACAGCTCCTCCTCGTAGGTGATAGCGTGATAATATGTGGCCTATATGTTGACCCGACCTCTTAGTAATATTCATGCAAAATTTGAAGTAAATCCATGCAGTACTTTTTGAGTTTAGCCCGGACATATATACAGACAAACAGACAATAATTCTAAAAACTATATTTTTGGCTTCGATATCGATTGTAGATCACGCCCCAAGTATTTTTTTTATATATACTTTGTACAGTTTTGCCTTTCCTACGATTTTATTATATACGATTTTATTATATATGTTTATATTATTTATTTAAACATTATCATTATTTATTTTTTTAAATAACACAGACATAAGGACCAGAATTATTTCGTCATAAAGGCAAGCCTTTACGACGTGATTAAACACATAATAATGTTTTAAAGATCACAATATGATTTCGTTAGTACTATATCGCGCCAATAGATGTCGTTACATGTTTCCACTTATTGCAATAAAAATTGTTATAGAATGCTTTAAATTGATTATATCTTTTGATAGACTGAAGCGATTGCGATGAAACAAAGACTAATCACTGCTCCGAGTTCTACACTATATTTGAGTATAAATATGAACCATATTCGTTTGGTACTTTTTACGTTGAGCCTGTTCAAAATCTGTCACATCCAAACAGACAAACAGACAAAAATTCAAAAAATTGAAGAAATGGCATCTGTTGGTTATCCTATAACAGCCCAACTATTTTTTTTATTTTTATTTTCAATGTACAGAAACGCCTCGTCTACAGATTTATTATATGTATAGATAGATAGGCACATAAAAGGCACTTTTGAACGTCAAAAATTACGATAAAATAGAATTGATTCTAGTCGCCCATTCCAAAAGGTAGTTTTCGTATGGAGAAGAACGGGCAAGAAACTCCACCGTTACTCTTTTAAAAAGTTTTACAATATTTTGTATACATTCACTATATAATAATAATATGTGAAGACGATGCACCTAAAATAAAATTACTATACCACAATAGGTAAAAGAATTAAAAATGAAACCATGACATATAAATTAATTAATTATCTGATAGATACATGGTGCTCACATATTTACAAACATGGTAAAAGTAAACGATTTTCATTTAAAATAATAAACAAAAAAAAAATTCAAGTTGTCAGGTTTTTTTTTATATCTTGATCTAGGCGGAGTTATACCTATGTCTTTCTCTTTCACACGCAAGCCATTTTATAAGGTAAGTCAGGTTTGCTAAATCGTTTTTTGCGATTTCTTGAAAAACGTCTTTTTTGAGTTATGTCAGTATATGATTAAGCGTGCGATTTATAAACGTAATACCTACACTCTATTTACGACTCTGAACTAAAACACATCATGCTAAATGTTCTACTCATGTCAGAGTTATAAATACGGCTAGTTACCGCGCCGTTTATTCAACCTATGTCTAGAAACGAAAATGATTTATTTAAAAGAATTAACCAATCATAAATGAATGCAAAAAGCTTTACCTAATGTCTGACGCATCATTAAACCCAATTTACGACGCCAAACGAAAGTAAAACACATTACACTCTATTTTCCACATATATAACAGAGTTCTGAATACGGTTAGTAAATATGTTAACTATATAAAATCTGAAAACCAAAAGTAATTATTTAAAGAAAAGAAAAGCCAGTACTTAACAGCGGAAAAATCACAGTTTTCAACTCAATATAAAAATGTAATACACCAGTCTTTCACACTCAAATTACGACACAAAACTGTAGCTAAACTACAACCAAACTAAAACACATGACGATCTATATTCCTTACATAACTCAGTTCTGAATACGGCTAGTTACGGCTCTGTTCATTAGTCTTATATTGTGCACCACGATATTGAGTTACCGGAGCTCGGGGATATTACGACACGCTGTCGGATATAGTTTTCTTATACCTATTGGTTCACCTGGTTTTATTATCAAGCTTTTTAAGGTAAGACGAAATAGGTTGCCTGCGTTTTGGAACGAAGAATTTAATGATTTTCGGCATTTTTTTTAGAATAGTTAGGTATTTTATAATGAAAAAGAAAGCTTCCCAGTTGGTGTAAGTAATCAGGATCTATTCATCTTTTATTCATTTGTTTTTTAAAAGATGACTAAAGCTTTTTATATTTTGAAAGACCTTTTAACAGGTATCGTTCGTTCTAATGATAGGCTGAGGAATGATATAATAAAGTAGCATTCCTTCTTAGTTAGTTTTAATCATGATCTGGCAGTTTGAGTAATTTACGGGGCCTACTCAAATGTCCTTTCTTTGGTATTGTTCGTCGAATCGTTGAGCTCCTCAAGTTCTAAGTTGAGCTGCACGATTTTTGACAAATGCGTGCACTGATTGGTCAGGTCCGCTCAATTTGTGTGGTTCTTTCCTCAAAAGACCATTTCAGACACCAATCTACATGGTCTTCACACGATCTAACCAAGATTTTATCTGGACTTTAAAAGAGACTGTGACCTCTGAGTTTGTTTCGGCCTTTCTTCTCAGAATAGTCAGATAGGAAACGGCGACCTCGTCTACATAGTTTAAAAAAATATAATTGACATGTAAAATTGTTTGTACAAACCTACTTACAGAAAATAAATCATTTATCATTAACATTGCTGTTTATAAGAAGATGTAGTGACAAAAATTGAAAAGAGTATACCTACTTAGATCTTTTGGCACGTTGAGAGGATAAATGAATGGCGACTTACAAAAGGTATTTACAAGGCAGATGTGAGTAGAAACGCCGGGAGGGGGACGTTCTTCAGAAAGGTCAAGTTGCGTAGTACTCAGAACTGGCGTGCGTGTATGACCAGACGTGTGAACGTAAACGAGGCAAAAGGCGTATGTAAGTATCGTAGTAGGTGGCGTCCTGTAGCTTCTGCCTACCCCAATGGGAAGACAGCAGTTGGAAGTTTTTGTATGTTCTAGCTGCGCCCCGCAGTTTCACCCGCGTAAATGTCGATCCCGTGGGAATATCGGGATAAAAAGTAGCCTATATGTCAATCCAGGGTGTCAGCTACCTTTATACAAAATTTTATCAAAATTGTTCCAGCCGTTTAAGCGTGAAGAAGTAACAAACATATGAACACACACACTCACACACAACAAACCATCGTTCACATTTATATTAGAACCACAAAGAAAATATATTTGGTCATTCAAGATGAAATTCGAATTGCTACTTCAACAAATTCGTGTATGGAGCAGTAATCACCTACACGTAGGTACCAAAACTACATAGAAGTCCAGCATCGTTACTGTACTCCTTGTACTCTTATTACGTAACAGCTGATTTCAAGGAAAATGGCTGTTACACATAGCACAATCGGAAATTGCACAAACTACAAACTTGGTTACCGTACGATTGAAGGGATTGTGCGGTTTTGCTGTGAGTACGTTATTAACTATTATAGGCATTTCGAACTTATACTATGGATTGAATCTCTCAAAGCAGAATATTCGAGCGGTTATTATTTATTTAACCACGAACTTTTTGATCGACTAGCCACCACTATGAAATAAAATATTTAAATTATTATTATTCCCAAATATACAATCTACTTCTATACTCACTCATATTGAACAATCATCCCATTCACATCACATACTTAAATTTTTTCTCATGCATTATACATACTTTCCATTTACGTTATTTCTACATTGTGTAACTACACCAACGCAAGTTTTACCTACACTGATGATAGACAAAATTGCTCCAGAGATCAATCAAATTAATACGGGACCACCACGTGGGCTTCCTCTACCAAACGCAAAGTAATCACGTAAATAGGACCAGACGTAATCACGGAGAAATCGGTGTACATAGAGGAAAAAACTCGCCGAATGTACAACTTCCTCCTTTTGTTGAAGTCGGTTAAAATAGCAAAAAAGGGATTATCGATACGCCGAAGAAGATGAAGACGAATAGCATATAATAATCTAATAGAAAGAAAATTGTTCTTTCGGTACAAGATTCTAAATGTAGAATTCTGCATCTAGAATATCTAGCTAAAGTTCTAAATGTAGTTGTAATCGCCAGCATGTACAACACGAATACAGTTTCGACATCGTTAGCCCTCATTGTTCCATGTATTTCAGGCTTCAGGGAAACGAACAGAAATCCACAAAGCAGCATTTATTATTTAGATAGAAGGTTGTAGTGTGTTTCCTAGGGGTAACACATTGTAATTATAATACTATTACGTAACTTCAGTAGTTTCTCTAACGTTTTTGTTGGAGCAGACAAATAATTACGAACCAAAAAGAGGGATAGCAGATCCCTCACGCAACATGCAACATAAAGGCGGTTAATGTAAACTGAGAATGCATAGTTGATGTTTGAGCTCTCGTGTTAATGATATCCAGGACAAATTTCGATAGTGCAAGTGCAGCTCAAGTGCTCAGTCCTGGGGGCCTAAAAAGGCCACTTTGGCAGAATCCTAAAAGGATAACATTATGAATCATAATATGGCGAAGACAGTCCGTGTTTTTCTTTATTTCGCTGCTACTACGTAGGTATAATAAATGAGATTGGGATTGGATTTGGATTGGATGAGATTTTAGCACAGACAAAAAAAATAACTTAAAAATCCTTCACCAATGTGACTTGATACGATTAACTTAACAGTTAACTGTCCATTATAATTCATAATGATATCTTTTTATGATTCTGCCAAAGTGGCCTTTTTAGGCCCCCTGGTCACTCACCGAGTCACAAAAGTGCCTCCTCGGGATTTGCCGAAGAGGAATGGAGCGTGTGCTCATGAAAAGGATACCTGGAAGAATTTGATTGAAGGCCTTTGCAAAACAGTAGTAGAAAATCGGCTGAACAAATAGGTACCTAAGTAACTAAAGTAATCCTGCTTTGTTTAGCAGTATATTTCAATATGAAAATAAATTACAAGATTCAGTATAATTTGTTAATTTTAAACTTCTTCAAACAATATTAACGTTTCAAAACACTCAGGGCGTAATACAATGAAGAGCAAAGCAGTTTGTTATTTAAAATACTTGCGAATTGACTGACTAATCATGATTGATACAAAGCTTTTACGGCAGGCAGACTTCAGACTGTCATGGACTTAATTTTAAAATAACACGAGCTACGCCCGCGCCGCTCGGCGCTACTCGCCTGAATTATTGAGGGTATATGAAACTTACGTACTTACTTTATTGCTACAAAATTAATACCTACCTACATATTTAATGTGAATGCGCAGCGAGCCAGCCAAAATTCAAATTTTCTTTAGTTTTTTGCACATTGCAGCTCTGTTTTTCGATGTATGTTGATCGAAATGCCGCGACTGTAGGAATTATATTTTTACTGAATAATAACTATCAAAATTATATCAATCGTTAAACTTTGGAAGTTTGGGCCAACTAAACCACCTAACGTGGAACCCGTCGGATGCAAGAAGCACAGAACCGGTCGAAGTGGAGGTGCTTGGGAAGGCCTATGTCCAGCAGTGGACGTCTTTCGGCGAAATGATGAAACCACCTAAATTCGCGGGCGCAGTTGCGCATTCACCACTAATCTTTTTATTTAATCATGGCTTAAGGTCGGCTTGCATAACATACGACAAAATATATTGAACCCTAAACTAATTTAAACCATAATTTTGTCTCCGTCAACTTCTAACCTTTGACTGAAATACAACGATTTATTTAATGACTAGCTGGCCCGGCGAACTTCATACCGCCTCGGAATCAATAAATGTTTTGTTAACTTATTAGCTGAATTAAATTCAGTTTTCTGTTATGATAAAATGAATACTCATCATGATTTAAGTTCATTTTAAGTACAGACGCCAGCAGGTCAACCTACCCGAAACTGTCAGATTTTCCCAATCAACCTTGAACCTTATGCTTTAGCAATAAAGTCGAAAATCTATTAAAGAAATCTGACAGATTGTAGTAAATTGATGTGCTGGCGTCTGTACAAAAATGAAATGTATTTCGAGACATCATCAAAAAAGCCGCTCCATACAAAATGTATTAGAAAATGAATTATTTTCACTATTTTTTTTTTGTGAATTTTTCCCATGTTTTAATAAATTATTCTGCTATTGACAAATCCAAAAAATCAAAGATCATAAAAGTCGGTCCAGCCGTTCTTGAGTTATAAATGGTGTAAATAACCCGACTTTACTTTTATGTATATAGATTTATTTAGTGATTTGTGGTACAAGACGACCTAAGATTTTATAATAATAATATTATTTTTGTTTAAAGGTCATGTGATTTTTTCAAATTGTTTTTAAGTATTCTTTTATTTTATTTATAACTTTACCTGAATCAAATCTAAAAATAACAAAATTAAATCCTAACTTAACTAAAACTATGCAGAAACTAAAAAATTGCGTCGAAATATTCATCCGCATCGCTGTCGATTGGTAATGTATCCAAGAAACTGGGTTTTAATTCCTGCGTGGTCAAAATGTAGGTATAATGGAACACCAATTATTTTTTTTTAATAATCGATGAAAAATTTCAACGTAGTGGGGTCCAGAATCATGTACTGAATCCATGGTAACAGATTGTGCGACGATGTTCCTGCAAACCTGTATAACATTTGCCTTTATCATCAATACAATGATTGCCCATTCATTACAAGCCAAAAAGAAACACAGAACACACGATCAAAATCACAGATAAATCCGAAACCACGTACAATCTGTGAAGCGCGTCATAGATGGCGCCAGATTCGTTAGGCCCTTTGTTACCCAAGCGTCGCTTGCCGCGTGGTTCCGACAAATTGCAGTTCTATACACGTAACATCGACGTGTGGGGGGTTAAGCAATCATCATGATACCCGTATTAGTATTCGATCCTGAATTTGCTTTTTTGTGCTTAATTTTATTTAGGGGAGTCATTTATTATTTTGGTTTTGAATAGAGGTTCATCAGTCCTGTGCGTGACCTTATCAAATGTCGACTTCTCGTAAGCAGTATTGTCAAACTTTATAAAACTAGCGAACTGCCCATAGATATCATACTAATATTATAAAGGCGAAAGTTTGTGAGTGTGTGAGTGGGGGGGTGTGTGTGTTTATATGTTTGTTACTTCTTCACGCTCAAATGGCTGGACCAATTTTGATAAAATTTTGTATGGAGGTAGCTGACACCCTGGATTAACATATAGGCTACTTTTTATCCCGATATTCCCACGGAATCGACATTTTCGTGGGTGAAACCGCGGGGCGCAGCTAGTAAGAATATATTTGTATGAACCCCGCCCCTGCTACATGCGTATTTTGACAACATGATAAAATTTGAAGCTTTTTGTATTATTTTTAAGTTTGATAATGGCATGTATTTAAATCACACCACTAATAATTCTCATTTTGAGCTCCTGAAAATATTATTGAATAATATAATATAATCTTGGGATGATCTGGACTCCTTTCATAAAGATTGATCCTTGGCAGCTCCGGACAGGGAGAGGCGGAAAGAGAGTAGGAAGCCTTTGCCCAGAAGACAAGTGGGACACTAATGGCTAATAAAAAAAAATCTAATATAATTTTATATGGATCTCAAATATATCATCGCCGTACGAATTTTTGTGTACTGCATAATAATAAATGAAACAAGTATTTTATATTCCCTGAAAAATTAAAAGAAAGAAAAAAAGAAATCATCGGAATAAATATTACACTACTAAACCATTATTATCAGCACTATCTGCGTAACACATTTACAATCTCTGAATCATTTCATTTCAGCATTTTGAAGGATATTGCTTCTTAAGTTCGAAAAATGTGTCTGCTCAACAACGTAAATAACGCAATGAATGTTGTTGAACTGTCAAAATGAAAGCCCGCTGTAGTCAAAGTACAAAAGGACCAATTTTAACTTCCTCTTTTATTAAGCGTTTTATCCAAATCGTGGATAAACCATCAAAATTCTTTCCTCAAGAAATTGTTCATTCCGTTTCCGGTGCCAACGCAGTCAGTTTCCTGTACTAACATATTCGGCGCCATCTTGGCCAACCGCGGTAATTACATAGTACTAGAGCACTTCATTAGCCTGTTCGAGAAAGTTCTGTAGCTTGTAATTACTCTTTGATCTGGTTTTGTATTGAATTTGTCAAATACGAAGATTTGTTATTATTTTTGGGAGAAGATATATACGCACAGGTGGCCTAAAAAGGCCACTTTGGCAGAATCATAAAAGGATAAAATTATGAATCATAATATGGCAAAGACAGTCCGTGTTTTTCTTTTTTTCGCTGCACTAAGTAGGTATAATCAAAGAGATTGGGATTGAATTGATTGGTATTTTAGCACAGACAAAAAAAAATTACTGAAAAATCCTTCACCAATGGGATTTGATACGATTAACTTCACAATTAACTGTCCATTATGATTCATAATGTTATCCTTTTATGATTCTACGAAAGTGGCCTTTTTAGGCCCCCTTAAATATGTTTTATAATATGAATGATAAATTTTAGAATGGCTAGGCATCTTCCCGCAACTTCGCGTGGAAGTCGTAAGATACACAATATACTAAAATAACAGCCACGTTTTTATAAAACTCCCTTAGAGCCAAACCACACGGTGCGGTGCGGCGCCGCACCGCACCGTGTGGTTTGGCTCTTAGTCCATGACCCACCGCGTCACATCGCATCGCCCTCCCGCGTTGTTACTTCGTTTATGCATAGTTTTCTGATTTTTTTCTATTTGCTCGGCTCCTAAGGGTCGCATCGTGATTTTAATTAAATAGCCTTCTTCAAGAATTGGGATATCAAATGCAGAATGAATTTTTCAAACCCGACTGGTAGTTCCAGAGATTAGCGCGTTCAAACGAAAAACTATGGATCTCAAGAATTGTTCATAATTTGACGAACCTCAAGACACAATTGAAAAATGTAATTATGCCTTTAATTTGTTAGGAATCTTCAAACTTTAAGGATACTTAGATTTTAGGAGAGGTAGGTACTAGATCTTCATCTTCTTCGTGTCTATAGCACGACAGTTAATTAAATTTTGTTGGCTCAAAACTTCACCAGTGAACGCCAACTACCAGTGATATTAATCATTTAGTCATCCCAGACAAATCAAAATAATTAATACAAGTTAAAACTTTCCTTGCTTCAAGTATTACACAACAAAGTTGTCGAAGTCGGTTTACAGTCTGAACCACAACACGAACATACATATTGATCAACTGGCGTTTGTCGCACTAACTTAGTTCGTAACTTGTTACTCTTTGACGCGGTTTTATATTGAATTTGTCAAATTCAAGTTTGATGAGAACATTGATTGCGTTTACTTTGATAGGATGCGAAAAGTTTGGGTGGAATTTGAAAGCGTCGGTTTGAGTTGTGGAAAAATAATGGTGGGTTTGAGCATATGTAGTTATATATTTATTGATGACGTAAAGTTACGTGTAAAGTTCATCAGGTAAACACTTATGTTTCAGATAATTTTGTGTAGGTTTTTAAATATTTTTAATCAATAGTATTTATTTATACACATAGGTTACAACAGTATGCAAGATGTTACAATTGTTATACAGGGTTATTTGTAAAACACCAGCAACCTCTTAAGAGGTCATTGTACTCATCATTATGAACAACTTTTACTATGGGACCAAACCTGAAATCGTGAAAAAAAAAATCAGCTGTTCCCTACATTTTGACGAGTTATACGAACATAAATGTAGGGAACAGCTGATTTTTTTTCGCGATTTCAGGTTTGGTCCCATAGTAAAAGTTGTTCATAATGATGAGTACAATGACCTCTTAAGAGGTTGCTGGTGTTTTACAAATAACCCTGTATTATAGTTTCTCTATGTTTATGCCATTTGGCATAGGCACAAATATACATTTATGGGAGGCTTTTGCCAATTAAGTAAACTAATTGATAATAATTCAGTAGTATAAATGTAATGTTGCAATAGGCAATATCTTTTTAATGATGATTTCCTTTAATATGATGCATGTGATTTTAAACTAAATGGTATGGATAGAAACGGGGTGATTACCTGAAGAGATGACGATTATTAGAAAAGTATGGATGAAGAAGACATGCTGCGACCCCTAAATAATTGGAATAAGGGCAAGAGAATGATTATTATATCTTTAATCTAAAATACCACATTAAAAATAAATGGATCAGTAATTTGGTTTAAGGCTACGCCGACCGCGTGGTGGCGCCCTCATCGTTTGTTTGGTTATTTCTTTTATTTTAGAATGAAAATGCAGAAAATAAGCACGTTAAATTGTGCTACACAAGATTATACTTTAATATTGTTATAAACGGTAGTTTTACATTGTTTAGTTTTATTATAATCACTAAAACGGATAATACCTAGTGGCCAGTATTTTATCCACTTTAACTTTTAAAAGAAATGGGTAACCAAACAAACGATGAAGGCGCCAGCCACTGCGCGGTCGGTGTAGCCTTAAAAAAAACTAGATAAATAAAAAACTTCAAACTGATATTTTAAAAAGAAAACTACTATTTTGTATTTGGCTGTATGTAACATGTTCTTACACGTAAATTCCTATTCTCTTCCCCGGAGAGTTTCATAATTAATTTAGACTACAGTAACTTCTAATAATACAGGTATCTCGCCACAAAGGACCACAAACTTTCGTTTTGTTGTTATGATGAAAACTTTAAAGCACGAGTACCTAAATATAATTGGGAAGTAACATAATTTTACTCTGTTCATTTTATGTGGGTTCGCTTGACAGATCAAACAATAATGTTTCACACTTTATTAACAAACTTCGCTTTGAGAAATCAGTTAATGAACACAGTAAAAGTTGTGAGAAACTATAGAAAACATTTGAAAGTAAAAAACATATTTTATTTGGGACACAAAAGAAATACAAACAGTAAAAAAATAAAAAAAACTGGCCAAGTGCGAGTCAGACTCGCACACGAAGAGTTCCGTACCACAAGGCAAAAACCCCGAAAAAATACACGTTTGTTGTATGGGAGTCCCCCTTAAATATCTATTTTATTTTGTTTTTAGTATTTTTTGTTATATCGGTAACAGAAATAAATAATTTGTGAAAATTTCAACTGTCTAGCTATCGCGGTTCTTGAGATACAGCCTGATGACAGACAGACGGACGGACGGACGGACGGACAGACAGCGAAGTCTTAGTAATAGGGTCCCGTTTTTACCCTTTGGGTACGAAACCCTAAAAAGGAGTATTTGCTAGTTTGTTTGTTTTGTTTTATGTCTTAATTAAAGCTCAAAAATAATACCTATAAGTTAACATCACGTTTTGTGTCCGCAAAGGGTTGGGCACATAGTGTTGTAAGAAACTAAGAAACTCGAGTCCTTAGTCTAAGGCGGTTTTCACCGCTCACCGCCGCGGAGGGCTCTTCGCCTATGGGTTTCGATCAGTCGGACAGTCCGATCACAGACGTTGAAAAGAATGGATGCTGAAGAGGTAGCAACAATTTGATCCGCGCTTAATGCGATATCTCGTGTGCCAAGCGTAACCCAAGGAAAACAGAAAAAAAGTAATGACCCACATGAGACCTAAACCAGGCCTCCGTCACTCCATGTACTTGCGCGCTATAAGTGCCTACCGCCCAGCCGAGCGGTCTCGGTCCGCCGGCGGATCAAATTCAGTGCGGTTTTCGCAAGCGAAGCGCGCGCACGCCGTTCAATTTTAATAGTGCTGTTCGTTCGTACGCGTATTACGATGCCGTGTGGTGCCTTATGTGCTGTAGATGGGTGTAAATCAAGCAAAAGAAGGGATAAACACCTAACATTTTTTTTTTTCATTTCTAGTGAACATCTCCGAAGATCATCATCAAACTAAGAAGTATTATACTTATTTTAAAACGTTCTCCTAAATGTAACAAATCCTTTTCTGAAAACCGCATCGATATCGGTTTAGCCAAACGCGAGATTATCGCGCACAAACATACATACCTACAAACCATACAAGTCAAACATCTCAGTTTGGCCTGTATGTCTGATCACCTCCTTTTTTTTAAGTTGGTTAAATATTTTATAAATGATAAAATTTTTAACTGCCACATAAAAGTCAGAACATATTCACAGTTCTCAATAACATAGACAAAAAGTTATGTTAATTTAATTTGATCGAAGAGGCAGCCCTGCGATTACTGTGGAATCGCGCGGTGCGAAGCAATCACTGCTGTACGCTTGAGCATTTAGGCGCATTTTAGCATACAGTGGTTGTTGACTCGAGGGAGTAGGCAATTATCGTAATAGGTATTGGAAATTTTCTACTGAGTGAAGTATCTGTTACGTAGTAACTATTCAGTAATCTGTGCCTAAACATAACTGACGAAATGAAGGTGTACAACAAGTACACCTCTGCCTATGCGTTCTGAGAAAACAAGTGTGATGCTATATATAAGAACTTTTTAAAACAGACTAAAATCGATTTATTCCGGTCTGATCCCTTGAACCCCCCTCCATCCCCCCTCTCCTCGATCACCTGCTAGTTCGTCTTCTCTGTTGTTTCAAACAAAACATTTTGAATATCCCGATCCTTATAGCCTAGCCTTTCCAACTATGTTGGGGTCGGCTTCCAGTCTAACCGGCTGCAGCTGAGTACCAGTATTTTACATGGAGCGACTGCCTCCACAACCCAGTTACTGGTTAATACGGAAACCCATAGTAAGTGGCACTGGTTGTCAGACTTTCGGGCCTCTGACGACCAGTAACGACTGTCAAAAATCCACGAATGACAACCTGGACCAACGGTTTAATGCCTCCGAGGCACGGAGGGGTCTTGGTATGTAAAGATGGTCACCCGTCCACGGACCAACCGCAGCAAGCGTAGCTTAACCTGATCGATCGACTCGTGCGGCTGTTATTACTTAGCGACAAGCCCCTCCCAGAAATTCCGATCCAAGTCCCGAAGAAAAATGTAAATACTGGTCGTTACAGCTTTATGTCTCTACTTTCTTTGCTTGAACCAGACATACTCGTGCATAATTTCCAAATAACTCGCCTCTGAATTTCAATATAACATCAGGTCTTATATTTCCAGGGAAAAACAATAACATGACATTATAATAATGTACTATTGTAATATACTGTGTGTTTTTATTAAATTGGGGGAGTAAAGGGATATGTTTTTCATTAATACAAGTAGCTCCTGGAATAAGATAGCGTTACATATTTCACAATAACATTGTTTTTTTAGGGTACCGTACCCAAAGGGTAAAAACGGGACTCTATTACTAAGACTCCACTGTCCGTCTGTACCGTGGTAGCTAGACATTTGAAATTTTCACAGATGATGTATTTCTGTTGCCGCTATAACAACAAATACTAAAAACTGAATAAAGAAGGGGCTCCCATACATCAAACGTGTTTTTTTTCGGCGTTTTTGCCTTGTGGTACGGAACCCTTCGTGTGCGAGTCCGAGTCGCACTTGGCCAGTTTTCTTTATAACGTTATTCTTGTATACTTTAACTTTTACGTTAAAAATATTTTTCGTTTTTATTTTTCACGTTTCAAATGAAAAATTCAGAGGAAAATCAAGTTTGCTAGTAAGTGTTTTCATAATAAATTGTAGCCAGAAAACCAGAGCTGACTTGCGATCAAACCAAATCCCTCCTTACCTGAAGGTAATAAGGTATAAGATGGTAATAATCTCTCCATACCAGAAAAGGGTAGAACCGCTATTCTCCTTTACATTGACATCGCGACCAGCCTGTATGTTCATAGATGTTTATACATAACTATGCCTCTATGTCTATTGTTACATTTTCACGTCTTTCCGATTGAAAGAACTTCGATGAAATCTGGCACATGACTTGGGTTAGGATATCATAATGAGCCTGTAACGTTCCCAGTGCTGTGACACAGGCCTCGTCTCTGTGAATGGGAGTGGGCCATAATCCATCAAACGTCCGAAATTTATTTGGCATAACACACTTGGCATAATCTTCTTTAAACGAATATTTTTAAGGCATACACATTATTTAACATAATTATTGTTTGACCGAATGTTTATGTCCCGAATTTACAATGGCATACTTTTAAGATGGCAGGATTTTATTTGGCGTAATTTCACTTGGCATACTATGAAGATGGCAGAGTTTTATTTGGCATAATTTCACTCCGCATACCATGAAGATAACAGTAGAATAATTTTTTAACGAATATTGTTTGTTCGGTGTATTTTTCCATGGTATTTAAATTAACTATAAAAATAATGGTTTCTATAAGCGATTTCGGGACTTGGGGTACCCCGACTTGGATTAGGTTAGGTCAGACAGAAATAGGGGCCCCGCGAAGCGGGGCTCCGTCGACTACCTCTTGTTTATTATTGCTTGTAAACCAACTTAGACCCTAATGAATTATTAAAAAAAATGGTTAGGTTAAAACTGTGAACCCCTTCGCACGAACTCACGTATGCCAAAAGATTATTCTGGCTGTGAACTTTCTGCGATATGATGGTTCTACTTTTTAATTATTATGGACATGAAATTTATGCCTAAATATGATTCTGACTTACAAATTTACGAGTTTTGAATGTATGGTAAATGACTGTATGCCAAACGATTTTCTGCGAAATGAAGTTTATGCTATACGCTGTTATGCAAAATAATATTATGACATAAAAAGTTCTGCTATAAAGGGGGGACCCGGTTGGTGGGTGTCACATATATGTCTTCGAATTTTTGGTTCTAGGATATGCCGGTTTCCTCACGATGTTTTCCATCACCGTTTTGAGAGCAGTGGTGATGATTAAATCACACAAAGTAAAGCGCCTGTTAGAAAGGTTCGAACCCACGACCTACAAGATGTAAGCCGGGGCTTTTACCACTGGACCAACACTGCTCTGTAGCTATAGCTGACGCCGCGGGCAAAAGATAGTTCAGAATATAATGTACATTATGGAGAGTAGGTATCATGTTGCAAATCGGGAATACGCTTCGGGCGAAACACGGCCTTTAATTCCAGTGCCTTAATAACGTAAGTTTTGTAAGTTGTATAGTGGGGTTATAGTTTCTGTATTTTGCCTTTGGCCAGGATAAGGATGTACCCAGTTAAAGGAGTATTTTAAATATTCTCGTTGATTTTATAATGGTAGGATGATAAGATTCAGCATTCTCGGTATTAGAAGCTGTTCTGTCAAAGAGATTCAACAGATAGACAGATGACAGCTTATGGTAGAAGAATTTTATAGTCTATTCAAATCGTTATTTCCAATTTATGATATTTCCACTGAATCGACTTTAGAATCACTTGTACTAGTGTAAAAGTTATAAAATTTGTTGAAAAATCAGTGAAAACTGGAAAAAAACCTTCTTTGCTTTGCATGTAACAATTTTTTATTTATAAACGTTGATTTAAGTTAAGAGACGTTTGAACGTCAAAACTGTACGGTTAAACAGTCGCTGATCATTAGATACTTAACTATAGGTAACGTTTATAAAATAATACTGATTAATTAGATTATTAAACTAGAACCTTAACACTTGATAATTTATTTATGATTATAGATGATCATTTCATTAATAATAATAATTTTTATTCATAAGTTCACATAAATATAAATTACATAGAAGTTACATCATTACAAAGTTACATATTAATATTATGAGGAAAATATTAAACCATGCCTAAAATAAATCTAGTGTATCTTCTATATATCTATATATATAAAATGGTAAACTGACTGACTGACTGTTGATATATCAACGCACAGTCTAAACCGCTGCTCCTAGAGACATGAAATTTGGAGGCTGTGTTCTTTGTGAAGAGTAGGTATCCACTAAGAAAGGGTTTTTCGAAATTCCACCCCTAAGAGGGTGAAATTTCACGCGGACGAAGTCGCGGGCAGAAGCTAGTAACTTATATATTGGTTAAAAGCCTACTGAAATCAATAGCGACCTGCCTGATGTAGGTTTATTCAAACCTGTGTTTCTGTCTGTGTTGTGTGTCTGTCATTGACGATCAAAACGCATTTCCAAACGTTACTACATATTCTCGTCTCGAACTAAATGCCTTATGTTGGTCCTCCTTATAATGAGCGGTTACAAAACATGAGTACTCGGTGTGTACATAGTACATACATCTAACTATATTACATAATGTGGTTTGACTGAAGCCGTGTACCGAATCTAGCCCAAACCTCATTGTTCACGTACCACGATACCTCTATTAGTCAATATTGATTCTAAGAACCAAATAGCAAAACCAATAACTCATTTATAGAAGTATTTCGAAATGAAATTCTTATCCAAATCAGAACTCATTTCTCTCTGTAACAATTGGCAAGTTTTCATTATCCAGTAAAGTAATTTCACATTTGATACCAAGAAAATTGAAGCAAGAATTTTTCCAATACAGACTTTATGAAAAAAGAAACAATTAAAACAAAAAACGATATTAATTAAAAACGACTGCACAGACAATATTAGCTGAACTGAATTAACTTCGATAGAACGAATGACTGAATGAAAGAAACGAATGGAATTAATGAGTCTTGCAATCAATGTAAGAGTTCAATTCTTATTTTAAATTCCAAAGTAATTTGTTCGAGAATTGACATTTCAATTCCTTTAAGGTTGTGGACATAGAGGAAGCGGCTATGTGAATCACAGAATATAAATTCTTAATATTTCTATTACAGAAAAATACTTCAACCACGGAGTTGATTCTGCTGCAAGTCACAAAAATATTGTATTGAATATTATTCAAGTACGTGTTAGAAAGGTATATGTTCGAAACATATCACAAATTTGCTGTTTATATCCCGTACTCGGCTATTAATAAGATTTACACTATTGTTTCTTTATCTGGTAAAGGTAGGTAGTCTGTTGTGTGTGAGTCTATAATATTCCAATTTCTGGTACACAGGGCTCCTCTCAGTGAGAGGAAGTGGGCCATAATCCACCACGCGGGCCCAGTGAGGGGTTATTGCGGACTCGTAGATGTCACATATCTTCGAGTTTTTGGCTCTAAGTTTCCTCACAATGTTTTCCTTGACCATTTTGAGAGCAGTGAATGGTGAAATAATTTATTCAAAGTAAAGCGTCTGTCAGGGTTCGAACCTACGACCTAAAACTTGTAAGTCGCGGTCGTTAGCGTTAATTCGTTTAGTGGATACTTTTTCTTCTTAGTTTGTTATCTAATTCAGTTAAGTAAGTCCCTAGTCTTTTTAATGTTTCAATTCGTTTGGAAGATAGGTTTAGTTATATATTTCATTAAAAAAAAATCGACGACAATTTTGAACACAGTGGGGCTCAGCATCATTTGTACTGAATTCATGGTAACAGGTTGCACTTCGATGTCTCCGCCACACTGTATGTTAGTTTACCTTTACAACTTTTACTTTGTACAGACGCCAGCACATCAACGTACTAAAATCTGTCAAATTTCTTTAATAGATTTTCAACTTTATCTCTGAAGCATAAGGTTCAAAGTTGATTAGGAAAATTTGACAGTTTCGGGTAGCTTGATGTGCTGGCGTCTGTACCTACGCCAAAATCTATATCTGTAGTAAAACCTGTACATAGGTCATAATTAAAAACCTAATATGTACTTTATACCCATGTTTTTACAAATAAATTATCTTTATCTCATGTTGAATGATTGTCAGAAAGATCTTTCAAACCAAGAAAATAAAGTTTTATTTTTTTAAAGTTCCATTAATTTCCATTAATTATTGGAAATATTAATTTCCAATAATAAAAGGAAAATATTAATATTTAATTAATTATTTGTTTCTGCTCCAGTCAATCATTTTGAGAGGTTACTGTATCCGCTGTTTTCACAGCCACATTTTGAATTATTTGTATCCCTTCAAATTGAGACTCAATTATCTTGTACTTACGTATCACTTCATAACCAAATCAATTTGTTGCGTATTCAGGATAAGGTTGGGCTAATTGCATCAAAGTGATTATTTTTACAATTTATTAAACTGATTGTTTTGATTTTATTTTGATTGTGTCTTGTTTTTCACTTGTTATACTCATCCGAAGAATAGGCTATTTGACAATGTAAAAAATAAGGTCATAATTATTGACACTCGTATAGATTATCGCTTTTAAAATCGATTTGCATTAATTTTACTACAAAACAATGTATTATTTATAAAAAAATCCCGAAAAAACTTCATCTTTTTAAATCTGGCGCCACGTAATCGAAAACGGTCTGGATTGGCTGAACTTAAGATGACGTCATGATTTAGAAAATTTCTGTCTATCGTTGACAGAACAGATGACTTTTGTCTAGTATCTCGACCGTTTCAACGTTTGTTTACGTGAATCGTGACGTCACGACGCCATATTGTTAAATATAGCGTTTTGGCGGCTTATTTAAACAGTACATTTTTATTTACTATTTTTTAAAAGAAATACATTATGCAATTTGAAGTAATAGGTTTTTGTGGGCTCGTTAGACACCATTAAATAATCTGAGATGTTTATCAGAAACCAGTCAAATAGCCTATTGCCAAATTGCTTGCTATGTTATGCTTTGCTCCTCTTGTAATCACACTAATATTATATAGGCGAAAGTTTGTGAGTGTGTGTGTGGGGGTGTGTTTATATGTTTGTTACTTCTTCACGCTCAAACGACTAGACCAATTTTGATAAAATTTTGTATGGAGGTAGCTGACACCCTGGATTAACATATTTTTTTCAAATGTATTGGCAATACTCGGAAAGAACATCATGAATTGAAGAAGTCACTTTAATACTTGTCCGGGTTTAAACCCGTGCCACTAGTTCATGGTGATTTTTAGTAGGCTTCTCTAGTATGTACGTCGACATATCAAGCTATACATTTCCAGTATAATCTGACCTGTCATTGTACGAAATGCCTATAATATACAAGGTCAGCTAACACTGGAAATGTAATGCTTAATATGTCGTCGAGTGTACATCTAGTCATTCATAAGTTAATTAAATTTATTTTGTTTTCGTTTGATTTATTTTTTATTGATTTCATTTCATTTTATTTTATGTGATTTATTTTATGTTTTTAATTAATATGTTTGGCAATGTGTGTTATTTACCCGAAAAAAATTAAATTTATTATTATTATTCAGTGTAAGGACGTAATTAATTAGGAAACACCCACCCACTAAACCACACCAAAAGTATTTGAGCAAGAATTTCCACCAACAATATTTTTCGTTTTTTATATAAAACATAACTGAACCTAAAAGAAAATTGGTCCTAGTTTCTTTATCAAAGGACCAAATTAAAATATAAAATATCCAGATTATTTATATTTTAATTTGGTCCTTTGGAGAAAATACTATTATTTTGGTAAAGTATCGTATTTTAAGGACTATTCCTTAAAATACGATTCTTACTATAAATAAAAGCATTTTCTCTTAATTGAATGTCCACCCCAGACGATCAGTATAAGGACCGGAATTTCTTTACTAGTTACAAATTCTTTCTGAATTTGCTTCTGAAATTAGGGACGGCTACTTAGCCTTGTGTTCACTAACATTTAAATAAAATTATTAAACATAATAATAATAATAAACATTTATTTCAGAATGACTTCCATATTTGTTAGTAAAAATGTAAACTTATAAACTAATGTTTGTGTAACATTTATCGTAAACTGTGTGTGTGAGGTACGTCGTGGGGAGTGTCTAGTTGACTGCGTGCATTCGTATCCACCGCCCCAAGATTGGAGAGTACCACCTATCAACCAACGTTCTAAGAATGGTATTGGGGCTGTCGCGAACACGGCGTAGCAGAGATGCGCATCTCTTGCGCATGATGGCCGAAAAACTATCAACGCCCGCGTCGGTCGCGCTATAAAAACGCCCCATCAACACCCGGAACGTGTTGTTATATTGTATGCGCAGGCCACTTTAGGCCCTTTGTGTAAAGTTCACCCACAGGCTGCACGTGTAAAAGGATTGGCAGTAGGCTTTGAAAAGCGTTACCTTAACCTGAGTCAAAATATTAAATCAGTTCTATATTTAAAATTTCCTTAGGAAATTTGACATAAACCAACTGTTTAAATAGCTAACCAGTGGTTTGAATGTTGGTAAACTCAGACCTTAGTAGCAAGAAAAACTTTTTAATATTTAATGAGAAGTCTGCGTAATCTCAAAGAAGTTATTAGTTTAAGTAATTAGGTAGTAACATTAGAATAATTACTTAAACTTACTTATGTTAACTGCTAAGGGTAGGTACCTAAATAATTGACCAACGTTGTAAAGTATAGAAAAAAAATATTACACGACTCATAATCTTGAAGATAATTTATGTATTCAATCAATTCTTTGTTTATCTAATCTACTCAATTTATTTCCCCTCTTTTTGATATACTTGTACATATTATTATTATTGAGTTTTAGCTTGTAAATTATACAAATAAATATTTTAATTAGGGCCAAAAAAGATTTTTGTTGCCAACGCAGGCGTCGTTTCTGATATCTAAACGATTTCATGTGGTGATAATCTTGTATACCTACCTTCTATAACTTTGCTCATAATAATTGTAAGTACCTACATCGAAATCAAACATTTGTAGAAATATTTTTCCATGTTCGACTGCAAAACCCTGAATTTTTAATATCATATCGGTTTTTGTATAAAATTGTGTACAATTTGGTTTATCGATCAATATTTATCACATTATAAATCACATCACATCGTATCAAAATACCAAAACCCTATAAAATATGTACGTAACAGCCCTACCCTTTTAGGGTCACCCGAATCCCAAACATAGCACAAATTCTTAACCCCCGAGCTATGTTACAAAAATTTCGTTCTCATTACAGCATTTTTATGCGAACTGAACTCAAAGAGTGAATGAAAAACCGACTGAATGAGTGAACGAATGAATGGAAGTAACTAAGCGTGTCCGTGAGTTCGTGATTATTTCGCGGGGTTGTGTGTAGAAAAAAATAAAACAATTGCCGGCTGTGTTTTGGTGTTTGGAAATTCTGTTTGTGTGCAGTTTAGTGACGTATGTCGGGTACAGCGACAATTGTTTTAAAGTGACGGTGAACTACTGACTGTTTGTAAAAGAGTTTATCGTAAAGCCATGTTGCTATTTTATTTACATTTTTTTTATTGAGTGATAAAATTGTATACCTATATGTCATGTTTGCAATAAATGTTTATCAGAATAAAAATGGAATAACTATACGTCATTATTTTAATAAATTACTCATCGATTTTAGGATACTCAATTAAAGTATCAGTCACAAAGGTTTTGTACCAAAGGACCAAACCTTTGGCAAACATTGAACGTCCTGAAAACTACTGAAACAGAAATTAGGGACACACGAGAAAACAATTCAATACGAGTGATCAAAGCTAATTACTTACAAGAATTAATTAATACTGCAGCAGCGAAGTACATCCATACGAGGTACATCTTTAGAAGGGACCTGAAACAAAAGATTTTTTTTTATTCTTTTTTCCTATGCAATGATACAAGACTATGATAATGCATCTATGTGATTTTAGTTAAGTAGGTATGAAGGAATAATAATTATAATTATACTGCTTAAGATGTAAGTAGGTACAGTCAACAGCAAAAGTAGATGATCAAAGTCAGAAATTCAATACTAATGAACGGAGTTCGCGTCAGAACTGTGTGGCGTCGAAGTGATTCAAAAGTATTCTAAGTAGTAGTACTTCGACGCCACACAGTTCTGACGCGAACTCCGTTCATTAGTATTGAATTTCTGATTTTGATCATCTACTGTTGCTGTTGACTGTACACCAGCTACCAGCTCCCTGCATAATTGGTCTATAATGTTCCGACTGCTGGTACACAGGCCGCCTCCTTGTGAGAGGGAGCGAGCCGTAATCCACCACGCGGGTGCAGTGTGGGTGTCACTAGTTTTAAAATTTTTGTCTCTAGGACATGCCGGTTTCCTCACGACGTTTCCTGTAACGTTTTGAAAGCTGTAGTGGTGAAATAATTTACGCAAAGTAAAGTGCCTGCCTGGATGAGGGACAGACGGAACCGGGAAGTATGGAAAAGAAAAAAAATGATGACGATGATGAAATTGCCTGCCTGAGTTTGAGCCTACAGCTTGTAAGTCTCAGCACTGGGCCATCACTGTTCACACCTGTTCCCTAAACTCTCTAAATTAATTGCATTTATTGAAAACATCATCTTTTTGACCTAATTATGAGATCATTGTTCGGTGTTTTCAACACCTTGGGTAACCTGGAAGTCTTTAAACAGACTCCGGACCCAGGTTGGCCGAAGCAAGGAAAACCTGTTCAGGTGGAGATTCATAGACGAATCCGCCTTGGAGTGTAAATGTGGTGCTGTTCCACAAACGATGGGACACTTAATATCGTGTCCTGCGTGTCCTGTCAGCTGCACGTTACAGGAACTGCTGGACGCTGGTGAAGACGCCAAACAAGTAGCCGAATTCTGGGCCGAGTAAATTTAGATTGCTATCGACACGCTAAGAAGAAGAACACCTTAGTTAGCAATATCGGCGCGACGCGTAGTCCCAATTTTATTACTTATTTATTATTATTATGTTCAGTGCTGTTTTGTCTACCGCGTTAGCCGGGTGTATTCAAACATTCCATCAACATTGCATTAATATTCCATTAACATTTTAACACTAAGAACGGTTTGAGAGTGAGTCAATAAATAGTTGTTCCACATAAGCATTTGTTTCTCCTCAAAAACACCGACATCTCGCTACGTACCCCGACAACCATTCATAATTATAAAGAATTCACTTGACCAAAGAAGTGGTAAAATATCTGTCACTGCTAGTTTAATAGGTAAAATGGGTGTAAATCGGAGTAAAAATCCTTTAAAAACAAACGATTTATTCTCCCCAAAACCGGCTAAAACAGTGAAGCACACTTAGCTTAAAATATATACATATATACGTGGTGTAAATGTTAAAACAGCTTCTGCAATAGCGTTGTTTCAAGGATTGAAAAGCATAGTTTATTTTGTACAATCCTCCGCACTGCAACGGTGCTTTTTCAGGATTTCGGGCCGTTCAAAATTACTTACATGGCTACACTGTTTCCCGGACAGGAATAAGTAACATTTTGCATAGTATTAAGGATATTTAATTGTTTAACACTTATAACGTAAATTTTAATTGAATAGTAGAATATATAATTACTTTTTATATGTATTACTACCTGCGCCCCGCGGTTTCACCCGCATAAATGTCGATCCAGTGGGAATATCGGGATAAAAAGTGTCAACTACCTCCATACAAAATTTTATCAAAATTGGTCCAGCCGTTTGAGCGTGAAGAAGTAACAAACATATAAACACACCCACACTCACAAAGTTTCGCCTTTTTATTATTATTGTGATTATAGTGTGATACTAAATATCATATCATATCGTAAGGTTTGAGAGCAGTGGTGGGGGCCCAGTGGTAACGGCCGCGACTAACGAGTTGTAGGACTTGTAGGTCGAACCCAAGCAAGCAAGACACATGTCTTCTAATCCGACATCCTCCAATCCGCACTGGGCCTGCATGGATTTTGGCCTACTCCCTCTCGCAGAGTCCCGGGAGGCAGTGGGAACATTATAGGCTGATTATTATGCTATATTATGCATATCATAACAGCCTCGTTGTTCTAGTAGTCGCAGCATGTACGGAGTTCAATTGTTCATAGGGCAACTTGGTTTTTCCATTCGCTATGTGTCAGTAGGAGCCAGGTTGTGTGCCTAGTGACGGCAATGAGCGCGTCTACTATACATAACTGATGAAAATTAGGTACCTATTGCACACATCTGTCAGGCTTTTTACCTGACGAGGTGGACTGTATGTTGTTGTTGAATTCAAACTTCGTGTTTCTTGTTTCCGATGGCGGCTTGCTGCTGATGGTCGGGTGGCGAGTGTCCGATGAATGACAAAAATGCAGCAAACCGCCCGACGTAATTTCCTTAGTGTTTATTTATTTGGGAACTCCAACCATTTTTTTTTTATTATTGTGTATTTATGTGTATCCTATATAGACAACATACCTAAAAACCAATAATTATAAAATATATAAACATCCCATCTCATCCCATCGCTTTTTTGAAGTCGTTTAAGACAGGTTATTTTACTTGTGCTCTTTCAATTGCATGCACATACCTAATAACTAGGTGTAAACACAATAAAAATAAAATAAACTCTTTTAACCCCAATGACCCATAATTACCTAGTTAAAATTAATTCAGTGCTTTTGATTGTATAAATGAACTATTTCACAAAGCCTATCTAAACACATAATTATTGACAAGATTTGATATTTGCTTGTTGCGCTTTCAAGCTAAAACGGCTGAACGAATTTGGATAAAATTTGGCAGATGAGTAGACCATGACCTGGACAGCAAACACTTTTTATCCCGAAACACTAACGAGATCGAGACTTATGTGGATGAAACTATGGGCGCAACTATTATTTCATAAATATATAGCTCCTTTTTCAAGGTTCGGTTAAATAAAAAAACACCTACATAAACGTATCCTTTTCACTCCAATACTTTATATTTTCCCTAAAAGGCGACATTAAAAATTATTAATTAAATATCCCTGTTCAAAAGGGAAGCTAAATATAGCATCGAATATCCGTTCCGTTCACTGATCAAAGAGCTGCTTCTAATAGGTTGCCAACAATTAACTTACATTTTTAAAAGCATTTTGTTTACTATGTCGGTAATAATGTGGTGAAATTACTTGAGGAGATACCGAACTCTGTGTGGTGATGATAATGTAGAACAAATTCTTCTTTGGTTGTTTTAGAAGTTGAAGATGAAGATAGGAAAAGAGATGAGAATGATGAAGATGAATTAAAAGTAAGCATAGAAGACAAATTTTAAATCGTTAGATTTAAGCTGACCGTACATAGTACAATTCGCTCACATATATCACGCACTACAGATACGACACTTCAAACACTATAGTTATACATATGATCACCCATACTGAGCACAGTATAAGTGAATACTGTCAACAAGTCATTGTCAACAAAACAGAATCCTGACCATTTTATGATTCGGTTAAGCGAATCTAATGATTTAAATAATTGACAAAAGAATTGTAGGACGGCATAATTGAAATAATGAAAATAACTATGACGTCAAATTAATAATTAAAAAAAGGAGTTCTGAAATAGGTGCAAAACGTGATGACCTCAAAGCTAAACTAATTACAGCAATAAGTTATAGCATCGTCAATGGTGCTAATGGTGTAGCTATATTTCCAGAGTTCATGGAAGTTCTCTACATCCAACGTTACCAGAAGCCAGAATGGAATGCAAATGCTGTGGACGAAATCGGCTAGATGGCGTCATCATCACAGTCATGGTGATTGTAGCAGATAATTCAAATAATCGAGAAAAGTGATAAAAGAAACCAAAGACAAAATATGTATAACATTGACGAAGCGAAGAAAGAGTATCAACATCTATTAAAAGATTTTTCATTATACCCCCATTGTCTCTTTTATCGAAGCAAAAACGTAATCATTCCATCAATATCGTTTTGATAACAGTACTATAGCTTCAACCAACAATTCAGCTCCAATGAGTTTGCACGCCTTTGTTGCGTCTCAACACAAAAATAACAATGACTTTTTTATTCAGGAATCAATTTGAATCGGAACTCCGAACTTTGTGGAGTTTTCAATCAAAATGCTTTGGACGAAGAGATTTTTTTGAACGTACAGTATGTTTTGTTTGAACCTGACTGGTTCAAGGCAGCTCCCTAGATTATTTCAAAACTGCTTTATGATGAAAAATATTCGGGTGTTTTCGGGGAATTCTCGCGTGTTCTGTTACTCATTTCATTTTTGTGTTTGAATTGAATGTATGTATGGTATGATTTCTTTGCAGCTGAATGTTTTAGTCTTTTTGACAAATTTGAGGAATGTTCATTTCGGTGATGCCTCTGTCAATACGTTTCTCTTTGAGTCAAAGGTATTTTACAAGCTTTTATTTAGTTTCACTTTGGTAGTCTATGAATATACCTTTGAATGTATCACTTTGAGACTGATTCTCGATGTGATAATATCTATATATACTTTGATAGCTTAAATAATAACCAATTCGGTGGTCGTCCTCGCACGAGGGCGCTCATCAAAATTTACTGGTATAAACTTATTTAGGATTTCGTTAAGATTGGATAGTAAATCTTTAGCAATATTATGATTCTCTGCAGTATTTTAATAAAATTGTATTTTAGCAGTAGTATTCGTATTTCATTGTTTAAGCAGTATAGACTGCCTGTGTGAAATGAACTTTTTAAAACGCAAATACAACAAGATTTAAATCCGCCTTGCGTTCACATAATCACGCATCATTCAAAAATACTTGCGCAACATTAGTCAGTATAGGCTTTCACGTTTCGTTGTCAACTTCATACATTATTTAACATACATTACGGTACGTATTTACAAACTTTTGAAAAGGCAATTCGTATACAAATGATATTTCGGATCATAACATTGGTACATTGATGGCAAACCTTTTATCGATTTTACTGCTTGAAAAAACATAAAATCGAGCAATTTATTTGTGGTACGATTTTGTGGCGTGTATGACATTATCATTGAGTTAAAGTTAAACAGGCTGTTGGGATATGCCTCATTTATTTTCACATTGTTTGGATTTATTTTGAAATCGTTTTTAGAATTACATTTTGTATCAAGATTTTTTAGGGTTTCGTATCGAATTATTTCTTAGAATTCCCTCAGATGTATGTATTGTGAACAGTTTATGTAATTCTGTGTTCCAGATATTGTTGTAAGTAGCTGCGGCTTCTGCACTACAAAGAGATATCCCTAAAAACTGTAGCCTCCAGAACTGGCTAAGATTTATTAGCACAGTTTTAGCGGCACGTCATCAAAAACTTTAGATTTAGGTAGAGGTTGAAACATAATTAGATTTAAATAACCATTAAAGATTCAGTTATTTTACGTAAAAGCAAACAAAAATGGAGCTAAGTAATAAACAGTCACAATGGCGCCGATTCCCTTGTTCAAAAACTAAACTTAATTTAAGTTCAGTGCATCTTTTTCTTTCTATTTCATTCAGAAAAGGATAGAAGATAAATATTAGTTTAGTTCTGTCAAATTAAGATACTCCATAGCAACTTTAGACGTGATTAAAATCATGGCTACTAAACATACTTACGTCAATTTACGTTAGGGTCCGTCTAAATTGACAGGACTAAACTAATATTTATCTTCCTTCTCTTTCTTATCTTTCTTCTTCTGTCCTTTTCTTAATGAAATAGAAAGAAAAAGATGTACTGAACTTAAATTTAGTTTAGTTTGTGAACAAGGGAATCGGCGCCGTTTAACAATTTCTCATTTGAACTTTCAATCCACCAAAATAAATTCGAAAAAAGAATCACCAAAATCAGAATCACCTACCATGAAGACACTCACACCAACACTTAAATCAACAAAAAACGTCCACAAACGTTCAAGTACTACACAAAATCTACAATTACACTTCGGGCCACCATTTTAGTGCCCACAGCAGCGTTGTCGGCGCGTAACCGCAGTAAACACGGTAATAAAACCACAAGGGACCTATCTGAAACGCGATCAGCGACTCATGAATAAATTTATGCCACTTTTTTTAAGACATACTGTAGTTATAGGTTGGTGGAGGCGCCCGTTTTTATATCATTAGATGGTGGAGGTTTCAATGTCGAGATGTGCGTGTTAATGGTACGGGAAAGGATAAATTGGTGGTCTTATCTCTTGAAGGTTGAGAAGAGATTAGGTCAAAATGGAATTGGTACGTCACGCTTTATTCCCCGAATTGATAGACAGCGGTGAGTAAAGAGAGACATAGGGCGAGAAGGCAAAACGTGTCCAAATGTGGACCTAACATCGTTGGCCCACATTTGGCCGGTTTTGTTTAAGTCCGATGTAGTTAAATGTTTGGCCCAAGTACGCACGGGCGCCTTTTTACCGCGGCGATATTTTCGCGCACTGGATTTTCAACGCAGTGCTTAGTGCCGAGAGTTGCAAATCCAACAGCGTGTTTTTGACGCGCTGGGATGGGCTACGTTGGATTCTCTTAAAAATCCAGTGCACCATAGAATAGAATAGAATAGAATACTCTTTACTAAGTACACCATATAAATTACAAACATAATTATAGAAACTGTACAGAGGGTGACACAATGGGCGGTCTTATCGCTAAAAGCGATCTTTTAAAGACAACCACGACGTCATTGTTCTATTGGATGAGCAAAATATCGTCGCGTTAAAAAGCGAACCTGGACTTACGCTTTGCCAAACCCAAGAACTCTCAGCAGTCATACTTGCAACCACTAGACCGGCAAGATACACACAAAATCCAAAACCCCAAAATAGCGCTACTGCATATAGAAATAAAGCTTACCTTCTGCCCTTATTAGAACATAATATCCTACAAGACGCCGTCATTGTATCTATTCAAATGGACTATAACGAAGTTAATTCACGCTGTACGGACACTGTATTTAATTATGTGAGTCGAGAATTAGATTTACTGCCTAAAAGCATTAATTATTGCTATCCTAATTGCAGGGGGATTAATTTTATTGGGATCATTGATCGTTCTGGGAGGGTAGTTATTAGGGAAATACTGTTTTAGGCTCCAGAAGAAGGCATGAATTTGAAAATGATTTTTTTGCATATTATTTTTTTTTAAATATGTCATCCGCCATTTTATGGCGGCGGCCATCTTGGACCGATTTTCATCAAACATAGCTAAGAACACTCCCGATTAATTCACCTTTCAACCAAAAAAAACAAAATCAAAATCATCCGTTCGGGAGCTACGATGCCACAGACAGACAGACACACACACACACACAGACACGTCAAACTTATGACACCCCGTCGTTTTTGCGTCGGGGGTTAAAAAAGGCTACCGCATTCTTTTAAAATAATGTGCTAAAAGGTACAAAACTTCGACTGAAAAATCTAGTTTTACAAACAATGTGTAGTTAGGGAAATTGATTGTTTACTAAATGGTCGAAAATAAAGCCATTTCATACAACTGTAAAGAATGACAGGTGTGATTTGAATATACAGACAATTTAATTTTGTAGTCACTGTGCTGAACAATCAATTTACCTGACTTTACTATCAGTGGGATTGGCATTTGCGCTGCTATCGAGCAATTATTAATTGGCAGATCAATAGTTATGCCGAGATTACACATGCCAATAATTTGCACCTAATTATAATTGTACAAGCTTGTTAGTGATGTGAACCGGTTTCATAAAAACCTAAAAAAAACCGGTTTTAGTAAAAACCGATAATCACCGGTTCTCATTGAAAAACCGATTACAATCACAAAACATGTATCCGAGTCTTTGATATGTATCCGAACATGAGTCTTTTCCGTTTAAAATATTGTCTATGGTACGGGAATCCCCGATATCCCATTTTAATATACGACTAACTTCACTATACTTAAATATTCCAGTAAAGCTGTTCAGTAAAAATCTCACCGTGAAAATACTTAGGTAAAGTGAGCTACTGAGCTGTCAATAGTGTCATCCTTAGTATCAGGTCGAATGACAGCTCACTAAGCTCACTTCACAGTTATGACGGTGATCTTTTTACAGAATAGCACCGAAGTTTTGCTTGCGAATTATTTGGAGTTGACATGTTTGTTTGCGAAAATGCCTAAAGTAAAAGGTAAAATCAAGTACAAGAAATTATTTTGAGAAGATTGATAATCTTATTGCAAAGTGTAAGATATGCGCTAAAGTGATCAAAGTTGGTGGAGGAACCTCGAATTTATATTGGCACATATTAAGAGAAACCATCCCCAGGCTACAGAGGAGGTGGATCGAGGTGAAGTGGGTGATCAGCCAGGTGACACTCAGGCACAGGGAACGTCTACTGGCACAACACAAGAAAAACCAACGGAGACTCCACGCGCACGCCCCATATTTCATACTACTCTGAAAATGACCGCAGCAAGTAACAAAAAGAAAATTGATAAATATTTGACTGTGATGATCGGACGGACGTACGGACGACTGACCACGGACTTTTTAGGAAAAACCTAAAAAAAACCTTAAAAAACCGGTTTTAATAATTAACTAATCGGTATAAACCGGTGTTGAAAATTGTAATCGGTTCACATCACTAAAGCTTGTAGCTGGTCTCTCCTCGGTATGCGGTAACTAATAATGAAGTATTTAATAAGGTAACTGTAAACACTGTACGCAGCAAATAACTATAATAATATAAGAAGCTAGTCAAGTAGGTATGCAATAAGCTACACGAGATCCAAAGTAAAAACAATTCGGTCATCACATAATACATTTTAATCAGCCTATAATGTTCCCACTGCTGGGACACAGGCCTCCTCTCTGTGAGAGGGAGTGGGCCGTAATCCACCACGCGGGCCCAGTGCGGGTTGGCAGATGTCACATGTCTTCGAATTTTTTGGTTCTAGGACATGCCGGTTTCCTCACGATGTTTTCCTTCACCGTTTTGAGAGCAGTGGTGATGAAACAATTTACACAAAGTAAAGCGCCTGTCTGGGTTCGAACCTACGACCTACAACTCGTAAGTCGCGGCCGTTACCACTTGGCTACCACTGCTCTTATTCGGTCATCATTCACCTTAAAATTTACATAAAATTCTAAGATAAACAAATTCCTCCAGAGAAAAGTCACTTATAACAGCTAAATGAATACTAGACTGCACTGAAACATTGATACGAGAATAATGTAGAGAACTAGTTTATACTTCACTCTGGGGACTCATACAAATTCACTCCGAAAACGCAATATTCGTTCTCTATTCATAAAACAAGAACAAGAAAGCTTCGCTACGGACTTATTCGTATAACAACCGACTTCACCCACGTCAAAAATTATGACAACTGACGTTCTGCAAAATAATAGTCTGTCACAGCCCTTATTATTTGTATCTTGTCATTGTAACAAGACGTCCGACGCCTGACAAAAAAATCATAGCAACATGTTTCTCTTAGAAATGTTCTTGCTTTGTCTTTTACGTGAGGATTGGTGCTTCATCATTTTAATGATGTTAGGGGACTTTGTTTCAATATAACTACAAAGATGAATCATATAGGTAGAAAACGGTACGCTGTAAGGTCTTGCAAAATTAAAACTGATTGAACGTGATGCATCGTTAATTTATATATTATAATAGATCGACAGCCTGTGTAAAGAAAGTTTTCACTCAGGTTTGCACACAGCTCGACCCCGACACAAATAAGCAAAGCACACGAGCTGGCGTCCGTCACAACATTACTGTGACAGACAGACTGACATGTCGAAATGACAAGGGTTCATTGTAACACAAACGTAGGTACGTGCATAGCAATGTTAAATGCAGAACGCTAAAAAGTTAGACGTACTCGGAAATCTCGACAGCTGACCATTCAACAAAATAATTAACCGTCATAAATATTACTCGTTATATTATTCTGAAAACGTCGAGATCGAGATATCTCCCGTTTTATTTGTCAGAGGCAATATTTTTATGGACTTGCATTGTAATTAAATCTAGAAATAAAGCAGCTATATGTTAACATTTCTTATACCTACATAGTATTATCAGAGCTAACCTGAGCCCTGGTGAACTATATTTTGCTCTACGGCAAAACATAGTTCGCGTATAGAAAATAATTTCTTGCGTTTGTGATTGCGGACCATGCCTGAAGCTTACTGAATACTGTTAGCCTGCATTATACCACTGTTGGGCAAAGGCCTCTCCCCATAGATAGATAGATAAACCATGACTTTCATCTCTTTCGATCCAGGGCTTTGAGGGAAAAGGGCGTGCGATTCTCCATACAAATATATTCCCCTTTTTGCTTCCTGAATAATGCCTCTAGAGCAAAGATTTTTATTTACAAAAATCATTGTTTGCTGTAAACACGTCCTTGTCATTTTCTCTGTTCACAACAATTAGTAAAGAAAATAAGACCCTCTAAAAATGACAAAAAATGCCCTATTTTTATTACCGCCGTGATTAGAGGACTACCAGACAAATTAGAAAAAGTTTTAACATAAAAAAAAATTATAGGAACCTAAACATACTCTTTCTTAAAATGTTAATGTAAAAAATAATTGGATCAGCTTAGTTTTCGAGGAGAAAAAAGGGGAATACGAAACGTCGATCTCGTCAAAATTTTTGTGATAAATTCGGTCTGAGCTGCAGCTGTCCCTATCACACACTACGGGGGCAGACATGAGATAAAGCGACGGCAATTGTTTCTTCAAATACCTATTTTTCATATTCCTCGCAGGCCCCTCATAAGTGGACCACGGTCATTTGTTTTGTCCAGCTCGTCCCACCATCTTTTACGGGGTCTATTATCGCGACGCCTTCCGGCTGGTGTAGTGGTTATTTTGGTTCACTGGTTATTGAGCCTGACGCTTCATCAACCCTAAGTCAGCAATATCATAGGATCTTGGAAGTACCTAGGTACACAATTACATAACACGAAAACGGAGGAGTTAAAACATGCCGTTTTAACATGCCGTTTTCTATGTTCAACTCGTTGGTTCACAGTTACATCGACATTTAAGCTAGCAATAGATAACGATACTATAACGTTTTCATCACGAAACTATCATGTTCCTTTTGCTGAAATACAGGCCTCCTCTCTGTGAGAGGAAGGATGTAATATGACATGTCTTCGAATTTTTTGGTTCTAGAACATGCCGATTTCCTCACCATATTCTCTACCATTACCGCGCCTCCCGGTCTATTCCTTGATATGATGGTCGCTGTAGCACCATGAACATGAGGCTACAGGAGCTAGTGCGAATCTTGGGGTTCACTCGATTAACCGAGTCTGGTTTACCACGCTGGGATCGGTGCAATTCATTCATTCATACATTCTAGGACATGCCGATTTCCTCACGATGTTTTCTTACACCGTTTTGAGAGCTGTGGAGATGAAATTAAATACCCAAAATAAAGGACCTTCCATAATCAGCCTATAATGTTCCCACTGCTGGGACACAGGCCTCCTCTCGGTGAGAGGGAGTGGACCGTAATCCACCACGCGGGCCCAGTGCGGATTGGTAGATGTCACATGTCTTCGAATTTTTGGTTCTAGGACATGCCGGTTTCCTCACGATGTTTTCCTTCACCGTTTTGAGAGCAGTGGTGATGAAATCATTTACACAAAGTAAAGCGCCTGTCTGTGTTCGAACCTACGACCTACAACTCGTAAGTCGCGGCCGTTACCACTTGGCCACCACTGCTCTCAACCCAAAATAAAGGACCTTAGAAAGATGAAATAATAGTTCCGTATATCTTTCTGGCTTACATATTTCCATCATGAAACGTTTCGGGAAAACCGAAGCCTGTTTAATGACTTTAATCTAGATCTCCTGCTTTCCCATTGGCGAACTTACGTCCATATACAGATAAAGCTAGTAACACAAAGGACCACACTAGCCTGGTATTGGAAGCCAACCCTAGGGAAATTATTGGCTGCGTACTAAATATGGCACATGATTTAAAGCCTTAATTCTGTATATTTCATTGATGCAAATATGGGGAGCACATTATGGTTGGGTTACTGTAACCGTTATAAATGGGACGTCGAATCCAAGGCCTATGGTCGGCTAATGGGACTGTTTTTTATTTATTTATTGGATTGCCAACAGAGGCTTACACAGTTACTTGCATGTTAACATGAATAGGGACAAATACAAGTGTGCACTTCCAATTATAGGCGCAACAACAAGTTTCACATAAATCATAATACAATACACGAAAACGATATTCAGGGATACTACGATAAAAATATTGAACATAATATCTAGTTATGACGAATGTTATTAATTAATATTTGAAAAATACCGGGCAAGAGCGAGTCGGACTCGCGCACCGAGGGTTCCGTACCATCATATATGATTTAAAATTTTCATCGGCGAGCTAATAATAAGTTTTTTTATTGACATAATAAAAGGTGTTACATTTTAATTTGAAGCCCTGACTCCTGAGCTAGGTGGTACCTGTGTTACAGGAGTGTCAATCATGGCTATCAAGCTACTACAATCTGACAATTTTTTTTAATAGATTTTCAACTTTATCGCTAAAACATAAGGTTCAAAGTTGTTTGGGGAAATTTGACATTTTCGGGTAGCTTGATGTGCTGGCGTCTGTAACTACCTTAACAGTATGGATTCTGGTAAAAGTAAAGAAGCATGAATCTTTTCAACGTAGTCCCTATTCTTAATATGAAAACAGCAATCTCCTTGGTATTGCAAGTGACTTTAACCACAATCCCATCAGGTTGACACGATTACCTACATACCATTAGGCTTTAGCCTCGTATCATCATTTCAGCTGAAAGCCGTCCACTGCTGGACATAGGCCTCCCCCAAGCAACTCCACTTCGACCGGTTCTGCGCTTCTCGCATCCAACGGGTTCCTGCGGCCTTCACTAGGTCGTCGGACTACCTTGTGGAAGGCCTTCCAACGCTACATCTTCCGGTACGCGGTCGCACTCCAGAACCTTTCGGCCCCATCGGCCATAGCCTCGTATAGCCTCCTACAAACGGCAGGTATACCTATACAATTATATAGTCACCAAAAGAGATAAGTATGCAGGATCGTCGGATATAGTTGAAGTTTAGTAAGAAACCGATGGATGTTCTCGAATAAAATTTAATCTTAATAATAGAATCCAAACAGCTCATCTAGCAAATTAAATTTCAGTGGACAACATCCATCGATTTCTTATTAAACTTCAACTATATCCGACGATCCTGCATACTTATCTCTTTTGTTGATTTTTGGGTTCAAAATGGTTCCTATTAAAATTACTGTAGTTTTGCAAAATTTTTTTTTAAGTTGGCATTGACACCAGAACGGTTAATCGGAGATCCTAGGAAAAAAGGTATTTATTTCTACTGCACTGAAAGAAATAAGCAGTAAATAAAAATTAAAAAAAAAAATATCTGAACTGCTTTAAAAAGTTCCATATGAGCCTAACGTTAAACAGTATTTTTTACTGATCCGAAAACAGTTAAAGCTTCAGGCAAAATGTTACCGTCATGACAGTAAACTTTAACGTTTTAACTTTGACGTGTTTTTCAGTAAATACTATGTCAATCATTAAGGCTCCTTCAAAAAGGCGCGACAGGCGACGCAAATCGCGAGCAGTGCCTTTGCGTCGTCGCGTACGATTCGCGTCGCGTGTCGCGCCTGTTTGTAGGAGCCTTTAAACTTTACTGTTTTGTCTTTTATTGTTTTACAAACATTTCTTCTTACTGTATAAAGTCAGTAACTCTTAATGAAATCGCTTTAATGTGGTGTAGTAAGAAAAATTATTTCTTCAGTGTGCCCACACACGG